>JAINEB010000033.1:40245000-40972094 GCA_022840565.1 Eubasilissa regina | reverse complement strand
GTCGCGCGGGCGCCGTCGAGCGCCTCCCGGGGCCGAAGGAACGGGCTCGATAGCTCGAAAACTGACCGAGCTACGGCCGAAAGAGTGCAAAGAGTGGGGGGCGATATTTAAAATCGCCGTATCTACGCTCGCGGCGGTCGTATCGCTAAACTGAAAAATCTTATCATCCTCGCCGGACGGTGGCTACCGGTCCGCGCGGGCGCCGGCTCTCTAGAGCGTCGTTTGGAGAAAATAGCTAACGCGCTGCCGGAACGGAGGTCCGAGCGGTCGGTCGGCCGGAGCCGTCCGCCGGCATCGCGAATCCGAAAGAACACCTCCGATCGGACCCGTAGCGGCCGAGCTACGGTCGAAAGAGTGAAAAGGGAGGGGGTCAATTTTTAAAATCGCTCCAGGCTCCGCTGCGGCGGTCGCGTCGCCTGCCGCCGGATCCCGGCCGCGTTACGCCGAGAGAACGGCTCCGATAGGACCGAAACTCGCCGAGTTACGACATAAAGAGTGAAAAGGGAGGGGGTAATGTTTAAAATCGCCATATCTCCGCTCGCGGCTGTCCTATCGCGAATCTGAAAAGTCGCACATCTCGCCCCGGACCGTCGCTACCGGTCCGCGCCGACGCCGCTTCTCTAGAGCGTCGTTTAAAGGAAATAGCTAACGCGCAGTTCGACCGACGGCCCGAGCGGTCCGTCAGCCGGAGCCGTCCGCCGGCATCGTTATTCCGAAAGAACCCCTCCGATCGGACCCGTAGCGGCCGAGCTACGGTCGAAAGAGTGAAAAGGGAGGGGGTCAATTTTTAAAATCGCTCCAGGCTCCGCTGCGACGGTCGCGTCGCCTGCCGCCGGACCCCGGCCGCGTTACGCCGAGAGAACGGCTCCGATAGGACCGAAACTCGCCGAGTTACGACATAAAGAGTGAAAAGGGAGGGGGTAATGTTTAAAATCGCCGTATCTCCGCTCCCGGCTGTCCTATCGCGAATCTGAAAAGTCTCACATCTCTCACCGGACCGTCGCTACCGGTCCGCGCCGACGCCGCTTCTCTAGAGCGTCGTTTAAAGGAAGTAGCCAACGCGCCGTCCGATCGACGGTCCGAGCGGTCCGTCGGCCGGAGCCGTCCGCCGGCATCGTTAATCCGAAAGAACCCCTCCGATCGGACCCGTAGCGGCCGAGCTACGGTCGAAAGAGTGAAAAGGGAGGGGGTCAATTTTAAAATCGCTTCAGGCTCCGCTGCGACGGTCGCGTCGCCTGCCGCCGGACCTAGGTCGCGACAGGCCGAGAGAACGGCTGCGATAGGACCGAAACTCGCCGAGTTACGGCCTAAACGGTGAAAAGGGAGGGGGTAATGTTTAAAGTCGCCGTATCTCCGCTCCCGGCTGTCCTATCGCGAATCTGAAAAGTTGCACATCTCGCCCCGGACCGTCTCTACCGGTCCGCGCCGACGCCGCCTCTCTACAGCGTCGTTCAAAGGAAATAGCCAACGCGCCGTCCGATCGACGGCCCGAGCGGTCCGGCGGCCGGAGCCGTCCGCCGGCATCGTTAATCCGAAAGAACCCCCTCCGATCGGAACCGTAGCGGCCGAGCTACGGTCGAAAGAGTGAAAAGGGAGGGGATAGTGAAACTTTAAAACCTCCGTAACTCCGCTCCCGGCGGTCCGATCGCGAAAATAAAAAAAATCCAGCGCGCGCGTCCGAGGTGAGCGGAGCTCACCTCGGCCGCCTCGCGCCCCCCTCCGGTATGGCGTCAAACTTTCTCCGATATCTGGCCGACTGATCGAGATGACGACGGTCAAATTTCTAAAGGACGGGTGATCGCGCGGGCGAGCTCGCGGATCGGCGGCGCCCCCGCCGGCGGTCCGCGCGCCGCCGGAGCGGTCTCGACATACGGTCGGACGGCCGAGTTACGGCCGAAACGGGCTAAAGGGAGGGGGTAAAAATCGCCGCAACTCCGCCGTCCGCGATCGTATCGAAGCGCGGAAAAGTTCCGCGGACGGGGCCCGACGAGGCCGATCGCATCGGCCCCTCGGCCGTGCGGATGCGGCGCTCGCCCGCGCGTCGGCGTTATTTTAAAGTTTACGAAATTTTTCGCCCATCAAGTATGGGGGTCGAGGTGGGTACCCCGACCCACGTACGAAAAGTTGGCATTTTAAAGATTCAAAAGTTTATAACTTCCGTTCCCGATTGCCGATTTTGGGCAAACTCACGATTCGGACGCGTCTCGGGCGACGCGACGAGGGGCGCGTCGCGAGACGCGCCGATCGCGAAAATTCAAACGAATCCAGGCCGGGGCGGACGGATGGAGATCGAAAATCGCAAAACCGACCGCGCGGTCCGAACGCGCGTTAGATCCCGTCTGGGAATTTTTTTTTTTTTTATCGAAACTGTAAAAGTCGCAGAGTCGCCGTTTTGAGGATCGGAGCGCGCGGCCCCCGCGCTCGCCTCCGCGGAGCCGAAAGAACGGCGTCGATCGGACCGAAACCGGCCGAGTTACGACCGAAAGACTGAAAAGGGAGGGGGTAATGTTTAAAATCGCCGTATCTCCGCTCCAGGCTGTCCTGTCGCGAATCTGAAAAGTCGCACATCTCGCCGCGGACCGGCCCCGCCGGTCCGAGCCGACGCCGCCTCTCTAGTGCGTCGTTTAAAGGAAGTAGCCAACGCGCCGTCCGATCGACGGTCCGAGCGGTCCGTCGGCCGGAGCCGTCCGCCGGCATCGCTAATCCGAAAGAACCCCTCCGATCGGACCCCTACCGGCCGAGCTACGGTCGAAAGAGTGAAAAGGGAGGGGGTCAATTTTTAAAATCGCTCCGAGCTCCGCTGCGGCGGTCGCGTCGCCTGCCGCCGGACCTAGGTCGCGACAGACCGAGAGAACGGCTCCGATAGGACCGAAACTCGCCGAGTTACGGCCTAAACGGTGAAAAGGGAGGGGGTAATGTTTAAAATCGCCGTATCTCCGCTCCCGGCTGTCCTATCGCGAATCTGAAAAGTCTCACATCTCTCACCGGACCGTCGCTACCGGTCCGCGCCGACGCCGCTTCTCTAGACCGTCGTTTAAAGGAAGTAGCCAACGCGCCGTCCGATCGACGGTCCGAGCGGTCCGTCGGCCGGAGCCGTCCGCCGGCATCGTTAATCCGAAAGAACCCCTCCGATCGGACCCGTAGCGGCCGAGCTACGGTCGAAAGAGTGAAAAGGGAGGGGGTCAATTTTTAAAATCGCTCCGAGCTCCGCTGCGGCGGTCGCGTCGCCTGCCGCCGGACCTAGGTCGCGACAGGCCGAGAGAACGGCTCCGATAGGACCGAAACTCGCCGAGTTACGACATAAAGAGTGAAAAGGGAGGGGGTAATGTTTAAAATCGCCGTATCTCCGCTCCCGGCTGTCCTATCGCGAATCTGAAAAGTCGCACGTCTCGAGGCGGACCTGCGCCGCCGGTCCGAGCCGACGCCGCCTCTCTAGAGCGTCGTTTAAAGGAAGTAGCCAACGCGCCGTCCGATCGACGGTCCGAGCGGTCCGTCGGCCGGAGCCGTCCGCCGGCATCGCTAATCCGAAAGAACCCCTCCGATCGGACCCCTACCGGCCGAGCTACGGTCGAAAGAGTGAAAAGGGAGGGAGTGAATTTTTAAAATCGCTCACTGCTCCGTTCCGACGGTCGCGTCGCCTGCCGCCGGACCGTTGTCGCGACGGGCCGAGAGAACGCCGTCGATAGGAACGAAACTCGCCGAGTTACGGCCGAAAGAGCGAAAAGGGAGGGGGTAAATCTTTAAAACCTCCGTAACTCGGCTCCCCGAGGTCGGATCGCCGCGCGAAAAGTACCGCCGGCCGGCGCTCGGCCGGGGCTACGCTCTCGCCGTGCGCCGGTTCCGGTGGCGCGTCGCGCCACCGGGTGACGTTAAAAATGACAAGTCTGAACCGGTACGCGCTGACCTGACGCACGGCGGGCCGGAAAAAACCGGTTTCCGGACGCCCGTACCGACATCGGCGCGCCGATAGCGTTTAATACCGGTACGGACCGTTACGAACCGGTAAAAACCGGTTTCTGCCAAAAATGTCAAGTCCGAGCCGGCACGGGCGGACGTGACGCGGGGCGGACCGGTAAATACCGGTTCGCTCGCGTCGGTACCGGTACCGACCGGAAACGACCGATAAAAACCGGCTCGCGGGCCGAACGATCGAAATAATTTCGTTTTACGAAAAAATGTCCAAGTCGAAAATAATACAAGTCCCGGACATTGAAGGAACAAAAAAATTTTTTTTTTCATAAAACGCTCCGCCCGACCGGAATGATCGTTTTTCACGAACCGGAACGCGTCCGACGCGCCGTACCGGTTCGGGCCCGGTCCGCTCCAACCGGACGCGAACCGGACCGGTAAATACCGGTTTTTACTTCACAACAACGGTATCGGCGCGCCGATACCGGTAAATACCGTTACGGACCGTTAAAGACCGGTAAATACCGGTACAACAAAATCTCGCCAAAAATCACAAGTCCGGGCCGGTACAGAGTGACCTGACGCAGGGCGTACCGGTAAATACCGGTTTTTACTCCAGAGTAACGCTATCGGCGCGCCGATACCGGTAAGAACCGTTACCGACCCTTACGGACCGGTAAATACCGGTACAACAAAATCTCGCCACAAATCACAAGTCCGGGCCGGTACAGAGTGACCTGACGCATGGCGTACCGGTAAATACCGGTTTTTACTCCACAGTAACGCTATCGGCGCGCCGATATCGGTAAATACCGTTACCGACCGTTACGGACCGGTAAATACCGGTACAACTAAATCTCGCCAAAAATCACAAGTCCGGGCCGGTACAGAGAGACCTGACGCGGGGCGTACCGGTAAATACCGGTTATTACTTCAAGATAACGGTGTCGGCGCGCCGATACCGGTAAATACCGTTACCGACCGTTACAGACCGGTAAATACCGGTTTTTCGTCAAAAATACCGTTATCGGCGCGCCGATAGCGGTAAATACCGTTAAGGACCGGTACGGACCGGTTAGTACCGGTACAAAAAAATCCGACCAAAACTCACAAGTCCGGGCCGGTACAGAGTGAACCGACGCAGGGCGTACCGGTAAATACCGGTTTTTACTCCAGAGTAACGCTATCGGCGCGCCGATACCGGTAAAAACCGTTACCGACCGTAACTGACCGGTAAATACCGGTACAACTAAATCTCGCCAAAAATCACAAGTCCGGGCCGGTACAGAATGACCTGACGCAGGGCGTACCGGTAAATACCGGTTTTTACTTCAAAATACCGGTATCGGCGCGCCGATAGCGGTAAAAACCGTTACCGACCGGTACGGACCGGTTTATACCGGTACAATAAAATCTGGCCAAAAATCACAAGTCCGGGCCGGTACACAAAGACCTGACGCAGGGCGTACCGGTAAATACCGGTTTTTACTCCAGAGTAACGCTATCGGCGCGCCGATACCGGTAAATACCGTTACGGACCGTTACGGACCGGTAAATACCGGTACAACTAAATCTCGCCAAAAATTACAAGTCCGGGCCGGTACAGAGAGACCTGACGCGGGGCGTACCGGTAAATACCGGTTATTACTTCAAGATAACGGTGTCGGCGCGCCGATACCGGTAAATACCGTTACCGACCGTTACAGACCGGTAAATACCGGTTTTTCGTCAAAAATACCGTTATCGGCGCGCCGATAGCGGTAAATACCGTTAAGGACCGGTACGGACCGGTTAGTACCGGTACAAAAAAATCCGACGAAAACTCACAAGTCCGGGCCGGTACAGAGTGAACCGACGCAGGGCGTACCGGTAAATACCGGTTTTTACTCCAGAGTAACGCTATCGGCGCGCCGATAACGGTAAAAACCGTTACCGACCGGTACGGACCGGTTTATACCGGTACAATAAAATCTGGCCAAAAATCACAAGTCCGGGCCGGTACACAAAGACCTGACGCAGGGCGTACCGGTAAATACCGGTTTTTACTCCAGAGTAACGCTATCGGCGCGCCGATACCGGTAAAAACCGGTACCGACCCTTACGGACCGGTAAATACCGGTACAACAAAATCTCGCCACAAATCACAAGTCCGGGCCGGTACAGAGTGACCTGACGCATGGCGTACCGGTAAATACCGGTTTTTACTCCACAGTAACGCTATCGGCGCGCCGATATCGGTAAATACCGTTACCGACCGTTACGGACCGGTAAATACCGGTACAACTAAATCTCGCCAAAAATCACAAGTCCGGGCCGGTACAGAAAGACCTGACGCAGGGCGTACCGGTAAATACCGGTTTTTACTTCAAAATACCGGTATCGGCGCGCCGATATCGGTAAATACCGTTACGGACCGTTACTAACCGGTAAAAACCGGTTTAACTAAATCCGGCCGGTACGGAGTGACCCGACGCAGGGCGTACCGGTAAATACCGGTTTTTACTCCAGAGTAACGCTATCGGCGCGCCGATACCGTTAAACACCGTTACGGACCGTTATAAACCGGTAAATACCGGTTTATAACGGTCAACAAAATCCTGCCAAAATTTACAAGTCCCGGCCGAGGCGAAGAAAAATCCCCAAGACACTAAAAATCTCCAAAAATCCCAAAATCTCCAAATTCCCAAAATCTCCAAAATCGGAAAATCTCCAAAATCCCGAAATCTCCAAAAACCCAAATCCTCCAAACCGAGTTCCCAAAAGCTCCAAATTCCCAAAAGCTCCAATATCCCAAAATCTCCAAAATCCAAAAAACTCCAATTTTTCAAAAGTCACTCCAAAAATCCCGAAAACTCCAAATCCGACATCCCCGAAGCTCCAATATCCCGAAAACTCCAAAAATCCCGACATCCGACAATCTCCAAAGCTCCAAAATCCTGCAAACCAATATCCGGACGTCTCAAAAGCTCCAAAATCCTGAAAACTCCAAGATCCAGACGTCTCCAAGATCCGGAACCCTCTAAAATCCCAAAAACTCCAAAGATCCGGAATCCTGAAAACTCCAAAGTCCTGAAAATCCAAAATCCTAAAATCTCCAAAGAACCAAAATCCCGACATCTCCAAAGCTCCAAAATCCCGAAATCTCCAAAATCCGAAAGCTCCAAAGCTCCAAAATCCTGAATTCTCCAACTCCAAAGCTCCAAAATCCTTAAATCTCAAAAATCACAACATCTCCAACATCACAACATCACAAAAGCTCCAAAAATCCCGAAAACTCCAAAATCACAACAACTCCAAAATCAAAAAATCTCCAAAATCACAAAATCTCCAAAAAAAAAACCCAAAAACTCCAAAGATCCCGTCGTCTCCAAAGTTCCCACTATCTCCAATATCCGGCGAACTCCAAATACCCGAAAACTCCAAAATCCGACATCCCCGAAGCTCCAAAATCCCGAGAACTCCAAAAATCCCGAGATCCGACAATCTCCAAAGTTCAAAAATCCTAAAATCTCCAAGATCCTGAAATCTCCAAAGTCCAAAAAGTCCAAAAATCCCAAAAACTCCAAAGATTCCCAAAGATCCCATTATCTCCAAAGTTCCCAAAGATCCCATTATCTCCAAAAAATCCCGAAAACTCCAAAATCCCGAAAACTCCAAAATCCCGAAAACTCCAATTCGATTGTTCATCAAGCCCTACCTAACCTAACCTAACCTAACCTAACCTAACCTAACCTAACCTAACCTAACCTAACCTAACCTAACCTAACCTAACCTAACCTAACCTAACCTAACCTAACCTAACCTAACCTAACCTAACCTAACCTAACCTAACCTAACCTAACCTAACCTAACCTAACCTAACCTAACCTAACCTAACCTAACCTAACCTAACCTAACCTAACCTAACCTAACCTAACCTAACCTAACCTAACCTAACCTAACCTAACCTAACCTAACCTAACCTAACCTAACCTAACCTAACCTAACCTAACCTAACCTAACCTAACCTAACCTAACCTAACCTAACCTAACCTAACCTAACCTAACCTAACCTAACCTAACCTAACCTAACCTAACCTAACCTAACCTAACCTAACCTAAACCGACTTTTTTAAGTTTTGTCGTTTACCGCTCGGCGGGGCTGCCCGAGGACAAACGCCTCGAGGTCGCGGTGCGGGGGATTCTTTTTTTTTTTTTTTTTTTTTTTTTTTTTTTAAGTACTAAGGATAAATAAGGATTCGAAGATTCGAAAAAAAAAAAGAAAAATTTTGAGCGCGTCCATTTTCGAATCCCGAAAAGTCGAATTTTTGAGTTTCGCGAGTCGGCCGAATCTGCAATAAAAATTTTTTTTTCGACCTAAATTTCCCAACTTTTTTGTCAAAAACGCGCGCTATCGCCGATCCGGAGGGCGCGTCGGAAGCGCGCCCCGGGGGCCGAACTTTTTACCCCAGAGCGCCGCCTCGATATCTCGACGGGCGGCCGAGTTACGGGCGAAAGAGGGAAATTTCAAAATTTCCAAAAAAAAAATTTCGACCCCTACCGGCGCCTCGCACGCGCGCCCTTCCGAAGATCATTTTTGCCTGAAGCGCGACTCGAATCGCGCCTCAAATGGCCGAGATACGGTCCGAAGAGTGTTTTTTTCTAAACCTCCTTCGAAGGGGGCGAAACTTTTTTTCAACACGCTTCCCCCTCCCCGACACCGGTCCCCCTTGAAACGGGGTCGATAGCGCGTCCCGCGGCCGAGATACCGTCCAAAGAGGGATTTTTTTCAAAATTCCCACCCCATCCGGAAAGAAAGAGAAAAAAAATTTTCAACAATGTCGACTTCGCCTTCGGGATGACCCTTGTCGGGTAGCCCGACGTTTTTGAAAAAAAATTTTTTGAAAATTTTACAAGTCTTTTTTCGAAAATTTTTACAAGTCTTTTTTGAACGAAAAATTAACTATCCGTTTATCACCGCGGTCGCGCGGGCGCCGTCGAGCGCCTCCCGGGGCCGAAGGAACGGGCTCGATAGCTCGAAAACTGACCGAGCTACGGCCGAAAGAGTGCAAAGAGTGGGGGCGATATTTAAAATCGCCGTATCTACGCTCGCGGCGGTCGTATCGCTAAACTGAAAAATCTTATCATCCTCGCCGGACGGTGGCTACCGGTCCGCGCGGGCGCCGGCTCTCTAGAGCGTCGTTTGGAGAAAATAGCTAACGCGCTGCCGGAACGGAGGTCCGAGCGGTCGGTCGGCCGGAGCCGTCCGCCGGCATCGCGAATCCGAAAGAACACCTCCGATCGGACCCGTAGCGGCCGAGCTACGGTCGAAAGAGTGAAAAGGGAGGGGGTCAATTTTTAAAATCGCTCCAGGCTCCGCTGCGGCGGTCGCGTCGCCTGCCGCCGGATCCCGGCCGCGTTACGCCGAGAGAACGGCTCCGATAGGACCGAAACTCGCCGAGTTACGACATAAAGAGTGAAAAGGGAGGGGGTAATGTTTAAAATCGCCATATCTCCGCTCGCGGCTGTCCTATCGCGAATCTGAAAAGTCGCACATCTCGCCCCGGACCGTCGCTACCGGTCCGCGCCGACGCCGCTTCTCTAGAGCGTCGTTTAAAGGAAATAGCTAACGCGCAGTTCGACCGACGGCCCGAGCGGTCCGTCAGCCGGAGCCGTCCGCCGGCATCGTTATTCCGAAAGAACCCCTCCGATCGGACCCGTAGCGGCCGAGCTACGGTCGAAAGAGTGAAAAGGGAGGGGGTCAATTTTTAAAATCGCTCCAGGCTCCGCTGCGACGGTCGCGTCGCCTGCCGCCGGACCCCGGCCGCGTTACGCCGAGAGAACGGCTCCGATAGGACCGAAACTCGCCGAGTTACGACATAAAGAGTGAAAAGGGAGGGGGTAATGTTTAAAATCGCCGTATCTCCGCTCCCGGCTGTCCTATCGCGAATCTGAAAAGTCTCACATCTCTCACCGGACCGTCGCTACCGGTCCGCGCCGACGCCGCTTCTCTAGAGCGTCGTTTAAAGGAAGTAGCCAACGCGCCGTCCGATCGACGGTCCGAGCGGTCCGTCGGCCGGAGCCGTCCGCCGGCATCGTTAATCCGAAAGAACCCCTCCGATCGGACCCGTAGCGGCCGAGCTACGGTCGAAAGAGTGAAAAGGGAGGGGGTCAATTTTTAAAATCGCTTCAGGCTCCGCTGCGACGGTCGCGTCGCCTGCCGCCGGACCTAGGTCGCGACAGGCCGAGAGAACGGCTGCGATAGGACCGAAACTCGCCGAGTTACGGCCTAAACGGTGAAAAGGGAGGGGGTAATGTTTAAAGTCGCCGTATCTCCGCTCCCGGCTGTCCTATCGCGAATCTGAAAAGTTGCACATCTCGCCCCGGACCGTCTCTACCGGTCCGCGCCGACGCCGCCTCTCTACAGCGTCGTTCAAAGGAAATAGCCAACGCGCCGTCCGATCGACGGCCCGAGCGGTCCGGCGGCCGGAGCCGTCCGCCGGCATCGTTAATCCGAAAGAACCCCTCCGATCGGAACCGTAGCGGCCGAGCTACGGTCGAAAGAGTGAAAAGGGAGGGGATAGTGAAACTTTAAACCTCCGTAACTCCGCTCCCGGCGGTCCGATCGCGAAAATAAAAAAATCCAGCGCGCGCGTCCGAGGTGAGCGGAGCTCACCTCGGCCGCCTCGCGCCCCCCTCCGGTATGGCGTCAAACTTTCTCCGATATCTGGCCGACTGATCGAGATGACGACGGTCAAATTTCTAAAGGACGGGTGATCGCGCGGGCGAGCTCGCGGATCGGCGGCGCCCCCGCCGGCGGTCCGCGCGCCGCCGGAGCGGTCTCGACATACGGTCGGACGGCCGAGTTACGGCCGAAACGGGCTAAAGGGAGGGGGTAAAAATCGCCGCAACTCCGCCGTCCGCGATCGTATCGAAGCGCGGAAAAGTTCCGCGGACGGGGCCCGACGAGGCCGATCGCATCGGCCCCTCGGCCGTGCGGATGCGGCGCTCGCCCGCGCGTCGGCGTTATTTTAAAGTTTACGAAATTTTTCGCCCATCAAGTATGGGGGTCGAGGTGGGTACCCCGACCCACGTACGAAAAGTTGGCATTTTAAAGATTCAAAAGTTTATAACTTCCGTTCCCGATTGCCGATTTTGGGCAAACTCACGATTCGGACGCGTCTCGGGCGACGCGACGAGGGGCGCGTCGCGAGACGCGCCGATCGCGAAAATTCAAACGAATCCAGGCCGGGGCGGACGGATGGAGATCGAAAATCGCAAAACCGACCGCGCGGTCCGAACGCGCGTTAGATCCCGTCTGGGAATTTTTTTTTTTTTTATCGAAACTGTAAAAGTCGCAGAGTCGCCGTTTTGAGGATCGGAGCGCGCGGCCCCCGCGCTCGCCTCCGCGGAGCCGAAAGAACGGCGTCGATCGGACCGAAACCGGCCGAGTTACGACCGAAAGACTGAAAAGGGAGGGGGTAATGTTTAAAATCGCCGTATCTCCGCTCCAGGCTGTCCTGTCGCGAATCTGAAAAGTCGCACATCTCGCCGCGGACCGGCCCCGCCGGTCCGAGCCGACGCCGCCTCTCTAGTGCGTCGTTTAAAGGAAGTAGCCAACGCGCCGTCCGATCGACGGTCCGAGCGGTCCGTCGGCCGGAGCCGTCCGCCGGCATCGCTAATCCGAAAGAACCCCTCCGATCGGACCCCTACCGGCCGAGCTACGGTCGAAAGAGTGAAAAGGGAGGGGGTCAATTTTTAAAATCGCTCCGAGCTCCGCTGCGGCGGTCGCGTCGCCTGCCGCCGGACCTAGGTCGCGACAGACCGAGAGAACGGCTCCGATAGGACCGAAACTCGCCGAGTTACGGCCTAAACGGTGAAAAGGGAGGGGGTAATGTTTAAAATCGCCGTATCTCCGCTCCCGGCTGTCCTATCGCGAATCTGAAAAGTCTCACATCTCTCACCGGACCGTCGCTACCGGTCCGCGCCGACGCCGCTTCTCTAGACCGTCGTTTAAAGGAAGTAGCCAACGCGCCGTCCGATCGACGGTCCGAGCGGTCCGTCGGCCGGAGCCGTCCGCCGGCATCGTTAATCCGAAAGAACCCCTCCGATCGGACCCGTAGCGGCCGAGCTACGGTCGAAAGAGTGAAAAGGGAGGGGGTCAATTTTTAAAATCGCTCCGAGCTCCGCTGCGGCGGTCGCGTCGCCTGCCGCCGGACCTAGGTCGCGACAGGCCGAGAGAACGGCTCCGATAGGACCGAAACTCGCCGAGTTACGACATAAAGAGTGAAAAGGGAGGGGGTAATGTTTAAAATCGCCGTATCTCCGCTCCCGGCTGTCCTATCGCGAATCTGAAAAGTCGCACGTCTCGAGGCGGACCTGCGCCGCCGGTCCGAGCCGACGCCGCCTCTCTAGAGCGTCGTTTAAAGGAAGTAGCCAACGCGCCGTCCGATCGACGGTCCGAGCGGTCCGTCGGCCGGAGCCGTCCGCCGGCATCGCTAATCCGAAAGAACCCCTCCGATCGGACCCCTACCGGCCGAGCTACGGTCGAAAGAGTGAAAAGGGAGGGAGTGAATTTTTAAAATCGCTCACTGCTCCGTTCCGACGGTCGCGTCGCCTGCCGCCGGACCGTTGTCGCGACGGGCCGAGAGAACGCCGTCGATAGGAACGAAACTCGCCGAGTTACGGCCGAAAGAGCGAAAAGGGAGGGGGTAAATCTTTAAAACCTCCGTAACTCGGCTCCCCGAGGTCGGATCGCCGCGCGAAAAGTACCGCCGGCCGGCGCTCGGCCGGGGCTACGCTCTCGCCGTGCGCCGGTTCCGGTGGCGCGTCGCGCCACCGGGTGACGTTAAAAATGACAAGTCTGAACCGGTACGCGCTGACCTGACGCACGGCGGGCCGGAAAAAACCGGTTTCCGGACGCCCGTACCGACATCGGCGCGCCGATAGCGTTTAATACCGGTACGGACCGTTACGAACCGGTAAAAACCGGTTTCTGCCAAAAATGTCAAGTCCGAGCCGGCACGGGCGGACGTGACGCGGGGCGGACCGGTAAATACCGGTTCGCTCGCGTCGGTACCGGTACCGACCGGAAACGACCGATAAAAACCGGCTCGCGGGCCGAACGATCGAAATAATTTCGTTTTACGAAAAAATGTCCAAGTCGAAAATAATACAAGTCCCGGACATTGAAGGAACAAAAAAATTTTTTTTTTCATAAAACGCTCCGCCCGACCGGAATGATCGTTTTTCACGAACCGGAACGCGTCCGACGCGCCGTACCGGTTCGGGCCCGGTCCGCTCCAACCGGACGCGAACCGGACCGGTAAATACCGGTTTTTACTTCACAACAACGGTATCGGCGCGCCGATACCGGTAAATACCGTACCGGTACAACAAAATCTCGCCAAAAATCACAAGTCCGGGCCGGTACAGAGTGACCTGACGCAGGGCGTACCGGTAAATACCGGTTTTTACTCCAGAGTAACGCTATCGGCGCGCCGATACCGGTAAGAACCGTTACCGACCCTTACGGACCGGTAAATACCGGTACAACAAAATCTCGCCACAAATCACAAGTCCGGGCCGGTACAGAGTGACCTGACGCATGGCGTACCGGTAAATACCGGTTTTTACTCCACAGTAACGCTATCGGCGCGCCGATATCGGTAAATACCGTTACCGACCGTTACGGACCGGTAAATACCGGTACAACTAAATCTCGCCAAAAATCACAAGTCCGGGCCGGTACAGAGAGACCTGACGCGGGGCGTACCGGTAAATACCGGTTATTACTTCAAGATAACGGTGTCGGCGCGCCGATACCGGTAAATACCGTTACCGACCGTTACAGACCGGTAAATACCGGTTTTTCGTCAAAAATACCGTTATCGGCGCGCCGATAGCGGTAAATACCGTTAAGGACCGGTACGGACCGGTTAGTACCGGTACAAAAAAATCCGACCAAAACTCACAAGTCCGGGCCGGTACAGAGTGAACCGACGCAGGGCGTACCGGTAAATACCGGTTTTTACTCCAGAGTAACGCTATCGGCGCGCCGATACCGGTAAAAACCGTTACCGACCGTAACTGACCGGTAAATACCGGTACAACTAAATCTCGCCAAAAATCACAAGTCCGGGCCGGTACAGAATGACCTGACGCAGGGCGTACCGGTAAATACCGGTTTTTACTTCAAAATACCGGTATCGGCGCGCCGATAGCGGTAAAAACCGTTACCGACCGGTACGGACCGGTTTATACCGGTACAATAAAATCTGGCCAAAAATCACAAGTCCGGGCCGGTACACAAAGACCTGACGCAGGGCGTACCGGTAAATACCGGTTTTTACTCCAGAGTAACGCTATCGGCGCGCCGATACCGGTAAATACCGTTACGGACCGTTACGGACCGGTAAATACCGGTACAACTAAATCTCGCCAAAAATTACAAGTCCGGGCCGGTACAGAGAGACCTGACGCGGGGCGTACCGGTAAATACCGGTTATTACTTCAAGATAACGGTGTCGGCGCGCCGATACCGGTAAATACCGTTACCGACCGTTACAGACCGGTAAATACCGGTTTTTCGTCAAAAATACCGTTATCGGCGCGCCGATAGCGGTAAATACCGTTAAGGACCGGTACGGACCGGTTAGTACCGGTACAAAAAAATCCGACGAAAACTCACAAGTCCGGGCCGGTACAGAGTGAACCGACGCAGGGCGTACCGGTAAATACCGGTTTTTACTCCAGAGTAACGCTATCGGCGCGCCGATAACGGTAAAAACCGTTACCGACCGGTACGGACCGGTTTATACCGGTACAATAAAATCTGGCCAAAAATCACAAGTCCGGGCCGGTACACAAAGACCTGACGCAGGGCGTACCGGTAAATACCGGTTTTTACTCCAGAGTAACGCTATCGGCGCGCCGATACCGGTAAAAACCGGTACCGACCCTTACGGACCGGTAAATACCGGTACAACAAAATCTCGCCACAAATCACAAGTCCGGGCCGGTACAGAGTGACCTGACGCATGGCGTACCGGTAAATACCGGTTTTTACTCCACAGTAACGCTATCGGCGCGCCGATATCGGTAAATACCGTTACCGACCGTTACGGACCGGTAAATACCGGTACAACTAAATCTCGCCAAAAATCACAAGTCCGGGCCGGTACAGAAAGACCTGACGCAGGGCGTACCGGTAAATACCGGTTTTTACTTCAAAATACCGGTATCGGCGCGCCGATATCGGTAAATACCGTTACGGACCGTTACTAACCGGTAAAAACCGGTTTAACTAAATCCGGCCGGTACGGAGTGACCCGACGCAGGGCGTACCGGTAAATACCGGTTTTTACTCCAGAGTAACGCTATCGGCGCGCCGATACCGTTAAACACCGTTACGGACCGTTATAAACCGGTAAATACCGGTTTATAACGGTCAACAAAATCCTGCCAAAATTTACAAGTCCCGGCCGAGGCGAAGAAAAATCCCCAAGACACTAAAAATCTCCAAAAATCCCAAAATCTCCAAATTCCCAAAATCTCCAAAATCGGAAAATCTCCAAAATCCCGAAATCTCCAAAAACCCAAATCCTCCAAACCGAGTTCCCAAAAGCTCCAAATTCCCAAAAGCTCCAATATCCCAAAATCTCCAAAATCCAAAAAACTCCAATTTTTCAAAAGTCACTCCAAAAATCCCGAAAACTCCAAATCCGACATCCCCGAAGCTCCAATATCCCGAAAACTCCAAAAATCCCGACATCCGACAATCTCCAAAGCTCCAAAATCCTGCAAACCAATATCCGGACGTCTCAAAAGCTCCAAAATCCTGAAAACTCCAAGATCCAGACGTCTCCAAGATCCGGAACCCTCTAAAATCCCAAAAACTCCAAAGATCCGGAATCCTGAAAACTCCAAAGTCCTGAAAATCCAAAATCCTAAAATCTCCAAAGAACCAAAATCCCGACATCTCCAAAGCTCCAAAATCCCGAAATCTCCAAAATCCGAAAGCTCCAAAGCTCCAAAATCCTGAATTCTCCAACTCCAAAGCTCCAAAATCCTTAAATCTCAAAAATCACAACATCTCCAACATCACAACATCACAAAAGCTCCAAAAATCCCGAAAACTCCAAAATCACAACAACTCCAAAATCAAAAAATCTCCAAAATCACAAAATCTCCAAAAAAAAAACCCAAAAACTCCAAAGATCCCGTCGTCTCCAAAGTTCCCACTATCTCCAATATCCGGCGAACTCCAAATACCCGAAAACTCCAAAATCCGACATCCCCGAAGCTCCAAAATCCCGAGAACTCCAAAAATCCCGAGATCCGACAATCTCCAAAGTTCAAAAATCCTAAAATCTCCAAGATCCTGAAATCTCCAAAGTCCAAAAAGTCCAAAAATCCCAAAAACTCCAAAGATTCCCAAAGATCCCATTATCTCCAAAGTTCCCAAAGATCCCATTATCTCCAAAAAATCCCGAAAACTCCAAAATCCCGAAAACTCCAAAATCCCGAAAACTCCAATTCGATTGTTCATCAAGCCCTACCTAACCTAACCTAACCTAACCTAACCTAACCTAACCTAACCTAACCTAACCTAACCTAACCTAACCTAACCTAACCTAACCTAACCTAACCTAACCTAACCTAACCTAACCTAACCTAACCTAACCTAACCTAACCTAACCTAACCTAACCTAACCTAACCTAACCTAACCTAACCTAACCTAACCTAACCTAACCTAACCTAACCTAACCTAACCTAACCTAACCTAACCTAACCTAACCTAACCTAACCTAACCTAACCTAACCTAACCTAACCTAACCTAACCTAACCTAACCTAACCTAACCTAACCTAACCTAACCTAACCTAACCTAACCTAACCTAACCTAACCTAACCTAACCTAACCTAACCTAACCTAACCTAACCTAACCTAACCTAACCTAACCTAACCTAACCTAACCTAACCTAACCTAACCTAACCTAACCTAACCTAACCTAACCTAACCTAACCTAACCTAACCTAACCTAACCTAACCTAACCTAACCTAACCTAACCTAACCTAACCTAACCTAACCTAACCTAACCTAACCTAACCTAACCTAACCTAACCTAACCTAACCTAACCTAACCTAACCTAACCTAACCTAACCTAACCTAACCTAACCTAACCTAACCTAACCTAACCTAACCTAACCTAACCTAACCTAACCTAACCTAACCTAACCTAACCTAACCTAACCTAACCTAACCTAACCTAACCTAACCTAACCTAACCTAACCTAACCTAACCTAACCTAACCTAACCTAACCTAACCTAACCTAACCTAACCTAACCTAACCTAACCTAACCTAACCTAACCTAACCTAACCTAACCTAACCTAACCTAACCTAACCTAACCTAACCTAACCTAACCTAACCTAACCTAACCTAACCTAACCTAACCTAACCTAACCTAACCTAACCTAACCTAACCTAACCTAACCTAACCTAACCTAACCTAACCTAACCTAACCTAACCTAACCTAACCTAACCTAACCTAACCTAACCTAACCTAACCTAACCTAACCTAACCTAACCTAACCTAACCTAACCTAACCTAACCTAACCTAACCTAACCTAACCTAACCTAACCTAACCTAACCTAACCTAACCTAACCTAACCTAACCTAACCTAACCTAACCTAACCTAACCTAACCTAACCTAACCTAACCTAACCTAACCTAACCTAACCTAACCTAACCTAACCTAACCTAACCTAACCTAACCTAACCTAACCTAACCTAACCTAACCTAACCTAACCTAACCTAACCTAACCTAACCTAACCTAACCTAACCTAACCTAACCTAACCTAACCTAACCTAACCTAACCTAACCTAACCTAACCTAACCTAACCTAACCTAACCTAACCTAACCTAACCCTTTACAACACCGTATGGCTATTTGCCTCTGAACTGCATTTAGTTTTTTAACGTTATATTTCTTACCTGCAGCTTCTGCCCAAACTGGTGCTGCGTATGTAATTAGAGGTTCTATCGCTCCTACATAAATTTGTCTTATTACCATGGGAGATGCTCCCCATGTAGGTTTTGCCGCCCGTATGATTTTGTTGGTCATTTTTGATGCTTTTTTACACGTTTCATCTACGTGTTTGGTCCAATTTATATTTTTATCAATTATTACCCCCAGCAGTTTGAAGTCGTCGACAAATTTCAACGTGTTCTGTCTCATTTTGATAGTTGGTGGTGGATCTTTTCTTCTCGTGATGTACATTGCTTTCGTTTTTTCTTCAGAGAAGTGCAGTTTCGCTTTAGATTCCCATTCTGTTATAATACTTAATGCGTTGTTCGCTTTCTCTTCTAATTCATGAGGATTATCGCTTATTATGATAAGAAACAAGTCATCTGCAAACGCTCGAATTTCTACCCCTTCGCCGAAATGTATTTGCAAGAGGTCATCGATGATCACATTCCAAAAACTTGGTCCGCATGCAGACCCCTGAATGCAACCTTTGTTTGTCTCCTTAGTTTTAGTGCAATCAAAGTGCGTGATGGTGGCTCGTCTGTTATTTAAGTAGCTCAAAACCATGCAATAAAGATTTCGTGGGCATTTCTTCTTCTTTAATTGCGATAACAGGAAAGGCCACCAGGCATTGTCAAATGCACCTTTTATATCAAGAGATATAGCGATAGTTAGTTTCTTGTTCCTATAAGCTCGTTTGATAGTCTCCAATGACGCCATTAGGGCATCCTCTGTAGATTTTTGAGGGGTGAACCCAAACTGATTTTCGCTAAGTAAATTATGTTTGCGAAATCTTTTATGTTTATGATAATTTTATTCACTATTTTACATTTTTTATTACTATGTTTACGATATATATTTAAGCTAAAATTTTGTATTTACATTTGTTAAAAAATCCTTGTAAACAAAAAGCAAGGAACAAAAATAAAAGCAACTAAAATTTAAAAAAAAAAAAAAAAAAACCTAACCCAACCTAACCCTACCGACAAATATTGAGCCGGTGATGGAGACTGTATAATAAGAGCTTATCACAAAAAAACCTTATTGTAGGCGGAGATGTAAATGCCAAGAGTATATGGTGGGGAAGCTCCAGGACCGACGATCGAGGTGATCTTGTAGCGTCGTACCTCTCAGAATCGGGATTGCACTTGCTAAACGAAGGATCGATTCCTACTTTCGAGACTCATCGAGGGAATAAGTATATACATAGCGTAATAGATATTACATTTTGTTCTCACCAACTGCTTGATAAAGTTGAAAACTGGCACGTTGAGAGAAAATTAAATATTCTCAGCGATCACAATCCAATCGAGTTCAATTTTCTAAGCAAAAGTATTGAGTTGGCAAATACAAAAACGCATATCTACAATACGAAGAAAGCTAATTGGGACCTTTTTTACACAAATTTCTACTCTCAATTAGAATCTCACTTTCTAACATCCGAGATTTTCAAAAGTGTAACAATCGCAACAAACTTGGAAGCAAACATCTCTACACTTAACATTTGTATTGATAAAGCATGTAAAGAGAGTATCCCTCTAATAAGATCTTCCTCGAGGAAAACCTATCCATGGTGGACTCAGGAACTGATCGAGTTAAAGAAAAAAGCCAGACAGGCTAAACATAAGCTTCAAAATTCTAATAGACTCCATATCTCCAAATATCCATATATATCTCCAAAGATCCCATTATCTCCAATATCCCGCGAACTCCAAAATCCCGAAAACTCCAAAATCCCAAAAACTCCAAAATCCCGAAAACTCCAATTCGATTGTTCTTTAAGCCCTACCTAACCTTACCTAACCTAACCTAACCTAACCTAAGTTTGTGTTCATGGAAAATAAAAGTACACAAGACGCAATAGGTAGACTATTTAATATCATCCAAGAATTTCTATACAAATCTCTAAAATGTATTGGAATTTTCGTGGAGACAAACCTTTGACAGTATCTTCCACAACAAACCAATTTTAAAATTTAAATTCGACGTTATAGACGACAAAACACTATGTTGGATTCAAAGTTATCTTCACGTAAGACCGCAAAAGGTAAAATTAAAGAAGCTCTAAGCCGACCCTTAATTAGTGAATTTGGTATACCACAATGGCAGTTTTGGGCTCACTTCTTTTTATAATTTATGTCAATGACATTTTCAAACTAAACTTGAATATCTCCTTTCGATAGTTATTTACTTTCTTTAAACTTCGAAAAAATCTATTGCTTTCCCTTCTAATCAAAGGTCTTAAAATACCACCCCATTTAAAAATTACTATGTATAACGACAACTGCAATAACCTGTAACCTGTAACGACTCATGTACAAACTTAAGCCCTAAAAAAGAATGTAAATATGTCGGTGTAATTATTAATCAACATCTAAAATGGCAGTCACATTAACAAATTAGTGAAAAGAATAAGAAAATGGATTTATATATTCATAAGATTAAGAAACATTTTAAGTATAAATAATTTTAAAATGGTATATTTTGCTATGTTCACTCACTACTCCAGTATGGAATAATTGGGTAGGGAGGAGCATACAATAGCACAATGAACTCTGTAAAAATATTACAGAGAACAGTTATTAAAGTAATATTAAAAAAGATCAACTTTTTCACCACAAACACTTTTTGCAAAATTCCGTTCCCAACATAGAAAACAACTACAAAAAAATCTCAATTAATCAATTACTTAAAGAAAATCATACTAAGATTTTAAACAAGCACATCATTAAGATTTTAAAATTATCAGCAAAGTTTTATATACTTAGGGATAAAAAAACTTATTTTATCTTACATAGTGTACAAAGGACGCACTTCTTCTTTTAAAGGTCTTCTCAAGTTTCAATTTCTAATCGAGGATTCGAACCATTGAAGACTTCGGACCGCAGTCATCCAGTCATCCACGAGACATACGAAGAGTACCAGATCTGGAAGTCTGTTGGCCGATCGGAAGACACGTGAGTACGCTTAAATTCGCTTCACTTGTTCTTCCCTTCAATTTCATTGTCTCTCTATTCTCTTCGTAAGACGTACCCAGCTTTATTATAAAGCACCGTTGTATCGCACAACATAATACTCGTATTAAGTGAAACCAAATTTATAATTGAAAAAATTTTAATAATAAATTGAAGAAGATAAAATGTGTTACTGAAGGAATCGGTTTAACATTAAAAATAAATCAATTGTTATTTAAAATTAATGTGAAAAGAAAGTTAATGAAAGGTGTTATTGAAGAAATCATTTGAAAATAAAAAATGAATAAAATTAGTTAAAAATTTCTTTTAAATATAATGAAAGACCAGTTTAAATATAAATAAATGTACGGAAAGTTTACTAAAATTAAGTTTAAATAATTAAATATATCACAATAAATATGCATAAATTTATACAATAAAGACCTATTAATAAAAATTAAATATTTATTAAAAATAATAATAAGTATATTACAATTTTATAATTAGAGTTTATGAATAAAAAAATAGGAATTAAAATAATAATAAACATACTGTAACGTAAAATAGGGGGGGGGGATTATGGTGAGGCGCGTGAAGCGCACCGATTCCATCCCACCTCCGGAAATCCTCGCATTTCACCCCGACGAGGTGAACACGCTTTCCTCAATTGATGTAGCCGAGCAGTGATCGGTCTGCTGGCGTGCCGTTACACAGTACACGCCAAGTCTTCACACTTCTGATCCTGTTTGAAAAAAATTATATAATTTTTTTTTTAAATGTATAAATAAATTATAGAGAATGAAAAGATTGTGGTTGTTTAAAATAACGCCATGATTCAGATAAGATATTTATGGATCCATAGAAAGTATGGGTCTGTAAAATTGTGAACTCTTTATAATCCCCTATAATTAAGTTATTAAGTATTGTACTAAAACAATTTTAAAAGGATTTTAAAAAATCTATTAATTGTTACACAAAAAAGGCTTTAAGATAATTATTAATATCTTGTAAAATATTAAAAACAATAAAAGTATTTTTAAAATCTATGGGGGTAGAAAATAACTGCACTGTATTACTAATAACATACTCTATAAAATGTTAATGTGAAAAGAGAACTGAAAAAAATTCGGAAGTCAAAACCGAGTAGGGATGGAATATTGTATTTTAGTGTTCAGAAGTGTGCTTATTGCACGTGCTGTAACACGACACAGTGGATAAAATAGCAAGATAAACTATGTTTTATCACGTGATCTGGTTGTACATACCTACACAATGTAAAATAAGTTATCAACAAGCTAGTATAAACATTACAAAAATATTCCAATAGATGGCGCAAATCATCCGAAGAATCCGGTGCTATTCAAGTAATAATCAAGCCGCGGCGATAGATGGCGTCGATTTAAAGGATAATCGATTTAATCACGAATCACGATATTCTCAGATATTTAATCACTCAAATATATCATTGAGTGAATGTGACTCAAATATATCATTGATAAAATCACGGTTTGTGATTTTGAGCTCATCACTAATAAATAGTTTTCTCTTTACACATACGGTTGCTCCAAAAGTTATCAATATTATTTATCGGTATGAATTTACATCCATTTTTTCCTTATAAATCGAAATTGCGGAAGAATAAAAGACAATACATATATGTATAAGTACAAGAGAGAAGAACGTCAAAAACAATGAAATAATCAGGTTTGTAATTTAACAAAAATGACATATGAGTTTAATTCTAAAAAACACAAATTTCCGGTATAAAAATACAACCTCTATCAGTTTTAAAAATCATTAATCTAATAATATTCATATACGTCTTATTTAAAAATAATTTATACAAACCTTAAGAAGCTACTTTCATTTGTCCATTTTGAATTTCGAGATATTTTTGCATTTTGCATACCCTTTAAAGATGAGACTAATAGTTAATTCATTTACAATATCAAATAAACATAAAAGTGCGTTATTTTTTACGTAAATATTGCTAGAGTGAAAGGTATCAATAGAAAAGGACAAGTATAAAATTGTTGATTTTTTTAAAATTCCTAGGTAATAAAACTATCAGAAAATAGGCATTTCTTTAACATTCATAGTACGTATGTGTTGCCATTTGAAATTATCAAGCGAAAATTAAATAATTTGTTAAAGTGTTCACCTAAGAATTGTTATGTTTATGATAAAAACCATCGTTTGTATCGATAAACATGATTATTACAATTATGCCCCGATTTATAAGGAAAAAATTGACGTAAATTCATACTAATAAATAATATTGACAACTTTTGAAGCAGCTGTATTTGTGAAGAGAAAACTATTTATGCTAATATTATATAATAACTCTGGTTGTAATAAAAAAAAAAATTATTTTTTTTAATATTTATTTATTGTTTTAATAAATTACATATATATTTAATATTAAAATATAAATTAAAATGTGACAAAAGTATCGAGCACATTATCGTTATTCAGAATTTAGTTGTTTTTTTTCTTTACACGTATTCAAAACAAAATTTGATTCACACATAAAACTGAATTTAGAAATAAAATTTTATGTTCTTTCACATATTCAATATTCGTTCATGTGCACCCAAACATCCATTTGTGGGAGTAAATTTTATTAATTAGAGAAAAGAATTGGTGTATATCGTCGACCATTCTTTTGCCATCCAATTTAGGAAGTTCACAAGAGTCCGCACATTCAATGCTCAGTTCGGGAACATCCTGAAAATAATTAATAATATTATTATTATTGTTATTTAGTTATCAGTATTTTTATATCTAAAAATTAAAATACGTGTTTTTTCATTTATATGACTATAACAAATACATTTGTATCAGACAGGTCTGTCATGTATAATTCTTTTGATAAGATTATTTATCTTTAAGGATATGTATTTTCCAATAAAAAATAATTTTTCTGCACTACATAATGTATGTATATTGAACTATGTAATTTGTATTGTTAAATCAAATAGATAATTGTTATAGAAATGGTAAAAATTATCAACTTACGTTGCAATTTTTATTCCAAAAAGATAACCATTTAAAATTTTGTTGTTTAAAATTTCGTAGAGCGTGTCAATGGATACTTTTTGACCTTAGGCATCTTGAGTCACAGGAGGCAGTAATTTCAGAACAATAATGTATAATAAAATATAATGAGAACCAAACCCAACAAAAAAAACACGGGTTCGCGAATTTCACGTTGAATCTTGTGAATAAATGAATTCTATGCTATGCGGCTTGCAACGCATGCGCTGGACACGCATGCGTTGCAAGCTGCGAATGCGTTGTCAGATTCTTAGCGCTCCGGTCTGTAACGTAAGTTTTGACACATGTGTTATGTTGAGAAGTCAAAATTATAATCTGTTTTCGTATAAAAACAGCCCAAAACCATACAATTTACAAAAATAAGCAATTGGTATCGAGAATAAGTATAATATTCATTCATAGTTAGTCAAAATTTGTAAAAAAATGTGTTTTATAGGCAAATTTAATGAAAATTCAACAGAGCGCAAATCCCACGATCGTCATGGCCGAATCCAACGGCGTACTGAAAGTCCAATGAACAATTAAAATTATCGTGTTTCATAAGACTGGAAATATATTATTTAAAAAATTATTATTGTGTTTCTGATATTAAACTTAGTTTTAAATAAATTATGGTATTTGAAATCTCAAAGCATGTGAGTAAATATAGTATATTATTTAAAAACGTATGTTTTTACTAAAACAAAGTATTTTAAAAACGTCAAAAATTCATTAAATGTACTGCAAATTGAATGATTTATAAATATTAATTTTAAAGATTTTGCTAATTTGGTTTCCTACAGATTTGTCTCCGTAATCTTGGCTTCAAGATTATAAGAAAATATATTTCGTTTATAATGGGTTTTTCAATAGGGACGCTCTAACTTTCTTTCAACAGGGACAAGAAACTACGCCATATTTCTTCAATTTTTTTTGAGGTTAACACTCGTACTTAGTTGGCAAATCATCATGGAGCAGTACACACCAGAGCAACGCTTGCAAATTATTCAAATCTACTACCAAAATTCGCGTTCGCTCACCGCAACTTTAAGAGCATTACGACCATTTTATCGTCGTCATCACTTGCCTGCCACATCAACAATTCAACGTTTGGTGCAAAAATTTGAAAGCACATTGTCGCTACACAATGTTCCAGTGCCAGTGAGACAAAGAAATGCACGAAGTGAGGAAAACATTTCCGCCGCTAGAGCATCTGTTCTTGATGACCCAAATGAATCACTAACACGACGTTCTCAACAATTGGGCATTTCTGTGACGTCATTCTGGCGAATTTTGCGAAAAGATCTTGGCCTACATCCATACAAGATCCAGTTGACACAAGAACTAAAGCCGCTTGACCATTTGAAGCGTCGCCAATTCCTCAATTGGCCTGCACAACAATTTGAAAATGATGCTGAATTCCATCGAAAAATCATCTTTAGTGACGAAGCTCATTTTTAGCCCAATGGATATGTAAACAAGCAAAATATGCATTATTGGGTAGGCACCAATCCACACGTGCTTCACGAAACACAATTGCATCCCGGAAAAATTACTGTTTGGTGTGGATTACATGCCGGAGGTGTCATTGGACCATATTTTTTTGTTGATGATGCTAATCGTCATGTTATTGTGAATGGTAATCGTTATCGCTCCATGATAACTGATTATTTTTGGCCTCAATTGCAAGGTATGGACTTGGCCAATATGTGGTTTCAACAAGACGGCGCTACCAGTCACACGGCACACGCAACAATTGACTTATTGAAAACCAAATTTGGTGAGCGTGTTATTTCGCGAAATGGACCAGTTCAATGGCCGCCTAGATCATGCGATTTAACACCATTGGACTATTTTCTTTGGGGCTATGTTAAATCTTTGGTCTATACCAACAAGCCGGCGACGTTACAAGAGCTAAGAGAAAATATTGAACGCGAAATTGGTGCGATTCGGGCCGAATTATGTGAAAAAGTGGTGGAAAATTGGATTCAACCATTGGACTTCTGCAAACGTGCCCGCGTTGGTCATGCGAGGGAAATTGAATTTCATACATAATTGCCACTAAATGTACTTCAAAACATAATAATTTTTTTTTAGATATATTCATTCGTTTTTGTTTTATTTAAAAAAAAGTTTGAGCGCCCTTAATGAAAAACCCTTTACATTCATTCAGCGCATTGGCTCAATTTCGTACCATGCCTAAAATGCATCTAATGGTCGCGGTCTTTCTTATAATATTTGTGTCGTCTTAATTATGACAAATAACATTCAGTTTATTAGTTTTATATTAATGTTAAGGTCCAATCTAAGTAATAGTTTAAAAAAAGTCTTATCTATTGAATAATTTATGATATAAATGAATAATAAAAACCCACATTTTCGTAAAAAAAACGCCAAAATATTAATTATTATTGCAAGTCGCACCTTAAAATCCTCAAAACAAATCCCAGATCCTTGACAAGCAAATTTATGCGTACATTGGGGCAGAATACCTGAGGACTATAGCAATGCAGCTGTGGAATGCAGAAATAATAATGCAAAGTCCACCCAAGATTCAGGCGACATCACCAAGGAGTCTACATGGCCTCAGATGACTATTAGCAGATGGCAATGGAGCCCTCCCAAAAGAATACAATTTTCGACGAAGAAGTGATATTTTAAATTTTTATCTAATTATGTTAATTATGTGTAATTTAAAGTTTTATCTTGATATGTAATTATATTAATTAGCCTTACTTATTTGGGGGTTAGGACGGTGGTTAAACGAAATAAATGTGATTGGCGTGTTTAAGTTTATTATGACAGTATGATAAAAACAATGAAGACAGAATTAAAGAATGAATGAAGATCTAGATCTAGAAGGTGCACGTATATTATGAAATGAAATGCGTGAGCCGGCAAGACCGCCGTTGTGAAACGATGAAACTGGAAAGACTCTATATCTCTTATCTATGAGACTGCCTAGCGGTGAATTCTAGAGCCAGGCTTATACCAGCAGCCGGCAGCGCTGTCGCTAGCGTCGATGCCGACTGAGATGGCGGTGGATTTAAATTCCGATACACTTATATTACCATTACTACCTACTAACTTTACGGTTTATCATAGTAAATGCAATTTATAATAGTTAAATTCATACCTACATATTTATCATTGTATTCGTTTCTATTTTACTTGGTCAGACAAACGAACTCGGTTACTTGGAAGCCCACTTGAGATACCATGGGTTGATGTTTAGGTTAACCAGCGGGTTTAATGAACTCATAAAAACTGTTGGGACTAAAAGCTTCCCTTAAAACAAAAAATGTTTATATTAACCAAGAACAATGGATTATTTATAACAAAAGGCCCAAAGCCGTAGCTAGCTGATCACTGTGTATTAGGTATCGGTTATGGGAAGTTCTTCTTAAATAAATTTTTGGGGGTTAGGACGGTGGTTAAATGAAAAATATGTGATTGGCGCGTGTGTAGATGCTTTATTATGGCATTAAGATAGAAACAATGGAGACAGATCGAATTAAAGAATGAATGGAGATGTAGAAGGTGCGTGTGTATTATGAAATGAAATGAAGCGAATTAGCGGTCTTGCTCGGCGCGTGGGCTGGCAAAACCACCGTTGTGAAAGGATGAAACTGGAGAGACTCCTTAACGGTGAATTTCAAGCCAGGTTTGTAGCAGCAGCAGGCAGCGTTGTCGCTAGTGTCGAAGCCGACTGAGATGGCGGTGGATTTGAATTCCGGTCGCTACAAATTCATTATTTACTCTTGCATAGTATACAAGGGATGCACTTCTTTTAATTCGGCACTATGCTGGTGCGAGAAATATATTTCGTACACGTAATGAAAAAAAAAATTAAAAAAAAAAAAAAATTGGTATTGTTAGGACGACATCTAACACATTTCGCCTTAAGTATATATTTATTTATAAAGGGTGACATCTGTCGTCCTATAATATAATATAGTAATATTTTATTTTTTGATTCGTAGTACTGTACAGTGTATTATTATATTGTCATAATCAGATAACATTGCAGCAAAGTAAAACGTATATTTGGGTACCTTGCCTGCTACACTAGTATTTTACTGTATTATAGTACCTTTCCGGTATAAACAAAGTGTAGTGTTCAATGTACAAATAAATATATACAAAGAGTAAATCAAGATGCGATTAGATAGCATATAAATACATTGTAATACTTAAAGTTAGTAAATGCATTGTTCAATGTAGAAAAATATATAAATCCTATGTATATGTATACGATTGAGATACAATAAAACGTTGACAAGAGAAACATCTCTTCATTAATTCCATTTAATTCATCGACAAGGGAAGAAATATCCCTCATAAACGGATTCAGGCCAGATCATACGTCATCAAACATCGGGGCCTCGTCCGTGATGATTAACCATAATTAAAAGGAAGGAACTACGAAGGAGACCAGTTAGACTGTTGCAAAGAACAATCATTGCTCCAACTACTCACACAAGACGCGTCGGTGAGTGATTCTTCATCCTTCATTTCCAATCTCATTTTTACTATTTGTGTGTTAGTGGACATGAAAGCGATGTTAAGAGTGCGCATGCAAATAAAGGGAAGGTTAAGAAAGCTCCCGACTGTGATCAAGTGAAGCAGCGGTTGATGAAGGCTGAAGCATTATGGGATAGTTAAGTTAGAAAGGTTAGAACGCGGTGAGAAACAATCTGACATTGATGCGGAATCAGTCGAGAAAGAGGTATTCGAGTATTCGGATATTTTGGTGCCGTTGCGGCTGATAGAAAGATAATTTCGGGACTTCGATCCGAGTGTGCTGCTTGAGGTTGCGGCGATAACATTGCCTACAATCGATGAGCAATATGATCGCTGGCAAGAATTCCACGATTTGTTTCTGTCGCTGGTACACACGAATGGCACGTTACCAGCGGTACAAAAGCTGCAATATTTTAAGGCCTCATTGATAGTAGACGCGGCGCAAGATATGACAAATAAATGTATATTGTCGCCAAGCATCTAGATTCATTACTACTTTTGCCAATTTGTCGTGACTAATGTTGCGGACATTGCATCACAATGTCAGCATGCAATGCATATACGGTCGTTGAAAGTTCTCAGAGAAAATGTAGATAGTTGGACGCCGGGCAGGAACCGTCGAGATCAGTTATCTTAAGTGAACGCACTTAAGAGATCATCTTAAGTGCGTTTTCTGTCAGGCAAAGGATCACCAAATATTCAAATGTAAAGGATTTTTAGCATTATCGCCTAGTGAAAAACGAACCCGTTCAGGCAAACCGGAATTGTGTTTCAATCTTCAATCAACTTGTGCAGCGCCAGAAACTGCAACAACCAATTTACAACAGAGAACATAACTTATTGTTGCATTTAGAAAAACCGATGTCCGATACGGATTGTAAAGGAACCGCTATTTTCCCTATCTATTTAAATATAGTTTTAATATTACTATTTCTAATTTAACGCGGAATTTACACTTTCCTTGTGCGAGCGTCCTGCTTGCAAGGCACCCCTGTGACGCATTCGTAATTTTCTAATCTTTACATATTCATTTTATAATAAATAATAATAATCCTGGTCTCCGGCACCAGTGTGATGTATTCGATATTTTCTACGTGCGAGCGCTCCTGGTCGCAAGGCACCCCGGTGTAAGGGGTCCCGTAATTCTCCTTCTCACTTAAATATTATTTTGTGTTAATTTATTTTCCTTCCGTCGCCAGTGTGAATATCTTGCTTTCTACCTTAATACCTTAATACTAGTTTTTACGCTTAATGCTAGTTTATTCGCTTAATATCTCAATTTGGCCAACGTGATCGTTCTAGTGGTTACGAATATTCCCCATGTTGTGTCCGTATTAATCCGAATTCTTTTAACCCGCGTTTTAAATTATCAAATATCTAAAGTTTACAAATATCCAAATATTATAGCCGTTCAAATACCTATAGAGCAATTATTAAAACAAATATACCGATTATCTTATAGTATACGACTAAGTAACAGAAAAACCTCCGGTCAAGCGGTATGATATTCGAGCGCACTCGTTATAACAATAATTATGTATGTATTATTCAGAGCTAGAATGTAAGAGTGTGGAAGAAATTATACATATGTACGTATTATTCAGAGCTAGAATGTAAGAGTGTGGAAGAAATTATACATAGAACACCAACCTTGTCGTAGACTTGTCTCGTGACTGTGGCCGCCTCGTGGCGTTGACTAGCTGTTCATAAAATATGTGGACATGTGAAACAACATGCGACATGCTAAGTGTCTGTCTCGCTTGGCAAATATGTTCCGTGATTATATGATAAATTCTCTAGACACCAGTCTGTGGCGCTCGCTCGGCTCCCCTAAACCCCACATTAAGAAACCCGTACGCCTGGTGCCTATTCGCGGTAGACGACGGGTTCTTAACCCCGAGCCCTCTCACCCACGCGTTCAAAAATTTAATGATGATGATGATGATGATCCAAAGTTGGGATTCGGCCAATGTCTTAGTGAACAATATCATTTGTTATGACTCATTCAAGATGCATGGCCGAGGTCCTTGTATCTCCAATATGTTGCTGTTCAGTATCGGTAGGAAAGTGGCCAATCCGGGGCCGCGTCCACCACTGAAGGTAATTAATTGTGATGATTGTGACATGACAGTACGATTCTCAGAAAATTCCCTTAATTCCTTGGGTGCGTCTGAACACGCAGGTCATGTGACAACGGTGTCAACGGTGTGGATAGTTTTAGTTTATCTGCAGGATGATCCTCGGTGTCTCGAACAATGCATCTCGAATAGACCCAGGAACAAATCAGTTAGATGTGTTAATAATGCGTAAGTCCGTGCAAAATGACGCCTTTTGATATAAGTCTCCCTCTCGTCCTTTCAATAAGATACCCACGCTATGTGGTATGAAATGACTATCTCCCGGCATTCATGTTTAGAGACTCATCTCTCGAGAAGTCCGAAGAGGTACCTACGGTTCGCCGAGGCGTCCTTCCTCTGGGATCTGTTCCGTCCACTCACGTCTTAGCCAGGGCGTGGGGCAACAGCATTCAATCGGCAGACTCTTTCGTCTTTTGTGCCGATAACACCTCTTGGTCGGCTAGCTTATGTATGCATCCAGTCCCTGCAGCTTAAGTGTTCTATTGTGTTACCACAATGCCCGCGAGTAATATATATCGCCCAGAACACAGACCCTCCTCAGCAATTGTAGACCACTCCAAACTCGATGAAAGACTATCTCGACAATCAATCCCTCTGCATCAATATCTGTCACCCGCGACACTATTGTTACTTTGATCACAAGGGAGCAAGACCCTCGAATAATTTCAGTTTGGGGTGGATGTTAGTACCATGTCAATAATAAAAGCAGTATGATTTCCATACACATGCACAATCGCGTAAAATGAACATACAAAGGCTCTCTGATAAATTCTATCATTTCGACCTGCAAGGCATTACTTCGGATCGAAAATGTAATCTTTAAAATGCGCCCCGTCTCTCACCATGGTGCCAGCAGCATGAGCCACGACAGGATTTATGAGATTTTTAGATTTAGATTTCCGCGGATAAGTAAATACACAAATAATTACGTACATAGTTACATGATTATTTACACGGCCAATAGTAGTATATAATTAGTCCTAAATGATGAGATACATGTAACTAAAACTTGTAGGTGGGTTCCCAATTTATAAAACGGACAGTAATTAAATAAAATGCAATATCAAGTAATCTAGCGGTTACGCCAGTCCCTTTCTATGAATGAGTAATTACATGATGATCCGAAGCACACTACAGTATTTGTTAGCGGTTTTAATTATGTATACAAGCATGCAAAATGATAAACTTAGTATTTCAGAGCGGCTATGGTCCTCAGCATCTGCGCCAATCCTGGTCTGCCTTCTGGAACTTGAGATCACAACACTCGCGATTTGTGAATTTTAACACGACCTTCGCGGACCCGAAAAAACAACACGATCACCCCTAAAATACTTGCGGCGTAAATCTCCAAAAGAAAATCAAATTTCGTTCCCCGAACAATCGTTTACGTATCCGTCTCTTTTCCCGGTTCAAAAGCGACCCTCCCGCGTGCAATCACCTGACCCTTCCGAAACTGACTGTCAGGAGAAACTTTTTCTACCCCCGCCCCGCTCTACTGCCGTCTTCATCCCCCGCCCCGCTCTAGAAGTTTCTCGGAATTCATATTTTTTTATCAGTTGGTGGATCTGGTTTTATGTGGATCGTCACAGGATCACACTATGCATTCTCGCGACCTTTCGCCTCGGGATGTGATATTGTAAACTGTCCTTGTCGATGTTGTCGATAAGCGAGTATTACCGGGTGCACGTCAAATTTTATAACGGGCGAGTTTACGAAATCAATATCGAATATACACTGAGTAAATGTAAAGATAGCGGGAATAAATAAGGCCCATTCTGAAGTGAAAGGTGCGACCGAACTAATTATAAAATCCCGCCATAATAATTATCAATGTCCTCTAAATCGCTTAATAATAGTAAAGATCACAGGGATATTACCAAGCGCTAGTATATAAATACATCTCATTTCAATATTCCGACGAATGTCACGCTAGCAAATGAGATGTTCGGCAGAGCGGGAAAAATTGATATGCTCATTGGGGCCGGAATCTTTTGGAACCTATTGTGCGTGGGCCAAATTAAAATTAGCGGCGATGGATAGTGGTGGGATATCGTTCAACGAGATTCAAATGGTCGGACCGACAATTCAAGACAGTATCTTTTCAATTCTGTTGCGGTTTCGTACCCATGCGTATGTTATAACAGCCGATATCGTCAAGATGTTTAGACAGATACGGTTGGAAGCTAAGTAAACCGACTTACAAAGGTTATTTTGGAAACGCGAACCATCCCACCCTATACGGATTTACACTCTGGAAACTGTAACTTACGGTACGATTTGTTAAGGGGCATCGTGGAATTAAGAAATAAATTAATTATTTAAAAATAAGGGTAAGATCAGCCATTTCTTGAATAACGAAGCTTTCTCATAGCACTTCATTTCCGCTTACAGCCCTAATTTCGGGGGGTTATGGGAAGCGTCGGTGAAATACATTTTAGTTCGATTACTAGAGAATGCGCATTTGACTTACGAGGAATTGTATACTGCGTTTATGCAAACAGAAGCCTGCGTCAACTATAGACGCATTACTTTATTATCCAATGAACCAAACGACCTAAATCCCCTTATCCTTGGTCATTTTCTCATTGGAGAATCACTTCACGCGCTACCTGACGATGACGTGCGGAGCATCCCGCTAAACCGACTTAGATACCACTCTGTCATGTTTACTCTGTCATGATATGGAGTACGTGTGTATGTGTTTCATTTTGATATTTTCAGTTCATATTTTTTGGATTCTCTACCAAAGTGCGGAGTACACACATATGATATAGGTTTTACTTTTAATTGCATTTTTGTTTTTCTGTGCTCAAAATGATTTACCAATGTCAATACATTTTGCGATTTGTAAAGCAAGTTTGAGTATTGGGTGATAGATGGTGCCCTCTATTATAGTAATTGATTAAAATTGTTGTAAAATTGTGATTGTAATTGTTTAAGGTGCGGAATATGTTAGAGCGACATCTAACATATCTCGCCCTAACGACATATGTTGCCCTATGTATGTGTATATGATTCAGAAGCAATAAAACTTTGACAGGAGAAACATCTCTTATTAATTTCCTTTAATTCTGTAGACAAAGGAAGAAATATATATCCTTCATAAACGAATTCAGGCCAGATCATACATGATCAAACAAATGGTATACATTTGGGCAGGCAGAAAGGAAAAAATATGTAATAGATATAAGTGTATGCGAGGCAAATGTTACTCATGTAAACAATGAATTGATGCTGTAACAAAGAAACGACCAGACCCCATATGTACCTAGTTACAAAATAACTAACTTGAGTTACGCGCGGGAACTATAAAGTTTGGACTAACTATAAACTAATCACATCATCTTCTTTCAATCAATTGTATTTCTGTTGCTACCCAGTATCCGACAGATACATATTTACTATGCTAGTGAGGTATAGAATTGAAACAGGAACAGTATAATTAATTTGAATATTATCATATTGGATGCGGCCTGACAGCTGAGGTCGGATTATTGAAAATGAAATCGGATGAATTAAGTAATAACAGGGATCCTCCGGGGATAACGTTCGGAAACGTAACCTAAATCTTCAGTCCGAGAAACTGTTTGCCGTTCTCCTCAGGGCGTCAAGGCCTCTTCTATCCCCGACGTGTCTCCGACTGCGATCAATCCACCGACCGCCCCCCGAACAGGAATAACTAGTTTAGTGAGCAATAATAAAGGGAAACGGTTTTTATTTAGATATTCTAGAATTAGTTAGTGTAGCGACCGGAATTCAAATCCACCGCCATCTCAGTCGGCATCGACACTAGCGACAGCGCTGCCGACTGCTGCTACAAACCTGGCTCGAAATTCACCGCTAAGGAGACTCTCCAGTTTCATCGTTCTACAACGGCGGTCTTGCTGGCCCGGAAGCGCCGAGCGAGACCGCCAAATCGCTTCACATCATTTCATTTCGTAATACACACGCACCTTCTACAACATTCATTCATTCATTTCATTCTATGTCTTTCTTGTTTTTATCATACCTAATCTAAAGGTTGAATGCACGGCTTATCTTCTTTCTTAACGGCCAACTTTTTTCTTTACGCGAATGATATGAAAATCTTTTCCAAAGCGAGCTCCTTAGATGACTGCCATAAAATCTATATGGTGAACAAACTTCTCCTGAATGCTAAAAAATGTTTTCAAATAACATTCTCAAAATAATTTAACAAAATTCTTATTTATTTTTAGCAATTTAGCAAACTTCTTTCAAAAAATCACATTGACCAAATTACCTCCAAGGCCTATAGAATGCTAGGATTCATACTTTAAACCTGCAAGCACTTCCAAAATCTATATTGCCTCAACATAATGTATTACGCGTTCGTTTGTAGTCACTTAGAGTACGCATCTCAAATCTGAAACCCATGGCAGATTATAAATATATTGCGAGATTAGAATAAATGCAAAATAGGTTTATTCGATATCCTAATGTTAGATCTGAGTCCCAGCCAGCCTTGTTTGTACTTTTAGTTCATGTTGAATTTGCAGACACGTGTGTGTGTCTTATCACCCATGTAAAATTTGTTGACACACTTTTTCGATGTTCAATCACGATCACAATTATAATCATTTGTCCCAAATTGTTCTATATAGTCTGTCGTGTGTTGTAACCACCGTTATTCCCCACGTGTCGATTGAACTCAGATCAATTTTAGGGTTAGGTTGGTGGTTAAATGAAAGGGTGATGATGGCGTGTTGATGTTTATTGTGACAGTATGATAGAACAAAGAATACAAAATTACGGATAGAATGAAGAAATGCAGAAGTTGAGTCGGCGGTCTCGCTCGGTGCGCGTGGCCCGGCAAGGCCGCCGTTGCGGAGCAGTGAAACAGAAAAGAGATCGTCGGTAAGGGTTCGGGCCAGACTTGAAGCGGCAGCCGGCAGCGCTATGTCGCTAGCATCGATACCGGCTGAGACAGCGGTGAATTTAAAATCCTGTCCCGTACACGGCTATGAAATTATTAATAATGTTGGTTTTAAAGTGATTTATGAATGGAATAAAAGCGCGTAAACATATTATGTTATTCGTGTTTTGAATATTCACCTATCTCCTTCTATAACCATAGTACAATTGACGATGTGATACCTGGAAATAATCGCGGGGCCGCTCTAATAAAATAATTAACGGCATCTGATCAAAGAGATCATAATCATCCGAACTCCCTCTATCAAGTACATGTACCATTCAAATAAATTACCGCGGTTTACATTTCCTAACATTATAATGGTATGCCGTATCGTTGTCTATGAAATATTATTCTGTGTGCAACTATGGTTTAAATCTTATCTATGAATTGAACTTTTCAAAACTTTTAAATGTCATATTTTCTCAGGAAGTTTGTCGATTTTACAAAGTTGTGTGAATTTTTAAATTATTTGTAGCCATGTAAAGTATTTCATCGTACGAAAAATAAATTATGTATTTAAATAAATATTTTCACTTCTTTAAAGCAACTGTACATTTGTTTTCAATGGGTTTAAGTGCCAAAGTAGTTTATAATATAATATTTGTATTATTTATTTTGATATGTTATTTAACATTTAAAAATGATCCATCGAACCCACTGCACATAAAAAAATACAGTCGTCTCTCCGTTGCTCATACTACGCCGCACATATTAAATTATGCGATTCCGCACTCCAAACAAATCAAAATTAACATTTGGATAATATTTACTAAGGCGACGGTTAATAGTGGACTGACTACTAAGTTTCGAAATTTATTGCAAAGTATTTACATTCAAAGTGATGGTACGCCTTTGCATTTTAATATTCTATCTGATACTGCTAGCAAATTTATAGCAAAATCTATTTTTGACATTCTCAATAAATATTACAATCAATCACAAACTAGAGTGTTTGTTACTTATTATGATTTTAAAAGCAATGCTGAAAAAATAGAAGATATAATTCAGGTCATGACTCCACACTTCAGTTCCCAACCGGGTAATATTGCATTTTTACATTTTCAATTATAATTAACTGGTCAACTATTCAAGGACATAAAAGATACAGGCAGTTCTCAATTTATTAACGAGTTCCGCTCCTTGAGGTCATTCATTATATGGTTTTGTTTGTTATGCATCAAAACACCAAATACACATTTTTTGCATATACCATATGATGCATTCGTATAAGTTTGCAGTCATTTTTACATATGAAAAGCATTGTGTTAAACATTGAATGCATGTGTTTTATTATAACAATATGCCACAAACTTAAAATAAGCTGAAAAAATACTAAAAGGACACAAGATACGTGTAGTTAATTTTAATTAAAAACATAAATAAAATTATATATGTACATTCAACTTTAATTTGTTGAAATTTTCATCAGTGTTTGTTATTTTCACATGAATGTCATTTTGTGCATTCGTAGTAGATGGTTAAACTTTTGACGAAACGGCTGCGGCTGGTTCGTCCACTCTTCTAAAATATGAATTGATGGAAGACTGCACAGTTAGTTTTTAAATCTCATTATAACATGTCTGTGAATAATAAATGTCTCTTTTCACTTTCTCTTCATATTTAAGTTCTGTTCTTCAAACATTGCCAATCCCTCAAATATTCATTTTAAAGCTACAGTCATTTTCAATTTTTTTACGAAAATGTGGGTTTTTATTATTCATTTATATCAGAATATGCACTAGATTAGACTTTTTTTAAAACTATTACTTATATAGGACCTTTACACTCATTTAAAACTAATAAACAGAATGTTGTTTGCCACAATTAAGACAATACAAGCATTATAAGAAATACCGCGATAGACACCATTAGATACATTTTCCTCGTGCCATAAAATTGAAAATTCTTGCATAAATGAATTATATTTTATTATAATCTTAAAGCCAAGATTATAGAGTCAAATCTCGATTGAGACAAATTAACGAGATATTAAAAATTAATCAAGTTATAACCATTCAGGACATATCAATTTTTGACATTTTTAAAATACTTTGTTTTAGTATATTCGTTTTTAAATAATATATTTTTAGTCTTATAAAAGACGATAATTTTAATTATTCATCGAAGTTCAATAGGCCGCTCTATCCGGCTATGACGTATGTCGAATCCACAGATTGGACAGATAACAATTAACCCATTCAGTTTCCAGACTGCGCCAAGTGCATGTGTATTCTTTAGAGGTGTACTCAGTGTATCTATCTCGGTGTATCTGCTCTCATAAAACTTATATATAGCTGGACATGAAAACAAAACCTGGTATTTAAGTAAACCCAGGAATTATTATCTCTTTTTTTAAGTTAAATAGTAGTGTTGAGCATGCAAATAATCCTCTGTTTCTGAATTAAATTTGCAGGTACATATTATTCTGATGCCCTATTTTACATGTCTCTTGGCCTCCATCGCTTGGCTCCATTAGAACAAAAACAGGCCATTGTTCTTGACTGCGATCTTCTATTCAAAGACAGCGTTCACCAACTATTTAAGGAATTTCACAAGTGATGTTTTTACTAATTATATGTTCATAAATCAGCGTACACATTAGTTCTAGTACGTCTAAAAGGACGTATTTCCTCTAATAAAATTAAAGATTCTTATTTTCTTTTACAGATTTTCTGCATCAAATTTATTTGGTCTTGCACATGAATTGTCCGTTGTTTATCGTCATGTTTTATTTGACTATAGACTGAAGCACAACGGAACACTAATAGGATCTGAACCAAATAGAAAAAATCTGAAGATATCACAACAAAAAATAAACGATTCTGAAATTGAAGATGTTTTAAATGAAAAAATTAACATTTCTGACATTGGCTATCCTGGCTTTAATTCTGGTGTCCTATTACTGAACCTTGAAAGAATAAGGCAATCTTCACATTTCAAGTCACTTTTATCTAAAGAAAGTGTGGCAAATTTAACAGAAAAATATTTATTCAAGGGACATCTTGGTGATCAAGATTTTTACACATTATTGGGTTAGTCAATTTTTGTTAATTTATTTTAAATATCTTGTCACCTTTCAAATTTTTCAAGATGTATGATTTTTTAAAATTAAGAATTAAAAATAATTTTCATCACTTATCTTATATTTTTGCTTTTGTTATAGGTTTTGAATATCCACATTTAATTAGCCCCCTGGATTGTGGATGGAATAGACAATTGTGTAAATGGTGGCGACGCAGTGGAGATGAATCCTTATTTGATAATTATTATCGCTGTGATTCCCCAATTCATATCTATCATGGGAATTGTAACACTCGCATACCGATAAATTGATTTTCGTAGTCTCAGAGAAAGCTATATATGAGAGTAGTTTGATAAGTTGTCGAGTTGATGAGGTGACACCGTGACTAGAAAGTGTGGGAAGCGAAATTGCTATCAGAAGCGATATCTTGTTCATGTTCCACAAGATGTTTGATCATATGGATTCAGCACCGGTGTTTATGCTGTTTATTTCTGAATAAATGAGTTTAAATATGGCCGAAGATACACTCAATATGAAGTGTGCCCAGTTGAGGTCAACAGATATTGTAACACAAATCTATGCTATTGTTACGGAACACCGCTGAGTGAAAGTGTGCGAGATTGACTGTCGACCTAAAATGCATGCTAAAGGGCATATCAACGCAGTGTTTAGTAATGTTTAATCGCAATCTGCAACACTTTTGGCATTAATATGTGACTGGACTAGATATGGATCCACCATTATACTCCTGGGTCGAAGCAGAAGACAGCGAGTATTCCGAAGAAGATGAAGACCATTTTGTCAGATGGGAAAGTGATGGCCACCGTTTTTGGGATACCCAGGGATTCATCCTAGTTGTATTGTATCATACAGTGACAATATCCTATCATACAATATTAACGGACTGTTGATAAAAAAATTGCTCTTTCACCAAGATAAACATGCCATTCTACAAATCGACCAAGACGATGATTTTTCATCCACCCTATTCTCCGGACTTGACTCCATGTGACTTCTTCCTGTTCCCATCTTTAAAATTTGGCTCGATGGGTAGAAATTCTCATCAAATAAAAATGTCATTGTTATCGACAATGTGCATTTTAGTCTTTATTTTTTCCCACAAATTGAAAAAATTTGAAACTCACTGGACCAAGTGTATAACCCTCAATGGAGACTATGTTAAGAAATAAAAAAAAAAATTCCAAAAAACAATATTAAACTTTTTTGTTATTTTAGTTATGAAACGAACCTCATACATAGAGAAAAGTAAAAAAAAAACAATTTTAAAAATGAAGAAAAGAAGTGATCAGAAATGTTGTTTCTTGTGAACAATTGTTATTTATTTTATCATTTATTGTGTAATGGAATTAGTTTAAAAATGTGTTTATATTGTCTCTAACATAGATAGTGTGATATGGATAATGAATAAGAATAACAAAGAAGACTACTAAATAAAGATACCCTTGCTCTAATTTCCTATGAACTTTTAATTATTCACTTATAGGTATATCTCCTGGTACTCTGACAATTTTGTTTGCTATGCTTTTTTTTAAATAACTAGGTATGGAACTGTTAATTGCATATTATCAATTAAAATGTATTAAGTTGTTAATTTTGTGAAAGATTTGGTTATACAGATGAGGGTTAGGTTATTGACTATTCTGCTTACTAGTTATTTACAGAGTGTAAACCAAAATGCAAGCATTCCCTGACAATAACAATTTTTTATAGAATTTTTGCAGTTCTACAAAACCATAATACAATTGATTTTACTAGAACGTTTTGGCCCAATAAAGCGGCTGGCCCACATGTAGACAAAATTAAGAAATTAGTATTTTTCTCATATGTACTTTAATAATTACAGAAAAATAATATGTAATACATAGATTAATTTACATTGTTATTATACCATTTATATATAAAAAATAAAAATAAAAAATTTATAATAAATTCCAAAATATTAAACTAAGTGCCCTTTACACTGTACACTTTTTAAAATTTTATTTCCATTGTGACCCAGCTTTTCAGTCAACTCTTCTGACTTTACCTTCAGTACTGAGTCACTCATACTCACGCCTCGTCCAGTAACTATAGATAACCAATGGTCTAGGAGCCTCCTCAATGTTCCTGCTTTTCCTTCACATAGTGACTAGCAAGCCGATGATTTGTATTAAGTGACTAGCTTTTAATTTTATCCAGCACAGTAATTTTACTTGAATGTGTTAAGCCATTCCTTGGCATCTTATAACGAGAGTTATAAATTTAAATAAAATGAAAATTTACATCGTTTGTGCGAGGCGGTGTGACTGTTACTGAATAACTCCACCATGCTAAACGATGTCTGCGCCGACGACAAACATATGTGATATGTGATAAACTTGATTTAAAAAACACTTCAAGTTTCAAGTGCTGTTGCATTTCGTAAAGAACACATATTAAAATGTTCTTGTGATTATGACATTTTGTTACATATTTTACTTTCAAATTTACTACATAATTACATAACATAATAAAGTATTTTATTCATAGCACCAAGCACTTAATTTATTAATGTATTCCGTGTACACGTTTTCTTGTAATGTTAATTACTCTTGCAATAATATGATGATTATTCTTCATATTTCAAACACCTTTTGGCAGTCTTGCATGAGGCTTGTTCAGACCTGACTAGAAATGTACTATGTTAAAGATATTGATTTACATACTGCATAATAATGTATTATGTAGGTACTAACCTAAAATGGTGAGATTTAATAAATAATATTTTATCAAGTCTGCAATGAAAGATAATTAATTATTCAATAATATTTATTTTGGATTAATTCATTGAATACATGTGGTAAGTATAATAATGTGGCTGAGAAAAATTAAAACTAATATCTATTTCATATAATTGTATAACATATTCATTATTTAGCTTCTAAATATATATTTATATTACCTGTTACCGTTAAAATATGAAAATATTTATGCATGAATTATTGTATTTATTCACAGAAAAATGTTGTTTTTAAATTCATCATTAGGTTGCCTATTTTATCGGTAACATACAAAATAATTTATTTCCATTTGAGGCGTGGCTAAAATTGACTCCTATTAATTTATAATTAATATTTCATTACAATGTTTTATGAATGTAAATGAGTTTACACACATTAGCGTAATTATTTACCGTGTGCACCTTTTGAGTTATATTTCCTAATGCATCTTCTGAAGTAAAAAAATCTCCAATACATCCCGATGGACAATCTGAGCATATTATGTCAATTAATTCAAAAATACTTGATTCTCTAACTTACTACATATATGGTAGATAATTTCGTTGCAATTTTCAATGAGTGTTTGAAATTGTTTAACATGTTTAATTGTTTAATAACTCATTTGTAATTTTAGACCAACACTTTTAAAACATAACATAACATGATTTCATTGAATAATTATCACATTCTGAACATTGTTTTATGACAGCTCATTCACATATTCAGTCTAAAAAGTCACCGACACAGTCAAAAGCCATCAAACAATCCATCTATGTTGTTATACTGGGAGAACTCCTACCAGTTTTACTCCAATTTGCCATTTCATTTATAAATAATAAATCACTTCTTTGAAACTTAAAGGTGTACTATTATTTTACTTTATAAAGTGGATTTAACTGGACAGAGTTTTACTACGTACTCGCAATTCATCATAATTCATAATATTCAGAACATGCTTCGTATAACAAGAAATATATATCATAAGATTAATTTTAAAAATCACCCTATGCTTGAAGCTTTTCCTAGTGTTATCAAAAATATAATTCTTTAAAATAATTAATAAAATAATAATAATTTCCTTTTAAAGACAGTAATTTTCAATTATATTTAATTATTTATTATTTTGTCAGCCTAAAAAAATCTATATTGGAATATCAGTGAGTGCGTGAATGTTAAATAAGATTGAATAATGCATTTTTCCTGCTTGTGTGAAATATATTCATTTTCCTCTATTTTTTTTATTCAAACAAAAATCTTGTTGCAATTAAATGTTTTATTGGTGCGATTGTGATTTTTAGAACACATTGTTCATTGATAAAATTAAACCAATGTAAATGTCATTAAAAAAATGCAAGGACGAATATTTCATTCTTTTCGGAGTACCGGTGGCTCAGTTTTTTTTAAAGAATGGTTTGTCCTTTGCATTTTTTTAGTAACATTTACTTTGGTTTAATTATCAAGGAATGTGTTCTAAAAATTACAACTTCACTAATAAAACAAGAATTTCTTTAATTGCAATAATGCTTTTGTTTAAATTGCTATTGCAAAATACTTCTGTAGAGAAGAATCAATTTTAAGTATTTTTGTTGTAGGAAGTATGGCTCTGATAGGTATTTAGCTCATCGTTGAATTAAAATATGAAGTTGATGCTGGTGTATACTTAAATAAACATTCGTTTAAAATAACACCAATATTTATAGATCATTTTTTAACCTTATTAAATGAGTAAAATAACAGGCATAAAGGGTTTTTATATTTCTGTATGTAAGTATTGGTGTATGTGGTAATAGTAAGTGGTATTGAGGGGGTAGAAGGGTTATGAAAAACTTGGCATTATTTTATTAATATTGTTGCATCCTACAGATATCTTCTTTGCTATAAATGCTATTAACCAATTCATATTTAATAGAATTTGGCACCGATGATAAAGTACATGATTATAATACCGTACTCTGTATCTATTCAATGAGTAATTAAAAACTAAAGTTGAGTAATTTAATGTAAAATCAAGGGGTTTGTAAAATAAGCCATAACTTTTCTGATCACATGGGCATTCTGATTTTAGTCTGAAATCTGTGTCGGATCAGATTTTTTTGTTACCGAAAACCACCACACAAAGAGCAAATTCCACAAGTATAAAGTATTTAATTGTATTTATAAAGATGAAATAATTCAAAATGCTGTGTTTTCTGATGCAGTGCAGTCTTGATTATTTGTTTGAGGATTATCTAAGCTCAATCAAAAGATGCTCTACTGATGTAGGTATGAAGCTTGTTTCTGTTCAAAAGTACGCACCAGCTCTGACTCTGACATTCTTTAATTTACTATGCAAGAATAATACCTCGGCGCATCTCTTGCCGGGTAGTCAATGCATTTAGCGTCAAATTAGAATTAAGGATCTTGCTCAAATCTCAAATGCAAAAACTGTGCTATACCGGAAAGGCTAACCTACAAAAACTGTGCTATACTGGAAAAGCTAGCCTAGAAAAACACAATCTCATCAAAGAAATGGATTGATGATTCCTTAAATAAACATAAATTATCAATTTTTTACTGTCCTTCAAATAGCTGTGGTCAGTTAACTTTAAAATAAATTTACTCTGCTCTGTTGAGTTCGACTTGTGGTTGGAAATAACACCCTATTTATTGTGTGACATGCCATTCATTTATAATAAAAAATGTTTATAACACCTATATATATTTTGAATTTTCTGTTCCTATAATTCAGATAATTAATATAATAAAGTGGACTATATATTCAAAGTAATTTCTCACCATTATTAGGAAAAGTTTTTGGTGAGAATCAATACTTTATGAGAATGTATTTCAAGGCCTAATTTTATTGGACGAGGGGGGATGATCACAGTCTGCCGAAATTGTGATGTCAGGATGAAAATGTTATCAAAATAACATATTGTGTATTATAAAAGTGAGTCATTGATGGAAGTTCTTTCATTTTATTTTTTTCAGTTAATATTGAAAATGTCAGTTCTAAATGGGAAAGTGTTATTTGTAATGTAATAATTTTGAATTGTACCAAAGTAATGTAATAATTCAATTGAGAAAATAGCGCCTTAATATGACAATCTTAAAACATGGTTCTAGTTTTCATACATATATCCATATAACATCAAATAAATTTAAAAAATTACATGTTACTTTATAATCATAATGTATATTGTATTTCAATTTCCTTTATTTTGATCTGGTTTTTGAATATGTCGTTTTATATATTTTTTCATTCTAAAGTTTTAAAAGCCTCAGCTTGATTGTGAATTTTTTTCAGCTTAGCTTTAATTTGTTATCACAAATCAAATTTTGAAGTCACATTTCTGTAGCTTACACACACAAAATGGCATTTTATTTTGCTCAGCATCCTGTGACTGGACGAATTGTAGTCCAATCTATGGACAATTTTAGTACCTAAACTTACAGCAGTGTGTCCGCTAGGTTCCTATACTATGCATGGGTTACCTGCGATCCATTTGTTAACTCATAAGTCATCACATCGTCTCCACATAACTTTATAGTGCTTACACTATTTGTTGTCCTGAAATATGAAACAATCATTTGTTTGTGGAGAATATTAAAATATCCTTTTTTAATGAGAACACATTCTTATTGTGAAATTACAATTTTTAATACTTATTAAATGTATCAATTAGAAAGATATACATATAAAATCAATTTATCAAAAAAATATTGTTGTTGCTACCGGGATTTGAACCTACGTTCTGAAAAATTACAACTTCACAATAAGAATGTATTCTCCTTTAAAATATATATGTTGTATTAATGTTTACAAAATTTAATAAAAATGATTTATCAATTGATTCTGGCATCTCCTATCAGACTTTACTTAAAGGTGTTCGAGATTCCGTAAATATAAATAATATATTCTAATTGATACATTTAATTTGTATTAAAAAATCATTTCTATTATTTTAAATTTTATTACATTTTCTGTAAACATTGAATTTATGGGCCGGTTGGTTGTGTGATTAACTTTAACTTTGTTAACTTTAATAAAAAAAGTTACTAAAGTAAAAAATTTCTGCAAAAACGAGTTTGATCATTAGTAAAAAAATATTTACTTCTCAAAAGTATATCCCATAGTAAACTCATTTTACGCTCCGATATCTGATAGTAAAAATGAGAATCGATAGTTAAATATGGCGGACTTTTCACAGCTGTTCCAAAAGTCATCTAACACATTGATACTCTGAACGTTGCAATATACGACAATTAATCATTCCATATCCCACTATTTTAGAGATGATCTCGTTGTTTAATACATAATATGAAAAAATTTCACCACCAATGTGACAAATTTCGAAGGTCTGTTTGAAAAAATCCATAGATAATGCATAAAATAAAGCATATTTCATGATTATTTGTCGCGCCTGTAAACATCTCCATCTACGCTTTGATAGTAGTAAATTTGATGTATCAAAGGATTTTTACTACGGACGTTAGTTAAAAGTTATTACTGATCACACAACCGGTCCGGTCTTATAAATCTTACAATTTAATCTGAACAAGTTATTAAAAGTAAAAGCACTGTTTGATAACCTACAAACCCCAAGAGCACATACTACATTTGGTCAAAGGAACTACAAATATTTTGGACCTAAACTATTTAATAGAATGCTAAAAGACTTAAATCAATTGAATTGTCTCAAGAACATGAAACTATATATTAAAACTTGAATTCGTAATATGAGTAGAACCTGTATTGGTGCACTCACCCAAACATATTGACTCATACCTATATTAATTATTGCTACAAAGTGATCCAAAAATTAAGTCCATTTTAAAATTGTTTTTCATATACACCTTTTATATAGTAATAAATGTAATTCTATCTACTTGTAATTCTAATTAATTGAACAATTGCTCATAAACTATGCCCGTCTCGACACAGAATTTCTCTAGTGAGACGGGCACAATCCAAACAGATTTTTACATAGTATTATATATTTACTAATAAAATAATAAATAAATAAATAATAAGACATATCGCATATGCCAAAGAAAAGTGTCATATGTCAAAAAGGTAAATTTTCCAGAATGTGAATTAATTTTTTTTATTGATAAATAGTGAATTGATACACTTATGAACCGAATATCGATATGTCACTATTGAGAATTGCAAATTCTATTTTTCAATATGAATGATTATCAAGCGGTCTCATCGAAAAGAGACGCATTGGGCCGTTCATAGAAAAGCAGTGACCTAACTTTAATACGATTTTCATTGGGCGAATGAATTCAATGAATCATGTTTTCTTCATTATTCATAATTCAAAAAATTTGATTTATTGTAATTCACTTTTCTATATGATACTTTATAATGTTCTAGGGAGATCATTCTAATTGAACATACAGCACTTGAATCTTTTAATTCTAACTTGATATTCAACATTTATATCATATTTTCTTACCCGGAAAAAATGTTTTGTTCCTGTTGGCTGTCGTAGGAAGGTTGCATCAGATGCGCTTTAAAAAGTAATATTAACCCAAGAATAACAATAGGAAGTCCCAGAAGTGCGCAAATTAATTCTCCACTTAAACCTGGCTGCATAACTAGACTTCCATCTATATTTTAAATAATTTCCGAGATTAATACAAAATAAGTATGGATCACTGTGCGCATCATGTAATAATTGTATTTTTACCAAACTCACACTGTATCGTGTAAGTGTATTAAATTAATAAATAAAATTTATTAATTCATGGTAAATTATAACAATTGTTTTAAATTTAAATTTGGTACCATTTGAGACATATTTAATTAATTAGATTCTTTACCCAAGATATTTATTACATGAAGTAGGAGTATGTATTACACACCTGGTTTTTGAGAGAATATTGCCCACCATACGCCGGCAAGAGGTAATGCAGGTGACATCATAGCAATGGTGAAAACTGAAGATTGGCTTATTATTAAAAATCTGATTGAACTGATGGAAAATATTGTGTATGCTACAAAGATCGTCCAGCCGTAAACAGCCAAACACCCGCAGCCTTCTGATTCTAGTTTTGTTATGGCATATACAACATTAGTATTTGAGTTTACGTGTTTATCATCGGATTCTCTTTTCTCGGTAATGCGAACAAAGTTGTTTCCTACGGCCTCTAACTTTAAAACTTCAATATTTCTCGAATTGCCGTACAAATCACTCTCATCATTTTGTTTATTTTTCCTTTGCAAATTGTTTTCAAAAATATCAATATTTTTAAAGAAGTTCTCTACGTCTGCTGAATCGTTAAATGACTTCATTTCAGCATATCTTCTGCTTCTTCCCAATGTTTTTTCAGGTGGTTCAGAGGGAAAATATTCCACTTTAGTATTTGCTTTCTTGTATTCATCATCAAATTTTATTTTCTTGATATTGCCACTTAAATGACTTCCCTTGACATCAAACTGTACAATTTCTACATCGCTTGAATCACTAGCAATCTCTTCTTTTTCTTTGTCGTGACTTTGCTTATTATCTTCCAATGTATGTATTATTTTAAAAAAGTCTTCAATATCTGCAGCCAATGTAGTTTTCGTTTCAGTCTCCCTTTTAGAATTTTTTTCTGTTGCCTTGGGGAAGAATTTTTTGTGAATTGTGTCATTAACTTGTGCATTTTCATTAATCTTTACCGGTAACTGGCGCACGGATCTTTTTCTGGTTGTATTGTCTGGAACAGTAATGTTCTGAACCGTTATAAACCGTATATCTATTCTTCCTCTATGTTGTCGATGCATCTTAGCTGGTAACGGGTCATGTTCTCGGATAAACAAGTCTTGTTTGAATGTTATTTGGTGGCCATTTATATTGATGCTGGTTTTATTGAGAATCACATGACCAACAAGATCAGGCTTGAGTTTGTTAGTAATGACGTGTCCTTGTAAAATTGAGTCTGTCGGCTGTACAATTTTGAAACCCAATGCATTTGTTTGATCAGAAGTTCGCTTTTCTCTTTTTACATTTGTTTCATCAGTTATATTAGTATGTTTGTGCTTGGTGGATTTATTCATTAATTTTACATTTTTGCTTTGATTAATTGATATGGTAGAAGTTGTATTTAATTTCATTGTTACAGAATGAGTTTCTTTAGTTTGAGGACCGCTATTGTCATTTTTTGTTTTTAATTTTTTAATATTTTCTTTGAATTGCCGCTTAATTTCTTCCTTATTTGTTTTCATCTTTAGGTAACTAGCTTTGTTAATTCTTTTTTTCTTATTTCCTGTCTTTTTGTCATTTTTATGTGAATCATGTTTTTTCTTAGTGGTCTTATTAAATCTAAAACACACAAATTTGTTAAGATTCCATATACTCCACATTAACACCATATAATATAATCTATGTACTTTAATTAAAATTATGTATTTATACTGATGTAGTATGTTCAGTATGTGTTTACATTGTACAATTAAAATAAACTATGTATGAAGTAATTTGAATTAATTTACCCTTTTTCCCAGCTGTAGGAATGCACATGTTCGAGTAAATGCCGTTTATTTGCCTTTATTTGAGATTCTTCCGAGATGTCTATGCTATCCAATGTATTCAATTTATTAGACCTGTTAAATGATGTAAAGTACTAAGAATTATTTAGACAATCATCTATAATAATCTAAAATATATAATACAGGTGAGATTTATTTTTAAGTATATTTTACACTATCATCACAATTTGGAATTGCAGCCAATAATATTTAACTAACCGGGAGGAAAAAATACATCATTAAGATATAGCACAAATTTTACTTGCGATAAAAATTCAACATTGTACCTCTGAAATGCAGGCACGTTAAACATTGATATATAAATATTTAACCAGGAGGAAAAAATACATCAATTAAATGATAGATTAATTAAGTTCAAATGTACAGGTCTTTAATCACAATATTTTTGAAATTAACCTTCAATAGAAAAAAAAAAATATTTTTGAAATAGGAATATTAAAAATTTACTCCGGATCACTGGGATAGTCGGGTGCAGTCATGGCTGCGGCTGGTAAAGTGTTGACGAGATGGCGAACATTGTCACTTTCACCCCACGAGGGTATATGGCACGCCAAACCCTTTAAAGTGTTGTTCCACAATATTTCATTATATTCTGCACTCTAAAAATATTACAAATGTACATTCACTAATATGTTATAGTTACCCACTTATTTATTGTATTGGTGGCCTACAGAGATTAATTTTCATTACAAAATTACAGCTTCAATTCCCATAAAGAACGCAATGAAAACATCAATCAACATTTCATTATTGTATAGGTATATTTTTAAATGAATACACAAAAATTAATTCAATTGTTAGTAATTATCGATCTCTCATTCATATTTTTTGGAAAACCCACTCTAAACTCTACTAAATCCGTATTTTATTGATATCTAAAAATATAATATAATAGATTTAGGATTTATGGATATGGGGGAGATTATTTTACATAATTGTTTGGAACTGTATGTGTATTGTATAAATTATTGGTTTTTTGTCATTTTTTACTCTACCAATTGAACAATTATTGTATAATGTACTTAGATAGTATATAGTACTCTGTATAATTAAATAATCTGAATGGTTGGCACCAAATTGTGGGAGTAATTAGTTAGTTAATGTTGAAAAAAAGGAGAACAGTAGAACCTTATTAATTAAAAATTCATTTATCAATATTACATGTATCAATATTTCATATCCCTATTATCAATTTTACACTATAAAGTAATTATTTTTAATTTACCCTTGCATTATGAACCAATTCGTTTTTATTCTAAATAATTTTTTAAAATTGAGAACTTATCGAAACGCAAAATCAAAAACTACAATGCTCAACTTTTATCTGCGCCAGCCGCCATGTACATTTTTTATACAGCGAAACCTCAGGCCAACTGTACATTAATTCCCCTGTAATACACCAATCCCCCTAATACAACAATCACCCCTAAAACAATAGACTTAGCTAGTTGTCTCAAAATAATATGTATATCTTGACATCAAATCTGTAAAGATAAATTTTGCATAAAGATTTGATTATGAAATATTATAAAAAGACTTTTATATTGCATTTAATGTAATTCTCATTTTGAGCAATTTGGTTGATTTATTAATTTGGTGAATTCAACTCTCTTAAAAATCGTAAGAATGTTCAGAATAGACAATTTTCATTAACAATATTTTATAAATATTGTTACATTGAGAGTGAATTTATGAAAAAATATATATTATTCTAATGTAATAATTAACAAATATTTATCAACCATAGTTTTTCAGAAAATCATTATTTTTAATCCACTCATATACAGGCAGTCTTCGACTTTTGTACAATTCGCTTTTTTGTACATATTTAAAATTTTAATTCCTGTAAAGTAAGAATAAAATTAAGGAATATGTTCAAAATTGTGGCAATATTTCTTCAAAGATTGTTTCAAAAAGACACGGCTTAGTAATGGATGAAATAGAGAAATCTTTGACTTTATTGATTGAAAATCAACATCTAAAGGGCATCTCTCTGAGTTTATCAATTATCAATTTGCATGAAGATTGGAAGAAACAATTAAAAGAAGGTTCTGCGACGGGATTTAGGACAAAATGAGGTCTTTACATCATATTAAATCGACTGGGGAAGCTAAAGAAGCTGCCCGTGAATTTATTTACAATTTCTCCAAAATCATTGAAGATGGATGTTGGTTAGGTTAGGTTAGGTCCTCTTGCCAAATCTTCAATGTGGACGAGACAGGATTATTTTGGAATAAAATGCCTGCACTTACATACTTGGCAAAGGAAGAATCAGTGTCAACAATAAAGATATTAATGAGTTAATGGAATCTCACTCAGAACCTTTATCAAATGATGATTTGATAAAAGTCAATACAAAACATGAATGAAGGATAAGAAAAAGAAGAAACTGATAATGAACTCACTATAAGACTTTGACAACCTAGAATATGAATGAAGCGTTAATGCATTTTGACAAATTTTTAACCATCATGGAGGAATGTGATCCCAATGAAGAGCGTATATCTCATGTACAAAGGGCAATAGTGCATCGCAAAACTCTATCAATAAATGAAAAAGAAAAGTACTGTACAACTAACTGTTGATAAATTTGCACCTTGTTCTAAAATAAATATTTTAAAAACACTTTTCATGTTTTTTTACATTGCTCTACTTTGGTACACATTTCAGGAATCAATTAGGCACAAAAGTCGAGTACCACCTGTATCATAAATTAATCAATTATGTTATATTCAGTCTCACTTTGTTTTGTGAACTTTACCCCAGTTTGTCTTGTTATATTTGTGAATTATATGATATATTTGTCAGTCTCACAATGTTATTGCAATGATTTTTTCTTTGATCTTTATAGATGTTGAATTAGCAGGGATTTGTATAAGTACATTTCTTTTATCGGTTGTTTGAATTGAAAATGAATGAGGTTCTACTGAAATACAAAATGATTTTTTAAATAAAATGTAGTTAGTGTATTAATTTCTAAGCAGTGTTTATGTTGTATCGGCCTCCTTTGTATGGCAGGCACAACTAGTAATACAATTTACAAATATACAGTGGAAATCGGTTAACACGAAACCATAGGGACCGAGATATTTTTTTCATGTCAAAAGAAATGGAAATAAACTTACCACTGTTATGGATGTTGTAATAATTGAATAGGTCATGATAGAATCTTTAAACAAACACATCAAACGAGTTTACATTTTTTTACTACATTACAACACTACAAGCAAAACTTATTATAAACCCTTATTATGTGCATTTACTACAACTAATATAATAATAATACATGCAATATGTAAAAACTATGAAAATATATTATAGATTAATTTTTTTTAATGTTATTTTTGCATCTTTGTTTCTCATTGTTTATTCACAGATCTCGGCTTAGTCAATATAAAGTTAAGTCATAAACAGTTTGTTTAAAATTGTAATGGCGGCATGCAGCAACCGGCATCCTTGAATCTATTATTTATACAAATTAAATTAATAAATTAAAAAGATATACAGAAAAAAATCTATCTATCGAAAAAATATTTGGTTGCTACCGGGATTCGAACCTAGGCCTCTTCCTATCTGGAGAAGTGCTTTCTCCAATTTCACTATAGCAACCGAATACATTATCGATAAATTTTTAATTTATATTCTGTAATATTTCAAATTGATAAAAGCAATCCACTTTATATTATGGAGAATCTCAAATACCTTTGAGTAAAACCCGATCGGAAACACCAGAATTAAATTAATTAACCCATTTTATTAAATTTAGAAACATTAATACAACTTATATTTATATTCAACTTATATTAAGGAAAATACATTTAAAAAAAATGAATAATCGCTTTTTATTTCATAGCATTTTATCAGGACCAGAATACCTTTTCATGATAAACGTTTTCCACTGTATTAAAGGGAACTGTATAATAGGGAACTTATAGTATATTGCTGGAAGTGTAATTGTTTTATTTAACTGCAACCAGTTTCCCTAGATAATTACAAGTGTGCCGATCCGAAGGACCGGCACACTTGTAATGAGAAATATTTCACTCGATACTTTACTTCTTCTCCTCTTTAGCATACCAACAAATTTGGTAGATCATAAAATAAATAGGTTTATTTACTCTAGTAGACGAGGCTGCCATATAAAAGATTCCCGAAGTGAGCATCAAAAGCCAAGTAAGTGCTTGAATCCACAACGCAATGACAATGCTGGACTTTTTATTTTTCTCCCGATTATTCGGCAAACAGAACTGATCTGAAATAATAATTATTAACTCATTAACTTATTTCATTCATTCAATTTATTCCCAATTGTTTAATATATTATAAGAGTCTAATTTTGTCCCAAATATTGTGAACCCAACTTACTTTCCCGGAGAATACTAATTATGAGGAAGAGAGCCATGATACTTGAGAATTCACCTATATAATATCAATAAGTGATAGTTTAAAATTAAATTCACAATGCATTTTACAAATGTATTATCTCTCGCATTTTCAACATTTACTTTTGATCTTAAATCATTTTTTAGTTTAAGATATAAAAAAAACATGTTTTTAATTATCTGTGAGCAGATTCTCAATAGACCATCTAACAACACAGCAAGCTCAGATAAGTCTGGAAAATATCCTATCGGTATAATTAAATATCCTATCGGTACAGCTAAATCAATTCTATTCTTTAGTCTTAATGCTTACAAGTTGGAATTCAATATCCAAAATTGAATCAAACCTACTTGGATGAATTAAAGATCTCTCTGGGGAGTTGTGCGACAAAAGCGAGCAATACAGTCCAAAGGTAAAGTGTACAAAACTGGTGTGAGACCTGCTTTACTCTATGGTTTGAAATGCTGAAGTCAACATGAACAAAAGTTGCGCAGTGCCAAAATGATGACACCGAGGTGGGCTAGCCTTTGAAGACAAAATAAGAATGTCAAAAGCGTACGTCGGTGTTAACAGAAATTTAATGAAAACACCACTAAACATGAAGTTAGTCTAAGGTGCTGTGGAAGACTGTTCTCAACAATCCTAAAAAAACCTAGACCCAATGATTTGACAACTCATGATCGCAAGAAATGTTTCCTCTGCTCTTTGGATCACTGTGTGTGCAAAAATTCTTTTGTGCGATTTGAAAATTCAGTGCTAGGGTAGAAACTAAGAAAGCATTACCTTACCAATATAAGGCTATTTATATGAATTGTACATATGCAAAGTATTCATAAGAAGTTAGTGCCTTGTCAAAATGTATGTGCACGCTACATGTGCTGTTGGAAAATTGTGTACCACACACACGTACACACACGTATGGCTTAAGGAATATCGATTGCAAGATATGGTGCATGCTGACCCCAAATGGTAGGAAAAAGCAGGGGAAAGAAGAATGAGTTATGTGAGTTAGTTATCTAAATTGTGATGCAAGACTAAATACAAAACATTAATAAAATAATCAGTTAATTATCAAGAGGGCCATAAACCTTTTTGATGAAAACTGGAAGACAATGTATAGTTACAATACAACTAAAATGTTCCGACAGATAATACTTAATAATTAAAAGGATAAGCTCACTCAAAATTGTTAAATTCGTTTAGTGAAGAATGAGAATGATGAATTATTAGGTCACCACTGAAATTTAACTGTAAATCTAGAGAACTGGTGCAAAGTCAAAATAATCTCAGCGAACAAATCAAGTGTCGATGGCGAAGAAAATTAAATGTGAGGCCCTGATGACACTGAATACAGAAGGAATTAACTAGTTAAATAGAACATCAGAACTCACCTTTAGAACTTTTTATTTTATTAAAATTGCGAGAGAGTTACATACTAGAGATTATTGATTTGCACAACGATCGTCTTAACTGTTTTCTCGTGTGTTATAAAACTGAATTTGTTTTGATGAATGTTTGCTTTGTGAGTTGATTTTCCTCAAATATTTTTGAAAAGCATAAATGAATATATCAGAGTTGGCTTGATTAGTGGACTGTTTCATGAATATAGTAGCAATAGAGCTGAGAATTAATGGTGACGTTTTATAAAGATTATTTTTAAAGACTTGAATGTTGTTATATAAGTATTATCTGAAATATAATGTAGACAGTTAGTCAACTTGTGCATGTAGCAATCATTTCTCGCCTAACGATGAGCCGTATTACAAATTTGTTCAATGTAAGTTATATTTTCATTCCAAATTAATAAAATCTAGATAGTAATCTGCTTTACAATAGATAGTATGTATTTCTATTGACATCTACCAAATATGTTATGAAACCCATTTATTCTCGGAACCTTTATATAATATGAATTTAGACAATCATTATGGTTATAATTTAAAAAAGAGTCAATCAGTAAATAACGTAATTCTTACACATCACATTTGGAAGGTTTAGAAAGCTGGGAATTATCTAATACACACAATGTTTATTTTATTATTAATTACTTTTACATTTGAAAATATACACATACCATTTGTGTGCGATGGTAGACTGCTTGTCACATCCATCCTTCCGTACACTCGGTCTCCCGTTTCTTCTCTTGCAACTATTCTCGATACAGTTGCAAGGAACGAACCAGATAAGGAGACATACAGGGCACCCTGCATCAAGTAATGCTCAAAGAAATAATTCAAGAAACAATAAAGAGTTTGATTTATATATTTTTATAAGTTCTTACCACTGGACGATAAGTAATGTGCTCTTCAGTTAAAGTGAAGTGAAGAGTGAATAGTCCCAACCCAATTAAATACACAATTGTCCATATGACTCGGGATTGCCAGCTGCTTTCTGAAAAATAATAATATTATCGATTAGTAATTATAATGTATTATTTGATCTAGCGGTAAGATATTCGCTTAGTGATCAAGTGGTTGAGGGTTCGAACTTCGCCGCAAGAGACCGCCAAGTTATTCCTCTTTTCCATATAACAGATGCTTAGCTTGGATTATTAATGTGTTATATTCCATGTTCATCTGCATTTTTCTTAAAGATAAAAAAGTTAAACACGATAACTTGCCAATGCGGGATTCAGCTCCACGGCACTTAAACTCATCGCAGAGTCCGTAATCAGCAGCGATAAATAATCCCACAGTCATGACAGATGCTGCAAACAGCTTACGAAGACCGAGCACTGAAATGATATTTTAGACAAATAATTGTAATTTTTTAATTGATTCATTTTATCTATATTAAAAATACTGCAGAACTATGTTCTAAAATTGCAACTTCACAACAAATATGTGTTTTCATTAAAAATATAATATTTATATAAGTTATGTTAAAGTTTATCCAAATTTATAAAAATGGATTTAATTCTGGCATCTCCTAGCGTGTAATGTTCAAAGGTATTTGAGATTCATCGCAATATAAAGTTGATTGTTTTTAAAAACGGACTAATAGATGTATCAAGTACATAAATAGTTTACAGAATATAAGTTTCAAATTTGTCAAAAACGTAATCAGTTGATATGGCAAAATGGTAATACGTTTCCTCGGATGGAAAAGATCAATCCTGGTAGCAACCAAATATTTTTTGGATAAATAGATTTTTTCTGTATATCTTTCTAATTGATTAATTTAATTAGTATTAATAATTGTTTACTTCATTGTTTTGTTAATAGTTGAGCTCCAGGTCCATTATGTCAAATTGTTACTTTATTAACTAACCATAGGAAGTAATTCATTTATAATATTTAATATAACATTTCAATATTCTTAGAGATGAGCAAAACTGTTATTGTGATTGTGTACAATATTGTGTCGTCTGATAAGTCTTTGCGTTTTTTTTTTAAATGCTCTTTTATGACAAAAAATAACATCCATTTTTTATAGTTTTTCTTAATTTTTGAGCTTAAATAATGGAGTGTCAAGTTGAGAAAAACAAACATTTTCCACACATACTTATTTTTGCCTTTCATCAAGGTTAAAATGATCATCCAGCTCAACTGGTAAACTCTCCCGCATCCACCCTAGTCTCAACCTCACTCCATCAGATTATCACCTTTTACGGTCGCTCTCCAATCAAATGCGTGGCGTTACGTTCAACATCGACGATGACCTCAGAAATTGTCTCAATAACTATTTTGATACTAATCCAGCTGATTTTTATAGAAAAGATATTGACAAATTGGTTTAAAGATGGGATGAAGTCCTGATCAATAATGGAGAATACATCATTGATTGATCGTTTAAAAAATTTATTTTATAATAAATATGTAATTGAAGAAAACTGCAAAGATTAAAATTAAACTTCCTAATATTCAATTGTAACAATTAATGATAACTGAGATGTAGGACGTTTAGGTTCTAGTATATAGTGATACACAAATTAATTACTTTGAGTGAGTACTGTACATTTCAATGTATTGATTGCATTGAAATGACTGTCACAAATTTGTTATAGCAGAAAAGTTAGTTGACATATAATTGGTTAACCTAACAGAGTGCCAGTGTTAGCAATGTAGCACAATTGTCCTACCACTTAATTCCTTTTGACGTGGCATATATATGATGCAATGCAAGATGCATCTAGGGCATTGACTGTTTAGGGTATGGTTTCCATTAAACCATTCTACTCCACATTCTTCTATTGGACATGCATCAAATTATTTTATATACAGGGTGTCACTCTATGGATCATGTATGTTAGTAATGTGATCACAGAGTTTACAAATTTTGCAGTATTTAAAAAAAGTATTATGTAAAAAAAGTAGTATGGCAGTTTTAATTTGAAGTGGAAATAAAATGTGATTTATTTTTATACATTAAGCATAACCGTTGTGTGCCAGCACTATTTGATTATTATAAAACAAATGTGAATAGTTGAACCAATTAAAAGAAGCCATGAAGTTCTAAGATATATACAGGGTGGCCCAAAAAATGTGAGAACATCCTGTAAATATTAGTTATTTCAAAACATAATATAATTAAATATAATTCTTAATGTATTTTTTTTACATAGTGTTTAGCTAATCATAAATCATCAAAACTGGGTTTAAATCTGGGCTGTTCAGTGGTCACATGCCAGCTCGATGAAATTAACATTCTCACGACGAAGAAAGTTGATTGTATTTCTGGCTGTGTGAGATAGAGTTCCGTTTTACTGTAATGTCCAGTTATACTGTAATGTCTAGCTATACTCCAGGCTTTGTTTTGAAACTCTTTGATCATTTTCCTAGCACCCTGACGTTTTTCAATTTGCAAATTTTTGATCGGTATACAGTCTTCTGCAGAGGTTTTTGTCATTCTGGGCAACAATTTAAAAAAATCAAATATAAACAATGGGAAAATTAATAATCAAAGATGGCGACCGGAAATTGTCGAAATAAAACGTAATATAGGTAAATAGGTAAGTTAGTAAATTAGTAAACTATTTAAGCTATTGTTGATACAGTTAAACTAATTTTTATGTAATTATATCACATTTTACGAAATGTTCTCACTTTTTTTGGGCCACCTTGTGTATACTAAGATTTATGAAATGTTATTAAATGAATGACTTATGATAGATGTTAATGTGTCGATATGGTAAAATAAATTAAGACAACTCACTTTTCTTGCATAGAAAGAAGTAGTAAAGAAGAGACAGAATAAGGACAATAGCCTTCAGTGGGTCCTGGAGGTGGCAGGGCACCCTCCCCTCGCCCTGCGCATAGGTCACCATGAGGCACCCGATGCCGTAGCTCAAGGCTGCTTCACACAACCTGTTCAATCACCACATTAAAGCTCGCCTTTCTGTATTTGTATGCTTTGTGTTTTTTAATGAAGTTAAATATTTATCAAAATTGTGAACAGGCTTGGATTCATTATAAGGCTAAAGGGGCACCCAATCGGCCCGAGACACGTCAATGTCAAATGTATGGTTTTTTGGAGTCCCTACTACATATACCTACGTATATATTAGCGCAAGACCCCTTCAAGCCTGTATGTAAAACCTTTGTGATAAAATTCAAAGAAACGAGATCTTTGTTAGCGTGTTGTATATATGTATATATATATATATACATATATACTATAATTGAAAATAATAATTTGAATAACTTTAGAAATTTCTTCAATTTGATCACGATCATTGCACCAAATTCTACACGCAAATTTTCAACTGTGCCTTGCTATATCAATTAAAACATATTTTATTGAGACTTCCAAGTAATCATGTCAGATTCATACTAAGCAGAATTGTCTAAATCTGTCATAATTTTAGATTATAAATATTCGCTTGATACATAGATCGCAATAAATTACAATAATAAAAATAAAATAAAAATGTACTGGTGAACTGAAATAATAATGTGAACCCAATCGAATTGTTACACGCGGTTGCCAAAATTATTAAAAATTTAACGCTAGTATAGAATCCAAGAAATGACCAAAATTCACTGTGTGATTTGAACATTTGTTGCTTATTTCAAAATATCGCTCCTCAGTTTCAAAATATTTTATAATTTCCAGCGCGCTTTGTAAGATACTTACTAAAAAAATTGCTCGTATGACGCCGTCGCATTGAAACTACAATATATATTTTAAGTAGTTACGATACGAAACGTTTGAATGACGCGCCAGGCCGTACGTACAAGTATTTGATTGCAGTTCATTCAATCGGCGTAAGTGCAATAGCCTTAATCCAATCATAAGTGCTGCACTCTCACTCGGCATAACTCGAGAAACGCAATTGGCAAATGTAATTATAATTATTGGTCAACCACTCGGACCCTCAATTTAAATACATTCACACACCAACTGGCCGTTGGCCTGGAAAACTACACGTCACGTATCGCACCGGGCATTATTTCCCACATATCGCAACATCTTTGACGACAGAAAATATAAATATCGTAGAATAGCTCAAGCGTTATTTAACACATTCGATCGCTAAACGAAAAATTTATAAATTTCATAATACTATTTTTTTCTAATTGAATATATTCTTATTTACGTCATAAATTTTCTAGTAAAACAATATTTTGAAAAAAAAAATTATTGATGCAAATTGTGCCCTATCCGTTCAAAGGACGTTGGCTATCGTGACTTTATTTACTGCGGCCCGGAAAAGCTTTACAGTAGACTGACCAAACGTCTTTTAAATTTATTTAGAAATGCGATAAAATTAATTTTTGTTATTAGAGTTAACTGAAGCGTCCTTCAAATATATAGACTTCAGTTAACACATTCCCCGTTCAATATTTTCTCTTTATTACACTTTAGATATAAAATGAAAACTGATTTTGTATTTTTTTTTTTTCAAATTATAATTTCCTGAGCGATTTTATCAAAAATTAAGACTGAAATAATTTTTATTTTGCTATAATATCAACTTGAAATATGAAGAAGAATTATCAATTTTTATATTTATCTACTAATAATCTTGTTGATACGGCCACCAGATACTGCAATAAAATAGGAATTCAATAATAATGCTTAAAAACTTTAAACTATATTTCATATTTTTTTATTTCTTCGTAAGTCGAGAATATTCTTGGAGAACATTCCATATTTTTTATTTCTTCGTCAATCGTTCAATCGAGAATATTCTAAGTAAACAACTCCTTATTAATCATTAATACCCGCATTATTTTCACATTTAAATGTCGGCATTTTAACATAATTCCATGTGTACTTCAAGTCTATATATTATTATTATTGACGTTCCTGTGATGTTGACAATAGTGACGATGACAATAAAATAAAATGTAGCTAAGATAAAAATATTTGTCGCAGAATGCAGTCGCCATTTATTTACAACCAGTTTCCTAATAAATATCGAGTAATCATCTTGTTTATTGTATTCAACATTTTGGTATGTCGGCCGTTATGGGTCATCAATAGCTCTTATTCATTAAATAATAATTCTAAAAAAGCTATTTTTAAATGCAACAAAATTATATATTTTTCGCAAATTAGTAATAAATAATTGTCGGCAATCTATATATTTTTTTATCTAACAAAAAATGTTTTGGTTTAGTAGAATTTAGCGTTTTCGCGTTGTATTATATCATAACACTTAATAAAAATGAATGTGGAATTTAGAGTTGGAGTTAGAGGAATGGGTAATATCGTCTATAAATCATTGTCGGTGTGCCGTATCATATTTAGACAAGTATCGCTTTATTATTAATTAAGATGTGTATTACCTTTAAAATAAGCAGGTTCTGATAAAACATAATATACCTAGTATTGTACGCCATTTCAATCATTTTAAAAACACTGAGTCGCATTTATTCCATTTTTTGAACAATGAACAAGTAAATAATTTCGCAAATGTATTAGGTATGGTATTACCTTCTCAAAGGAATCGGACACCGGCTAATGAGCAGTCCTTGAATCTTTCCCGTTCTCTCCAGGATTTGCGTCACGAGTAGTAGGGTGAGCAGGCAGCACGTGGAGGGAAACAGGAACATCACAGGTGTGGCGTCAGTCTTCTCCATGTACACGGGGAACACAACCATAAGAACCGTTGAAGACAGCGCGAGGGCCAACCCTGTAAGAAAGATGTCCCAAGGGTTTCCTCCCCGCTCCTCCAACATCACGTGTGTATTTTCCTTCGGCTTAAATTCTGGAGAGTCTTTCGCCGAACAAGTTACAGTCTGCTCTTCCACATCTGTGCTCTCCTCACTTTCTTCGATCTGAAGTAGTTCCTCGTGGTCCGACGGAGATGGACTCTCTTCGTCTCCCATGTCATACATTTTGAACCTTTATTCAAAAAACTTCTAAATGTTGGAACCGTGTCTCGTTTCAGAAACACTTTTTTGTTTAATGAATCGGTTCATAAGTCATCTTCCTGAAACGAATAGGTAATTAACCGAAGTTCAGCGATGGAATCATTATCGGGCGAAGCGAGATAAAACTTTACAAAATACGTCAACAATAATAAATTTAATTATTTTTTAAATATATTTCACTCGTATTTGTTTGAGATACAAATTATTTGGCTAGTATTTCGCACGTTAAATAAATAAATGTGTTTACATTAAAGGGATTTCCATAACTTATTTGCCAAAAAAATTAAAATCGCTTTAAAATAATACATTAATTCACATAATTTAGTGTACTCACCCTTAGAGTAACCGAATTGATTCACAGCTTCAAAATACCGCAGTGTTTGAGCTGCCAACTCTGCGTTTGCAGAAAATATAAATTTATTAAATCAACTAATATCTAGTGCCAAACTATTTTTTAAAGAAATGTCGAAGGTATTAAAATCTTATCGGAGGTTTGTGAGAATCCCGGCCTCAAAAATCTTAACTGCTATTTTTCGACCGAGCTCTCGGCGCAGTCGACCGGACCAGTGTACTGATTTCACGACCATATAGAGATGCGAAGTTTTCGCAAATGAAGCTACCATTTTATAACGTTCCCTCCCAGCGACGCGAGTCCTCCGCGCAGGATATTGGACAAGATGTAATCATTCCCAACGCAGCGGTCGATATCTGCTATCGTGCTCGTCAGCATCGCCAATATCTTCCATCCAATATGAAATAATAACAATTACATGGACCCAATATGAAATATGTATCGAAAACAACCAAAAAATCGTCTGTATTTTGAAGCACACAATTTATTTACTCGAAAGAAACACTTGCGAAATGAATAATCAGTTTATCTTTTTAATTAATCAACAGTTGCAACTGATTACAAAAATTTCGTGATATAAAAAAGAATCAAGCAATAGATACATTTATTAAAATTTTACCTATTCTGGAAGATTAGTAGACTAATAATATTGCAGTTACAGCAAACAAACAGATTTGATAAATTTCTTCATATTAAGAGTGCTTAGCTCTTCGTAGAGCAACTGAAAATAAATAACTCTTATCCTTGGATGCTGTTCAGTGGTGTCGCGTAAAGACTACCTAATACGCTATTCATAATTCGTATCGTTTAATATATGAGATTTTAAAAAAAAAGACAAAATATGTGTCAATATGTAATGCAGTTAGATACAGCGGAATATCGTTAATTATATTATTATATTTGTCTCAGTTATTGTATTTTAATCGAATGCCAAATAAACATGGCTAAAGTTGTTCGCGCCAAGATTTTATGTTTCTTGAAAAAATAGAACATAACTAAAACAATTAAGCAAATTAAATTATATAAAAATTTCCATGAACTGAGAAGATGCATATGTTCTCATTAAATAATTCAATACAGTTTTATGAACATTACAGTAATGTGTATACATACTATACACAAATACAGTTGGATATTATAAATAATATGTTTATTATATTTGTTTTTTTTTTAACATTATACACAGTATAATATAATACATTTAAATTATTGCAGAATCTATTTGATGATAGACGAATTGACGCATATTCTTTTTAAAAATACGTGAGACATAAGTTCTCAGCGTAAATAGTGAGAGCTAATTTGTTCATTGCAATATCAAAATGCGTATCGAATGAGTTAGATAGAAAATAATATGAATACATTTTTAATCTAATCTTTCTGTCGTAAGTCATATTTTACTAGGTGCTAACTAATTATTTCGGGCATTAGAAGGATTATTTGGCAGTAATCAGCAGCAAGTAACCGGATCGATGATTTGTGTTCGATTCAAATATCCCCACAAAATAAAATGAGTTCGCGATTGTAATATATCACGTTTTTCAATTGAATGATAATAATAATTCGAAGTTTGCATCGAACATGCAATGATTTGCCTGACTGGGTGATTTGTCGGTATACTTTTTATTTGATTTCGCTTATCATTTGCTCAATAAGAACATTTAACGAAGTAATGTTTTGACAGTTTTCCGCACGCCGCTGAGCTCCGAGCGAAACGTCATCTGCTTGTACCACCCTTATTTTCATCTCGCGCCCGCGCCCTTAGAGGTTTCGCCTGTCTCTTTCTCTCGCGCCTTTCGCTCGCAAGAAAACGAGATGACAAAGCAAAAGAGATTTTTCGTGTATATTTTCGTGTTCCCGATAATCTTACCGAGCATTGATTGTCGTTTTTTTTAATAACCCCAATAAGCGCGCGAGCCTTCGTTTATGTAATAACTCTGGTCGCGATTACCGAAGTCGAAAGATGCCCTCTCGCGTGGTCCTCGTTTCAGAGTGATGCCCTTAATTGCATGTTCCTAACATGTCGTGCCATGGCGTAAATGCAAATTTAATAATATTGTGTTTAATAGTATAATTTCTTGGTAAAATTATTAGTGAAATGTGATTGCAATATTTTTAAGTCACCATCATGCTGGGCAGAAAGCAAAGTTTAAAAGGAGAGCCTGTGTTGGCAGACTACGGCCCCGAGGAATCGCTTAATGAGAGTGCTGATATAGAATGGGTTAATAAGGTAATGTTTCTAAGTAAACATTGGGACATTTATGAATCCGACATACGTACAGGCACATATCTTACACGCTTACTTGACAAGTCCAGTGGATAAATAAAACTTGGCCGAACCGATAGAGCAATGCCTCGACTATTTATTTATAATACTCTAATGATGGTACCTTCATTGAAAAGTCGTATTATAAAATTATTTATCATTTTAAAATATTATTACAAAAGCCAACAAGGATAGTATAGGAAACAATAAAATCATTATAACTGAAATCATTATAAAAAATTAATAGTGTTATAAATATATTTTACGAATTGTTATGTAGTGTCATGCTACAGTTTTGGAACTACGTGTCATGTTATCAAGATATCTTTATTATAAGATATATAAGAATAGAGCACTGCAGCTAAATGAGTGAACACAACGGTCGCACCAGGCAGGTCCCAATGTGCAGAAAGACGCCACCTTCACTCGACCTGTTCATTTTTGACCTATATTTATTATCCCATATTTAATCCTACTTTTCAAATCAACCCTAATCTGTTTAATCATAACAAGAATCAAAACTAATAAATGTCATGTTTTCCAGCTATGGGTACGACGGCTGATGAGGTTCTGCGCTCTCGTCAGCTTGATGTCCGTCTCCATGAACACCCCAAAGACATTTGAGAAGCTTCCACCTCTGCAGTATTTTACATTCTCTTGTGATGTTGTCGTCACTTTTCTTTTCACAGCAGAAATGATAGCAAAAATGCATATAAGGGGAATTCTCAAGGTACTGAAAACTCATTAAACGTGGAGAATTTTTTTAAAAATGAAATCACATTCAACAATATTTTTGCTAATGAAAATTGATTGGATAGTTTAAAAAATCATTAATCATTGACTACAAAATTTATTGTAGATTTTTTAACCAATTATACCATTTAATACATGTATTTCTCCTTACTAGGGTGCATGAACACGGATGAAATCTTGCCCTGAAATTGAGATCAGTTAATCTGCTATTTTATTAACCTGTTCTCCTTACAAAATACAATAAATAATTAATGAACACACTAATTTGTTTGAATTGTACAATAATGGAACAATTTCAGGGCGAGGTACCCTACCTCAAGGATCACTGGTGCCAGTTTGATGCCTCGATGGTCTTCTTCCTTTGGGTTTCTGTCATCCTGCAGATGTTTGAAATGCCCGGTGTGGTACCACGCTTCAGTTATCTCAGTATTTTAAGAGCTCCTCGACCACTCATTATGATCAGATTCCTGAGAGTTTTCCTAAAGTTTTCAATGCCAAAATCTCGCATCAATCAAATTTTTAAGTATGTCGTAATCCTAATCATTTTTTTTCCAAATTGAATATAATTTTTCATTAGGAACCATATTAATTAGGTATTATTGGGTATTTGTCTAAATTAAATAAAACATAAATGGAATAATAATAATTTAAATTTTGAGTCATAGTACAGTGTGTTACATAGTACGTTGTTATATAAGATAAAAACATTGCAGCAAAGTAAGACATGTATTTCGGTGTCCTGTCTACTACACTAGTATTTTACTGAATTAAAGGATAGTATAGTAGTAAACAAAATATAAATAGTAGATGGTTTATAGTATATAAAGGTAAAACTTAAAGTAAATGCAATGTTCAATTTATAAAAATAAAGACTAAGTAAAGTAAGAGTGAATGGGTTAAAAATATACAAATATAAAGTAAGGTTATGTAAAATTGTAATGTTCAATGTAAAATGAGTACACAATACAATACAAAAATATAAACTTTGTAATATCCACTATCTTATATTACAATTGTTTATTTTAATATTAAATGTTTTTATAAAATATTTTTAACAGGCGTTCGAGTCAACAGATCTACAATGTCACATTGTTTTTCCTCTTCTTCATGTCACTTTATAGTTTATTGGGGGTACAATTTTTTGGAGAATTAAAAAACCATTGCGTCTTAAATACTACACAACAAGAGTAAGTTATATTATCATTAATAAATAGTTTATATTTACAAAATTATTGTTCTTTTATATTTTCAATACCAAACTAATTCTGAAATGTTTTTCTAATGATTTTAGTTACATTACAATCAATTCAATTGCTATTCCGGACACTTTCTGTTCTCCTGAACCAGGATCCGGGTACCAATGTCCTGCAGGGATGAAATGTATGAAACTCCAGCTTTCCAAGTACATTATGGGGTTTAATGGGTTTGAAGAATTTAGTAAGTATCCACATAATAATTTTACATTTCCTAACTACAGCTGTACAGCCTGTACTTAAGTGTATTGACTGGCATAAAACATCAATTTACACGCTTTGCTCGTAACAATTTTCATGTGGACTTTCCAGTTAAAATTTTGATCAACCATGAGAACCGAATATTTGATATGAATTAGTATTTGCACAATTATGTAGCATCAATTCAATATCTTATTCGCATCAGATTGACCACATTCAGTAATGCTAAATGTAATCAATTTCATTTTGGAAACATTCATTGTTGACAGGTTAATGAAGGAACTTTTTTATAACTTTAAATCTTCCTTGAACACAAAACTAAGTCTAATGATTTAACTTTTATGTAGTTCAAGTTTACATAGATTATTTATATATGTATATTAAGAATAGTATCAGTGGCAGTACACTACCAAGTGATACTCCGTAGATGACAGAGGATGTAGTACTGAGCCTAGAAAAATAATATTCTTGCAGTAAAATTTAATACATTGTTAAATGAATTATTTTAAGTAGGTTAATGGATTATATTATTAGTTTCTAATTTTTATATAAAATATGTTTTTATTCCAGCTACCAGCATCTTTACCGTGTATCAAGCGGCATCCCAAGAAGGCTGGGTATTCATTATGTATCGGGCTATTGATTCATTGCCCGCCTGGAGAGCAGCGTTATATTTCAGGTCAGTGGATTTACATTACATTACATTTTCATCACTACAACTGATACTAAAATATTATGTGTTCAATTCTTTTCTTTTTCTAACAATAGCTAATATAATTACAGCACAATGATATTTTTCCTGGCCTGGTTGGTAAAGAATGTGTTCATTGCCGTCATAACTGAGACTTTCAATGAGATTCGAGTACAATTTCAACAAATGTGGGGGGTTCGTGGGCACATTCAAAATAGTACAGCTTCACAAATACTCACTGGTGATGATTCTGGGTGGAGGCTTATAACTCTTGATGAAAATAAACATGGAGGTATTCAACCTTGATTTATTTATTTGTAATATAATATGTAATTATATACCGTGATATTAGGAAGAAGTGGATATTGAGAATAAACAAAAATTTAAAGAAATATAACAAGATTGATGAATCTAATACATGAAACGGATTCTTATTTAGTTTCTTCGTACAAACAAAATATATGATATATAAATAATTGACAGTAATCAGATAACACAACAAATTCATCAAGTTTACATTATTATAACATTCATTTTATTAATCGAGTTTGTAATCATAATTGAGAAACATTTGCAGTGACTGAAATGATCTTCTGCAAGTGCTGGTTTCCCATGATCTTCTGGTAGCTTCACATAAATTGAATGATCAATAATAAACACATAAAAGATCCATATAAATTTATCTTATACTCGAGATATGGTTTTCATGTCAAAATATCTTCAATTATTACTTAACTAGACATGACTCCATACATTACCTATTTTATTTTATACCAATAAGTCATTTCCTACATATTTCGAATAGCCTATTTATTACAACTAACTATGCCTATTTTTTATTAATTATTTAATGCTTTATTTGTAAAAGAAACTACCTCATCGGTGTGTGAAATTATTTTGTATGTTTTTAAACGCGGCTTCTTATTGGTCATTGTTCACTTGAGTGCGGCACATGAACATATTTCCATATGCGGCATATGAACATATTCCGATTCGAAACTGGCAAAAGATCACAATTGTTTCTTAAACTGCTCTAATTTCTAAACCGTGTAATATATTTTGTTCCGGTCTTCTTACATATACCATATCTAACTTATACCATATCTAAGTACATGATTAAAAAATAAAAAGTGATGGGTAATATTTTTGGGTATACATATTTGCTAATTTATGTCAGCACTTGATCTTTTAGTGATTAAATATGATCATTTTCACCTATTAAATATAATAATTTTCACCTATTAAATATGATTGTTAATGGGCTTTCATTTATTGTTTTTTGTTCACAAAATTGGGATTTGCTATAAGTGCTTTCTGGAGTAAGAATAGGTATAGAATCAAGTGTAAAAAAATTGCTGGCCACTTTCTCCCTATAACACACAATCATTGGTTCTCTTGTAACAGTGCTGAAGGGAGCGAGTGAGCAATCGACAAGAGGGACAGCACATGGCCCTCACAATCATTATTGGTGTTAGAATACAGCATTATTGGTGCTAGCATAGAAAGATATACAGATATCTTTCTGTAGATGATGGCAAATTTAGTAGAATCTGCTACGGATGACAAAGAAATAGATTGAATTACACCAAGAGATAGCAAACATTTATCCTATTTGCTTATTAAAATTTCAATAATTTTAAAATGCGCGGAACAAATACAAAGGTCAGCTCAGTTTGTTCAGTAGAAAGCAACCATATTAAATTACTCATTCAATATTTCTCATTTTATACTATACTTTATAATAATAATGAAAAATTATGTATTAAAAATTCATTTATATTCTAAATGCGTTAGGGCGTCGCTCTGTTCACTTGTTAATATTTGTATATTTATAGCATTCTACGTTATGTTACGCCTCAAAACTTTTATTTTGATATTTAATCATTAAAATACTAAATATAATATGTCTAGTTAAAATGTGATATCATAATTATTTTCTTTTCCCTTTGGACTTATACTTTAATAAACTTGAACAGTACAGGAAACTATAATAATTTTGTATCTCATAAAATGTTCTGATGTGTTCATGACAGTAGCCAAAATAATACTGGCGGCTATCTTATGGCCATGGAGCTTTTTTATCACATGGGTGCCACCAATTTGATCACGTGGGTGACACCAAAATGAAAATCTTGGGACAAGAAATTTGCATTTATTCATGTTTATCTATTTTGATGGTCTATGGTTATTATAGATTTGTCATCACACACAATGCTATGTTATATGTATTTCAGTTTATTTCTTTGTTTCCAGGGCTCGCGCCGGAATCGTGCCAGCAAATTTTACGATCTGCCTATTTTCGTTTACTCGTAATGACTGTCATTCTAGCTAATGGAATTGTCACAGCTACCATGAATTTTAAACACGACGGACGTCCAAGAAGAGTGTTTTATGAAAATTATTACTATATTGAAGTAGGTCTACTTAGCACAAAAAATAAATAAATCCATTAGTAGATAGTAGTAATGATAACTACAAAGTTAAGGTTTTATAGTAGAGATACCAATCCATAAATGTCAAGCCGATCAAGATCATAGTATTAGCTCATAAGATGATTACATTTTCATTTTATTTCACTATTCTAAGGCCATTCTTTAAATTGCATTCTGATATGTTTTTCAAAAAGTGAGAATGTAACCAATTATAAATAAACTCTCATTTTCATGAACAATTATTGTACAATTTTATTTTATTTTCAGGTGGCATTTACTATATTTTTGGATTTAGAAACTCTTTTCAAAATTTGGTGCCTTGGATGGAGAGGCTATTTCAAGCATTCCATTCATAAATTTGAACTCCTTTTGGCCATTGGAACCACACTACACGTAATCCCAGCATTATATCTTTCCGGTTTCACATACTTTCAGGTACATAGTGTTTTTTTAGAATATAAAATGGTGTATATTATGATGTGAAGGAGTATTTTAACATATTAATCAGATGAAATGAGATATTTTGTAATCCAAAATAGCAACTTAACAATAGGCATTTCTAAATCTACAGACTAACGGAAAATGTATATTTAGGAATTGAGTTGAATAACTCACTGCACTTTTTCATTGCACCATACTCCAAATTTGCAGTGTTGCTTGTCAATTGGAGTTTTACATTTATGTTTCTTTTACATCGACATGACATATTTTATCATTACAATGTTCACAATGGGCGTGATGAAATAACTCGTAAACATCTTTTTTAATGTAAGCAAAATAATATTTCTCGGTTAAGAGGTTCAATGGTTCAAATGGTTTAATTCACAAAGGGTATTTTAAGTTTACTATGTGATATTTCTTAAAAGTAATTGTGACAATTCTCTTTCTTGCAGTTTGCCCTTAGTATTAATGCATGTACATATATCTAAATTAGCTTTATAAACGATTTTCATTTAGTTATTTATTTTCTAAATTGTAGGTCCTGCGTGTAGTGCGCCTCATTAAAGCCTCCCCGCTACTGGAGGGTTTTGTTTACAAAATATTTGGCCCAGGAAAGAAACTCGGAAGCCTCATTATATTCACCATGTGTTTACTAATAATCAGTTCTTCTATATCCATGCAACTATTTTGTTTCCTCTGCGAATTCACCAAATTTGAAAGCTTTCCAGAGGTAAACACTACAATAAATCCTTAAGAAGATTATATTAATGTTGATATATTTGATTATCAAAATAAATAAACATAATTCTTTCTACATTTATAAATGTAAAATTCATGTCTTGTAGGCCTTCATGTCTATGTTTCAAATTCTTACACAAGAGGCCTGGGTGGAAGTTATGGATGAAACCATGATACGTACAAGTCATACTTTGACTCCGCTTGTCGCAATGTACTTCATTCTTTACCATCTATTTGTTACTCTTGTAAGTATATTTTTATATTTCAAACAATTTACACCTTTGAAAAAAGATGTCTAAATTTAAAAAAATGTATTCATTCTAACGAGATTAGAATTAGATATATTTACATTTAAATATGTAATTTTAATGATTTAACCATTTCATAAAACAATTTTCTTAATGATGAATTACAGATTGTGCTCTCACTTTTTGTCGCTGTCATCCTCGATAATCTGGAACTGGACGAAGATATAAAGAAACTTAAACAGCTAAAGTTCAGGGAGCAAAGCGCTGAAATAAAAGAGAGCTTACCGTTTAGGTTAAGGGTTTTTGAGAAATTTCCAGATAGTCCTCAGATGACCTGCCTACATAAAGTTCCAAGTGATTTCAACCTACCAAAGGTATTATTTTTAATTACTTTTTATGTAATGCAAATTTTTATTAATTCACAAACATTTCATGAAAACTTTTCTGGTTTATAATGGCAAATTATGCGAGGCCAACTATAAGTATGAGATTTTAAAAGGAATGATATTAATCTATTCCAAGACATGATTATTTGCCTATATGTTTGGGAAATATGTAATATGAAATCGGACAATATCTTATTTTCATATTGCTTTCCAATTAGGTTCGTGAATCTTTCATGCGCCAGTTTGTGTATGAAGTGGAAGAAGAAGAACTAGATGGCCCTTCAGGGAAGAAATGTACGGGTGGCTCAGCTTGGGACTGCAAAATAGTTTACAGAAAGCAGCGACCCGTTAGGACACTCGCCAATGCTCCAAAACTTCGTCAAGGATCTATCGATCTTAGAAAAGCTGCTGTTGCCATTATTATCAAGTAAACATCTATTTTTTTATTATTATTGGCAATTACATCAAAGTTTCAGAATATGAATACATATTTAATAAAGATAAAAATGTTTCCCATTTAGTCGAGAATAGATTAGGTTTTTTTGATAAAATGTTAAAACATGAAACAAATTTTGAAAGATTTTTAAATTCATGAATACGTGCAATCATATTATTTATTCAATACATAATATTTTTAATGTATATGAAATAAATAAATCTTAAGACTCCATCATTAAAGCTGAATCCATTAGGTCCTTGTCTAAAATACTATCGAATACCAAACGTTTCAAATATGATACAATTGTATTTAAATAACCATTTAATTAAAAAGATTATAAAATCATTATCAAAATGTTATGAACTGTATACATAAAATGATTTATTTGAAACATATTCTTTTTCTTTAGCGATTCCAATAATCAACGTCTAATGCTCGGAGACTCCGCTCTCCTGGCAGTTGGCGGCGTGGGAGGAAAGAGCGCGGGGGGCCTGAAATCGCAGGGAACTGTCACGAGTGCCAAGCAGATGAGGATAGATCAAAAGAAGTTGGTATTTTAAAATTTTATTTGTCACCCATTTTTTTTCTAATGTAAATTTAATTGCAATAGTATTCTTTATTCCAAAAAGTACTTGAAAGATTTTACATTTGTGTGTATGGCAACACCGTTAATAAAAACATGGATCATTTCATATCATGTTTTCAGTTCCCCAAAGAATAACAATGTTTAACAACGTTACTGAAGATTGCTACTTAAAATTTGTACAATATTTTAATAAATTACATTGATTGTTGTTTATCACGATTTTCATGTTTATAATGACACTTGATTGAAAAATATATTTCTGTAATTGGCTAATAAATAAATTCTCATTTAAAGAATTATAAATTATAGATTGGTTTAGGCAAGAATGTTACTTTGACTGTTACCGAGTGTAGTTCTTCTTCACTGTTACTTTAATTGCACCTTCTTAAGACGTGTGCCCCCAAGCCAACTTCAACATTTAACATGAAAAATCAGTTTACATAAAATGTATTCTGGTCCCTAAAAAATTTGTTCTGTGTACCATGATTATAAACATGGATCCGCTCGCCGCACACTATCCTTACCATTTTAAACATTAACCGGATTATGTATCGGCTGCATTACTTCCGAATTACTTACTGTATATGATTTCATTTTCTATAATGATGATGACGATGATAAAAAAATATTTTGGTCCACGTGGTTTCATGTTAAACGATTTCCACTGTAATAAGTATCGGCCAATTGGGTTAACATTGCACCCCAATTAAACTTAAATAGTCATTTTTATACTACTCTGACAATAAATATTTTTTCTACATAAACAAATTACTTATTTATAAACATAATTAAAATAATATTTCAGAAAAATCTCTTAGTGTTAATTAGTCAATATTTCGGAAATTTTTCTTTCTCTATTTTATAGTTATTTAATTAGTTTTTTTTTTACAAATATATATATTAAAGGCTCTTAATGGTTGTCCAAGATATGTGTAATAAATTATTGACAATACACCATATCGAAAGAAATAGTACAAATGATCTGCATTCAATGATGTGTTTAAAAATAAGTAAATTATTGAGTCATTAATTTTCAGAATAAAAAAAATTTTAATAAAATATTTACTTCCCTTCAATAGAAAAGTCACTCAATTAATCAAATTACTAAAAAAACTGATTTCTTTTAACCAAATACAAAACTAAACACTTCTTTATTTATTGTTAAAAAATACTTATAGCTAAGTCAATATAATTATAATTATTAAATGAAATATTACATTTTATCTCTTTCGCTTGAATAACATAATGATGTCTGATATGTGACTTTCCAAATTTGGGACCGTCAGGTTTGGGTCACGCTCCATACGGCGGTCCGTGCGATCAGGCTCCATCAAACTGAAGCAGACCTACGAGCACCTAATGGAGAACGGAGACATCGGAGCCGCTCCAAGAGTAACCAGCAGCCGGGCAAGACCTCACGATCTAGACATCAAACTTCTTCAGGCCAAACGGCAACAGGCAGAGATGCGAAGGTAACGCCTTTTTATTTTCTCTGATTTTACTCTCTGGCAATTTTTTTCATTTTGTGTATGCTTTTAAAAATTAGATCTGTATTCAAGTTTGTTCCTTTATTAATAAATAAAGTAGTCAATTGATAGTTTATGTAGTCCTACAATTTTTTTCTATTTATACTTTATTATATGTATGTATAAGAATATTTAACCTCAATCAAGAGATCAACATTTGTGGATTCATCAATTATGTATTTAATTTATGGATTCATTGATTAAATATATGTGGTACATTTATAACTCAAGTAACTTTATTGGATATAACAAATCAGGAAGTTCCCTGGAAATGAAAGTACATTTTTAAAAATCTTTAGTTTAAAAGATTTTCAATACTAATTTAATGTATTAATTATAAATAAATATATATAAAATCAATTTTGTCGAAAAATATTGTTTTTGAGCTACCGAGATTCGAACCTGGATCTCTATTTCCAATCTGGGGAAGTACACTACCAATTATGTTATAGCGCCAGTATTTTTCATGACAAATTTTCGAACCTATATGTTACACTTTTTCAAATTAATACATCTGCCGTTCCATTATTTGAAAGCCATCTACATTGTTTTAGTATTTAAAACATCACAGACCTATGTTCTGAATAATTACAACTTCACAATAATGTGTTCTCCTTAATAAAAGATTTTCAACTATTTTGAAACTTCAGATAAGTATTTGTACTATTGAACAGCAGAGTTTATTTCAATTTTCTTTACGTCAAATACATTACACTGTATAGCTTGTCAAATAAGTGTAGAAAATAAATGAGGGCGCTTCAATCGTTTAAATGGCAACACCAAAATGATTCAAAGGTAAAATAATGTAACATTAAAAAAGCACTATGATCCAAGTACATATTTTACATGATGTATGCGAGCTATTCAGCAATCAGTGGTACATACTTCCTGAAACATGATAATTCTACATCATATTCTAAAACAATAGTATATTAAAAATTTTTATTAGTTAACGATTTGTAAGCGAGATAATTGCACGGAAAGGTGATTTTTTTGTATTTCTTAAATTTGTATATTAAAATAGTGATTTATTAAATGTTAATTCAAAATAAAAACTATGCAAAACAGACACACACTTAAGCAAAAAAAAACACATTTTCACCCGATTGCGTTCAAAAGATTTTATTTTATTGATATTTCATTTGGTGAAAGGGTGATTTGATATCCCGGTGAAACATAAAGAAATTTATTAAAATAAAATATGTAAAAAAAATGTCTTACAATTGTCAAACAATTTTTTTAAACTGAAACATGAAATGACGCAACAATGTTTATTTTGTTATAAAAACTACATAATATTTAAAAATCAGAGTCTATTAATTCAACACCAGAAAAATAATTATCTTCGTCCTCTTAATATTCTGAATCTTCGTCTTCCGTATCACTATCTTCATCCAAACATATTATTAAATCATCGACATCCTCATATAATGTTCATAATATTCTGCCTCAAATTTCATCACGTGATGGCAACAGTTTTTCCATTCATCAGCACTTGTTCCGCACAGGAACAAGACTGTATGTATCGCTGAGGGCGCTGGTTCGATTTTCGCTGCTCTTTGCCTCGGACGACGATATCCTGCCGTTCGCAAAGCTGTGCGGAACAGCACTGATGCTCTTAAAGGCATTTTCTGTCAACTGTTTTATATTGTTTGTGTTTCCGACATTCTGAGAAGCGATTTTTCATTTAGCCAATGCCCAAATTAATTCTATTGGATTTAGGTTGCATTGGTAAGGGGGAAGCCTTACAACAGCGTGACCATGCTCCCCTAATATTTCATCTCTGTCATATATAGGCTCTGGCTTATGTTTCTTAACACGCGCCAATAATGATGGTTTCCTTAATGTATCATTAAAAACAATATTATTATGTAATAGCCATGCTTTTATGTCATCAACTCTCGTCGCGGACGTTGGTGCCTTGTTTCTCACAACGCTGCGATAAGACGCATCCTCCATAACAATTACAGATGACTCTTTTATATTGGGTATGAGCTTCTCGACAACCCACTTTTTAAAATTATGAGCATTCATTTCAGAATGGTAGTCTTCTTTTCTGTTTGTCCCACTAAAAATTAAAAGGGCATTAGAGACAAAATCCTTTTCACTTCCAGCATGAACAATAATCAAGCGTTTTCCTTTCAAAATATCATGTTAAACTCCTGTCACATCTATTGATTGCCAGTATTTCTTCAGTTTGTAGGATGAATGGATATAACATTCATTCAAATAAATAATATTTTTTTATAATTCTTCAGGTAAATTTTGATTATCCATGATGATTTTTAAATAATGCTCTCTCTTGGACGCTATATTAGATTTTTCAATAAGTGCGCTTCGGTTTGTTCTACATTTTTTGTAAACAAAACTGTTTAAATGAAAAATTTTCCTTAAATATTCATGGTTACTGTCAAATCCTATGTCTTCTTTGAGAACAGTCAATAAATTTCTTAATGTTGGCACTTCCTTTCGTACGATATAAAAAAAGGAATTTTTTGTCGATTGGCACAAATATCAAAGTCGTCCAACTCTTTTCTTGGGCGCCTGTTTTTTTTTTTGCCCGGCGTTTCAAATTTGCCATCTTCCTTTTCACGATACGCCTGACAGTTGATTCAGATTTCCCTGTGAGTGTAAGGTACATGGTTAGAATTCTGATTAATTAGGAAGTGTAATTAATTAGGAAAAAGGTTACTTTTTATGAGTCCAGAGAAGTAGCAAAGATAAAAATTATAAATAAAAAATGTAAAAAATTGAATTATGACATGTTTCCTTCGACGTCGATATTTGTTGACAGTTGACGTCGACAAACTGACAAATACAGAAACAAAACATAACCTTACACCTGAATGCACAAGGTTATAATTGTTTCAAAATCAACATAAATATACTAAAATATTGTTTACATGGATATAAAATTAATGAAATTTGTTAAAAAAAACTGTAGTACGTATCAGTCATTTCAGCAGTTTGTTTGTAAACATCTATTTTGGACAAGAGCTTCCCCGCTCGAAATTCAGTTAAACAGCACTGAAATACTCAGTAAATTACTTCCCTCGTTCCACTGCGTGTTGGTTTATTCATTTTAAGTATTCTTAATCTGATTTAAACAATGAACATGTAAACAATTTTTAAATAAAGGATAAGTAAAACCGATGTAGAGCAAACCAGAGTAAACTTCATAAACAAAGTGAGTAATTGATGTTGCCATAGAATGAAAAATTTTAGTTCCACTTTAATAAATTTCTACACTTGTTTGACAAGCTATAAATCAAATTTCACTTGCAAAGAAAAATAATTGTAATAAGTAAAAAAAAACTCCTTAATCAATTGTTATTTAAAAAATATATAAATTAAACAAAACTAATTTTTCATTTTAATAGAAATCAACGTGAAGAAGACTTACGCGAAAACCATCCCTTATTCGACACGCCACTTCTGGCTGTTCCGAGGGAGTCTCGCTTCCGTAAAATCTGCCAGGGAGCTGTATACGCTCGATATGATGCCCGCCTCAAGGATCCTCTCACTGGAAAAGAAAGAAAAGTCCATTACAAAACATTACAGTAAGTTTTTTTTTAATACACCAAATCATGTCATTTTTGTTTTGTAAATGTGTTAATAAATGGTTCTTTTATAACCATTAATAATTTTTTCCAATAAATTAATCAACAAGTACGGAGACATGTCCCGGGCACCTCGGTCACCGGATCTTACACCGTGCAACTTTTTTTTATGGGGATGCCTTAAGTCGAGAGTTTACAGCGACTATCTTCGAACAATTCAGGCGCTACAAAAAATTATCCGCCGTGAAGTTGCTGCCATGGACCGACACTTTGCTCTCGCGCATTTATAAATGTAAGAGTCCGATTGCAAGACTGTTTTGGGAGAAATGGACGGTATTTAGATGATATTGTTAATAAAACGTAAAATAAGCATCGTTAAACTCTATTTTGTATAAATAAAATATGAGAATAACATTGCAGTTTTTTTTATTTATTTAATATTAAACTTAAAAATTTTCCACTGGAGACCCTATACATACATTTGTATACTATCATTCATTAAGTTTGTATTAGCCCTAGTTCAAAAAAACTGATTTATATATCTAAAAAATTACAATATTTGAATATTCATGAGACACGAAGTGTGGAAATTTGTGAACAGAGTAAAGGATATCATAAAGACGCCGAACAATTGTGCAGGGTTGATGTGCACATCACTCTATTGAAGTAATGTGCACTGCAACATCAACACTGCACCGTAAGAGCTATACAACTTCAAAAAATAATAATTATGAATAAAAAATTCAAAACACCGTATTAACGAAGTGAGGTATACAAGATATTTATATGTTTGTATATGTACTTTTTATTTGTTTCAATTGAAAACTGTTTTTCAATCATCCATTTGAATTATTTCAGCAATTTCCTGGGCTTGGTAACGTACCTGGACTGGGTGATGATCTGTGTTACAACTCTTTCCTGTTTGTCTATGATGTTTGAGACTCCATTATACAGAGTAATGGATAATCCAGCATTGCAGGTAATTTAAATATTTTCTCTTCAAATTGTGTTCATTTCAATTTTGACATTTTTTCATTTTTTTAGTCTCTTGACAGTATCCATTCGGCTTAAACATTCTGCATTATCCACATTTTTCTTTCTGTACTCTGTGTAGTAATTTCAGTATCTGGTTTACAATTTTTTTAAAGAGAGTTTGGAAACAAGTGTGCTTCTAAGTTATGTTATATGAGTTACAATGTTACATGTTTCATACCTATCTACAGCGTACATAATATTTTAAACAATAAAATTAATGAAAAACAACTGAATGTTGTTCTTTCTTAAAATTAAAAGAATGGGTATCTGCAGCGAATCTTGCAAAATAATATTACTCTAATGTGCAAATAGTTTATAACATAAACAAAAGAATTTGGAAATTATTGTGATGTAGCGCTATTCCTTTTAAGGACGTCCCCAAAAAAAATCACTTTTCTTACAATCCTTTTGAAACTTTGAATACACATACTTATGAGTGTCTTTTATACGTAGAAATTTTTTTCAATAGTCCTTGCAGTAATAAATTTGTAAATATTAACTATTAAAATGTGCATATTTAACATACGAACCATACCCCGATCGATGTTGTAGCGTACGTTTAATTGAATAGCAATAGTAATTTTCTTACGATTGTTTTGGAAAACTGAGAATCATTAATTGAAAATTTAACAAATATTTTTCTGTAAAAATAACTAAAACAAGCGGTATTCGTTTTGTTATAAAAAATGTTAAAAATGAGCTACTTTTGAATGGTTTTGACGTTTCCTTTTATAATTTGAATAGTGAAAGATTTTTGAACTTCTGCGCATGTAAGCGGAGCGAAAATCACTGTTGAATAATTAGTTGTACATCGAGCATATTATCGTTCTTCAGAATTTTGTTGTTTTTTCTTTACAGATATTCAAAACAAAATTTGATCCATACATATTACACTTTAAACTGAATTTAGAAATAAAACCTTACATTCTTTCACATATTCAATATTTGTTCCTGTGCACCCAAACATCGATTTGTGGGAGTAAATTTGATTAATTTGAGAAAAGAATTGATGTATATCTTTTGCAATCCAATTTAGGAAGTTCACATGAGTCCACACATTTAATGCTCAGTTCGGGAACATCCTGAAAATAATTTATAATATTATTATTATTGTTATTAAATTATGTTATGGTACTTTAATAATACACAATAATCTAAAATTGAAATAAGGGTGATACGGCGTCGGGCTTTCCTCACTGCCCGATCATCGTATCTCAATGCAACGTTGGTCACTGAGAAGGAGGCGGGGATGAAAATTAATAAGTCAATGATTAATCTATATTTACAACTTTATTAATTTGGTTAGGCGAGAGGAGAAAAAAAATAATCCTAGGCTAAATTATCTTAAATTACCTTACGGTCTACTTAATTCTATTCTTAAATTAATCTTAACTCTACCTTAATTAAGTTTGGTCGGTCCGGGCTTCGAGGATCGATGTCCGCCGCGCGGATGGCGACCGACGGCGCGATCTGGGCGGGACTGGGGCTTCAAGTCCGCTCTGCGATCCCGTCCTTCTGGTGGGCGGTCTTGTTCACCAGCTCCTCTGCACTGCCTTCCTTCCACCTCCGCTCGAGTTGCACTATTTTCCAGTCTTAGTTTCGCCTGTTGTTCCAAGCGTTTCCTCCACGTCTTCGAGTGTTAGCCGTCTCCCCGTGACTAAGTGCCTGTTCCGTGTCTAACTTTCGAGTCTGACTGACTGTTCGAGTGTAACTTTCCAACTCCAAATCTCTTCCTTTAGTGTTTACTCCAAGTCTTTTCTCCAAGTGTGTAACTCCTCGAGCCCAACTGACTGCTTGAGTGTAACTTCTCGGGTCTCACTGCAAATGTCTAATTCCTCGAGCCTAACTGACTGCTTGAGTGTAACTCCTCGGGTCTCACTGCAAGTGTCTAATTCTTCGAGCCTAGCTGACTGCTCGAGTGTAACTGGCTTCTTCACCGCCGCGTCCAGCCTTTTAAACCCTCAGGGGCTTGTATCCCTGACGCGTCTCTCGGTTCGTCCTTCGGGCAGTGGTTGGATCGAGCGCCCGCTCTGTGACCACCAGCCCTGTCGTTGGCTGCCACAGTGGCCGCCCCGGCCACACCTCCCGCTGCTGTGGCCCAGACCGTGGTCTGGCTGGTGTGATGTGGCTCCAAATTTGTAGACCGTCCCTTATTATAGGCTTAACTTATCCTGACATTTTAAACTAGGACACATATGGCTACTTATAATTACTATCACAATACATATAGCTACTTAAAACCTACTCTAGTCTATGTACATTATTACCTATTATTATGTTACATCGATACATATTTACATTATCTTACAGGCGCTTAACACTACCCTATGAAAATAAATGTATCTTAAATTACTAATCAATTGCCCAATTTAATTATCGCATGGATCGTAAGGACAGGTCGGTCGCACATGCTATGCCATTAAAAATTATACTAAATTTACAAATTAATAAAAAGTTCGAAGCTCTTGCCGGAATTCTAGGAATGCATCTAATTTGGCGGGCTTGCGAAAATTTCCGACCGGGTATTATCCTTGGAAAGGTACGTCCTCGACAATATACAATCAGGATTAGATGCATTTCTTGGGGTTGGACCGTCATAAAATGTCCCTTAATTTCCCCAAGAAAGCAAACACTTTCACCTAATCCTAATTGGTTATACGGCCCTGTTACCCATGCTGATAATCCCTTAAGGAATGCACCGCGTTAAGTGCTTTTTTTTTCTTCACAATATGGGGAAATTCGCGTCACCTTAATCGCCGGGCACATCAAGGGTTTGATTAATAATAATTAATAAATAGTATAAGATGCCACCACTGATTAGATATGGAGACCTTGTCTATTAACATAGCATATCCAATAATATTTGATAGTGCAAGATTCACTATCATGATAAAATATAAAGAGATAAAATCGACAGACTGTACAAAAGAATTATGTACTCACAATGGTAGTTGAAGGAAATTCTTTGTGCTCTTATTTCTGATTCCTAATTTCCTAATAAAATAAAAACAATGTTAATACACGTATAATAAAATCAGTATTTTTATGTCTAAAATATTAAAATTCGTGTTTATTCATTTATATAATTATACATACATTTGTATCAATCAGACAGGTCTGTCATGTATTATTCTTTTGATAAAATTATTTATCTTTAAGGATACGTATTTCCAATAGAAAATAATTTATTAAAAGTTTTGTTGTGAGGAATTATGTATATTTTTCCCTTTTTCAATGGCTTCAGCAATGGTTTCTGAAAACAAACTCATCACAGCTATATACATATTTTAATAAATGCCGAGTTTGGACTTTTTCATAAATATATGCACTTAATTTTAATGTATGAATCATAAAGATAAAAATGTATATACATATATAGATGACACACAAATGTAAATACATATATAAATATAAAATTGAATACAATAACTTTAGCAATGTTTTATAATAATTATTGCAGGTTGCAGAATATGGATTTGTTATATTTATGAGTCTTGAGTTAGCTTTGAAGATCCTGGCGGACGGATTGTTTTTTACGCCGAAAGCTTATTTGAAAGATGCCGCTTCTGTACTAGATGTGTTCATTTATGTGGTAAGTTTTATATTAATTTGAATTTGTTTTATAATCTTCCAAAGTAATCAAATAGCAGATGTAAAATTTATCCTTTGAATGATTTGAATTCCTTTGTTGAAACACAATTATTTTTTCAGTACTTAATTAGACACTTTCTTCATACGCATCCAAGTCCATTGGACTTAAAAAATAAATAATAGTCCCTTTCACATATATCATATGTACACTAATAAATATTATTTAAAGGTTTGGCGTATTATTCCTATAATTTAATGATCACAACATCTGCCTTGAGACATATGTTCACATTATTATGTATTATAGATATTTCTGAATGGTCGTGAAAACCTGAAGTATATGTTTCTAATGTGTATTATTTTTATCTTTTTTAAATAGGTATCATTAACTTTTCTCTGGTGGATGCCAGTTAATGTGCCGCCCGGTTCATCTGCTCAACTCTTGATGGTGCTGCGATGTGTTCGGCCTTTGAGAATATTTACATTAGTCCCACACATGAGGAAAGTTGTCTATGAACTGTGTCGTGGTTTTAAAGAAATCTTATTGGTAAATATTAGCTTATTGGTTCCGTCATAATATAGCAATATCGCCCACAAGTAAATTACTAATATGATAAATAATAATTGTGATTGTAATTGGTGTTTGATATTAATGATGATTGACAACAGTGATTTAACAGTTGAAGGTTTAGTTTCAGTCACAATCACAATTACAACCAGTATAAGTCTGATACAAAACATTGTAATGAGATAATTTAGAGCATTTAGCTTAGTTTGAAAATAGTAAAAATATTGATGTGACATGTATTCCGTGTACGCATCTCTATTTTTAAAAAAAAGAAAGAAAAAAAAATGTCAAGAGTATTGGATGACGATTATTAGAAGTATTATTTAAATGTTTTGAGTTTATAAGAAGACAAATAAATAGATACATAGATAGTACAGTGAAATATTTTGAAGAGGACAGTGTTAAAAAATGTCAGGGCTTATTAAAATCTAAGTATAGTACGTAAGATGGTTTATAGATGCGAAAAAACTAAATAGAAATAATTTTTTATTGTACTCTTACATTTAACAAAACTGTTCCATACAGGAAACAAGAAATATAGACACGGGTGGTTTGCCGATCTCAGCTTCTCTCAACCGGCGATGATGATGATGATTAAAAGATTGAAAGAAATGAAACACAAAAGATGTTCAATATGGGTACACTGCGGCGACACAATCGAAAATGGAGTTTCCACCTGCAGAATACCCTGTTTTATTTCAGTTACACACAATACATACATTCGTATAATATTTTCCCAAGCAAGTACAACATAGCGACAGGCTGACTGCCGCTGTGACGTATTTTAACAAGAATGATATCCTTCATTTCCCAAAATCTATCCCAAGGGTTCTTGGACGCCACGCCCATGATTATAACTTTTAAATTATTGACATGTGTCTTATATATATTAATTATAAATATATACATATAAAATCAATTTTGTCGAAAAATATTGTTTTTGCATCACCGGGATTCGAACCTGGATCTCTTTTTCCAATCCGTGGAAGTACACTACCAATTAATACATTAATTTAGTATTTAAAATATCACAGACCTATGTTCTGAATAATTACAACTTCAGAATAAGAATGTGTTTTCCTTAATAATATATGTTGTATCAATGTGTCCAAAATTTAATAAAAATTAATTGATAATTCTGGTGTCTGTTATAACACAATTGATAGTGTACTTCCCCGGATTGGAAATAGAGATCCAGGTTCAAATCCCGGTGACGCAAAACAATATTTTTCGACAAAATTGATTTTATATGTGTATATTTATAATTAATACATTAATTTAGTACTTATATATATCATATTAATTAATGATACATGATAATTAGTTAAGAGAAAAAATAAATGCTCAGTTAAATGCAAAAATGAAATGATTGTGTTTCAGGTATCCACATTACTCATTTTATTGATGTTCATTTTTGCCAGCTACGGTGTACAACTATATGGTGGAAGGTAAATCAATAATTATAAACAGTGATTTTTATTAGTCTAATACAACACGAGAGTACCAATATATTGAAAAAAATAAATTTATTATAATTTTCAATGTTCTAGATATAATGATTGGACTTGAAACAAGTCAAAGAATACATATAATTCTTCATTGAGTTGTCAATAGTGTTCTAATATATATATATTGTCAAAAGAACATAAAATGATGTAAAACTCTTAATTTACATGTTTTACAGATTAGCTCGCTGCAATGATCCAACTATTATCAAGAGAGAAGATTGTGTTGGAATATTTATGAGACGGGTGTTTGTCACAAAGATGAAACTGACACCCGGCATCAATGAAACATATCCGTCTATGCTGGTGCCGAGAGTCTGGTGTGTAAACTATTGTTTAGTATAAAACATTCCTTTTATTGATTATAATCCAATAAGCAATGACTAGTGTATAATTTCCTACCTATATTATACACTATTCATTACTTTTTATTCTTTCATTTCCAGGGCAAATCCACGGCGATTTAATTTTGATAATATTGGTGACGCAATGCTTGCTTTATTTGAAGTACTTTCATTCAAAGGATGGTTGGACGTCAGAGATGTTCTTATTAAAGCCTTAGGACCAGTGAGTTTAAATAATGTTAATATGTATCAATGTTTTCTAATATTTTAATCTCCAAGTACATTATTTATAATTTTTTCATACCTATATGTAGGTATATAGTTAACATCTGTACTTTCATTCCACCGTCAACTATATATACAGTAAAATCTCATTTATTCGAATGTGCCTGTTCAAAGTCCAAGCCATAAAAATGGATAGTTCCTTCTCTATACTGACTCTAAACGCATAAAGTTTATTTGCATTGTTTGTTTTCTCACTCACTCTCAGTATATTAGAAAAGATGACAAATATATCTTGTGCGTCCTCGATTTGAAATATTTATTTTCCTTACCACAACGCACTAACTTAAGATCGCATGCTTTTTTCTCTCGCTTGTTTTCTTTACATTAGAAAAATTAGCAAATATTATCTTTGCGCCCTTATATGTAACGCAGTTCTCTAGTTCTCTCAGTTGCTAGCTGCGAATGTCAGTGCTTGCCAATATTCCGTTCCGTATTATTACCATCATTATTTTAGTTTACAATATTTATTGTACAAATGCTAGAACGCGGTTGAGTTCTTCAAACTTTTCTGTGTCTTATAAATAATTTACTAATTTTAATACAGGTATTTTAATACAGACATTTCTCTTTCTATTTAAGTTTAGTGTTAAGGCATTTTAAAGAATGCGTAGTTAGCGTTTCTCAGATTTTCTTGTATCTTGTTAATTATTTTATTGCCATTGTTTATTACATGTAAAGAAAATTATTTGTTTTTCTCATATATTCGAAAATTATTTGTTCCTCAGACTTTTCCACATTTCATTAAATTAAAATTAAAACATTTTTATGACTTTGATTGATAATGATAGCATCAATGCGAAACTTGTACAAAACACCGACAGTTGCTAAAAAATCGAATTAATGCAAGAGATTGACAAAAAATATTATTCAAAACAAAATTAACAGAAGAATACGCAATCCCGTTAATGACGTTGTCGACAATACTAAACATGAAAGAACTTTAGCCAAATGCCAAATGTCGCCGCGACCACCACAAAATAAAAGTTTTAAAAGCCCTGGAAACTTATGTTACTACCTTCAGCAGAGAAATGGCGGGTTGACAAGTTCGACTATTACGTTGTTATTAAAAATGGCGTGAAAAGATAGTTTATTATAATCATGTTTTTTAAAAAATAATATTCTGATTTGTTTACACTGTATTTTGACAACTTGTTTGTTATTTTTAAATGTGTGGATAAAGTTGTATATAATTACTTGAACTATATGAACTATAATTATTATGAAAAAAGTTAGTATGTAAAAAAGAATCAAATTTTTATATTCATTATCCTAAATTTTTCTCAGAAAGGAACACATTAAGCAGAGGAGCCACTCTTAGTTTATTCAATATTACACATTGTCACCCCTTAAAAATTACTGCTAAATGTAACAATAATTTTCTTGTTTCAGGTTCATGCAATTTATATACACGTTTATATTTTCCTAGGGTGTATGATCGGGCTCACACTCTTTGTGGGCGTAGTTATTGCTAATTATTCAGAAAACAAAGGAACCGCTTTACTCACAGTCGACCAAAGAAGATGGTAAAATAATTATATTGATTGTTAATTCTTAATCCAAATTAATCTCAACATATTAATAATTAACATTTCACTTTACGTTTGCATGGTTTTTCATGGTAAAGACATCACAGTTTTATTTTTTACAAAATTATTCAAAGTATTTTTATTTTGTTAATCCTACAAAATGTTATGTTTTAAAACAAAATAATCATATTTGAGCAAAAGAAAGAGCTAAAATAAAATGTCATCTGTTTAATTTAATTTTGTTCTTCTAATTGAGGAAAAATTTTAAGAAATATTTAAAATTCAATTTTACACAGATAAATTAATTTTCACTTCTCTATCTTCTACAATTATTCATTAGAGAATGCAGTTATTAATGTGTTATTCAGAAAATTTGCATCTCTATTTGAGCTTTTATCATACCCTTGTTTACCATAGGTGTGACTTAAAGAAAAGACTGAAAATAGCCCAACCGTTGCACCTCCCACCTAGACCTGATGGAAGAAGATTCCGTGCTGCAGCATACGACGTCACCCAGCATATTGCTTTTAAACGCTGCATCGCTATCGCTGTTTTGCTCAATAGTAGTTTGCTAGCCGTCACTGTAAGTATTGAGTAATGTTCTCGCACTTATGTTGAATGCATTCAAGAATTTGACACAATATTATATTTCCAGTGGATAAAAGAGGCAGCCCACACGGAGTGGCTTGCCTTCACCTCAGCTTTGTTGACATTGGTCTTTGTTGCTGAAGTTGTTCTCAAAAACATAGCATTTACACCTCGTGGCTACTGGCAGAGTCGGCGCAATCGCTATGATCTTCTTGTCACTGTCGCTGGCTGCATGTGGATATTCATTCATTGTACACTGAAGGTTTGTTACTTTTACCATAAACTAATACTTGACTTTGCAGTAAAGATAGTAAAGGTATATAATATGTACATAGTAATACGTAGGCATACTATTTTAGGTGACTCACTATATTCAGGGAGAAACAATACAATACAAAATACACTCGTTTATTATCTTACTACCTGATTTTTTACATTACTGGCCGATTTTCCCATCGTAAGGTAGATCAAAAGTTTTAAAATCCAAAAACAATGATAAAATCTGTAAATCTAAATCTAATGTAAAAATGTAAATCTGTAAAATATTACTATTTAGAAACACTTTTTTCAAAACTGAACACATCCTCGTAATTCAAAATTCACAGGAAATTGACAATTCAATCTAAATATAATGTATCAATTTCCGTTCAAATTTTCCTACATTTTACACACCGTGTGACATATTTAGTATTTTATATTTTTAATGAAAATACGACATTTTAATTAATTTTTTTAATGCAGACCTGACAATGGACAACCTTCATAGATATGATGGAAAATCACACAAAGTGTTATTATCTACTGTACATTTTATAAATGGAAAATTTGTGTTTTTCTAAATAACATAGGGATTAAATTTATATTCGTACTATTATTATTGTGTACAATAATTTGTCTAATGTTTAACAAAATTAATATTCATCCTACTCTGTTTTGCAGAATGATCTTTCTTATTTTATTGGATTCATGGTAGTCATTCTGAGATTCTTCACAATAACTGGGAAGCATACTACACTGAAAATGCTCATGCTAACAGTTGGAGTTTCAGTTTGCAAGTCATTCTTCATCATTTTTGGGATGTTCTTACTCGTCTTCTTCTATGCATTGGCAGGCACCATAGTTTTTGGAAATGTCAAGTACGGTGAGGGTATTGGTCGGTAAGTGGAAATGTTCAGCTTTATTTGTTGCATTCAATGTTGAAAATGTTGGCATACTGAGTTTTTCAAAGCATTTTTATTTTCTGAATAATTTTTTTTGAAATTTTAGTAACCAACTGCACTGGGTTAATTTTTTTTATACTTGGCTACATTCGCTTTCCCCTGCCCACATTCACTTTCCCCTGCCCACAATCTTTTGTGTTCTTTGTGCATTATTCTCAGGACATCAATAGAGATACTTGTTCATTATAGGACAAAACAAAATTCATCATCATGACTGTTGTCTACAACCCCTGGTAGGTACGTATATTTTGATGTCTGTTTTTTGACTAATGTGTCTTTGAAGACATTGGCTTAGCTTTGGCTTTCCTGAGCGCCTTCAAACTTTCCCTACTGGTCTTGTATTCAACAATATTCAGTCATCCTCTCAACATGGCCCAACCGCTAAAATCTTCCTATTTTGTAAAACTCATCTCATTATACAATGTATAGAGCTCATTGTCATAACGTCTATGCCAAAATTCCTTTTCTGAAATCGGCCCAAAGATATGCCTCAAAATATTCCTTTCAAAAACATCCAGTGCACTCTCATTCTTCTTAGTACCCATAATAACACACTGTATTCATTTTTCTAAGATTGAGAAGTCAGTTTTTATGCCAAAATTTGTAACCCATGAATTGTTACATTTTTGTTAATCTCACTATCCATAAAAATTATATTTCGGTGACATCATCCAATATTTTATGGTTATGTAATTTACAACATGTTTTTATTTAAAGGAGAGCAAATTTTAATACTGCGATCCATGGTGTGGCCATGTTGTTTCGTATCGTAACTGGGGAAGATTGGAATAAAATAATGCACGACTGTATGGTGGCTCCGCCTTACTGCACCCCCCGAGATAATTACTGGGAAACCGACTGTGGAAACTTCACTGCTTCATTAATATACTTCTGCACCTTCTATGTTATAATTACATATATTGTCCTGAATCTACTAGTGGGTAAGATCATTCTCATAACTTTCAAAATAGTAAAATATAAAAATGTGCATTTCTAGTAAATTAAGTTGCTTTATTTTTAGAGATTTTAAGCTCAAATTTGTATTGATCCAATGAGAAGTTTAATATCTTCATAATGACTAATTATGTATTTAATATTTGAGCGTGCTGAGCCTTGTTTCCAGACTAATTACTAAAGCAGGTGTGTGCAGTTAGTACATTGAAATAAGCTGTACCTAACTGCATATTTTGGGAAATAAATCCAAATTAAATGTTTATCTGGTAGAATATTAATATCTCAATAACATTACGAGATACATATATTTAAAAAAATTATTTACTGTTCAGTATTTCAGTACTAACTGCACGCTAGGCAGAAGATAGAGTGCCACACTTTTATGTCCTAACACAATTCTCGCCTCATCCACATGCATACATCTTCTCCGTTGAGGATTCTAACAGGACCATCTTTTAATATCTGGTTTACCTGGTAGTACTTTAGTAGTCTTTCACAGAAATCCTCTATTTCTGATGCCATTAACATTTGCGTCATATATTACCATTCTCTCAATCATCTGTTCCATATAACCAAACCACCTAGGTGATCCTTTCTTAATCTTACTCATTAAGACATATATATTTTATATTATTGTTGATAACAGCTCAAAAGATTAATAAAATGCATACCTCAATGACCATTTTGGAACATTCCTGCGCCTGCTTGGCTAATTCTTGAACCTTGATTTAGTGTACCATGCAGGGACGTCCCGTGGGCGTAGGCAGGTAAGACGGTGCCTAAGGGCGGAAAATTTTATGGGGTGGTAATTTGGCAGCGGAATATTAATATTAGATCTAATATAAGTAATTAAAGGGGCAGTTTGAAAGTCCATTTCTCAGAATTGTGCGAAAACAATCAGATATGTACATCCAACATAAATTACATATTTTTAGAAAATATCAATGGGCCAAAAACCATAAAACTGTGCTATAAAAACGTGAGGCAACATTGTTGTCATTTTACCCTAAAAAGAAATTGCCCAGGTCATAATACAATACAATTTCAATGGACTATGTGCATTAAAAAAAATATGGGTGACTGAAGAAGTTAAATGTTCTTTTGATATTTTTTATTGAAGCTGAAAGGCATATTATCTTGATTTCAAAGAAATCGTTTGTGATTTTGCGTCAAAAAAGCAATAAATTATTATTTTATACAGTGATGTTTAGTGTGCATCTTTAAGCTTAAAAATATTGTAAGAATATTTGAATAAAGATGTAATGTGCGCAAGATTTAAAAAATGATGGTGTTGAATAATACATGCCATAAAGGTTATAGATAATAGATTGGTGGATAATAATAAACATTTCATAATTTCTAATTTAACTACATTTGTACTTATATTTTGTATTGAATTTATATCAGAAAAAAATCATAGAGGGTCGATTTTTAATAATAATAAGGGTGGTACAACACTTAGAAAGGTCACTGGTACCACTGGATACATGCATTGACTTACAAATTGAAGTGAATTAACATTTGAATAATTAAGACACATAATTATAAGAACCCTTCTAATTAGATATATAGAATCTTCTATATTTATTTATTTTCTATGCTGCTCTAAAGTAAATGGTGCGATTGTATATTTTTATGTTTTTTGCTGGCGACATTAGCGTTCATTATAATCACTTTTTCAATTTTTTTTCTGTGTTGTTGTTTTGTGTTATTATTGAAAAATGTTGAATTTATTTTCTTTGTATTTTAATGCATCCATTTTATTTATCCTATTTATATATTTATTGTGTTTAAAAAGTAACAATGATTACAAAATTATATCCAGCGGCGATGTTTTCCATAAAATGTATTACGATATCAAATACATTTTTTTTAAATTTTGTCACTTCAGTCTTGACATTTATTTTTTTACAGCTATCATCATGGAGAACTTTTCTTTATTCTATTCCAATGAGGAAGATGCGCTCTTGTCTTATGCCGATATCAGAAACTTTCAAAATACTTGGAATATTGTAGATATTCACCAACGAGGAGTTATACCAGTGAGAAGAGTGAGTATTGTATTGTATTTAAGTTTTATGTATTTGAAAAGTTTCAGGTGCTTTTTACGAATATTAGGGCCAAAGTCAGAAATGATCAGTGTTGTATTATGCTTGTCTTAATTCACACTTAGAACACCTCTATATAACTCATTATAATGCATCGTTAACCAGTTGATAAAAATTATTTTAAACAGTCATTCATATTATGTTTCAGGTTAAATTTATTCTAAGGTTGTTAAAAGGACGGCTTGAATGTGATCCTCAAAAGGATAGGCTACTTTTTAAATACATGTGTTACGAATTGGAAAAATTACACAATGGTGAAGACGTCACATTCCATGATGTCATCAAGTTTGTAACATTTTTTAAAATGTTTTTTTAATAGTGCACAATTAAATTTGCAATTCCAAGCATCACTTGATTTTGTTTATTTATTAACATTTTTGATATTTTTATTAATAAATAATTGCACTTTCTGATTCTAGCATGCTATCTTACCGATCTGTGGACATTCGTAAAGCACTCCAGTTAGAGGAACTCTTAGCAAGAGAAGAATTTGAGTATTTAATTGAAGAAGAAGTAGCGAAGCAAACGATAAGGACATGGTTAGAAGGGTGCCTTAAAAAGATAAGAGCAACCAGTGTAAGTACCCCTTTCAAATAACAGAAGCATCTTGTTATATGATACTAATATTTTTCTTTTTTTTTTCTTTCAAGTGCAAGGAAATTCAACTTTTTTATTTATATTGTTGTTATTTATATACATACTTGTTTTTATTTATACTTAATAAATTATTACAGAAGCAACAATCAAGTTTAATGGCAGGTTTACGAGCCACCAATGAAATGCAAGCTGCTTTGGAAGCAGATGATCAAGTTTTATTGACTAGAGTTGACTCCGGAAATAAGGTTATTTTTTTAGGGAATTTGTTTATAGTTTAATAAATTGAAATATATGATTTTTAATGTTAACGATTTTTGTTCCCATGATTTTCAATGTCCTACTTTTGTGTATCATATTTTTTTTCTATCTGATATTCTTTATTTACCACATAATATATTTTATAAAACACTGTTCCCAAACCATTCAACATTATTTTTGGGTCCATTTTTATTTCTTGAAATATATGATTTTTCATTCAGCCACATATTTACTGTTTTTTTATATAAATGAATTACTAAAATTATCATTTTTGCAGACTAATTTAGATAACATCCAGCACCATGAACAGCAAACTGGGTCAGCTATTACTGTGGGTTCTTATACAGAGCTTCCAATTTCCACCAGTGTCCGTCCAGGGTTAAGGCCTGGAAAGAAACCCGGGCCTGTTGTGACTGGAGCCACACAAGGATTATGCAGGTAACCTAGAACTTTTTCATTCATGCAATTCATTGCCAAAATGCATAGAATCGTTGATTGTGATCAATGAAGTTTATTTATTTTAAAGTTATGTTTAATTGAATTTCAAAGTTAAAATAGACTATTCATTTATACTTCTAGGTAAGCATTTGGGCCATTGGTGACCGCTGCGCGGTTCCTTTGTTTGTATTGTTTTATTTAGCCATATGGCTGAGAAAGAAAGATAATGAATCACAAAATATATCTGATAACTGAGGATTGTGATTATAATTAATGTGTGAGAGCCCATTATTAGGGATAGGCTTCCGATCAATTTGAATATGGACCATATGTAAGAATGCTATAATGTAGTATAATTAATATGGGCAGATTCTTTTTAAAACATGAGTATGTAATTTATAATTAGTTATAAGCAATGTACCAATGTCATATGAGAATAATTATTTATAATGACGTTTTATAAAACTTCACATGTGTTCAAAACAAATTTACAGGTACTATTTCAAACTAGTGAGTTTTCGTAATGACCATGATTATCTTTATTGATGTGAAGTATATCTATGATAAATAGATTCCATTTTATGGAAGGACTATACCTTTTCCTCCCATGATGACTGATAATGAAAGTAGGCTATTTGATTATAAATGTACCTAGACAAAAATATGCATGAGAAACTAATCAAATGTTTCACCCTCATAAAACCAAATAACAAAATAATATTTGTGACTAGATATAAGTTTCTGTTAAGTAGTGTAAGAATTATAATGGGTGTAAATATATAGAATTAAGATTAACTATTGTCGTGAGTCTATTTTAATATCTGAGTATCTACCATCGTTAATAATTAAACTGCGCGCGAACATCTAATTGTTTTAGCCGTTTGCTTCCGTTCAAATCAGAGACACCGATTTCCAACAGTCACTCTCCCCAGCGAACTCTGAGTACTAACATCGTTGCATGTGAGAATTTTGAATTTCATTTATATAATTTAGCTCGATCCTTTAAAGAACTGTAGTTCGGAACCAATCCATCGTGATCCACCATCTGACTGACCATAATTTTGTGCGTATATAATCTGCAAGTTACTCCGCAAGTGTTAATCCGCAAGTGATCAAAGATCTCCAAGATCATCTGTATCTATCTTATTCTTAGTGTACTTTAACCGACCGCCATTATATGTTCCACGTGATCGCATCAAATCGTTGTGTCTAACCAACTACAATATCATCACCGGTCGCACTAGAATCACTTGTAGCTCGCAATTCCACACCATCTCATCACGCATCGCATTGTCAAAGTCTTGAGCACGCCTGATAACCTCCGCCGTAATCCTGGTGCCGATTGCATCAGCCCGAACAAATTGCATCATCGTCTCGTCATTCCACATAACTCTTTGAGATCCAGTAACCATTCTAGCCGCTTTTACTGACGTCTACCTCATCATTCCTGTCCTCCAGTTGGCATCATCCGACTAGGAATCCTTCCACCGCCATCTGTACAGGTCTCTGTGCAGACATTCTCCGTATATCTGCAGGTTTGTTAAATAAACCCAAGGTATTTATTGAACAGTTAATCAGGTTAAATTCAGTGAGTGATACTGTCTACGAGGCGTTCTATGCGTCACCGCCATACTGGCACGGTGAACAGTCAATACTGTGAACTATTATATTAGAGAATTAAAACTCGCCAGCAAAGCACACACACTTGTTTGTGCTATTATTCATCTGCATACATGTTGTCCGACATTCTTTTAATGTCATTTCTTCTATAGTTTGATTATTGTATTTTGTATGTTCAGTACAGGAACAAGACTGTATCAAATCGCTTAGGTGCTGGTTCAGTGCGGTCCGCTCTATCGCTCGAACGCCGATATTCTGCAGCTGTATGCAGTGGTCCAAGGGGGTCCAAATCGTGTCCAGTGTAGTCGCAGAGTCGTGAGTATCTTCCAGGATCAGTCCAAGTGTGAAAGCCAAAGGTCGAATCCAAGGGGAAGAAAGTCCAGGTGAAAGCAGGGTCGAGAATAAAAACACGTTTTCTTGTAGAGAAGTCCAGCGGTGCAGGCGAAAGCGAGGCAAGTGATTTTGCAACCGCTGGACCGTTTATTTATATATGAGACTCATCTCCTGGGAGCTTATGGCTCCCTCAGAATGTTGGGACCAATCAGGGGGCAAAGGCATCCCCCGCGCTACCCCGATTCGGTCCCGCGCCGACACCACCTGGCGGCCAAATTCGGCAACTTTCATCATTTTTTCTGTCGTCCTGTACGGGACGGCAGATCTCTAATTTGTCTTACATTATCATGAATAAAAAAAGAATACAACATTTCCCAGGCATCGCGAGTACTTTTTAATATAAACATTGACCTGCCTCGCGATGCCTGTCACATTTTACTGCGGGCGATGACCCGAGGAATTGATTAATGCACCTCAAACTTAAAAAATCCTTTTTTATTAATACAACGATTTTTGAGGTGCATCAAACTATCTCCGGGCGATCGCCCTCTCAATTCTCTATTTGTTGCAATATTTATTTTAACTCCAACATTTTTTTATTCCGAGATATTAACAAAAAACATAATTGATAATTTTGGCGGCGGCCGGGGCGTGGCCTCGTCCGCGGCCCCGCTCCCCCGATCCCCGGCGGCCGCGCGGTGTCCCAGTGATGGCGATTCTCCAAGGGCGTTCCGTGCCGAACGAAATACTGTCGTAAAGCGGCCAAGTACGAGTTTTCGTCCGGCGTTTCCTCGGGCCGCGGTCCGCGCGCCTTTGTTCCGCGTAGCTGTGCGGAACACTCCCCCCGTGCGGCTCCGCCGTACTCCACAGGCAGCACAGCTAAACCTCGGTAGCCGCCTGGGACCCGGGGCTCCGGGTCGGCAGGAGGATCACCTTCGTGGCGGGCCGCGGGTAGTCGCCCGCCGCTGTCCTCGCTCGAGCGGCCCGGCGCTGTCCGGATCACTCCCCCCGTGCGGCTTCGTCGCGCTCTGCAGGCAACTCAGCTACTCCTCGGTAGCCGCCTGGGTTTGTAAGGCCCAAGCGATCCCGCGTGGCCTCAAGCGCCCGCCGCACGGCGCGTATGAGGCATTCTACCTTCTCTACTGCTACTGCAGGAGCTAGCCCCGACCTCTTTTGTTCTGAGGCGGTACGCTCCTTTCTGCGCGTTCTCCTACGCGGTCTCTTTCCACGTTTCTCTGTGCGAGTGAAATCCACTGTCTGTGTTTTCACTCGCTCCAGCACTTTCGGCGCTTCCATTCTATGAGTGGGAGTCATGTCGCTCGCTCCCACCGACAGTGGAGCGATAGCGCCATCCTGCTCTCCCCGTGTGCCGACCGTGCTGCCTGCGGTGTTCCCTGACTCATGAGCGAGAGCTGCAATCTCCGCTCTCGCTCGCACCGCATATGACGTCCCTGGCCCGTCACTTCTCGCCTGCGCTGGGCGAGTGCGGGTCTCTGCCCTTTCCATAGCGAGGCGCGCCTTCCTGCGCGCTCTCCTGCGCGACCTTTTCCCGCGCTTCCCTGCGCGAGTGAGATCCACTGTCTGTGTTCTCACTCGCTTTAGCGCTCTCGGCGCTTCCATATCATGCGTGAGAGTCATGACGCTCGCTCTTACCGCCAGTGTAACAATAGCGCCTTCCTGCTCTCCGCTCGCGGTCGAGTCCGACGGCCCGTTCACTTGCAGACCGTGTTTGGTCCATCCAAGGCTCGTCCTCGACCGGAATAATCGGCCGCTGCTTCCCACATCCTGGGAGCCTCTGGTGATGATTAAGTGGGCATTATCTTGCCCGATCAACAATTGCGGCTTAACCAGTGTTTTTATATCTTCAAAGCCATACAGGCTCCCATCCCAACGGCTCACTAGCTGGGACGGGAGATTTAACTCCTGTACAGTATGCGCACGCAGCTCATATTCATAAGCCTCCCCGCGTATGTGGATGTCAATCACTCGTGACGTCACATCCGACGTTTTCATATTCCTCGGGGCGCGAATATCTATTCGGCATTCTTCTCCGACTGCCCCGACTGCATCCGCTACTTCTTCCTCGATGAGGGTCACCGTCGAACCCTCATCAAGAAGTGCATGCACCTCCACTTCACCTCGGAGCCCGCGAATTTTTACAGGTAACATTTTTAGTAAAATCGATGGATTTTTGTCCCATGTATTCGCAACAATGTCCGCACCCGATGTAGTGTTCACAGCCCCCCCCGGGGGCGCGTTCGATGCCGCGGCCGGCGCCGCTGCGCGCCGCGCCCCGTGTAGCATTCCATGGTGCCGCCGGTCTCCCGCGAGACCCACTAGGTCGCCGCCACTCGGGCCGGCGTACCCCTCCGACCGCCGGCGCGCACTCGATGCGGCGGCCGGCACTGCCCCGCCGGGCGCGGCCGCGGCGCGCAGCGCCCCGTGTAGTAGGCGATGGTGTGGCGCACGACACCCGCTCACACCGCATCGCTTCGCCCGGCATTCCTGGTACCGGTGTCCCGCGTCTAAACACACAAAACAGACGCGGCTGTCCCGCACTATCGGCCACCGGTCCGTCATTGCTTGTCGAGCGAAGTCCACACAGTCAGCGAGACTGTGTCTGGCCGACTGACACATCGAGCACCATACACGTTTATACACTGTTTCACCGCCGAATACACTCGCACTTGTACACTTGCGGCCCGAACCCGCGCTCGCCCCGGCGGGCGCACTCATGTCGGGGTCGCTATCCTCCTCACTGGTGGCGTACACTTGGGTGCTCCGGCTCCCTTTCTGCGCATGTGCTGCCGGCTCCAAGCACCCGGTATGCGGTGCTTCGGCGGTCAACTCCGTCAGCCAGGCGGAGAAATCCTGCACGGTGACGTCCTTAGTCATCCCGCGCCGCTCACCCATCCAGAACATTTTATAACATGTGGGCATTTTGCTCACCATTTCTGTGAGCAACTGCGCGGATGCCAGATGGTTTCCCTTAAAATTCTCCACGGTCGCCACCACGTTCCTCACGGCCACCGCGTACTCCACGATGGCCTCCGTGGTGGCGGTGTCGGCTAGGCGGGGATGACGTCTCACCCGCTCCAGCATACTCTCCACAATCTTATCTGGCCGACCGTACCACCTCTCGAGGATGGCCATGATCTCGGGAACATTGCGTGGCTCAATCAGGAGCGCCGCAACCGATTCTCGGGCTCGTCCTCTCAGTGATCTCTGTAGGCGCAGCAGATTCTCCGCAGCCGACAGCTCACACAGGCTCGTCGACTGATCGTACTGCGCCTTAAATGTTGTCCGCGCGCCTTTGTTCCGCGTAGCCGTGCGGAACATTGTATAACCTCTTTGAATAAATTGTGTTTAAACTAAAGCACTTCTTTTATTGGAATGTTCCCCTTTGAATGACATTGACCCACAGTCCAAGTTGAATAAGATATCTCTCTATTACAAGCTAGACCAAAGGAGATACACTCCTTAATTGTTCATAACTTGATATTTTCCAATTTTACCGCACTTACGAAGTAATCCTTACACTATAATTACCTATAAGACTGAGGAGGTGTCAGGTTGGATCTGGGTTGGGTGTGGCCTCCCGAGGAGGCGAATGGACTAGTGGGATATGATAGTCCATCTCATGACGGGGAGGGGGGCAGGTCGATCGATAGGAGACACCCCGTTTTCAAGGGTATAAAAAGAGCCTACACACGGCCTGGGACAGTTTGAACACAGGAGAGTTGTAGGGGAGGTTGAACCCGAGAGAGTCGAAAGCAGTTGAACATCGGAGAAGTCAGGAGAGTTGGAAGTGGAGAGTCGAACATCGATTGTCGAAGAAGAAAAGTAATTGGAAATTGACTTTGATATGAAGTTGCGCTTTGTCTTTGCGCAATCGGCATATTATTGCGGCATTGGTGGCGGGGATGCAAATTAATAGGCAATCACTATACATATTTTCAGTTTATGTGTATATATATGATTAAGAGACGATGCGAAAACATATGTTTAAAAAATAGAACTTTTGATCTATTGTGAGGTTTATCATCACTGGAATATTTAATATAATACTAACTTATTACAATAGTAATTTTTGAATATGCTAAAAAAATTATGCCATTTTGCGGCCTAGAGTAATACTGCAAATATATATCTCATGAGTGTAAAACTTCCTCTATACATCTATTAATATACACTATACTACGACTTCGTCAAAAAAAGGAAAAAATCACTAGAGCGGTATCAATATTATTAGAAAGAACTTGTAACTTTCACATTTTTAACTTGCATATTAACTTCAACAATTGTATTATTTTAACTGAATTAATTTATTGTAAAGCTACCTAAACTAAAACCTAATTTTGGTAATTTTTTTTAAAGTAAAAATACCAAACTATCGTGTTATATATTCTCCGCCTCCTCTTCAACTTCTTCATCACCGTGTCCGTCCTTTTAAATATCTCGGGGCTCAGGGTGCGTCCTCAACACGTCTCTTGGTCCATCCCTTAAACGGTTATTGGGTCTTGCTCTGTGGCCACAGGGCCCTGCCGTTGGCTATCAACGGTGGCCTTCCCGGGTATGCCTCCTGTCGTGTTCTCAGTTGGCCATGGTTCGGTTGCTGTGATGACATGCATAAGCCTAAAATTTATGGCCCGACTCAGACCATCACTCTCGTGCACTTATGATAATCTTAGAACATTGGTACACATTCAAGTACTTCCTCCATATTGGCTTAACACAATTCATATGTATTTCTATGTCATAATTAACTGACGATTTATAATATTACTTTTCTTATATATAAAAAAATTACAACACTAGGTACAACATACCTTTACATTTATCTGTGATGATGGAATTTGTTTAATTTAACTAAATACATAGATTATAAGGACAAATCGGTTGCATGTGTAAACATCACAGCCTACTATAATATTTATATAAAAACATATTATTATAAAAATAACTATTACGTAGGTCTAGCCAGTATTCTGTAAATACACTGAAGCATGGAACAGACGGGGCGTTTTATTACTCTCTACCTGGATTAGGTGGATATTTAGAGCTAGACCCTAGTAAACAAGGTCTTTGGTCGGTAATTTCTGCAGCTCGCAATTGTGGTTGTCATAAACATACTTTTTCCAAACGATATGTCCGCTCCGAAAAAAGCTCCAATGCCGACCGTGGGCAATTAGAAATAATTCATTTCTTAGGGGTGGACTGTCATAAACGTTCCTCAGACCCCTGAAAAAAACACGTGCACACCTTTGTGTAAATACTGTCGATAAGAACCCAACACTCTTACAAGTCCCAAGTACCTACAGGGTAGAATTCATGTCACAACACACGGGCACATCAACTTCCAAAGTCGGAGGAAGGAAGCAGCTAAAAAATCGATCTCTACAGCCAGAAAAGAAGTCAAGAAGACTGGAAGTCGAGAGGCAACAACTGGCCCAGTTAACTTATCACAGAATCCAGGAGCCGATCCAGTCTGAAAGACTAGCCACAACAAAAAAACCCAAAATACCAAGTCAGCTCGGAGCAGCTGCCCATCCAGAAAGCCAAACCAGCTCAGAAGCAGCCGCCCATCCAGGAGCCCAGCCAGCTACCGTAGCGGCCCTGAGCACCAGTCAACAGTCAACCTCCCTGGCCGCTGCAGCATTAACCTGGGCAGGACAGTCTAACGTCAGTGATAGCAGCCATCGACACCGTCCGTCCAAGAAGAGGCTGGCTATCACAGAAGGAGACCTCGAATACCGCCAAGATTAATATAAGGTAGAATAATTTTTAGTCTAAGTTAATGATAATGTACATCTGCCCACCCGTATAGGTAAATAAATATCCAGTTAAGGTGTTCCGTGTTTTTTCTGTTCTCTACCTGTCCAAAATTCTCTAATTACATAGTATACATTTGTAAAGGTGTGATCCTAGTGAATGAAACGCATAGTGTGACATTTTACTGGAGCATGGGGATTGCTCTATCTAGAAAGAACCAAGGGCTTAATTAATTAATGCAATTAATTAATAAACAACCCACTGTTTTTATAAGATACGAGATATAGATAATAATACTTGCCATAAATTTGTAGATCTGTAGATGAAAACATTTCATTTCAATTTAATATATATTTACTTCTTGTTATATATATATTTACTTACAGTAAAAATGCTATTTAATATACAAAATAGAAAACTTAAAGATATTAAAAACACGTTCAACATTTTCACTACTTTGGTGAATATTTTTTTTAATTGGCAAACTAAGTTCAAGACTTGCTAGATGTCCAGAAAGTCATAGAAATAGATGAAGATAAGATTATATTACTCCCAGTTGTATACTTAGTTTATGAATGTGGTCTGCGTTATCTGATACTATCTCTACGATGCTGAGGATACTTTTTCTGCATGTGGGAATACGGTGTCAAAATAATACTCCGTGGATGGTGACAATAGTATTTATTCCCGAGATTCAATACAAAGTTATACAATATTACTTGTTAACGGTTTCACATTCCGGAGCTAAAAGAGTGAGTCGACGGCGGTGTACGACAGAAATCTCTTTCACACGCGTCATTCTTGCCAACCTAACGCGCGCTATTCATCCATCACCATAGATACATTACAGTAAACAAATTTTTTATATCATTATGCTCTTTTTCAAACTAATTTTCATTCATCCTCTTCAAAATGATAGTACATATTAGCAAAGTTACAGATAGTAATTAATTTTATTTGTAATATATATTGTTTTTTAGATCAGATAGTGCTGGCAGTCAAGGAAGGAAATTCTTGCAACCAACTCTGAGTGACCCTCATCCTACAAGTGCCAAAAGGCCACAAGGTTTCTGTAAATTTTTAAATATGATTATTGGTAATCACAAAACTTTCTTTTATATTGATTTACTGTTTATATACAGAGTGACCCAAAAAAGGAGAAAACATCTCATAACACATGAGTTATTTCAAAACGTAATATAATTCTTAATGTCATTTTTTAGTACAATATTTAGCTAATCAGAAATCTTCAAATCACCCCATATTCCACAATCTATTGGGTTTAAATCTGGGCTGTTCGGCGGCCACATGCCTGGCTCGATGAAATTAACATTCTCACGATGAAGAAAGTGTATTGTTGATTGCGATGTCCATTTATGCTGTAATGTCTCTAGGCTTTGTTTTGAAACTATTTGATCATTTTCCTAGCACCCCAACATTTTTCAATTCGCAAATTTTTGATCGGAATACGGTCTTTTGCAGTGATTTTTGTTATTCTGGGCAACAATTTTAAAAAATCTAATATAAATAATGGGAAAATTAATAATCAAAGATTGTGACCGGAAACTCTTGAAATAAAACGTAATATAGGTAAGTAAGTAAATTAGTAAACTATTTAAGCTATTATTGATATAGTTAAACTAATTTTGATGTAATTATATCACATTTTACGAAATGTTATAATTTTTTTGGGCCACTCTGTATATGCAATTAATCTGTTCTTATTTCTAGTAGTCATCAGATGATACTGCTTAGATTTTTTAAATCTTTAAATTGTGCTATTGTACGAGGAATGTATGATAAGTACACATGTTAGGAAAGGAAATATATTATAGAAATAATAATATTTGAAATGTTTGTTCTCTGTCCGCCTCGCTAGATCATAGCCTATATCAAGATGGGCAGCATCTGTGAATAAAATAAGTGTGTCCATTTTTGCTGCCTATCGGTGCATGCTTGAATATTTATTTCCTCTAGTAAAAAACAAAAATATATAAATCATTTTAGAACGAAACAAATCTCACTTTCTTGATTTCTGTTTCATAACAACCCCTAGCTCCAGCTCTTTTTAAATTCTTATCTATGACACTAAAACTAAATCAATACTTTAAAAAGCATTTATTTTGTGTCTATGAAATTTGAATTCCGTTGTAATTTCATTTATGATAGAAAAATGATGTGATGTTTAAGTGCCATAAATAATACGTACCAATTGATCAATTATTATTGCAGCTCCTTCTACAAAGTTGTCAAATGCCCGAGGGGGAAGTTCAGAGGGCGAGGGCCCATCACTGGCTGGTGGTGCGGGGGAGGAGCGTCCTCGACTACCCCCTGCAGTGCACGATGTACGTGATTGGTGGCGTGCACAACTCATACATACGCAGTGCCACTAGGAGTCAGAATGAAGAAACTCAGTTTTAAATACATATTTGACTCGCCAAAATAACCTAAGAGTTATTTTTCTTTATAAAAAAATTATTAATAAATTATAAAATAAAGTAGAAAACTTTAATTCCATTATGTTTTTGTTTTATATTAATTCGAAACAAAAAATATTTTCTTATAAAATATGTACTGTTCTACACAAAATTAAACAGATTTTTGATTTTTCTATCTGTCAAACAATTGACATGAATAATAATCTTAAGTAATAATTGAATTCTTTGTTTATATTTCATTTTATTTTTCCGTAGTAAAATAAATAATACGAGGCGTGTCCGTAAAATAAATTCCACGAATTTTTTTCACATAAAAAAACTGGTTTAATTTTAAAGAAAAGTATATTTTTGAAAAGTTCAGTCCTTCTTTTATTTTTCTACATAATCGCCGTTGCGTTCTATGCACTTCTGCTTTCGAGGCACCCACTTCTTTAAACCAGAGTCGTAGAACTCTGCCGCCTGTCCGCGTAGAAAACTAACAACCGCATTTTGTACCTCTTCATCTGTCTTGAATTGGGTTCCGCCAAGGTTTTTCTTCAACTCGGGGAAGAGATGGAAGTCACTTGGTGCTAAGTCTGGACTGTAGGGTGGGTGAGACACCATTTTCCATCCAAATTTTTCGATGAGGGCTGTGGTTCGATAGGCGGTGTGCGGTCGGGCGTTGTCATGGTGAAAACGCACTCCTTTGGTCAGCATTCCTCTTCTCTTGTTCTGAATTGCACGTCTAAGATTTTTCAAGGTCTCACAGTACCGTTCAGCATTGATTGTTGTCCCGCGAGGCATAAACTCGCACAACAATACGCCCTTTCGATCCCAAAAAACGCTAGCCATGATTTTTCCGGCAGACAGGATTTGTTTGAACTTCTTTGCTCTTGGCGAAGAAGGGTGCTTCCACTGCTTCGATTGCTCCTTTGTTTCCGGTGTGGTGTAGTGTACCCAGGTCTCGTCGCCAGTAACAATAGAGTCCAGAAATTCCTCTTCGGTTGTTCCGTGAAAAGCGAGAAATTCTTGGGCCGCTTCAACCCGCTGCCGCTGGTGATCTGCAGTGAGCATTTTTGGTACCCATCTTGCGCAGACCTTTGAATAGCCTAAATGTTCAGTCAAAATCTTGTCGATTGTGGTTTTGCTGGCCTCCGGAATCTGTTCGCACAGCTCCCTAACTGTAATCCGTCGATCTTCGAGCATTGCCGCTTCGACTCTGGCAATTGTTTCGTCGGAAACCGATGGCCGCCCTGCACGGGCTTCGTCGTGGACGTCTGTTCGGCCATTTTTAAATTCCCTGACCCATCTGCGCACCATCCCGGAGCTCATACACTCTTCTCCATACACTTCACAAAGTTCTTCGTGAATTTCCTTTGCCGATTTCTTCTTAGCGGCCAGGAAACGAATAACAGACCGCAACTTGCAGCTGGCGGGAGACGCAAGAGGAAGCTCCATCGTTGACGGCTGCTGGGCCTAGACTAAACGTCGCAGCGACGCTGGCTTGGTGAGGAATTGTAGTGGGGGAACCAAATAACCTGCCTCTGCTGTCTGGTCGCGCATAGAAACGATCCTAGCGCCAGCGGCAGTCCGTGGAACTTATTTTACGGACAAGCCTCGTATTTTTCAATAAGCATTTATTTGTAAAACAAATTTCATTCTTCTTGACAATAAATTATGAAACTAATAGCCACTTTAGCCACTGGGTTGCTTCCCAAGAATGGATGTCTTTTTTTATAATTTTGTAACTTTCGGCTCATATATGTCATAGTTTCATCATCGTTATTACGCCTGTGCCACATTTAATTTTGTTTGACAGCTCTGAAGCTTCTTTCAAATATATCTAGTGTTGCTTCATCTTTCTTTGTTAGAATTCAGGTTTCTGACGCGTAGGCAAGCACTAGTTTATAACTTTATTTTTCTGGACATCAGGTTCGACTTTAGATGTTTTTATAGGCCGAGATAGCAATAATTAGCATTAACTATAGGATTTACCTCTTCATCAGTTTTGTTTAAGTCTGTTAATAGGGATCCTAGATTAGTAAATTTATTAACTGTTTTAATCCTTCGAGGGCCCTCAGCTGATACGAGTATATGACGCCAGACAACTTTTCACCACTTCACATTTATCTTAAATATTATTATTTTGTAAATTGAGTAAAACTCTGTTTTATTCCACTACACTTTTCATTGTGTTAAATGATATATAATGTTTTCGGAAACATCTTCCCATTATCAATATTATAGATCAACTAAAATTAAAAGTACTTTCAGACAGTAATATATGGTATGCTTGAAGTTAACGGAGGTGGGGGTGGGGGTGGAGTTAAAATGAATAAGAAACGGGATGTAAAGGGCGGTATTTGAATATTTATTAAGTTTTTATTGTTATTTTTTATTACATATTTCTAAATTTTCATCCTTTGGCGCAACTATGTATAAGTTGTAAATTACTATTATCAAATGAATAACCCTCCATTCTTGCGTTCTTTTAATTTTAATTGATCTATAATATTGATAATGGGAAAATGTTCTCGAAAACGTTATATATCATTTAACACAATAAAATATAGTGCAATAAATCAGAGTTTGACTCAATTTACAAAATAATCATGGAATTCCACAAAGTTTCTCCAAAAACCTTTGAACAGTTAAATATCATATTTTAATATTCAAGATAAATAAGCGTGGCGTTACCTCTGATATATCAGTCGCCGTTCGTGGTGGTATATTGTCAGGCGTCTGATATATCAGCCGCTAGCCATAGAGGGGTTAAAATAATAATTTCCAGCAATAAATAAGTCATTTAACTAATGTGCAGGCTTCAACATACTAGTATGTACTTGGTCGTCTCTTGATTCACTACAAGACCCAATTTTTTTACTGATATTTCTAGTACTAATGTGTCACAAAGAGTTTGCAAAGATGTCTATATGGTCAGTATAGGCTAACATCTGAGTATAAAATTATTCCGGTGGTAGCAATCCTAAAACCACTTATAACAATCAGTAGATACGTACACATACTGTGAAATACTTCCACCAGACTAGAGTCCGTCGTGGAATTTAGACTACCAAATTAGGACTACAAAAATGTAGAATGGTGTACAGTGATAAATCAGTTTTCATGATAAATGATATTACTAGCTAATTTTTTATATATATTTTTTTTATGAAATCAATATATGCTAATTACTATTTTTGTTAGATAACCCTCCAAGAAGACTGCAGGAAGAAATTGTTTGTTCCTTGCATGATACATATGTGTGTATTATTTTTGTATCATATCTTGATATAAATGCATATTCGCACAAATACAATTTTTTTTTTTCCAAATTTTGTATTTTTTTTAATTTCTCTAAATTTTGAATTAATAAGGTCGTACTTCATTTTTTGACTAATTTATATTTTTGTTGCATTTTGCATTACTGTCTTAAACAATTGTAGACAACTTTTATAAAGATTTTATTTCTAGTTATTAAGTGCTATATATTATTATTAATTTAGATTTAGATTTATTACAGCCTCTGATTGGTTTATAAAAAATATGCATAAAATATAATATTAACATTTTGTTTAAGCATTTATAAATATTTAAATTTGGTAAAAAAAATGTACTATAATGTTATTATCAACTTTGATTCAAAACTGAGCTGAAATTTTGCTAAATGTGATGTCAAATTATTGATAATATAAAATGAATAGGTAAATACATAGTTTCTGCTATACTAAATCAAAAGGAATTTCCCGTAGTATTAACTCTTCCCTACATTTTCTGTTAAAATACTTTAATTATTAATATTAAATAAATAAATATATACACCCATCCTCCGATTTACCAATATTTTATTAAATGGGAACCACATAAAAAAAAGACTATGAACCCATACAAAAACATGAGATAGGTTCCAAAGTAAGGTAATTGCCTAAATTGAGACATTAAATCCATACTAAATAGGAAGATTGTTCTAGGAAAATCTGCATAAAAAAGGTCTAAAATATATTTTAAAAATGAAAGGAAAATATTCATATAAGAATTTATTTAGTAATTATAATTGGAATATATATGAATTATTGCTAAAAACAAAAATGATATTCATTTTCGCTACTGTCTTCTAAAGCAACACCTTTTTTCTTTTTCACCGATTGGAAATCACTTTCATCCCAATCAGTTGAAGTAATCAATTATTTTTCATTTTGAGAAGAACACACAGAAGAACAGTCGTGGGTAGTTTTTTTATTTAGGAATTCCGTGATCAATAATTATTTTTTGTTAACTCTTTATAGATCTCTTCATATTGTTCACAAATATTTCACAGGTCTCTTTGGAATTTGAAGGCTCATTCCAAATTTGAATCAATTTTTTACACAGCGTTTTCCAATTTCCTGGCTAGTTGAAGAGTTTCACTCAAAGTTTTAGAGGTTGATTCATCTGAACTACTGGCGCTTTCACTTTCGTGTTCGAATTCTGATAATATTTGAACTAATTCATCATCCGTTATTAATTCTTCAATATCAGCATGTATTTAAGTCTTCAAAACTTTCTCCTCCTAAAGAATGTAACAAATTAATAATATGAGAAAATACTTAATTTCTTGACGGAATGACATTATCTTTTACAACTTCTGGCCATATTAGTCTCCACCAAGCATTCAATGTGGTTGTTTTAATTTCTCTGCATGCCACACAAACATGGTTCACACAATCTAGAATTGTACATTTTTTCCAAATTTCTGGAACTGTTAAAGCGGCGCTTTCAATAATAATTTTTAAAATTTTGAAAATGTGGGTTTTTGCTATTCATTTATATCAGAAGTTATATACTAAATTTGACTTTAAACTGTTACTTGGATAGGACCTTTATACTCATTTAAAACTAATAAACTGAATATTATTTGCCATAATTAAGACAATACAAGCATTATAAGAAAGACCGCGACCATTGGATGCATTTTCTGCGTGCTACAAAATTGTTTAATATGGTAAATTATTGCATAAATGAAATATATTTTCTTACAATCTTGAAGCCAAGATTACGGAGACAAATCTGCATTGAACCAAATTAGCAAAATGTTAAAATTAATAGTGTTATAAACCATTCAATTTGCAGGACATGTTACCAATTTTTGACATTTTTAAAATATTTTGTTTTAGTGAAAACATACATTTTTAAACATATTATATTTACTCAAATGCCTTTAGGCTTTAGGTACTATTTCAAACTAAGTTTTATATCAAAAACACAATAATCAGTTTTTAAATAATATATTTTCAGTCTTATAAAATACGATAATTTTAATTGTCCATCGAACTTCAACACGCCGCTCGATCCAGCCATGATGGTCGTAGAATCTGCACTGTCATTATTTTTGTTTAAAAATGTCGAAAACATATTTTACCCGCAGTATGAATTAAAATTGAACTTATTCACAACATTAGTAGCAAATTTCATAAATTTGATATTTTTTTTTACTGATTTTGAGGAAAAACAACGTTTTCTTAAACAAAGTAAACATTTTATGTGTCGCAATCAAATGTTTTGTTTATATATAACACTGTTGCATTTTAAACACAAGCAGTCTGTTTTATAAATAATATGTAATTATGAAACAGACATATCACCAAAACACCAACGTGGCATTTTAAATCGATAATATTAAACAAAATAATAAATTGAAGCTGTAATAAAAAATTTTAATTTATAACATCGGTTTAAGCGATCATCTAAATATACATATGTAGGTACTTTGTCTGATTTCAAAACATATTCATATATATGTATGAATTAGGTACTTCTAAAAATTGTTTAATTTTCGATAGATTAATTCAGATGACAACATAATTTATTAGATCCACAGCCATAAATGAAAAACATTGGGCTACGATCTTGTGTGAATTAGTTCCCACCAATCCTTAAACCTCTGTTCACCTTTTGGAATATAATATTTTATCTATGACTTTTAATATGTCGGGATTTCTTTAAATTTTGTGATTTCTTTAAAAGAATATAAATAAATCACCAGCATAATTTCTACCAGCATAAATTCATAGTATTACGATTTAGTTTGTAAATTTGAAATCATAACAAAAGTATCAGATGCTATAATACAATCTTCACTATTTCACAGTATTCTGTTTGATTTCAGGTTGCCAACACAAAATAACAAACTCAATAGATAATGCAATTAAAAATTAAGTATAAAATTACCATTTTATCTCCAGCAGTTTAATGTTTTGTCCACGGAAAGTATGTAAATGTGGAAAATCTTGTTTCTCATGTGTCATATTTTGCTGATAATTTTAGTAGCGAATTGTATGAAACTGAAAAGGGACCAGCAAATTTTGACATAAATTGCGGCAGTTACATTAAATAGGGACTCCACTGTATATACACATACATGTTGGCTTAAATTCATAAATACAGTGTGCACAACCTTCAAATCTGTAATGTTATAATTTTTATGTATGTGTAATAAGTGTTTTAACAAAATGTATTTGAATTTTTTTTAAATATGATTTGATATTATACATATAATCATTGCTTTTTTTTCTAAATTCATTTTAATTTATATAAAAATGTTTTGTAATATTCTTGGTTAATTATTTTTATTCATTATTACATACATAATATTACATGGCTTTATAAACTAGTATCCTTGTAAATTGTATTATTGTGGTCAATTTCTTGTGTTATACTAATGAAGTAATTTACCAAAGTAAAAGTAGACATTTGTTTTATTAATAATTGTATTATAAAAGTTACATACTTTTGTGATCAGTACTTTCTAAGCTGTATACCTCACCGAAGATTGTCGGTAGTCCAATGAGAACCTCTCTATGTGCCAATTATAATCTTTATTACTATAATTATACTATTATGGTACAAAGTATACAACTATTCACGGAGACAAACGGTAGAGACCGCGCTCGGTGCGCATCATCCTTTTAAGCCCGCCACACACACACCCACACACATATAGAACCGGCGGTGCTGGCGTGCTGACACACACATTCACACAATCTCAAGTACATCACAATAAAGGAATTGATTTTATATAATAATATAGTTTATGGTGGATATGAACAAACTGGCCCATTATATTTACCAGAATGTGAATCCTTTTGTTGAAATTGTACAATCTATACTTACTATTTTTTGTTGTGAAGTTGCATTTTTAATACAAATTAAATCAATCAACTAGAAAGATACACAGAAAAAATCTGTTTATCGAAAAAATATTTAGTTGCTACTGGGAATCGAATCTAGACCTCTTCCTATCCAGGGAAGCATGTTAACCATTTTCACTATGGCAATCAAATACATCAAATTAAATCAAGTACTTATATTCTGTAATCTTTCTAATTGATAATCTATTATATTATTCCATCAAAAGCAATGAACTTATATTGCAGTGAATTTCAAATACCTTTGTGTTGTAAAGTATTTTTTGTTTCGTATCATTCACTACAAACAAAGACACTGAATAAAGAAACAATCCTAAGATCTGATTTTTATTGAGTCGACTATTGCCCACATAATTATTATTGGACAATGGCTTTAAGCCATTGACTGTCAGTTCTTTTCAGGAACATTAACATGCCGATTACATATTATTGTATAAGCACACATCCACCACAAAAACACCAGGTCGCGGGGAATGCCGGTGCAATACTGATACAAATAAACAAACGGAAACGTCCGCCCTCGGGCACTGGCAGCACCGCAACACATTGTAAAAACGCCAATGGGTGTAAGATGAAATTAGTTGAGAAGCGAAATGAGTAATGATTCATTTCAATGTATCTTGTAGGAAGTGATCCAAGTAATGCATACTGATTCCTATTCACAAATCTTTGAGAAAAGAGAATGAAGTCTCATACTTATACACGTGCCATAAGAACAACTAATCCATCAGCGTATCTCACACCTGAATCCAGATGCCTGAGTTTTTATTTTTAACACTAGGTTTACGGAAATTTTTTATATACCTATCAAATCGACGGATAAACAATTTTGTGGAATATGTACTTGTAAAAAAATTATCAGTTATGTTCCTCCCTTACTGTAAATACGGTTGGGCTAATTTTAAAACTATGCATTAACCTGAAGGTGTCTGCCATTTTTTGGATCACAAATAAGAAGCTTTTAACAATTTTGCTTCATATACCCACCTGGTATATAAATTTGCTATAAAAATCTTCAATTATTGAATTAAAATTTACCAATCCTGTTTTAGAACATGATGCGCTTTTGTTTCCGTGCAGTTTTTAATATGTTCTAACATGCATGTATTAATTATTAGTTCTAAAGCACTTGGCACATGAGCCGACTCACATTTCTTTTGGAATATCCAGTAGGTACTGCAACACCTTTGAATATTGCATGAATGGGCGTCTACCGCTGAAGACGCTGAACCCTTCGCTCCAAATCCCACCCATTGTGTTCCATCAACATTATTTTCTATTCCATTGTTTTTGGAGATGGAGATGGTGAGAATTTTGGATTCGTATTCACTTTCACTTGGTTCAACTTCACTTTCCTCAGAGCTAGTACTAGCTAGATTATTCTTCATTGATGTTGGAATTTTTTTTCAATAATTCCAAATATTTTCTATATTTACTCATGGTAACTAAAGATGGGTGAAGATAAAATAAATATTATTACAAAAGTAATTCATATGGTCAACTTTGAACCCTTCAACCCTTGAAGAGACCTTTTTTATATACCAGTCATAATACTAGATTGCGCCATAAATCATGCACTGCATTGAAAAGGCCATCGAATTTCGGTTTGAAACAAAATTAATCCTTCACACGGAAGACATTTTTTCTTCATTGCTTCATACAAATTGTTACATTATGTTGTTTTAAAAGTAATCATTTCATAAATGGGACAAATTACTAAGATTATTTATTAAATTACCAAAGCCACAGAGAGGAGTAGAGATAGGTATAGACCAAATTTTCAAAAATAACAAGTTTCTGAATATAAAAATAGAGTAAATATATTTGGATTGTTCAATTATAAAAAGTCATAAAAAATACCGTCTGTTTAGTAAAATTTGCAAAGCAAATTGGAAATCAGAAATAGTAAGCAAATGGGTTAACACCACCACTGCTATCGAAATAGTGCACTGCCCTCACAAATTTTGTTAATTACATATAAGCTTGTAATATGCGTTAATTTGCAATTAGATGTCACTGCATTGTCCTGAATACAAAAGATCCCCGTAGTATGTTCATACATGTACAAATCAAAGGAAACTCCTCAAGGTCGAGTGTACATAAAAAGAAGGAATTAGTTAAAGTAATACAAGAATAGTACTACCATGTTGTGTTACACTATACAGGGTGTTACAGACCTAGTCCACAATATTTTATGGATGGATACCTGACTAAATTACGAGTCGAAATGTTCAAGGAATATGTGCAAATTCTGCAGTGTTGCAGAAAATATTATTGTTTGAAATTTTTACAAAATCGTGTTAAGCTTTAAGTCTATGTACTTCAAAATTTTTAAATTATTAATCAATATCTTTATTACGTACGAATTCAATATAAGCGATATAGAAATATCTATAATAAGGCAACAAAAAATACTATATTATAGAAATCTAGTAGATCAAAATAAAACCAATACAAAAAAATGTTGGCAAATTATTAGAGAATTTACCAATTCTAATATAGATAAAAGTAATAAATTATTTCAGATGGTTTATGATGAAAGTATTCCAAATTCTGATGAAAATCGGACTGATATTTTAAACTATATAAATAAATACTTCTCAATAGGTAAAAAAATTTCAGATGGTCACTTACTTAGAATGAACACAAATGAATTACAGTTATGTAATAATGTCCGCCTAAATTCCCAAACATCAAACTCATTATTTTTAATTCCGACTACACCACATGAAATTAACACAGTTATACAGGGATTCAAAACTAATAGTGCTCCTGGTAAAGATGGTATTTCAATCAAGCTTGTAAAAGAAATTAAGTCATTCTTAACCAAACCACTTGCATTTATTACTAACCTGAGTTTACAAACTGGAGTCTTTCCTACCGTGCTAAAAGATTCGTTGCTAAGCCCAATTTATAAAAGCGGAAACCCTAGTGATATATCCAACTATAGACCGATTTCTCTTCTAAGTGTTTTTTCAAAAATTGATAAACAGAGATTCCTTAAATTTCTAGATGCAAATAACATTCTATCCACCCAACAATTTGGTTTCCGATCGAAACGCAATACAGAAGATGCACTCATGTCTCTCGTGGAATATATCGTATCGAACCTGGACAAGGGAAATAAATGCATGGGGATTTTTCTTGATCTTGCAAAAGCATTTGACACTGTACCGCACCTACTATTGCTAAAAAAACTTGAAAACATAGGAGTAAGGGGCATAGCATATAAGTGGTTTAAGGATTACTTAACAAATAGACGTCAAATTGTCCAAAATAATGAAAAATACAGCAATCCATCATTGATAACATACAGTGTTCCACAGGGAAGCATTTTAGGTCCTATATTATTTCTAGTATACATTAACGACTTTTGTAATACGACCCTAAACAATGGAAAAATAATCACTTTCGCGGATGACACCGTGCTTTGCTGTGAGGATAAGTCTTGAGAAGAGGTCAATACTCGTGCACAGGATGGTCTGAACAAGGCGAAAAAATGGTTTGACACAAACCTTCTATTATTTAACACAAAAAAATCAAAATATGTATGTTTCTGCATTAACGAAAGAACAACACCACATCAAAGTCCTACACTCATCGTACATGACTGCAAAGCAAACAAGAACACGGCTTCTGCATGCCAATGTGAAAAACTGACAAGAGTCAGAATTATCCGACATCTGGGAGTACTCATCGATGATCATCTTAACTGGAAAGAACACATATCGAACCTAGCAAAACGCATAAGAAAACTAATTTACTTTTTTAAAGGAATACGATGTATAGTTGATTACAAACTCTTGAGATCGGTGTATTTTGCACTGTGCTACTCCTTAATTAATTATGCTATTTTAGTTTGGGGAGGAGCAGCAAAAACAATATTGGAGTCGGCTATAAAAGCACAAAAAACAATTCTCAAGGTAATAATTGTTCGTCCCTTTAGATATCCATCAGACCTTATATTTAAAGAGTACAATGTCCTTGATATAAGACAAATCTTTATGTTGAGACTCGCTCAATATTTCCATACTAACAACAACTCACCCCAAGCAATAAATCATGGACACAACACAAGACAAACAACAAACATCTACACACCAGTTCCTCGAGCAACAACGACATTTTATCAAAGATTCTACATGTTCCTAGCTCCGAAACTATACAATACACTCAGTACCAACTGGAAATAGTACAATTCCTATAAGATTACACAAATATGTAACCCAATATATGATTCAGTCAGGTAGAGATGAATCAGAAGCATGGATATCCAACAATTTAATATAATGTATACAATTCTTTTACTAATAACTCACTAGTCCTACAACACTCCCACTCCATATATTTTTATTTTATTTTTACTGTTTTATTCATATTTGATTTCTCTTTTTATTCCAAATAACATAACAGCACGGAAAAAAAAACTGGCTACTTTAACACAGACTTTAGTCTAGCAAAGTAGCCAGGACAACGCTGTATATCAGAGGTGAAGTCTACTCCATCCCACACAATAAACTATGTATTATGTATGTTTATTATGTATCCACCTCTGTTAGTACAAAAATATGGATGTCAAAATATATATAAATAAATAAATAAATCTTTGCTTCAAGCCCTAAATCATCTAACAAAAAATAGTCTAGCCATTCGAAATTTGATGTATTCTTCAATAAACTATTTCAATTAATCAAAATTATATCTCTGACATGGTTGAGATTAGGCACATATCCCTTGAACATTTTCGACTCGTAATTTAGTCAGGTATCCATCCATAAAGTATTGTGGACTAGGTCTGTTACACCTGTATAAGGTACAAAAATAGGCTCAAATGTATACATAAGATTTATATTACTTGCTTACCATGTATATATGTATACAGTAGGTACTGAAACAAGCAACCTACCTGTATTTACCTATACAATACGTTTTCCAGAACAGGGAGGCGAGCCCATAAAGTATTGAATTTTTTTGATTATAAATATTAAAGAATAGAATACTTGTTATTGCGGACAGCTAAAAATCTTTCAGCCGAAATCACATTTCATGACTGAAATTTGAACTCTCACTATGGACATAAAGTGTCATATGACTGACTACCCTAAACCAGTTTTATATCTTGTTTATTCCGTGTAGTAGACAGATTATTTATAATTGAATCTCAGGATAGCCTAAAATAATACAAAAATAGGTGTTCATAATAATTTTATTTTTAAAATTGCCCTATTTAACAAAACATGGTTTTAATCTTAACTATATAATAGTGCGAAATAGCATTCTACACAATTTACAGGACTAGAAAAAAGAAGTATCTTAAGAGAATTTGCGAACCAAGGCAAATAAATCAGTTTGACACAACAATTTACAACTACATAAATAAAATATCATAATACTTAAAAATAAATATAGAATTATCTTAATTTTTAATTTAATAATAATATAAAAATATATATACATTTTTCACACTATGTAATGTAGTACATACAATGTGTTAAATTAATAATGAATTAAGCTATATAACTAAACTGTAAGTAGACTCTTGCTTCTCAGAGACGAAATAGACAGAGGCAGTTAAATTCTAGTTTAACAGAAAAATCTTCACTAAACCTCAAATCAAAATTACTTGTATAAAATATTAAACATCTTTGAAATTTTTTTTTATTTTTTAAATCAAATACAAAATCCCATCTGGTCCAGAGATGAACAAATATCATTGGACTGTAGAAATGAGAGGAAAAATAATGTATAATCATTTTCAGACTTGACTCAAATAATTCATGGTTAATCCATCACCAGAAAACCAATTAGTCTTTTGAAAAAGATCATTACAAAAATATAATATTTCAATAAACTTCATGGTTACAAAACATCCCCCACAATTTTTTACTAGTACTCATTACATACTAGCTACCCATATCCAAAGTATCAATTTTCAAAAAATATTTTTTAACCTTCAAGTGGGCGCGCTGAGTAATTTCCCGTGAGTGGGCACTTGTCGTAAATTTTACGTCATCAAGTTTTCTCCATGTAAATGGTGTTTTCTTTATATAAATGTTAAGGAATTACTGTAAGGTTATGAAAAATGATAAATGACAGTACTTTAAAAAATATATATTTGACTTTCTTAAACAAAAAACGAAACAACACTCTAATTATTTCAAAACAAAATATTTTAACGACATATTAGTTAGAATCAATATTCTCATCATTACAATTGTTGCAAACCACCTTAACTGCCGAATGGTTCTTGCATGTTAAGGACTGGCAACGGCAACACTTCATTGATGCTGAGGATCTTTTCTAACTAAGATAATCATTTCTTACATTCTGTATCGAAGTATCATAGCGCGCGTCATAAAATTTACGCTCAACGGAAATTTCCAAATATCAATGAATAACAAAAACTTCTAAGCACACCTGGTACGTCTGTAGTTTAGAGAGACACTAACCCTCGAATAGCTCGGAGCTCGATGCTTGAGACTAAGTGGTAAAAGTGGGGGAGGCGATAAGGTGCATTTGTCATAAATTTTGTGACAGCGCGCCTGCTGGAAGGTTAAATGTTTTAAACTTAATTCGCCTGTACTTCAAACTTCATTATACAATAAATAATTTAATTCCGTATGCGGTTGAAATTTTGACATTGAAACTCGCTTAGGGTACAGGATTTGTATGGAGAAGGTAAGTCATTTGTTGTCTATTGTATTTGTATAGAGAACAGACTGACCGACTGACACATCTCCAAGATTCAAAAGGTAAAATTCATCTGTACACACTTATCCTTAATTATTACAAGCTAAAATGCTGTTCAAAATGCCTTTCATAACATTTTCAAAAATAATAAAAATCAAACATTGCCTTTCATATGCACTGCTTAAAAGTACATTTGTAATTTCATCAGTAATAATAGAAGCTTTTTAATTTTAAGTAGGTAAATAAAAATATGTTATTTATCTAGAGGAATAATAATAATTTTATTCAATTTTTTTGCAACTAAAAAAACAATGAAAAAATATACTTATGTGTACATAATTGAAATGTAAGCAAAAAAAAGTTGTTTTTTTTTTTAAAAAATATATATATTTAATGAAACTTAATTTCTATTATGAACAATTAATAACTTCTTTCAGAGAAAAGAAATGTTTTTAATACATTTTTTTTAAATGAGTAATTTTAGTACATAATACGGCAGAAAGTTTAAGCAAGGATAACACTCTTTTCCTTATGCACATTAAATGTATGAGAAAAATCAAATTTTAAAATAACATAATATTATTATATAAAATAAAACAACTGTCGGTAGGGGTTTTATTTATGTTAATTTAATTACAAATTAATTATGAAAATCCTCCCATGTATGAAAACTCCATCCATAAAATTGAGGCAATAACATTATTTATTTCCTTTTTTATTATGTTAAATGGAATTTTCTGATTCTATAAAATAAACAGATTATCATTGTAACACAGTAATGTACTCATCGTCATCTTTCACCCAAATTGACCTAGAGTGTTTTACATTAAGTAATGAGTTTTTCTTACAAAAGTGAACTTATTACAAAATCTTGATGTTTATTTAAATAAGTTTTTTCTAACAATTTAAATCTGGTACTGTTTAATTTAAACACAAATAACAGTCCTGTATAAATGTGAGCCATAATAAAAAAAAACTTGTTAATCAAAAAATACTGCTTGGAATGAAAATTTATTTCAAAATAATTTTACACTTTTATTACAAAGATATTTTAGACAAGAGTGAATTTTTAGAATAATAATACACCAGTACGTACTTTAATTATGTACCTCCTTTGGTTACAATTATATTTTAAAACTTAAACAACTATATATTAACAATTAGATGATAACTAAATAAATAATAATAATTTCAATGTTACTATACCTGCCATGGTCGCCAAAAAAGAAAAGGGAATATGCCTTGCTTCACATCATTTCTTAGATAATTTTTAAAGTTTACAACTTTCAAAGTGATAAATGGCATGCTAAATATTCTCTCAGAGAACACTATTACATTAACATCTATGAAATTAATTTGGACAACCACTCTTATCTTTTTACAATCTCCAATGTTGTCATTTTTAATTATTAAAAATATTAGAATTTTTATTTTATTTCCGGGAGATCCATATTGCATAAACAACCCAACATTTGTGATAACTTACAATCCAATTTTTTTACATTTAGTACACCATGTTTGTTAACTAGAAAGATAGTTCAAAGTCATGCGCTCAATACTGTCAATGATTGTATACAATCAAAATCAATGCCCACACAGAATACCACTTCACACTTATAGCGCACGCTAGCATAATGCATTTGTCTTGTTTACATTATTTATTTCAAGGATTTCTGTGAGGCTGTTTGATTTTGAATTAATATAAACAAATCATACATTTTGAGCATAATGTAAAGTAAAATATTTCTCCATTGAACAGAATGCTACAACTTAGCAGTCAGAAACAAGGGGGAATTCCAATTATTTATGTATCTCAATAAAAATGTGTAATTTCTAAAAGGAAAAAATAATGTACAAAAGAAAATTTGATGTAATTATTTAAGTATCCCAGAACCATATAATGTAGTTTCCTTTACTTTTAGAACTTACCTAATCCGTAAAATAGTCATTATGGTAGACAATTTTGCATTGGTGTAAAGCTAGATGACTTTTAAAATCGAGGAACCTCTCAACTTACTCTTTTAATTATAAATTAAATATATAAATAATGATGGGTACGTCGTTTACAACAAGAAATATATTTGAAAATACATTTTAGCAGCATCATACTTATAAATAATTGTTACCACTTTCACAAGAAATAAAAACACAACTGGCTAGATTTATATTATTAGTAATTAAAGATTTTTGAAAAATTCCGCTATTAATATGTAATTTAAGATGTCAACAACTTATTGTAGGAATGGCAATGCTGTTTCATTATTCTTACGTATGTGATGCTTTGTTGTACATATCTGGAAGCAATCTGATTTTTAAAAATACTGTGTGAAAAACTAGAAATATGTATGTTGGAATGTGGGAAAGGAGGAAAATGCTAAATTTCAAATCTGAAATGTTACACCGAAAAAAGATAAATATATACATATTATTAAAAATAAAAAATTCACTATAATTTCTCTCATTAAACACAACTTATGATGGATAAAAAAGTATTATATGACTAATTTTTTAGAGTAAAATTAAGTCAACAATTTTCATAGTTAGGTGGTAACATGTATGATACAGACGACACATAAAATTGAGTACTACATGACCCACATTTTTAACTAATAAAACATATCCCAGCTTCAAATTAGTTATATTTTATTTTTACTTAATTCAAGGAAATTTTATTTCAGTATCCCAGTTAAATAAACTCAAAAATAAAGAAGAAAGGTAGTTATAACATTTGTACAGACCTGTTGTAAAATTTAATATGAATACAAAATGTTAATTAGGATATCACTTTTCTTTGTTGAGGGCGGCAATAAATTCTTCTAACTTTTCTTGTATCTGTCTCACTCGTTCTGGAAAAAAATTAAGCAATATTAGGACATTATAACGTCATGGATTTTGGCCATTTTTTGTTTTCTCAATCCCACTATGTGTTGAAATTAACCTCCTCTTTTCTCCCCTCTTACAATATTTACTAATTTTGACTTCATTCCCTACACCATCCATACTGCACAAAGAATTAAATAAATACCACCTCATTCAAATTGTTTACAATAATGTTTGAATGAAGCCTATTTTAAAAATCAATCATCCAAGTCAGTTTTGAATGAATTTTTCTGTTAGCTGCCCAGAAAAATCATAGGTGAAACAGCATCATGCCACCATATTATCGCCAAAATTCTTAAAATTTAAAATTCACAGGCTAGCTTTTTCGGATTTTATTTTTGTGAAAAAAACATGAAAACGTTGGTATAACTAAAAAAAATAAATATGTAGGTACTATTTCACCATAAGCATCCATCGACCGCGATTTTGTACAGTTTTGAGATAAAAAATGTTGAAAAAAGGAAAAAATAAAAGTTGATAGTGTTGTCGGGCCACTTAGAACATTATTATTTAGTTTATATTTGTTTTTTGGAAGGACAATATCAGATTTTATTAATATTATTGTGTTTAATGTGATGCTTAAAATAAAAATATATTAGCACTTCACATTACATATCACACTTATATAGCACTAACAACACGCATAAAATGATGCCGTCGGCCGCGGCAATGGCCAATGTTGCCTAACGGCGTACTCACTGTATTTATAGTAAAACGATCGTATATAAATTTTAATTAATAATTAAAATAATATCTTATTCACTTGAATTACTTGGCAACAAAAACAAAAAATATCACAAACGTAAGTCAAAATCTAGCTGACAATTTACTCAAATTGGAACGTTCCAGATACTTTCCAACTTATTGCGTCCTTCTCATCATCGGACTCTGCGGTAGTAACAAGCATATTGGGGGTGTCTAAAAAGTCACCAGTCTCCACTAACGAAATAACTCACCCTCCGCCATTTTGAAAAGTAAAAATAAAATAAAAAAGTTTTCGAAATTTCGATAACTGTCAAAATATCAGTACTTTAACGTCGACATGTGTGTTAAATTTTCAAATTTAATAAAATTGTGATACGCTGTACGATATCACTACTGGAAATAATAATTTGGTTAAAGATTCGATCTGCGGCACCGGTGATATCATGCGTTATTTGATGATCATTTACCATGAGAAATAGATGCCGCGGAATGTCACGTGGTTGTCCGCTGTACTCACGATAGCCGTCTTAAATTCTGACAGTTCTCATTCCATCTCTTTCTCTGTCATAAACTTGCGAAGTGGGCAGCAAAGGAGTTAATAAGATAAATTTCAAAGACTCAGAAATCAATCATTTAACTTTGTAAATAATTGTTTCCATGAAGATTTAGAGTTAAGTAACAAAGTAGAAAATAACATAGTAATAACTGTGCTTAATATTAGTGACTCACTTAAGTCTTCTGCAAGGACTACACGTCGACCAGTAAGAAGCTGTTTCTTCTTATCTGCATCCTGTCCAAACTCATCCAGTACATCTTTCAATTCTTTATCCAAACGGTGAGCTAAAAGTAAGTAAGTAATATGTAAAACTGTACATTATCATAGCTAATAATAGATATGTAAAACCGTATATTATCATAGCTAATAATAGATATATAAAACCGTACATTATCATAGCTAATAATAGATATGTAAAACTGTACATTATCATAGCTAATAATAGATATGTAAAACTGTACATTATCATAGCTAATAATAGATATGTAAAACTGTACATTATCACAGCTAATAATAGATATGTAAAACTGTACATTATCACAGCTAATAAAAGATATGTAAAACTGTACATGATCATAGCTAATAATAGATATGTAAAACTGTACTGATAATGAAAAAAAATTACCTTCTCTGTTCATGATTTGCTGTCTTAGTGCGTTGGCTGTCATTTTCATCATCTGCTGAATACGCCAAAACAATATAACATCGCAGCATTCCATCTGGAATGTAACGATTAAGATAAACATTTCATCTTCTTAAACGACTTTCTTCTTTTAATATAGCTCTCCGTGGATTCCCATTCTGTGTCAGCTGTTTTGCTTCTCAATAGCTTCTGCATCTGCTCCACTTTAACAACTAGCTCATGAATGTCCTCAGATGAGATGGCCATTCGTTGGTTGCGTTATTATTTAGTTAGTTTGGAAATATGGAGACAAAATATTAAAAGAGGATGAACATTACAAGTTTGAAGTATTTTAAAGAAGGATGGTGGATATCTCTGTTATCTTTCAATTTATTAATATGCTGTAATTGTTTGAAAATAAATGCAACTTACTTCTCCATCCAATCCTTGTTGATGGTAGAGATAATAACCACGTCTACATTCGTAAGCTCTGGCCAATGCTGTCTTTAGGAAATGCCTAAAAATGTATTTCTTCAATTTTAAAATCTTTAAAATTTCAGATTGAATCTATGTATTCAATAACAACATACAATAATTGTTTGATAGTGGGCCGCTTTTAATGAATGCAACACCAAAATCAAAAATGAAATAAGTCAAATACAATTAACATGGTTTTAAAATCCGTATCCGATATAAATAATTTAAAAAAAAAACACTATCCAAGTGCCCAACTCTTTACAGAATTCAAAGTATCAAAAATAATTGACATACAAAAAAAAATCAATAATCCAAATTTTTTAAATAAAAGTAAATTAAATATTAGAAACGATTCCCGATCTACAAGATTTAGAGACAAAATTGATATTCCAAAACTTAAATATACTGCAACCCAAAACCACTTAATTTATCTAGGCATTAAATTATGTAATAATCTCCCACTTACAACCAAAAAAATTACAGACTATTATAAATTTGTATCTGAAACCAAAAAATATGTATACAAACTAGCAGACACATAAATTATATACCTCTTAAATACTCCTCTATACATGAGTCTCCGACTCACATAGAGAAGAAAAAAAATTATAATTATCTGACTATGTTTATACAAAATGTATTATATTTTCTAATAAAATAAATTCTATTAGGTAATTTTTCTTTAGGCATGGTTTTTTTATTTAAAATAACATAAAGTGGAAGTTTAGTGGCATCTACTAATACAGATAGCATTATTATTACTCTTGACTTTTCATTCCCTGTAGTTTTAATTCAAATTTAATTATACCCTCTCTTGTTAACTGTTTAATTTGTAGGCATATCAAAATATCCTGGTGTTTGATCAGCATTTCCCATCAAATGTAAAGGATATTCATGTTTTTTTCTTAAATCCGATGTTGAAATGTTAAAAGCTTTTCTTCAAATTGAATTGGTAATTTCACCGCAAACTCAACCCATACGGAACCATCATTGGCCTGCACCAACCCACGCTGGCTTTAAACTTATTTAGTGATATATTTTTGTTTCTTGAAATTTTGCGAGTTTACAACTGCAATGCTTCTCTTGTTCCTTGTTACCATGATGTAGTTTGTTACCTTCCTGTCAATAGATTCAAATCCTCCTTCCCTAGGCTAGGCCCCTGGAATGCTTTTCTTGAGAAATGTGCATCTATCGAGTGATGTATTTGTAAACGCCAATGTGTAACACAATATTCCGTTACCAATACCAAATAGTCTGGCAGCCGCACATTGTTGGTTGTTTCTACAACACATATTAACATAACCTTAAAATTGGAATCATAGCTTCTGTGTATTCCTTGAGTCACTTGATTTTTTCGAACTCCTTGTCTCTCAATATGGTCAGTCATAATATAATATTAGCAGTTTAATTAACTTAGTTAATAATAAATAAAAAATTACTGAGGGCCATACTTCCTGTAAACCGGGTGCCAAGTGTCCCGGATATAGTCTGGGTCCACCTCTACATCCCGATGCTGGAGATTTTTCCTAATGGCGGCCAACTCCTCGTAGGTAAGACCGGGAGCTCTGTGTCCGCCGCTCCCGCGAAGTAATCCTTCTAATTCCGCTCGCACAGCCTGCCGACGCTGCTGCTCATCGGTGGTACTCTGCCAGTAGAGCCACCTGGAAGGAGATGATACAATAATGTTACAAGTTGTTGAAATATTAAAATGACACAGTTTAATCATATAATAATTAATTAAACAATTTTACCTCTCTTTGAAAGAAGGTCCCATCATTATCTTCAGTGTGTCTTCTGTCTTTTTCAGAGTGTCTCGGACAGAATTTTCTAAGAAAGCTACAGCTTCATCCCAATCCCTTTTGCCGCCGACTGCTCGATCCTGCAGAGCATTCAGCTGCAACACTCGCACCATCTCTTGGGCTTTTGATTCCCAAGTGTGCCTGAGAATGTTAAGTAAATGTAACTTAATCACATAACAAAAAATTTATTCTTTCAGTTCCTCTTTCATTCAACATCACCAGGATAAATGTGATGTAATAGATAACCATATCTTATTCCAAGCATTCATTTCTCTTTACCAAATTCTAAATCAAACAATCAACACATACAAGCAATGCATAAAATCTTAAAAGATGATTCTATGAATAAACAAATAATAATTCTACAGAATAATAAACCAAAATCGGTGTACATACTTGCGCAATGCCTCATCAACTACGGCAGCTTTAAGTTTATCGAATATATCATCGTGATCGGAAGAGAGTTTCGCTTTGTTAAGGAAATCTTTAAATTCGGCTTGCAGAGTTTCCCAGCCACATTCTACAGACCTGGACAAATATCAGACTCATAAATTATTCAAATTTAAATTTAAAAAAAATTTTAATGTAAAAAAATGAAGTGGATTCCAAAAAAATCAAAGTCAAATAAAATTAACTTGTCAATGTTACATAACCTGTGGCTTTTTGAGTAATGAATTACTTTATCTGCTGTGCAAAACATTCTCTCAGAAACAAATAGTACTGTGCTAAATTGATTAATTTCAGTATGTATGTTAAAGAGCCCTAACAGAACTCCCAGATCTTTATATTACCAAACGAATGTCTTAACACACTAACAGCGGGAGGGTATTAATACCTTTTACATCAAATTTTTTCTAATTGAAAAAATGTTATTAAACATCATATTGCATTGTGTAGATAAGATGTCAAATTACTATTTCACAGCAATTATAAATCCACATCTCATGTTTTATTTCAACAGAATACATCGTGCTACAGATGTAGATTCCCTGTAATGCCCGAGACTCCCATGTAAAAATAATAGCTTTGTCTCTGTGAGACATCTTTATCTTGATAACAATGACTCAGGGGATAAATCCCAGTAATTGGTTCCTACAAAGATTTGTGCATATTAAAAATATTGAGAATAAAGGGAAAATACAACAAACAAACAAACACCATATGTGAATGTGATAATACCTATTCATAATATTGGAGTGGAGAGAGCATATTACCGGCCCCATCCCATCCACTTGACAATTTACATTTAAGAGAAGAACATCATTATACTTCTATCTCTCTTAGACTGATAAACAATATGAGTCAAAATAATAATCTGGTTGAAAAATATCTATTGATTTGTATTATACACCAAGGCTACGAGTATTAATGGTGCCGCGCTCCTCTTTGTGCAGCGCTGTGTAAAAAATGTATTTTTACCCCCAATCTATTATTATACATGCACATTAGTATTTTTATGACGGAAAGGTAAAAAAAAACTTTATTTTATATTTAGGGAATCAAGGAACTCCAATGATGTTTTATGGGTTCACTGGTAGGTATTTTCGTCTATAACTATTGTTTTTAATAATATAGATATCTAGCAAGGATATCTAATAATAACTGTATGAAAATTTTATTGAAAAAGATTCAGATATGGTGAATTTGGGAAAATATATATTTTTTGCAAAACCCTCGTTGTTTACCCGCATTATGTCACCAGTTTGCGTGGAGATGACCCAATGGAAATGTGTTAATACTAGATCAAACAATCATATTACCAGTTACTTTATTTTTAAACCAATTAAAATTAAATCTTGTAAAAGAAAATGTACGCTTACTTCAAAGGAAGTGCCTCTTCAGCCCACTGTTTTAGCTTGATGTCTACAGTCGTATTAAAGGCGCCTATAATGTAAATATACAAATAAATATTGGTTAAAAACTCGCAACATTATTAATAAAATCTGACACACGTGCTCCGAATTAGGTGAATGTCTGATTCAGATGCTCCATCAAAAGGTGTAATAATGAACTGTCAGACCTTCCCCAACTCACTTATTGATAACATAAAAGACAAATTGCATATGGCATCCATAATATACAATGAAAAAACGTACAGTGAAACCTCAGTTTTAAGTTGCTCGATTTTACGTTTTCCCGCTATTTACGCCGAAAAATCCCATTTCATCTTCATACATTCCTATACAAATATTTCTTGCAATTTAAGCAGATAAAATTTTACATTTCCTCGGTTTTACACCTAAACATTTCGAAAATTCAACATGCCAACTCTACATTCATTGATTTTTACATGCAAGATTTTGAATTTGACTTTTTACTTTCAAAAACTCAACACGCCAACTCTACACGAATTTTGATATTTCAACATGCCAGCTTTACGATCCCAGATAGTGCGTTCATCGTTGTCATTTTTAGTTCCAACTCGAGCGAGTACATATGCTAGTAATGAAGAAACATAAAAAGGGACACACTAATTACTCAATGTAAATTTTTTCAACATTTGACTAATGGCCCATTTTGTAAAAAAATGACTCCTTTTAAATGTCAGTCATCCGTCTGCTACACTGACGCCGCAACATAGGAACTCATTTTTGTAAATTTTTCGGGATTTCGAAGTTGTGCTTTTGAGAAACGACTTACAATTTTCACCGTGACAATTATTGACATTTCTACGTTGATTTTTTTTAACGTGTTATGCATTGTTTTTTAAAGTTTTTCCTTGTACTTTGATCAGTTTTGATTGTTAAATGGATTTTCATTTAGTTATCACATTACTTGTTGAATGTTTCTATTAAAATCATTTGACATTCAATATTTTTACATTGTTTTTATTACGCTAGCTTTTTATATCATTAATACCTTCATAATTTGCTCTTAAAATGTCGCGACATGCCGATTTGCACATTGACCTAGCAAAGGAGCTTATCATCTTGTGTTTGACTTTACACAATCATAAAAAGTCATAAATCGAGAAGACAAAAGCGCCTCGCAAAGTATCCATTTTTTCATATATTTTTCATTTCGTCACTTATTTTCCTCAGTTTTACATCATTTTTTTGCTGTTCCCCAGAGAAATGTAAAATTGAGGTCTAATTACATATTTTTTTATTTTAATATTAGAAAATATAATACATTTTAGGATATATATATATATATATATATATATTTCATTTAACATTTATTTCTTCCCTATCAGAGTAGGACTCGTGAATAGAGAAGGAGTATGTACGAGATAATTTATGTTTCAGTTAGTCAGTGTATATATTTTTTTACTTCAGATACAAATTAATAGTAGTTTGTAATTGTTTTATTTGTGATGGGAAGGTTGTTAAAAAATTTGATGCCTTGATAAATATAGTGATTTTGGGTTGCGATGTATGTATTTTAGTTTTGGAATATCAATTTGATCTCTAAATCTTATAGATTTGCTTCAAAAGTTTAATTAATTTTTCATTTTTAAAATTTGGATTATTGAATTTTTTTTATATATGTTTATTATTTTTGGTACTTTGAAATCTGTGAATATATATATATATATGAATATGAATCTCACAATTACATAGAAATATTTTTTTTTTATAAATAAGTTGAAAAGAACAGTGCAGATCTCAGTCAATTTTGAAAAAAATTAATTTAATGCAAGTTCAACTTACTATTGTTGGGTGTCATGGCCGCCGGCAGGTAAATATTCTCAAACACATGCGTACTGGTCATGTTCCATAAAGCCTGCATGAGTCTCTCCTCCCACAGACGTGGCGGTACCATAGACAGGTTGATACTCTGATCCAATATCTCACCACGGGCACGCTCAAACAACTCATCACGATCCAACTCTCGAATCCTAAAAAAAGTGAACAAAGACGGATAATAGAACCCTTTCTACCTTAGTGGTACTTTAAAGTACCATCAACTTTATTTAGTCATATATTTTACTGCAAAGTCAATTTTTTGACAATACTATTATGTAAATAATAGTCCACTCGATTTATTTAGACTACCAACATTGGTTATTTTTTTATTGTCGACACACATTGTTACAAGGATGGTTGGATTTGACGCACTTGTATTTCTTGTGATTATGAATAGTTATTTTGACCTGAATTTTTTTTTTTTAAATTTTCAAATGTTATTTTAATGTTTTAGAATATTTTTTTTACTATGCTATAAATTTTTTGCGTATGTCATGTAAGGTCTGATGTTACTCGGAAGTAAAACAAAATATATAATTTTATTATTATTAAAAAAAATAATTTTCCATCACAATTGACTTACTTTGTGTTTGAAGAATACTACAGAATAAAAATATATAGTTCCTAGGCACTTAAATTGAATAATTCGGGGTAGAAAGGATTAAAACAATACAATATTATAAATATTTCTGGGTTCTGCCGTATTACATAACAAAAATTCAAATAAATTACCTTGGGAAATTGTTTTTCCATTCAGTCTCCAAATTGAAACGAGTCGCTTTAAATGCATCAGCTTGCTGCTCTACAGAAGCGTGAACCATCTTCCAGAAGCACTCTGCAACTGCTAGGGAGAGGTTTCTGGTTGTGACTTGACTTGACATTATTAGCCCGTCCCTGAAAATAATTAGTTTTTTAATTTGACTTAATTTACAATATGATTGAAAATCCAAAAATCAATGTAGCAAAACATACTTGAAAAGTTTAGAATTTCTGAAGAATTTTTCCTCGTAATCTCTTATAGTTTGAATTGAATCATCCTTGTGACCACGACCAGTAACAACAGCAAAGTAACCCAAAGCCTTCATGGGGAACAGTTTCCCGGAGAGAATCTTCCTCATCTATAAACATAACATTTTATGAATTGCATTGGAAAACAAAACAATCTTAATTAAATCAACCTTGAATTTACGTTTGTCCTTTCTATATTTTCCCACAATTTATGCAGAAAAATCAAAGTTATGTATATTAACTACTAAATTTCATAGTAAATACACCAATACAAAAATTAAAGTGAAGTACATCTAAGATGAAAAAGAGGTTTTAATAGAGTGGTTTCAATGAAACAATATTGTTCTCTGGGAGAAGGTACTGTGAAGTACTCTGAAAATCTTATTATATATGTATATGGTTTAACAACACTTTGAGACATTGTAACTTTCAACTAAGTAGATGAAGTAGAAAAAGTTACCCTGAGCGTTTAACTAAACAGACCCCAGAAAATCTCAACACGGCTGAATTGAATTGAATTTAAACATTCATAGAACATGATGTTTTGCGAGTATCATAGTTAATAATGAGTTTTCAAAACATGTAACTGTATTTTTTTGGATAATCTGATTCTATAACCCAGTATTCTGGTGTTCTCGAGAATACATCATAACTGATCTGTTGTTGTAGGCTATTTCCTTGCTGGGATCAATTGCTGACAGCAAGAATAGATATTTTTTATAAAATTACATAAATATTAACTCCTTGACAAAGTAAGAGATGGAATTAGAATCTTTAACTAAATTATTATTTCCAGTAGTGATATCGTACGGCGCCCCATAGAAATCTGTTTCAACTCAAGAACACAAAGAATTACGTCTGAAATCGAGTGTAAAAATCGTCATTTTTCCTCCATACAAAATTGACAGTTGGCGTTTACTTTTATGTTGCTAGATCGCAATTCTATTAAATTTGAAAATTTAACACACATGTCGACGTTAAAGTACTGATATTTTGACAGTTATCGAATTTTCGAAAACTTTTTGATTTTATTTTTACTTTTCAAAATGGCGGAGGGTGAGTTATTTCGTTAGTGGAGACTGGTGACTTTTTAGACATCCCCAATATGCTTGTTACTACCGCAGAGTCCGATGATGAGAAGGACGCAATAAGTTGGAAAGTATCTGGAACGTTCCAATTTGAGTAAATTGTCAGCTAGATTTTGACTTACGTCTGTGATATTTTTTGTTTTTGTTGCCAAGTAATTCAAGTGAATAAGATATTATTTTAATTATTAATTAAAATTTATATACGATCGTTTTACTATAAATACAGTGAGTACGCCGTTAGGCAACATTGGCCATTGCCGCGGCCGACGGCATCATTTTATGCGTGTTGTTAGTGCTATATAAGTGTGATATGTAATGTGAAGTGCTAATATATTTTTATTTTAAGCATCACATTAAACACAATAATATTAATAAAATCTGATATTGTCCTTCCAAAAAACAAATATAAAATAAATAATAATGTTCTAAGTGCTGACAACATTATCAACTTTTATTTTTTCCTTTTTTCAAATTTTTTCATGTCTAAACGAAATCGCAGTTGATGGACACTTATGGTGAAATTTTTTTTTTAATTATACCAACGTTTTCATGGTTTTTTCGTAAAAATAAAATTTGAAAAAGCTAGCCTGTGAATTTAGAATTTTAAGAATTTTGGCGTCAATATGGAGGCATGATGCTGTTTCACCTACGATTTTTCTAAGCAGCTAACAGGTTAACGTAAGAAATAGGAATGTGGTAATTTGAAAGAAGTAACATGGTAATGGGAAAACAACATGATATTATGCAATGGGATCTTGTACTTGTTAAAAAGTAATTAAAGTGTGAATAGTATAAGGATGATTAATTACCTTATTAGGATCGCCTAAATAATTCTCCTCTGCCAAATCAACCTTTGTGAGGACAAAAATGGTTCTCTTACCAGATGGATCACACTGGGCCACGAGATCCGTAACATTACTTCTTTCGGCATCAACTGAGCCATCCTAAAATTAGGTATAAAAGTAGAAATTAAATATTGTTAGAAAATTCAACAATAGACAAGTACGCATGAAAAGATCCAAGATCCGTGGAATGTGAGGACTGAAGTTGAAGACAGGTGTTGTATCATTCATTTTATATTTAGAACATTGTATAATCCTAATTGAGAGGTTCAGAAACAAAACTGCCACTGTCTAATTAACGAAAAATAGAGGGTGATATGTTTGAAAATGATTATCTGGCAACAAAGGCAGATTTACAATTGATAATTGCACTTGGAAACATGTTTGTATATTTTAGAAGCATTTTATGAAAATCATATCAATTTAATATTATCTCAACTCAGGCTATAAAATCAGTTACATATACGTTTATCTCCATTTTGTCAATTGTATAGGGGCAGTTTTATTCTCTCAATTATAAACTGTGTTTATTGCTTATTTCTAATGTAATTATTTTTGTAAAAAGTACACATATAGAATATATCTCCACCAAGAACCTCAAGATAGAATCAAATAATTTATCAAAAAAATACAAAACAATTAAAGCATGTTTAAGATCTCAAAGGGAAAATTTTAATATTGTGTATACACACAAATTAATTACAAGTAACTTAGTCTTTTATCATTTTACAGCTGATTCAACTACCCAATTTACCACATTGTTTAATTAATATAATATGATACAAAAATTATTGCATTCTTCCTGTAGTATACAAAATAAAGCTTTTTTGTATTTTGCCAATAATTTTCAGCAATCTAATTACGTGTGTACATTACCCAAATAATACCAGACATTCCCACAACATATACCAAAAAACTATTTGTGTGAATGTCTCAAAAATAGTTCTAGAAATATTACCAAGTGAATTGAATATATAGTGAAACCCTCTTAATACGTTTTCCAAGGGACTATCAAAAAAATTTCTTAAGCAGGAAAACGTATTAACAGTTATTTCAATTTTGTCATGATTTATTTGAACATAACATCTAATATTATATTTTAACTAGCATTACACTTATATTATGATAATTAAGAAATGAAAATATTTTATTTATAAAAAAAATATTAAAAAAACAATTTATTCTTAAAAAGTTACCTATAAAAATATATATTTGAAAATCACCCGAGAGAAATTAGACCATAACTGAATTTAAATTTTCATCACTATTTATATTTACACGGGTAGATAAATTTAAAAAAAAATAACAATATAGCAATTTATTTATTTTTAAAATAGTCCTTCATACTAAATTGTTTTATTTTTTTTAAATATAATTGTGATGTAAAATTGTCTTTTACATTATCAATATTTTTTTCTGGTACATTTGAAACATAAAAGTACCTGAAAAGTAAAATACCTAAACTGCAAAAAAAAAAAAAAAGTAGAAAAAAAATTATAAAACTAAATTTAAATTAATTGACATTAAATATCTAACTACCTAAATAGAATAAATCGACATAGCAAAAAGTAAAAGTAGAGCCACTGACAAGACCAAAATTAAAATTATTCGGCATTTTTGCAGTAAAATAAGGATAGGTCAAAGGTATTAGGAGATAAAATACATATGACAAAAGATGTCACCTGTAAATGCCAGTTGCGTTAGTCCGATATAAGTTCGTTATTTTTACAAAATGTAAAAAAAATTGCATGACAAGACGTATCGTATCTCTTCCTGGCCAACTTGAAAAATGCACATTTAAAAAAGTACCGTTTGTAAACATAAATCTGTTAGACTACATCATACCTAAAATTTGTCCCTTTTGATAATTTTTACATAATTTATTTGTACACTCAACATATCGACACATCACTGCAATGTCAAGAACCGCGATAGAATTACGTTTAAACATGGAATATTCACCCTCAGTTCTCAGTTCAATCTCAGTTCAGTGAAATTATTGTCGGCATTGACATCGACGATTGCAGGACAAACTTACAAAAATACGTTAATAGTATTTTTGTCCTTAATTACAATTTAACTTTTTAATCACAAATATGATGATGTTATTTTTTCTTTGTTTATTTATTTTGTGCCGACCTAAAAAGTCAAGTAAACAAAAAGATCAGCCGGTTATATTAATTCAGTTGTCAGTGCCCTGTGGTTTGCTCTATTTTGTTTATTTGTTAATAAATTTTCAATTATGTATCAATGACGAAAATAAATAATTTTGTAATTTTATTTGTCAAGAAATATTAATTAAATCAATTAATCAAAGTAGTTAAAATGAAACAGCCCCCAATGAAAGCAGTTCCTTGCGGTTTCTCCGAAAACGGTTGTTATCAGATTTAAAACATTATAATAGAAATATTTTTTTTAAGAGTTGAATTAATACACCAACCAGTTTCGAAAAATACCATTTCTTTTATGGAAAAATAACATGCTTTTAATTAGTTTATTTGACATTCAGGTGAAGGAAAAGATATTTTCCGAAACCGGTTGGTGTACACTTATAAAAGTGGTTAAAAACAAAGTTATAAATAATATATATTTATTTAAATAATTTTGTGAGCTACAGTGAGGGTACTAGTTGCAAAGTCAACAACCTCCATTATTATTTGTTTTAACTTTTAATGCAGTAGTCTTTTCATACAATTTTTAAAAGTGTTAATTAACTTAACTTATTTCTATATTAATTGATCATTCAAAATCGGTGTTAGTTACAAAATCTGATGCTTTTGCCGCTTTTTCGCTACTCAAAATTTTAAAAGGTCGCTAGTACGGAAACTAGATTATTTTTGGAAGAATATGTTGTATTTATTTTATATTTTAAACCAGATTATGGGTATTATCATTTAATAAGAAATGCATTAATAAATATATTGTTCTTCGTGCTCCTATCAGATTTTTACGTTTTCTCCAAATAAAAAATATGGAGGTAACTGAGATTACGACTAAGTAATAACTATAAGAAGAAATATAAGCAATTTGCGTTAAAATTGTTGGTTAGTTGGTTGAGTACTACTATAGAGGTCCACAATATTTTATTGACTACTAAATTACGAGTCGAAAATGTTCAAGGAGTATGTACAAATTCTGTACCGTTATAGAAAATACTATTGAGATTTTTACAAAATCATGTTAAGCTTCAAATAAATTTACTTTGAAATAAATATTTGCAAAATTGATCTATTACTATTTTGCATAATAAGATTACACACAATTTACTCAGACAATTGTAAATTCAAAATTTGAGGAAACAATTCGATACTTGGAATTCCCGAAATAAATTTAAGGTTCAGGCAGAATACAATTAATACGAGAAAAGCTTGACATAAAATGAGGCCTAATTCAATGCGGGTCATCGTAAGAGTTAAGTAAATTGTTGTGTATTCTAAAAATTTATTTTAAGGGTTTTTCTGCCTCCTAAGCAATTAAGAATATTAAAGGTTAAATTAGTGGAAATAAAACAAAATTACCAATGCAGCACTGGTATTGTACATGCTGAATGTATTGTTTATGAAGGCTGGGGTTCTGTTTTGATTTTTGGAATTTATTTTGGGATATGTTTTATTGGCCTATTCAAATATTACTGTTTTTGTAAATGGATCAACTTTTATGATACATGGAAAAACCTATTTAAAGGGAGTTAATTTTATTGCACCCATTGGAAGAATACCACTTTCATTTTTAGAAATGTCAAACATAATTATTTCTGTGAAAAACGTAATACAAGGGTTTTTCTGTATGGATAAATTGAGTTCTGTTTAACTTTCACTTTGTGTGTATAAGTTTTCGGATTAGTTTGGATTTTTCAGATTGGCAACAAACAAATTAGAAACAAAATATTTGTGATTTCAATAACCAGCGGCTATATGATTAATCAAAGTAAGCAACACACCTGAATGCACAAGATGATAGCATTTGGATTGTTCATGTACGATTGTGTCATTTCTCGGATAGCATCCCTTGTATCTGCAGCCATGTCCACAGTTTGTGTCTGAAATGAAAAATAAATATTAAGTGGATATATCCCAAAGTACACATTATGTATTTTATTCAAGAAACATCAAAGAAAATAGAGACATAAAAGAGAAGAGAGTAGAAAGTCGCCGCTGCAATAAATTTTTCGCAATGCCAGATAAAAAAATTATGTGAAAATATATTTCATTCATACAATTATAAAGTTACGCAAGGTAGAATATGCATGAATAAAATAACTAAAGTGTTGATATGTTTATTGTATAAATAATTTAAACATTAGTGGAGATCAAGATAAAAATAATGTTATTAATTAGATTAAATTAAAAATGATATTTCGATAAGTATTAATCAAGGTACATTTTAGATTAAAACATTTCATTTGTTATTTTATATTGATCTCTAAGACAGATTCCACTTTAAAACTGACAACAATTAAGCAGATAAGAGGGAGTAAAGAGAAATCTTACAGAAATTATGCCTGGCAAGTCGACTAGAACCATCCTGTGCAGACCAGGACCCCTCACAGACATGGAGATGACCTCTCGGGATACTGTGCGGCCTCCGCGGACGCTGTTACGCATGCGCAGCTCTACCTCCCTGACACACATACACTTACATTACTATACATGTATACAGGTCGCAAGTTACATCGCAAGTTATCACTAACTAACTCTCGGATCATGAGGCGCCTCGCCAGCAACTACATTGCATATAAGCAATGAATACATACCACCACAATGAATACAATAGGTTTAAATCGCTAAATTACATTTTACTTTTGTTGACAAAATTAGCACTGGTCACTACATTAACCCATCTGAGTACTATTTTTGTAGTAATTAATTTATTATTTTTAATTCAGCAGCAAAATATTTAATTGAATTATTTTTTTAATGGGTCAAACTAAAAATTCCGGTACCTGATTGTGGCGTGAGGTAATGTAACGGGTTTATGGTATTCATAATGATGTACACAATTTTAATTATAAATGGAGGCTATTTCACTATGTCTGATTAAATTGTGATTAAAGTTACTTAATAGACAAAATTAACAATTGGCCACAGATAGCATTATCACAAGGATAAAGTAAGATAAGGTAAGGTAAGGTAATAGAAGAAAATATATCAACAAAGAGTGTTTAAATTATAATAAGTGACAACCGTAACCATGACATGTGCGCAAAACTTGCCGTAAAACTGTCATGCAGTTTGGCAAAAAATTAAATTATAATGTATAAATAAAGTTGAAATTATAAATAATAAAATTAATTTATCCAATGGATTATTATTTGGATGCTTATCTGGAAGTGGAATTAAATGTTCATTTTTAATATATTGCTGCAACAATCGCATCACATAGTATATAATATATACATGTTATTTTTAAGGCAATTTACATGTGAAGCATGTAAAACTTATCCATATTGTAAACTAGGTGCTGTCGTATAATGGATAATATATGTTATAAAATCAGAATCTGAATCCACTACACTGACAATAATTCCTCAATGGACATTATTGTCAAATTTTGCAATTAAGAAAAAGCAAAAACTAAACCAATTGAATAAATTATAGATATTTCATAAAAACAAAGCTTTTTTATTATATTTAATGGAAAGATATGGAAGTATGGTAATTATAGGCCTTACAACCTGTCTTATCTGGCAAAAATTTGATAGATATTGAGATTGATTAATGGGTGAAAATGGTGAACGTTATATTTGTATAAAATGATCACTGAAACCAGCCGAAGACAGGTCATAAGCCCTGTATACTTCCATATCTTTCCATTAAATATAATAAAAATAACTTCATCTTTATGAAATATCTATAATTTATTTAATAACAGTGCCTTTGTAGGTGAAAATCCAGTAATTGTGTGTTCTTGGATATATTCAAATATTGCTAAATCAATTGACTTTAAATATCTTGCAAATATAGATTTTTAAGTATTTATATTTTTTAAAAGTAAAGTTTCAAAAACCCCATCAAATTTACATTATTGAATAAAATCCTTTTACTATTTTTTTATTTTTACTATATATATAAAACAAGTATTAAAATATTGTACGATAATAATTGACAATATGATACAATAAAACCTTGTTAATTCGAGGGACTAAAAATTTTTTTTAATTACTTGAAACCCCTTAACTCGAAATTCAAGAAATTAAATTAGTAAAAAAAAATCATAAACATGGTACCAATTTTATTAAAAATATTAATATTTTTGCATACCAAAAAATGCAGTATCAGTAGCAGAAATTAAAACAAACTATCCACGAGGGTTGAGGCGAGAGCTTCTAATATCTATTTGAAAATTAGCAGCGTACAGCAGCTAATAAAATCAATCTATTTGATAATTATTGGCATGCAGCGGTGACTAACTTTGATCTATTAAAAAATTATTAGCTTGGAGTGATTGGTGCTAAAATTTGATCTATTTGACAATTAGCGGCGTGCAGCGGTGGCGAAAACCAAGACATAAAGGAACTCCCACACTCATACTTCGTTGAAGCTTATTATTTTCCTGCGATTTTTCAAGTTTGAACTCAGAAAATATTCAGGATTCAAATTTTCCCACTAATTTTTGTCAGTTTTTAAAATAGCTCAATTTTTTCAAGCAGTCAAGGATTTACACAAATTACAAGATGTTTGTGCCATTTTGAAGAAACGAAACACAAAAAAAATTAAGTATAAAATATGTTATGTATTTTAATACAAAGGTTTCAGTTTATTTATTATATTAAACAAATCGCAATATTTCATAAACAAAAACTGGAAATAAAATCAATATAAATGTTGCCACAATTAATTTATAAATTACCAGATTCAATTAAAATTCTTCAAATTATTTTAAGGGAAAACAAGGGTGAGTAGAAATACATAATTTGCAAGGCGCCGACAATCACTGTTGAAATAACAAACTGTGGATTTGGCATACATATGGTATAACTTAGTTCGGCTGCCGTCCTGCTAGCTCTAAGCACACCGTGATTGGCTATAGGGCGGAACTAGCTACAGATGGTCACGAAGAGATGATTAATGCGTAGTCGCGTAAGTTTGGATTTAATAACATGTGAACGTGAACTAATTATTTACTTTGGTATAAATAATGCATATGAAATACAAATAATCAAGTTTTACAAATTTAATTTTTTGAAAAAAGTATGAATTACGTAAAAATATGAAATATGGGTACACAAATTAAAGGAGTACATATATATATATATATATTAAAATAATATTTAATGAGCGGAACACATAAAGGATACGAAACACATCAGATCAAGAAGCACAGACTTTTGTTTTGAAGTATTGTGTAAGAATTTGTCACCCCAGCTGTTCAGTTTGGCTATTAAGTAAAAAGGGTTGCAGGAAGCAGCAGATCAGCAATAGGTATAGAGAAGTCATTAATAGAGAACTATCCAAAGATGGATAGTCAGTTGAAATGGAAGCCATACATAGACAATCCTGAGAAATAATAATAATGAAATAATTAAATAATTTTCCTCTTGTAAATATGCAGGTCAAATGAAAAAAGTTCTTACTCAAATTTACCCAACATTTTTTTCCAGACTTGTCAAATGTAAAGGAAAGTATTGCTAGTTCTAAAATATCACATGTGATTGAAGTTCCTTACTGAAATCAAGCTACGCAACGCAATCTTTAAAACAAGTTTACATCAAATGACTGACTTACAAATCGACGCAATTAAAATCATAAATTGATTTTTTGCACGCATGAGCATCATCTTAGAACATATATAAAAGGTGGTTTGATAAGTAACTAGGTTCGTATACCAATAGATGGCGTTAATGTCGTCTGTATATGTAGTCATAAAGTTTACTTCTTATGAATAAATAATCTATGGTCTCAAGTCATTCTGACAGTAATTCGTTATTTGACAGTTGCTGAAACGGAAGTGTTTTTTTGAGTAACAGTGAAAAATTAATAAAATTGATGGTGTGATTCATTTGTTTTTCCTGGAAGAGAAAACAGCAAAGGAAATTCATGAGAGGATTTTACCTACATTGGGTGACTCATGTCCTTCCTATGAAACTGTTCGACTTTAGGTAAATGAATTTAAGTGTGACGGAATAAGTATTAAAAATGCACTACATCCTAGAGCCCCGAAATCACCTGTGACACCCAAAATAATCGATAAAGTCCATAATTTGGTTTTAACCAACAAACGAATGAAAGCACGCGAGTTAACACAGGCATCTCAACTGAGCGGGTTCACTTCATTTTACATAATGAATTGCGCATGAAAAAATTTTGAGGGAACTATGTCAAAAAATAAAGTACATTAAAAAAACTCTGTTTTCTTTAATATCAAACCAAGTTACTTATCAAACCACCCTCGTATCTATTGCATTAGGAGTACATACAAATATATACCTTTGGTGTATGCTGGTTTACATTATAATTTATTTTAAAGAATATCTTTTTATGCTGTGTTATGAACATGTTTACAAGACAACTTTTATCACTTGAAGTCAAAATACAATAAAATAAAACAAATATTACACTGAATTGCAAATACATTCAAATATGTTCTCATTTTTACTGACAAATTATTTTTATTTGTGAAAATGTACTTATTTTTTTGAGGGCGAAAATGTATTGTATACAAGGTGTCTCATACCTAGCTGTCCAAACTTCAAGAATGGGTAAATTGATCTATTTTGAACGAAAAACATTATTGATAATCTGTCGATTTTCCCCCTCCCTGGCAAATTATCAACTTTCTATTTTTTTATTTTTCAAAATTTGCATTCAAAAAGTTAAGTATTAAGTCATACATTCCACATATGGGAGTTCGATGACCTCAATATGTACTGACCCACTGACCTAGAATTTGCAGGGTGGAAAAAATATAAGATAAAAAATGCCCAGATTGACAACATTTTTTAACACATAATGAAAGATCATTTATATTTTTCAATTATTACCTTGCGATCTCATTGCTTACAAAAACGTAAAATGAAATAAAAAAATGTTAATATTAATGTTTTTCTGCGTCAAGCTTTGATTGTGTAAAGGATTATCTTTGTGAAAGTATTATTACGTCTATAGTTTACTGTCTTCGGACGGTTGTTTAATTTATGTTGTCAAATCGGTAGCCATTTTTTAAATTATTCAAAGCGCATTTTAAATAAGTACATATTTAAAATAACGCCCGACGGACCTCCACTGTGGAACATGCTGAAACCAATAATCCCCGAATAATACTAAGCAGAGTATCTTCCAATAAATCGTACTGTGAGAATGATAAATAGTTTACTTACTTACTTACTTACTTACTATCACGCCGTTTCTCTGCGGGGGTAGGCAGAGGATAGAGCGCCACACTCTTCTGATCTGACACAATTCTCGCCTCATCCACATTCATACATCTTCTCATACAAGCTCGCCAATTGTTGAGGCTTCTAACAGAACCATCCTCCATTAAATGGTTTACCTGGTCATGCCAAATTTTCGCAGACGTCCTCTATTTCTGGTGCCATCAACACTTGCGTCATATATCTTTCTTACCATTCTCTCCTCATTCACCCGTTCCATATGACCAAACCACCTAAGTAATCCTTTCTTAATGTTACTCACTATACTAACATTCTTTCCTTATTTCTTCATTCTTTACTCTGCCATATTTGCCATTTTTTGCCACATATACGTCTAAGTGATCTCATTTCCACTGCATTCAGTCTACTTTTGTTCCTTTTCTGCCAGCTCCAGGCCTCACTTCCATACATCAGTGTCGGTACCAGGATTCCATTGTGCACCACTAGTCTTGCCTCGGTTGACAAATTCCCGTTAGATATAATTCCATTCAAAGCGTTATTCACTTTATTTCCTGCAGTCACCAGTCACCCTCCTTTCGATATCATTCTCAGCTTTTCCGTTTCTATCAAACATACTTCCCAAATATACAAATTATCTACTTGTTCCAAACATTCATTACCTACAAGTATTTTGCACGGTGTCTTGCTTTCCTCCTTCTCAAATACCATCACTTTCGACTTGTTAACATTCATCGTGAGGTCGCTTTCCTTGCATACATCGTACATTCTACTCACCAGATTCTGTAGTTCTTGTTCATTATTCGCCATTAGTACTGCATCATTGGCGTACAATAAACAGCATACAATCAAATTGCCCATTTTTGCTCCTACATTCATACATTCCGGTTCTTTCACATATTTATCCATATACAAGTTGAACAGCCTTGGAGGCATTACACAACCCTGCTTGACACCCTTTGTAATGTCAAACCATGATGTGAGTGCTCCATTGATTCTTACACACACAGAACTTCCTTCGTATAGGGATGCGATTGCGTGTATAAGTTTACTATTCACCCCGTAATCAGAGAGTACATTCCATAACCTTTCTCTTATAACTCTATCATATGTCTTCTGTAGATCTACGAAGGCACAAAAAAGTTTTTGGTTTTTTGCCAAAAACTTATCCGTCATCACTCGTAGAGAAAAGATCTGATCCATGCATCCTCTTCCACTTACTTTTTTTTCGTCACCATTCTTGCTTTTTCTATTAAAATTCTTCCATACAGTTTACCGACAGAGCTCAGTAGACTAATAGCCCTATAGTTACCACATTCCATTTTCGACACTTTGCCTTTGTAAAGAGGCATAATAACAGCCCTCCTCCAATCTAACGGGGTGTGGCTCTCTTCCAAACATTAATTGAAGAGCGTATGAAGCCACAATATAACTAATAGGCCACCAGCCTTGATATACTCTGCAGCAACATTATCATACCCCACAGCCTTACCATTCTTCATATGTTTTATTGCACACTTTATTTCTTCCATACTTATTGCATTCATATCATTTTCTTCATTCATACTTACCCCAGAGAGCCTCTCAGGTGCTTCCTCATTTGCATTCTCTACACTCTCATACGTTTCCTGGAAATATTTCATCCATCTATCTTTTATTTCATCCTCATTCGTTAACATCTCTCCATTTACTGACTTAATAGCTTTTATACTACTGCTTTCAGCACCACATCGGGATTCTTTGTTCACTAGTTATTCTGGGTGGAAGAAAAAATTGGTCAATTATTTTATCATCTAAGTTGCCAGACCATACATTCACCATCTATATTGAAAATACGAGGAGCGCATAGCACGAACATTTGTCTGGGACCAATAATGACTATTTCGCAAGTTGAAGAGGCCAAATTGCAAAAAAGTGCATTCATCACTCCACAAAACTTTTCTTACGAACTGATTATTTGCAGCTTCCAAATAATATTCACTTGATTTTAAAATTTTAATAACGGAAATTGAATTATACAGATGTGTCTTTTCCAAAGTAAATACATTTTCAAAATAAAAATCTTTATCCTTCGATTCAATGACACAGCATCTGAAAAATTAATTACCCAAGCCTCAAGGAGATTTTTATTTATGACGTAATAAATAAAAATTTAACGTCCCATTACTAACTAAATGAGCTAACCTTAATGTAAAATACAATATCTCATTCTAGTAAATAGACCTATTTTAATAATATTTTTTATATTCATTTAAAATATTTTTTCTTCCAGATATTAAAAAATAAAAATGTTTACGATACCATCTACATGTTTATGGACATAGTCCATCCAATATTTACGTTTGCCATATAGTTTTGAGGCGCAAAGTAAAAAGGGACATATGAATTGGTTATTGTCATAGTTAAATAATTTGTCACTTAGGATGAAGATGTGCGTTACTAAGTTCGATGTATTTTCGAGCTACCCAACAGTTTTTACAATGATTCTAAAAAAAAAGGAGATGCGTATAGGAATTGTGATAAACCATTTATAATTTATTGTTTTAATACTTTAGTTCAGTTTTTAATTTTAATCTTATTTGTATTTTAATATATCATAATTATCTGAAATTATAGAATTATTAATTCCACATTAAATTATATTTTAAATCATTTAATTTAAATAAATGATGGTTTTATTTAAATTATATTAATTCCATATAAAATTATATTTTAAATCGATTTATTTAAATAAATTATGGTTTTATAAAATCACGGACAGATTGTGCGTAATTTTGTATAAAATATATTTACATGGGATTTTTGTGTAAACATCATTTTTCATTTTGATGTGTTTATAACATTAGTATTATATTTTGTCCAATATTTCTGTTCTTTCGATTTCTGAATATTACAAGATTAGGAGTAGATATACATACCTATCTATATTTTCGATTAGTAGGTAAGCTATTTACATTTGTTTGTTTTGTTTTTTAAATTATTTTTGGTAATTTACAGTGCTTGCGTTTATTTAAAAATTCTTATGTACTTCATTAATATATGCAATATTTAAATAAAGTTTATTCAGTATTTGTGTTTTGTGCTGAGTGAAACAGCGCACCACAGTTTTAAGTTCAGCGGGACTCTTAGTGAGTTTCGGTCGGTATGTATGTAATATTCATGTACGTATTTATAAAGCTACAGTCAACTGTTCTAAAATTTCAAAGCGGTGGTAAGAATAGAATGTTATCCAGAATTTTTTAGTCTTTTTATTTGATTTTTATCACAGATAAATATTTTATAACATTGATATTAATTACTTTAATGGTAGTCCAACGTTTTACAAAAGATAAGTAAGAAATATTGAAAAAAAAATGCAAACTTTGATGTCGGATAATTCCTAAACTGTAAATATTTTACCAAGTGTAAATAATATTTTCTGTTCAAAATTGAATGAAGAACACTCCCCAGAAGTTTTTGCTACTAGCTATGAGACACCGGTATATATGTTCACATACTGTTTGAATTAACAATAAATGTTACGTAAGTCAAATTTTTAGACTTTTCAAATTATAAAATTGCAACATTAAACAAAGCATGAAATATGAGTATTTTGTGTACAGGTTGTGTAACAATTTCTTAAAATATGTATATTGATTTCCAACAAATAATATAAATTTGAAAGTTAAATTAAATATGTTAATAAATAAAAAATTCAACACTAAATAGTGATTTACAGTAGATCTGGGGTCACACTAAGGTCTGGATGCGTCATCATCGGTAACTGAGATGTAATCGATTTTGAATTGAACCTCATTTACTTTTAAACGAGATTCAAATAATTTGACAGAAATCGAGTTGCATGAACAGATTTTATAGTTATCCAGTGTAGCAATTATATAGGCCTCTTAAAATTTCATTTTCAAAAACAAATATCTGCGTGAGTAATTCTGCTTATGGCACGCTTATAGGACGCTTCATTTGATGTTTATGTTAATTTGATGTGTTTACTTTCCCAAAATGAGCAGTTGACCGTTTCGAACGATGAATGTCAATATAAAGTAAGTATTTTTGTATTTTAACTATATTTAAAAGTTTATGTTGTAAATTACGTATTAATAAACATTATTTTTAATATTTATTCAGAAAATCCAAGACGAAGCAAAAAACAGCAGAATGGATGCGAGGTGTGATGCAGATGTCAATGGATAGTGGGTTTCAGAATTTGATGATGATACAGATTCTAACTGTAAGTATTCTGCAAGGCCTCGCAATGCGAATCTTATCACTTTAATTTAGAAAAAAAATTTATCACTCGTTTTGCATTTAATACAGTACACGCTCACCAATGAGATGTTTCTCATTAAAAATATCATCATCTAGTTGCCCTTTTAATCTAGAATGACTGAAAATAGTACTGTTGTGTGTTGATCCTGGCCACCTTGCAACATTTGTGTATTTCATTGTGGCATCTATTACTGCCTGCACATTCATGGAGAAGTAATCCTTTCTATTTTGATAATATTTCGCATTATTTCCTCCTGGAGATAGGATTCCCACATTTTGAAATGTTGTAGAATTGATTCAGATATTACTGAATTTGTTCAGTAGATTAAGGTAAATATAAATTGTGATCTGAGAGCGCCTATCGGGCTGCTCACTTTGTTCACAATCCGTGAAACAGTACTTTTGTGTACACCAGATATATCACCCGTGCATCTTTGCAATGATCCTGTGGCATAGAAATGTAAAGTTATCGAGACCTGGCTCACAGGACTATCCGCATGATTTCTAATCTTTATCAAAAATATTATTATATACCTCTATGAAGTAGATAACTTTAGATGACATTATATTGTCTGAAATAAGCAAGACCAGAATAATTTTGGACAGGTGGAATCTTGCAATAAAATCTATTTCTTCCCGTATAAAATGATCGCTTTGTGGCCTAAAAGATTTGCTCTTCTTGTTAAGGATGTATTGAACAATTATTTGATCGTGAGAACAATTGGTATCAGTGCTATCTGACATAATAATGTTCATTTCAATAATACAATGTCGAAAAATTTAAAAGAATGCTTTTAATAACGGATGTCAAATGGATGCGCACAATGTAAATGTGCCCTAGATGACAAATCCAGTGGATGCAATTCAGTTATCGGAAAAAGATTTTTTAAAACCCATTTCTTCCTGCTAAAAATAATGTGCCGAGGTCCGAGTTTTACTTTTCCTGTTAAGAATAGACTGTATAATTAGTTTATCATCAAAAAAGTCTGCGGTATCACTGCTATCCAACATAATATTCTAAATTTCGACACCAGTGTCAAAAATTAAAAAATACTCGATTTCGATGACATCTGTCGGGTGCATTAGTAAAGTTTACATTTAAGCGGAGATTTTCGGCGGTTTATAGTTAAAGTTAAAAGTAAGTGACAAAAATGAGATGACCCAACGCGTTTTCGGATAAACTAAGTTTAAAAGTAAAGTTTATAGTTACCGAAGATGACGCAACCGGACCTAACTGGGGCATTTGAAATATTATTTAAAAATAATTTTTCATTGACTATATAAGATTAAAATAATTAATTATCAGAAAATAAATCTAGCAAAATTGTGAACATATGCTGGCAAATTATTATTTGGGCTTATATTAAGCATTTTATTTATTAATGATTTATATTTATATCCTTAATATTGTATTTTTATGTCAAAACTGTGTGGCTAATTTTGTATTTTTTTTAGTTGAGTATTGTGTGTAAATAAATTGTTCTACAAAACAAGGATTTTTTTTTTATTATCCAGGTTTTTTTAATTTGCTTTAATTTCTTTCCCTACCACCAATATTCCCTCTAATTTGTAAGCATAAATAATATTTTATGCAATTTTAAGGACCAATGCTACTATTTGTGCACTGGGAGAGAAAATAAGCAAAACATTACTGCACCAGTTTAAGGCTACTAGTAGAGCAGAATTACTAATGAAGATGTTTTAGATGCATAAATAAGTCAAGAGAACTAATAATCAAGGAAATATCTCCGCACTGAGAAATGTGATATTTTACAATTGATCATGCAGGGGGAGCTAGGAGGCAGCAAACTACCTCGGATGCGCAATCTCAATGTCCAAAATATTGCTGATTTTATACAGGATAAATCAACATACAGCACTGTGGTTTCCAAACATCCATATAAGGTGTGCACATGAAGAAGTCTTGTTAAAAATTGGTGCCAAATTGGGTGCTCATTAGAGGGAACATTGCCTACCACCCCGGATAATGTATTATAATAGATTATGTTTCGAGTCTTTGGAGGTGTAGATATATCCTCTATACATAATAACATAATGTAACATATTAATATTTACCTTCTTAACTCAGCAAGATCAGATTCTTTGGTGAGGTCAAATTCCCGCGATGAATCTCTAAATTGTGCAATGTGATAAGGGCCCTCGGAGAGTGTTACTTTCACAGGAGCTCTTGAAATAGTAAAAAATATTGTAAGGTTAAAATAATATTAATCAAAAGAATAGACATTTTTGATTATTTTTGTCACATCAAAGATGATGAAAGATGGTACCACACTATTTACAGTGTAAGATGATGTGCTTAAACTTCTGTGAGTGCTATCCGCTAATGTTTGTTTGCTATCATGTTGGCAATTTGGACTATTACTATATGAATACATATTTTTCAATAAATAGTTCTTCTTTTAAAAAAAATAGAATAACTTAATAAGTGAATTAAAGGTAATTAATAAGTAATAAAAGGTAAAAATAATGGGTTGATAATAATTAAGAAATTAAATTAAAAACATTTTACGAAACAATATAAGATGACCTTAAAATCGAAAAACCTAAAAACGACGATATTTTTGGAAATTCCAAAGTGTCATGCAAATATAAAACATTCAATTTTCACTGTGTTTAATTGTAGAGCTGCTACAAGCATTGAAAATTTCACAATCAGATTTTCAATCGATCTTCCTATTTCTTTAAATCCTAGAGAGATGAATTCGGAATCATAGTTTTTTGTAGAGGGTTAAAATTTTGCGGGAATTATCAAGACCTGAAGCCATTTTAGATTTCCACAAAATATTAAAAAATGTACTTTAAAGAATATATTATGGAATACTAGTACATATAAATGTTGGTAAAAAAAATACACAAAAACAATTGTCAAATAAACACATTAACGAAAATGTCGTATGCAATATTACTGTACATTGGAATCGATGTAAATATTCAATTATAATGTAAAAAGTGACATAAGTTAACGATGATAATGAAAATAAAAAGTGAAGATTGAAGATAATAATGCGCAGAATTGTGAGCTAGGCATCCTCGAGCTTTGCGAGCTGATGCGCGCGTGTCCTAAAATGTGACGTGCCAATTGCTATTTCAGGGCTTTTTATTTTCTCCAACTGGTCTAGATAAGACCCCTTTTAGAGGTGTGAACACGTGTACACTTCAGAGCGTGGGAAGGGTACCATTCTAACCTATTTTGACAATGGACAATAAATCCAATCATGGACAAGTAGAGATTATGCCAAATGGCTTTATAAGTCCAATTTATGATCCCAAGGAGAAATTTTACAAGTCCACAGAGGGCTGCCATGGCAATAAAACAATTAACAAACATGATCGTAAATGGCTGAAATATATTTTGAAATATTTTCGTCGTAAAAATTTTTTTTTTATTATACATTTACGTAAATATATCTGTGTTTTTTTTGGATGGGACAAAAAAAGTTATACATATTAACGAAATTTCGTTATATAAATTAATTTTTGTATGAAAAATTGATTAAAAGGAATTGATTGTAATTTTGAAAAAAATTTCGAAATAGGTCCTTTTTCAGTATAGCGGGGTTCGTTTTAATGAGGTTTTACTGTATATATATAAAAATTACTTATTACTAATTAAAAATACTTATATATTTTAAAAAAATATTTATATGTAATAATAATAAAACCAAAATAAAAAATTGACTTGCAATAAGTTAGTTAAATGAATTAGCTAGATTTACTATATCTGAAATATAAATAACTGCATAACCATTATTAGCTCACACCTGGTCATCATCTCTCCGGCACCTCGTGGAAATATGCGAGCCTGCGCCACCATCTCTAGCACACTGGTTTTACCGGCGCTCTGGTCGCCCACCACCACTACCCTAGGGAGGTGGTCGCTTCCTGCCCAACCTCCCCCACCACCACTGTATCCAGACAGCTCGTCCAGCACCTCTGAATACATGTCAATGAGGGACTTCTGCAATTTGTTACCAACAATATTTTATTATATTACTGCATTTCTGATAGAATTTGCCATTGTGATGTGAAATGGTCAGAGCTAGATTGAAATAGAATAATGCAGTCTTTTTGAAATTTTAAGTAAGTTAAAATCGACCAATATAAAAGTAAAATTTATTTATTTTTTTATTTAATGTGTTTAATTTGTAGAACTTCATATTTATAATTTAATTTAACAAATCAAATTAAAGTAAAACTCCGTTAATTCATAACCCTATATGTTGTATTTTTACAGAATTCGCACTATTTTCAAAAAAAATTGCCCAGAAAATAACATTTCATACTAATTTCTACCGATAATTCATAAAATCTGATTATTTGCACTTCATATGCATTTTTGACACCCAAAATAAATAATTTGTTCATGTAATTTGCATATTTGCTAATGTTTTTAAATCCCTAAACTCGTGCGAAATCTTTTGACCTTCATCCCTTCAACTAGCCCTGCCTACTGGCCAATCACGACGCCACGCAAGGCATGACAGGTGCTGAACTAAGTTTTTCCATCTGACATATGGCAAAACTCATGTACGTAATATATGTACATCAAATTCCATAGTGCGTTTTATAAAATTTGTTATTAAAATAATGTTTTCTTTGAATCACTTGATCTAGTTTCTATGTTTATAAAACGTTGCGATTTGCATATGTAGGTACCAAAGAAACTATATAAATCTTTTGTATTTAAATATGTCAACATATTTATTTAATTTTTTTTCACATTTTGTTTTCTAAAATGGCACCAACATCTTGTAATTTATATAAATCCTTGACCATTTAGATAAATGGAGCTTATTTTGAAAACTGACAAAAAATTAATATCAAAGATAAAATTGGCAGAAAAAATTGAATTCCGAATACCTCTCTGGGTTCGAACTCGAAAAATAATAAGCCTCAACCAACAAGGCCAGCGAGACATAAAGATTTTAAAGTTTTTAATTATTTTTAACGCACATTTTAAATATTCATAACATAACATAATATATTAAATAATATATTATGAAAAGGTGAGTACAACCGCCAATAAAATTAATGTGCGTGCTGTCAACAACGGTGGCGTGCAGTGTAAAAAATGTTGCCTTTAAAAAACTTTGTTCTCATGATTCGTAATTAAGATTTTATTTTTAATTTTCTGTCCCATGAGTCACGAATTAATGGAGTTTTACTATATAATAAATATTATTATTGAGTTCTGCTAGTTTGCGTAAGCATTATTTAGATGTTACAGCTGTTTCAAACAGCCTCAACAAATGGCCTTAACCGCCGAAACAGTTGTAACATCTAAATAATGCTTACACAAACTAACAGAACTCAATTATAATTTGATTTTTTTAATTTAATTTAAAATAAAAAAGTTTAATTAATTTTGGAATGTGAAGACCTACAATCATTTTCATTAAAAAATATGTCTGAAAGTCATGAAGAAAATAACATGACAGAACAGTATTATTTATTATTGTAAAACTCCAACTAAAAAGCATTTTAAGAAGGAATCCAGGAAGAAAAATCACAAAAATATTAATTGGAAACATTGGAAGAATTTTTTTTTAAATATATACAAATGTTAAATAAATTTATTACATATGTACTAAACAAAGCATTACTATTTATTCAATTCCTTCAATGTTATATATATTTTAATATAATATATATGTATTTAGTAAATACTAAATTAGCCATTTTTAACTGTGCGTCACCATAATAGGTACAAATCACTTTAATCATAAAATTGTTCCCTGAGCATATAATTTCATCCCACAATCTTGAATACAAGAAATAAGAGTACATAATCTGTCGTAGCAAATATTTTATGTGAATCAATTTAATTATGTTATTACCAATCATTTTAATAGTATGATTACATTCTTAAATAGCAATCGTGGTTAAAGGTGTCGCCGATTTTGTTGATGGCTGCAAGTTGTTTTAAACTATTGGGCTCAAATTTCAAATATGAATGAACATTGAACATGATTTATATTAAACAAATCATAATGGCGTACCTTAGTTTTCTTGAGGGATGCAATGTCCCTGCCTCCTCGGAGTAGGATATTTTGTTTTCTTAGTTCTCGGTTCTCCTTTTCCAACTTGTCAAATTCACGCTGGTACCTGGCTTGTAATTCAATGATTTCCTCTTGCAATGAACTCACACGTTGCTCAGGGGACGTTCCTAAATTCATGGAATAAATAGATGAGTTTTTAATTAATTTAGAATGATTCAAGTAAGGTATTGTGAAAAAGAAACAATAAAGAAGTAATGTCATTCATGATAGGATTGTAGTGTTAAATTTAAATGAACATATTATATTGGTTGGACCATATAATCCAACTTAAATTATATAATTTAGCAAAATACGTCAATAAATAAAAATTTAAAATTCTCAATTTAAAAAAAAGTATATTGAAATACCGTAGGTCTTTGGAGGGCTTTCTTTAGCGTAGGCAGTGTTTTTGTTGACTATTTCCTCCTTTGTTTCTAAAAAAAAAAAATTAACTCTAAGACAAATTTATTATTTTTAAACATTCATTAATTTTCATGCAATAAATAAAAAAATTCAACAAATTTTTTTAAATATATAAAAATTGGTTGATATAAAAATATGCATTGATAGTTTAATTTCTCATTTTGTAATATCAAGAACGTAATTTTCTATAGATTCAAGTAGTAATTGACTTTTAATTTTTACAATATCATTACCTGTATCAAATTAAATATATTGATAGAAAAAATATGTGTATATGATTGTAAGTTTCAAAAATAATGATAATTTAAGGACGTTTCAAAAAAAATCACTTTTCTTACGAATCAGTTCATCCTACAAACTGAAGAAATACTGGCAATCAATAGATGTGACAGGAGGGCAACATGATATTTTGAAAGGAAAACGCTGGATTATTGTTCATGCTGGAAGTGAAAAGGGTTTTGTCTCTAATGCCCTTTTAATTTTTAGTGGGACAAACAGAAAAGAAGACTATCATTCTGAAATGAATGCTCATAATTTTAAAAAGTGGGTTTTCGAGAAGCTCATACCCAATATAAAAGAGTCATCTGTAATTGTTATGGAGAACGCGTCTTATCGCAGCGTTGTGAGAAACAAGGCAACAACGTCCGCGACGAGAGTTGATGACATAAAAGCATGGCTATTATATAATAATATTGTTTTTAATGCTACATTAAGGAAACCATGATTATTGGCGCGTGTTAAGAAACATAAGCCAGAGCCTATATATGACACAGATGAAATATTAGGGGAGCATGGTTATGCTGTTGTAAGGCTTCCCCCTTACCACTGCAACCTAAATCCAATAGAATTAATTTGGGCATTGGCTAAATGAAAAATCGCTTCTCAAAATGTCGGAAACACAAACAATATAAAACAGTTGACAGAAAATGCCTTTAAGAGCATCAGTGCTGATGAATGGAAAAACTGTTGCCATCACGTGATGAAATTTGAGGCAGAATATTATGAACATTATATGAGGATGTCGATGATTTAATAATACGTTTGGATAAAGATAGTGATACGGAAGACGAAGATTCAGAATATCAAGAGGACGAAGATAATTATTTTTCTGGTGTTGAATTAATAGATTCTGATTTTTAAATATTATGTAGTTTTTATAACAAAATAAACATTGTTGCGTCATTCCATGTTTCAGTTTAAAAAAATCATTTGACAATTTTAAGACATTTTTTTTACGCATTTTATTTTAGCAAATTTCTTTGTTTCACCGGGATATCAAACCACCCTTTCATCAAATGAAATATCAATAAAATAAAATCTTTTGAACGCAATCGGGTGAAAATGTGTTTTTTTTTTTTGCTTAAGTGTGTGTCTGTTTTGCATAGTTTTTATTTTGAATTAACATTTAATAAATCACTATTTTAATATACAAATTTAAGAAATACAAAAAAAATCACCTTTCCGTGTAATTATCTCGCTTACAAATCGTTAAATAATAAAAAGTTTTAATATACTATTGTCTTAGAATATGATGTAGAATTATCATGTTTCAGGAAGTATGTACCACTGATTGCTGAATAGCTCGCATACATTATATAAAATATGTACTTGGATAGTGATTTTTTAAAGTTACATTATTTTACCTTTGAACCATTTTGGTGTTGCCATTAAAATGATTTATTTATTTTCTACACTTATAAGCTTTACTATCTTAATAAATATTTCATAATATTTATTAATATAGTAAAGAAAATACGTGTTTGAATAGTTAAAATCAAATGCATTAAGAAATTGAGTATGGATATATTTACTATCAGAAATTCAACAATAAAAATATATCAGAGATAATTTAAAAATTTGTAATTGAAATTATAAAATTCAAAGAACAATTTCAATTCTAAAAAACTGTGAAAACTGTAAAAATGTCGCATACAGAAATAGCCCTGTATGTGACACTACCCTGTATGTGTACCTACCCAAATACCCTTGGATGTTAAATATCTGTAATTAATGAACTATTTGATTAATTAACAAATAAAAAAACAAATTAAATTGTTACAACACTAATTACTAGAACTAGACATGAAAATGTACAAATCCATAAATAATATTGAACTTTACTATAGTATAAAATATATAAGTAGTCCTGTATTTAAATAATACAGTAAAATCCCATTTATTCGAAGTTGAGGGGACCAAGAGAGGAGTCAAGAAAAATTTTTGAATAACGACTTACGATAATGAAAATAAAAATTTCAAAAATATTTTTTTTTTACATAGGTACTAACTTTTTTCATTACAACTCGAAGTAATTATATATATCTATATAAACACATTTTAAAATAACAAACAAGTTGTTGAAATAAAACTTAAACAAAACATTATTTTAAAAAAGTCGATTATAATGGACTATTTTTACATGCCATTTTTAATAATGCATAATTGTCAAACTTGTCATCTTGTCAATAGTCGCGGCGGCATTTCGTTTTGTTATTTTTCTTCTTCAATCTCCGCTACCTTACTCCTTTTCCCTCCATAACATTTCTAGCCTTACAATGCTAAAGTTCTATCTGTCATCATGTTTAATATTGTTGACAACGTCATTAATGTATTCTTCTGTTCATTTTATTTTGAACAATATTTTTGGACAATCTCTTGTATTAATTTGATTTTTTAGCAACTGTTGGCGTTTTGTATGAGTTTCGCTATTTCCGAGATTATAAAATTATCAGTCAAAATCATAAAAATGTTTTAATTTTAATTTAATGAAATACGGCAAAGTCTGAGGAGCGCAAACCACGCATTCGCGAATTTCAAAATATTTAACACGTAAATATTATAAAAATACAGATAATTGTCTTTACATATAAAACAATGGCAATAAAATAATTAATAAGATATGAGAAAATCTGAGAAACACCAACCACACATTTTTCAAAATGCCTTGGCACTAAACATAAATATAAAGAGAAATGTCTCTATTAAAATGAGTACAAATAAAATAATTTATATAACACGGAACCGAAGATTGGCAAGCGCTGACATTCGCAGAAACTGGGAGAATTGCGTTACCTATAAGGGCGCAAAGATAATATTTGCTATCTTTTTTTAATGTAATGAAAACGAGCGAGAAAAAAAAGCATGCAAATTAATAGGTCACGCTAAGGAAGATTAAAATTTAAAAATCGAGGATACACAGGATATGTTTTTCATCTTTTTTAATATACTGAAAATGATTGAGAAAACAAACAATGCAAATTAATTAGGAAAAATCATTGTTATTGTGAAGTTGTAATTATTATTTTTCAATAAAATTGATTTTATATGTATATCTTTTTAATTAATATATTTAATTCATATTTTAATGCAAATTAACTTTATGCGTCGTGAATCTGTATAGTCGAAGTAAAGGGATGGAATTTTTACATTTGACAGGCACACCGCGCAGTGTATGTGTATTTTACAGATTACGGACAATAGATCGACAGACTCATCGGATAGGGTTCAAAAATAGCTTTGAATAACGATATTCGATTTATAAGTACAATTTAGTATGAAAACTTTCCAGAAGGACCACATTATGCTCCAAAACTTCAACTTGTGACGAATTTTGAATAAACGGGATTTTACTGTACTATTTACAAATAATTATTGAATATTTCTAAATGCTATTAAATAATAAATGTTAGATAATTAAATAATGTATAAAAATTAAAACATAAGATTTGAGCAGGGACTACATAGTGTTAATATATCAATAAAGATTTCATTTTACGAATGATTTATATAGAATTGGGGTAATCTAATATATTTTTATTTACCTGAAGAAATTTTCTTAAGATAGTCAATCCCATCGTTGACACCTAGTGAGAAAAAAGGACACATCTTACAGAATGAAAGTATTTTTTTAGAAAGTACAAATCACTTAAATAATTTTCTGATTATTTTTAATGCAAATAAAATAGAAATTGTTTAGTCATCGACAATTTTATTTTAAATCATTCCATAAAAGGCAATCTTCAATGAATTGGGCCAAACTATAGAAATATGTGAATAGGATCTTCAGTCTTTGCCTAATTCTATATATTTATGTATCTAACATTCTTAGACAAACTTTTGTTGAAAATAAAGTTATTAATTATAAAAAAATGATGTATAATTAAACAAACTGAAATAGTTAAATTGATTTAAAAACAAAATATAATGATATTCAAAGAATTTACATACTTAATATTTTAAATCATAAAGAATTGTATATCTATAAATCAATATTTATGTAATGAAAGTAAATTTTTATTCATCAATTACTCAAGGTTTTTTTTCACAAGTTTTTTTAAATTACCAAAATGAAGTTGCGATAATTGTTTAGAGTTATTATATTTGTGTAGAGACTTTATTACTAAAGCAACCTTTCCTTATTACGTGCAAAGAGAAATAGAAAGTTAACTTATACAGTCAAATATTTTTATGCAATTAAAAATATTGTAAGTTGTAAGATAATCAAATTTTCCTTTTATAGGCAGATAGGATCATTAAAATTAAATTTATTATTATTGTCAAACCACTCTTTTACACAGCCAATCAAATAAATATTTTAATAATTTGAAACTTTAACTTTGAAATCTTTATAAAAATGATAAAGTAAAATGTAAATATTTGTCAGAGTAGTCTTTGGTATTAGTAGTACTTTAACAACAGCCAAGTCATCTATTACTGAAAGAAGAATGTCAGAAGATTTATCAATTATTAGTATAGTTTTATTTAACATGTTCCATGCTAACAACGCGCCAAGCGCCATTCTCTTAAGAATAGCCCATTGCACTCAACAGTGTCATATCACAATAGAGTGGGACATTTTAAGCTTCAACGCAGAGATAATGATCAGAAATAATCATTTGGATTGTTTGCCACAATAATTAGTAAAGATTTTTTTCAGCAGTGAAGGTATTAATATAATTTATATAAAAACAATGATTATAATGCTATATAAGTGTCATGAATGTATGAAGAGCTAATGTTACAAATTAAGAAAATTTTACATTTAATATCATTTCCAAGGTGGCTGCTATACTTCACTCTACACCTACACTACTCTCTCTCTTTATTTTACTTTGTGTGTGCATGTGCTTTTGACTGAGAGTTAACAAAAATATAATATATACTTACTTAAACATTATTTTAAATAATATGTTTATTGTATATGGTGCCATGATCTTCATTGTAGTATTTACTGTGCAAGTAACTCTCTGGCAACATATATATATGGACTCACTTAAAATTGTGAATATACTTACGATTTGCATTTGCTGCTTCAATAGCATTCTCCCATCGGTCCCCAAACCATTGCTTCACTTCTGTGTATTTGGCCTCAGACAACATTTTGAACCTAGGATCTATACGACGAGCCGTCACAAATAAAGTAAGGTAAAGGTAAGGGTCAAGGTAAAAGCATTTATTCTACATATTTCATTTGGCTTAAATTAACCATTGGAGTAATACAAAACTGATTCTTAATTATTAATATTCCCAAAGCAATACAAAATTTACCAAAGCTAGATAGACAAATAATTATACTTTTCAAACAAAACTGGTGAAGGTTTGAATACTTTTTAGAAAACTATAAAATCTAATTAAGTACTACAGAAATAAAACTTTTCCTACAGCCACAAGTCCCACCATAGTATAGATAGAAGATTAAGGATTAAATACTTCAATATTATGAATTATTAACATCAATAATAAAGTATAGGTGTTAATTTAAATTGAAATGCGAATAATTAATTATTTTAAAAGCATGTAATAAAGTATGTAATGACTTCAAAATGAAAAATTTTCATTGCAAAACTGCATTTTTGTTGTAAAAAAATGTAATTTGAGCATTTTACTAATTTTACGAAATAGTGAAAATATAAAAAGGGGGTATATTATTTTGGCAATACTAGAAGCATATTAATATTATTTATTTATTGTGGTAAATTATCACTTATTATTGGTGACCTGGTATTGCTGAATAGAAGAAAATCTTGAATAGATCATCATGGTAGTATGGTATGCATTATAAAAACCTATTAATGGAACACTTCCATTTCATATGCTATATTGGCACACATCAGCCAGATTCCAATGAGTGAAATAATTCGGATTATTCAGAATTGTGACTTCTAATACAAAATATATAAAGAAAAAAAAGTCATAAATAATTCTATTAAATTAGGAAACATTATTGACGGGATATTTTTCTCTGTCAATAATGTAAGTAGAAGAAAAAAGATTTAAATCAAAAAGCTTGTATGTGAAATTCATAATGACAAAAAGTTATATGTAGTGAAAAATGTAGTGAAATTTCACTGAGCAAGAATTTTCCAGCATTTACCGGAAAAGTAAAAAAAATCATTTGAGAATCTGTTGAAGCTGTCTGGTACGTTGATGAGTGTCAATATATGTTTTGTAAGTTAGACCATTTATTTAACCATCGCATCATTGAAGAATTAGAATTCATATAACTTACCAATTTTAATATTATCGGTCACATTATCTCTAATAGAGATCAGAGAGCCTGTAAACTTGTTCCATTGATCTGCATCAGGAATGACATCATTAAGCCAACCCATATCTGGGAGACCATCACGCCACTCATTATATTTCTAAAACAAACATTTTCAGGCATTGGAATAATAGTTTTAAAATTATGATTCCAATTGTTGTAGACATAAGTTTTAAAATGTGTACCTTATTTAGTGTAACACCTCCTCCAACTGCACCTCCTAATAAAATGTATCTGATTTTCAAAGCCCCTCGCAAAACCCTTGCGATAATCATTCCGTAATTTCTGACATAAATGTCTCTATTCGGAGAATGTCTTTTCAATAACGGTTTGGACCGCTCCAAGGTTCTGAATGTCCAAATTGACAAATGTCTCGTTTGGGCATTTGATATAATGGCTTTCCGTGTATTTTTGTAAGTAAAGGATACAAATCTGTAATATCACGAAAGGTGCACAAATTCAGAATAATTATATAACAGTCAACATTTGTACGTAAGATTAAAACATAATTACGGTTCTCAGGTAACCTCAAAGACTCACCCATAATGACCGCGAAGTATTTGAGACATAGCTTGTAATTTTTTATTACAGGAGCATAATAAAACAAAAAATATTATAGCAATCACTGACGTAAAACTAGAAGATATTTAAATATAAACAATCCTCAATTAAACCGAAATCCGTACGAGAACCATCAGAAAAATTCAGTATCGGATAAGATTACGGACGAAAATGACTTTTTATGACTTTTTCTATGACGCAAACCTTCGGTGTAACCACAATAAAATTGTGAAGTACCTGACAAATGGGTTTTTGATAATAATATTTATATTAGAATAACAAATTCACACTAAATTATCAATATGAAAACTAATACGGAAAATCTGTAAAAATAAATAAATAAATTGCGAATTAAAATTATCAGATTAAAATAATATTTTCTACACATTTCATTTATACATCATTAGGAATCTGAACAAAATATTTACATTCTGGTTCAATATTTTCAGTATTATATATAATATATTTTAGTTGGAGGTAATATAATATGATAATACTTGATACATACTAGTGTCCAAGTATACGGTTGAATTGTCACTTTTAAAAATGATAATTATGTTGTGATTTGATGAAATTATGGCAAAAGAATCCTAATCACTTACAATTTTTAATTTTATAATATGACTATATAATTAATTCTTACACTTATTTTTCTATAATATTTTTTAATAATTCTTATAATGTTTATACTTATTTACTTACCACGCTGTTTCCTGGAGAGGTAGGCAGAGAGGATTGAGCGCCACACTCTTCTGCCCTAACACAAATCTCGCCTCATACTTTTATCCATTCATATATCTTTTCATACAAGTTCGCCAATTACATTGGTCAACAGTGAAAATGTTTCTGACTTGAAAATGCTTACATATTATTGATTTCAGTATGTTAAAACCCAATATGACATGTAAAATGCTTAATTAGCTCTTATTCCCGAGATATAGCCCATTTATTTTATATATATATACAATGAAGCATGTAGCGTTACGAATGGCAAAGTAAGGTGTACGTAAAGGAAATTTAAGGGTTGGCAAACCTGATAGCGGGAATTAGGAGTCACTGTGGACCTTATTTTGTTTATTGTATTTATACATCTTGCTTGGAGTAAAGTTTAATGTTGTTTCTTTCATTAAAATGAGTTTTGTTTTGCGGTCATACTTAACTTGACAAGCTAGGAAGTCACGTAAATGTATTAACAAATCTAACAATTTATATTATGTGTATGGTGATGTGACATTTGTCGTCCAGAAATGCCCAATTACTCCACTCGTGAAGACAGCTTACCACCATTATTTTGGTATGAGATTAGGGGATTAAGACAAAACATGGGCACCTCATATCTACTGTAATACATGTTCTGTGAATCTACGTAGATTGATCCATAAAACGGATGTTCAGTACCTTTTGGCATTGGAAAGAGCTTACAAATCACGTAGATAATTGTTTTTTCTACATGGTACCACCTATTAAGCATGGTATATTAAGAAAGAAGAAGTTGAGCATAAAATACTCCAATATCCCATAAGGTATATAACCAGCGCCACGTGGGGACGATCTACCAGTACCTACCCCTCCAAAGGAGTACAGTCTGCACACAAATGAAGATAAAGACAGTACGGAAGTGACTTCAGAGCCATACCTTGAAGCTACGATATCACAGGATCCTAATTTCGTACCTGAGTCACTAGGCGAGCCACATAGACTTACCCAAGGTGAACTATGTGTTTTAATTCGAGACCTTAAAAATGTCGAGCCTTAAAACGTATTGGGCGTGGCTTATTGGGTAAGTGAAGAGCTGAAAATTATGTTGAGCTTGTAAACAACCTTCTAGACAAGTTTCAACGATTAGGCCGCAACATGTACCAAAATGCACGTCCTCTCTCTCATCTAGATTTCTTCCTAGAAAAGTGCAGTGCAGTGAGTGATGAGCATGGTGAAACATTTCAACAATGGAACGATGATATCAGGGTCTATGGAACTCTGCTATGCTTGCAGACTACTGTTACACAATGACTAGAGATGTCCTAGAATAGGATTACAGGTGACAAACATATAAAAGGCGTATTGATTCAAGGCACTATTTCAGTATTTTATGTAGTAAATTCATGTATGTTTTTGTTATTTTTGTTTTTTACGAATAATTTAATGAAAATTAATTTCATTTACATTGTAGTAGTATGATAATATGACACTGTTGAAAGTTTGCTTTTGACTATTATATATAAAATAACAAGTTCGAAACTAGAGCTAATAAAAAAAATCTATTATCACATTCGTTTTTTTCTCGTCGAAGTTAGTAGTGTTTGACTACTTTTATTCAGGAAACAAATTAAATATATTTTTATGTTGTGTTGTGTTATTGAGGTTCCTAACAGAGTTAACCTCCAGTATCTGGTTAACTTGGTCGTGCCAAGTCTTCCGCGGACGTCCTCTACTTCTGATGCCATCAATACTTGCGTCATGTTATTCTTACCAATCTCTCTTCATTCATCCGTCATCATCATTCATTATTTTTTCTAAATTAATGATTATTCGACTAGAAGAGGACCGTGTGAACTATGGACCAATTGATGCACGTGAATTGTAAAAATCGCATGAATTAATTTACCTGTCAGTTTGACACGAATGTGAAGCCAGCTTAAATCAAATATAATATTTTGAAGTTTTGCGATTATTTTACGATTTATCGATTTTTATTTTTTAACATGAACAAATAGCACTCAGTAAATTATCAATCTCATTTATTGTAATAATGATTTATTTAATTTATAGTTAAATTAAACTTGTTTAAGAATTCATTAATAAAAAATATTTCAAGTTGTAAAATTTGAGTCAATGATTGAAGTGAAGATAGGCATAGGGGTTATTATGCTAAATAAAAGCATTCAACTAACATATTAAAATATATTATGACAGTTTCACAACATTTTCTTACTCTTTAAAACTTATTTTTTAATAAATAAGTGTTGATTATTTGACTTGAAAAAATATAATTAATCACTTGTAACTCAAACCGACCGCTTGCTATAATTGTTAGTTTACACGGTATACGCCCTTTGCAAACCGTGTAGTTGGTATCACTTATTGCAGAGTTAATTCGGCGTAACTTCGCTGCAGTTAGTCTTGCCGTACACAAAAAAGGTGATGCTTGTGTTTTTCGCGTACTGAAGTATTGAGTAGTTTGTGGTTTTGAAAATGGGTGAATGATAGTGAAAATGTGTTTTCGCAAAGGATTAATATCTGCGCTTAACATGGTAAGTTAGACGATTTGATTTTCAGGTTTTATTTAACTTGAGACCTTCTATCTGGTTGATATTTGGACTGGGTGTTTCTCGTCCCATAACTTGGATGGCCAGACGGTTGTTGGGCTCTTGGACGAAATGATCCAAAGATTTTTTACTTGTGTATGTTTTGTTTTTGAAGAATGAATAAACCGGATTATTGGGGTGACGTTTTTTATGTTATTTTTTATTGTAAAGCTAGTATATTCGAAGGGGACAAAGCGATTTGGGTTTTTTCATTGTTTGAGTGCACGTAAGGTAGGCCATTTCGTGTTTTGTTCCAGGGCTTGCGTGCATTTCTTTAATCTTTATATTGTCAACGATTGTTTATGATTTATCAACGTTTGTGTCGTAAAAGTAGTGTTAGAAAATCCAAAATTATAAAAAGTATTTTTCTCTGTAAATATTATGATCATTATTTGACCTCAGAAAATTTTATAGGTGGGTACATACACAAAAATAAATGGTTTTGTTTGCCCGTAATCGATTTTATATTTTGGTAACCTAGGTGTTTTTCGTCGTTCGTTTTGTCATTACGAGTTCCTTATTAAAATCCCTACATCAAATAAACCAAAATTCTTTACTGAATTTAGTATGTCGCGTTTATATGGAAAGTCAATACGAACGATTCGACAAAAAAAAGTTTCAATAAATATGGCGTCTTCTACATTACATTTTTCTCTGAACGGTGCGCTTTAATTTTTTAGTTTATTTTATATATTTATGTATTTTGGAAATCTGATATGGTTCAGCCATGTATTTTTACTGTTTGAATTGATTGTTATTTACACATATTGTATTTGAAGGTATATATAACATGGAAAAAGAAGATTAAGTACATATAATTAACATTAAGTAGTCGTCTTAATAAAATAATGCCAGGTCCAAGTTAATTGTATTAATTTTTTTCTATAATTTTTCTCTACCATATTGTACCGGTCGTTGTTCGTCCAATATCTCTGAGAAAAAAATTTTCACTTTGAGAAATTCACAACCCTTTATGCCATTTAATTTGGAAAATTATACTAATAGATTTGTGCTTGATGAAAGATATCTCAATCTTTTTGTAGAAATTCGAGTTTTGGGTTCGTTAATAAAAATATGATTTTATTATTTAAAATCGTAATGTGGAAATTTATTTCGATGTTTATTTGAATTGTTAAAAGAATAAGTAAAATCCAATGAAACGTCTTAGTCTCCAACACCTGGAAGATTGGTGAATTAGACCTACTTCCTCCTAATAGTAATATTTCTCACTGAAGTCATTTGTACATCAACTCTACTCCATAATATCAACTCTCCATTCGGTGTAGTTTTAAATAAGACTAAATAAATTAAAATATAACTAAATAAATAAAAAATGAAACCACTAGCTAATTACTTACCTTAAGTACAAAAGCCTATGAAAATTATATTTTATGATCCTTAGTAAGTATAAATGGTTCCTAGAAATTTAGAAAGTCCACCTTAATCACCACCGAGGAATGTAATATTGCTCACCAACATGTACGTACTAGCTTACTTGTATTTTTGTCTATTACGATATAATAAAAGAGGAACGAAAGTAGACTGAATGGGGTGGATATGGGATCAATCAGGCGTGTATGTGACAAAGAGTGAGTAAAGGAGCTCTTAAAATAGCGAATATGATTTAAAAGGGTCGCGTGGATGAGAGAATGATGAGAAAAATATATGAAGCAAGTGTTGATGGAATCAGAAATAGAGATATACTGATAGATGGTACTGTTAGAAGCCTGCATGAAACAGTGTATGAAAGTAGATGAGGCGAGTGTTGTGTTACAGCATAGAAGAATGTGGCGCTCTATCCTCTCTGTTTGTTATAATCAGTAGCGTAGCTACCGCTCGGGCAGTCGTTTGTTCAACGGAATAGCTCAACAAGTTCAACAACTACAACAAATATAGCTCAAATCTAAAAATATGTCATTTTAATATTATGTAATTTCGTGGTACCATCAAGCAGTAGTTAGTACCTTTCCAATCAGATATACCTATTTTAGGACAGCGGTAGTTATAACTGGTAATTGTATCTTACGTTAACTACCTTAAAATGAAGTGTGTTACCTTAAAGTGAACTTTTCAATTACTAAAATATAAATAAATGCATTCAAATTATTGCTAGGAGGCCCGGTCATTTGTTTCTACGCCACTGGTTTATACGATATATGTAAAATTCATGGTGGAGTAATCTGGAATAAATTTTAAATATATTTGACTGTAGGTGATGACTGAAATAGTCGTAGAGGCCTCCAAAATTTTGCTTATTTTTTGTATGAATGTTTTTTTAAAATATTCTGGGCAATAGGGAATATTATAACACCAACAATGTAATATTTCGCAACATGACAACTGCTCAAATAAAAATAACACGAGTTTATTTAAATCTGTGAAACTACCTCAGGTGGCGTGATTCTTAATTGTGCGCGTGTACACGAATGACGATACAGAGTTGAGCGCGTACGAAGCTGTCATGGGTTGTCTATTGTATTTTACACGCAGAACGAATGATCAATTGATGCGTAAGTCTCGTCGAAAGGTTGACTTAGGTGACGCTTAGGTGACGCTTAGGTGACGCGCACCGTAACGATTCGTTTGGTCACTTCCAAGAAGATATATCTTGGAAAGACCGCCCGCACTAACTTTCACGGAAGGGTTTATGTATTTCGAAAGTATGTTTTCAAGAAATTAATTTAAAAAAAATAAATAATAAAACACGACGTTGTTGATTTCACTGTCCTCTTTAATTAAAAATTAAAACGTTTTCGATGCTTAGTGCATCGTCTTCGGTAATAAACTAGAAACAGTTATTCATATCTTGAAGATGGTAATAATCATAAAAACTGATTAATATTAATGATTAATATTAAGAGGCCTGTACGGTCAGATTTACGGTCTCTCGCTGGACATTTTGAGGAATAATGTTATGTTAAACTATGGATAATAACAAACCTGGAGCTTTCAATTCACAACAACACAAGTCATAATACGAATACCCGTCGATAGCCAAGAAGTATCTTGTCTGTATTTTTTGAAGCTAAAACAGCGTTTTTAGGTTTTAATTTTACTTCTATTTTCTTAGTGATTCGCGGGTCCTCTTAAAAGCGGGCGTTCTCGAAATCACGTCTTGGGTACGTGATTACTGTCTCTTTCACGGAAGCGTCTCTATGCTCGAAAAATTCCAGTCCTACAAAATATATTCAAATTTTAATTTGTACAGTGGGGTAATTTTTATTTCGCATTTCAATTTACTTATGGGTATGTTTTTCCAGTTTGAAATTCGAGAAATTCTACAAGAATTACATATTTCTTTAAGATGAGGCTGAAAGTCAAATTATCACATAAATACTTAAGGACGTTATTTGTTATGTAAATCTTGCTAGACAGGAAAGTTATGAGAGAAAGAAACGACAATAGAATTGTTGATTTTCTCTCATTCGAGATAAGTATCAAATAACTCGTATCTAGAGTCTTTTCATACAAATCCATCGAAAATAAAATAATTTATCGAAGTACCTAATTGATTTACATGAAATTAGTCAAAAGTACCTAATCAATATACTAAATTATTATGTCAGATGCATTTTGTGATTTTGTTTAATATTATCGATTTAAAACACCACATTGCCGTTTTGTGGGCTGTTTGTTTCATAATTTATGAAACAAACGGCTAGTGTTTAAAATACAACGGTGTTCAATATAAACAAAATAAACAACAACATACTACATACAAAATAACATACATAAAATGTTTACTTTGTTCAAGAATACGTTATTTTTTCTTAAAATCAGTGTAAAATCGCCTAATTTTCGGAATTTGTAACTTATTTTGTGAATAATACAAAATTATTTAATACTATAGCTAAAATGTGCGTGAAAACATATATTTAAAAATTACGAGAGCGCGAATTTGACGCTCGGGACCGGCGGAATGAAGCGAAAAAAAACAATAAAAAATACACATTAGACACACCTAGTGTACAATATTTTAGACGTAGATACATATTCAAAATATGCGTCGAAAATATTTAACTGCATATGCCCAATCTCTACCATGTCAGAGATATAAGCATTTAAAAAAAGTAAAAACATATTTATTTAATTCAAAAAGTAAAAGGCCATTGAACTTCGAGGGCCAGACTATTTTTTATTAGGCGATGTAGGTCCCGAACCAAATATATAATAATATATATAGTAATAATGGATCACTTTCGTAAATATTTATATGATTTTGTAAAGATTTTTCATATCGGTACAGAATTTGTATACTCGTTGAACATTTTCGTCTCGTAATTTAGTTAGGTATCCATCCACCCTTAAAATATTGCGGACTAGGTCTGTTACACCATGCATATTAAAAAATATAATTGGATGGGGGTGGCGTTTCTTAAGTCACAAAGGGGTTATTATATTCAAAACTTATAATATTTTAGTATTAAATAAAGTAAAGTAATAATGTTTCACTATGTATGAAAAATGATGTCTTGCAAATGACGTCCATTTTATGCCTCACACAAACGTACTTTTCAGGTTCCAGTCCCCTGATTTCTGCACAAATGGTGTCCTTCAGTGAGTTGTTAGCATAAACTTTTTCCTTGGGTATCCCCCAAATCGGGAGCCGTTAAGTCTGGGGAAATTATGTTGCACTGTAATAAGTTATTTGATCGAAAATTTGTCTTGGAAGTTGATTGTGACTCTTGCCGTGTGAGCTGTGGCACCGCAAAGATTGAAGGATTTCAGGATACGCCGGAGCGAAGTCCGGGAGACCCCAACCTGTCCAGAACGCCTTCGCGTTGATGTAGTCCGTTGTGGTTTCGTTCCTAACGGAGCGAGGTCTGAACCCTGGCTCTCAAAACGACTAATCATTGATTCGAAATGGTGACGATATGCACGTTGAGTTATAATTATGGATTGCTGATTTTGATAATAAAATGTCACTATTTCCGTTCGCTGTTCAGTAGAGTAACTTTCCATGATCGATCTCCAAGGCCTTCTTTATAAAAATCGCCAACAAATTAAACAAAATATTAAATTATGTAACCCCTTTGTGACTTTTAGCCCTTCTGTAGAGTACAACTACACTGTCGCCATCTATGGACTAAGTTTTATATTAATCTCCTTGAAACAGCGTAGATTTCATTATATAATCTGTCGAATAATACGAAGCCTTTGACTTTGATTCATTTTTAAAATACCGGCGGTATTTGAATTTAGCGCCACAGTGGTAAGACCGCAATACGTAATGCACTGAAGCCCCGTTATAAAGTTCCACGGTTTAACGCGAATTCGGATAGAACGCAATGGGTCATTGGACCGCTTTAAAAAAATGGTTTGTGTATTTTTAAAACTTCAAAACTCGCGGTGAGTCATCCGAGCAGCAACTGTAATTGTTTTTTATTACTGAAAAATAATTTGTCTTTTAATTTTTACTATAATGATTCATTCGCGGAAATCTTTAAATCAAAATAAATTAACTTTTCAGAAGGCAGAATTGGCTAGAGATCAGACGGAAGCGATGTTGTCCAATATTCCTCTTTAAATTCAACACAGATATTACAATATTTAAATAGTCAATTAGAATAAAATTACATCATGTCATCAGCACGAAAAAAGGCCACTTTAACACAGACACAAAAGTGTAGCAAAGCAGCCAGTTATTAGAGGCGATACTAAATCCCGTGTATTATTGTATGTTCACCTCTGATGTTAAACATGTCAGCGAACCTTGTCTTATCTAAACGGGTATACAACGGGTGAAATTGGACAAAATGGGGGTGTTTTAGAACGTTAGGTCAACATTCGGTCATTGAACGATGATTTTCTGCAACCCCGATTTAACGCGACCGCGTTATAATGTTCTATATAATATGAAGTGGTCCTATTTCTTCCACTATAAATATTAAATACATAATTGCCTGAGATTTACAGTAAAATAATAAGTAAGAAGTATAGAGGGGTTGAGGTGTGGGGAGGTTGAAATAGCGAGGTAATATTTTCAAACAGTGACTGTATCAGTAATGATTATTAATATTATTAGTAGTATTATTATTAGTCAACGTAATGTGTATTGTAAGGGAGTGATTCTGATTAAATACAATAGCTCTTGCGGCAAGTTTGTCTTCACAAATATGTTTGTACAAATTTAAACAACCATTGCCGCGTCCGAATGTCGACTCAAGACAACCTCCATGTTGTGGATTTTGCTCCCATGAGATTCACCGGAGACGACTTTCAGCTTTCGTAGTCTCCGTGTTCACGCCGTGTCTCAGAGATTCGCCGTCTCGCTTCACGCGCTTCACTGTAGAAGATGATAGTTTCGGTCGATTCCAGCAGTTATCTGTCCTCGTGCTTTTATTAATTCGGTCCTCTTATTTTAACTGTAAACAATTTTTGATTGTCTTATCCATAATTTTTTTTTAAATTACAAAAATATTTTCATATCTTTGAAACCTACAATTCTAAATTTTTTTCTTTTGATTGCGATGATTGATTTATATTTTACACGTTGTCTTTATCTAACAAGGTTAAATGGAATAAATAATCATTAATGTATACATATTTGCTTCTGGTTGCCTTATTTGCCAGTGCAACGTTTGAAGTAAGTTTTTACGGCGCGTGTACACGGATGAGACATATCTCGGAGACTCGTTTCTAAAGAGATTATATCTAGAGAGTTGAAAAATCCTGTTGTACGGAGAAAAAATTTGAAGCCAGGTCTTGTAGTATGTGAGAAGGCCGTTCGGATTGTTCGGAAATGATCGGCAGTTCTCGAAAGTGCCCGAACGTAAAGGGCGTTATTTACAATAACACCATAAGTCAATTTTCACAAAACAACTAATTATGTAAATTTATTATATTTTCACACTTATTTTGTTTATTTATTAAGGTCGATATTTATATCGTGTTTTGTTTGTTTGAAATTGAAATTCGTGAACATACGCACTATTACACCTATTAAGGCTTTACATAGTACCAGAGTTTTTACAGCCAAATTGAAATAATTAAAATATATATATATATATATATATATATATATATATATATATATTTTTTAATTATTTCAATTTGGCTGTAAAAACTATATATATATATATATATATATATATATATATATATATATATATATATATATATATATATATAAAGGGTGTCTCGTAGCTAGTTGTCCAAACTTCAAGAATGAATAAATCGATCTATTTTGAACGAAAAATATTCTTGATAATTTGTCGATTTTCCCCCTGCCTGGCGAATTATCAACTTTATATATTTTTATTTTTCAAAATTCGCATTCAAAAGGTTAAGTATTATATAATACACACTATATTATAAAGTTCGATGACCTCAATACATACTGACCCACTGACTTAGAATTTGCAGGGTAGAAAAAATATAAGATAAAAAATACCGAGATTGACAACATATTTAAAAAATTGTAACACGCAATGAAATGACAATTACCTAAGCCTCAAGGAGATTTTTATTTATGACGTAATAAATAAAAATTTGCTAATATTTTTAACCTCCCATTACTAGTTAAATGAGCTAACCTTAATGTAAAATACAATAATATCTTATTCTATTAAATGGACTTATTTAATAATATTTTTTATATTCATTTAAAGTATTTTCCCTTCCACGAATATTTAAAAATATAAATGTTTACGATACCATCTACATGTTTATGGACATCGTTCATCCAATATTTACGTTTGCCATTTAGTTTTGAGGCGCAAAATAAAAAGGGACACAAGAATTGGTTATTGTCGTACTTGAATAATTTGTCATTTACGACGAAGATGTGCGTTACTAAGTTCGATGTGTTTTTGAGCCACCCGACGGTTTTTACAATGATTCTATAAAAAGGTATTTTAACATACATTTTAATATACAGAATACAACGTTTTCATATTTACAATAAATCGTATTTATGTTAAATTTTATTACTTTTACGAAATGTGATAAACTATTTTTAATTTATCGTTTTATCATTTTGGTTCAGTTTTTAATTTTAATCTTATTTGTATTTTAATATAATTAACTTAAAATATTGTATTATTAATTCCGTATAAAATTATATTTTTAGTCGTTTAATTTAAATAAATGATGGTTTTACAATGATTTACACACAGATTGGGATTTTTGTGTAAACACCTTTTGAATGCACTTTGATGTGCATTAGTATTATATTATATTATAGTTAAATTTCAGTTTTTTCGATTGCTGAATATTACAAGTTTAGAAGTACATACTCGTACATACATACCGATCTATATTTTCGATTACTAGGTAAGCTATTTACATTTTTTTGTGTTCTGCTTTCCATTCAATATTTTGATTCCCTTGTTTTTTAAAATTATTTTTTGTAATTTACAGTGCTTGCGTTTTTTTTAAAAATTCTTATGAACTTTACTCAGTGGACGAGTGAGCGAACTACCGTTTTAAGTCAGCGGAAGTCGAGAGCTCAGTAAGGTATGTAAGTACCTATAGATACGTGTATACGTACATGAGGGCATACTTAGGTAAGGTAAATCAGCTGATCTAACATTTTAGTAGGAGTAATTTCTATAGTATTGCATTTTGAGTGTTTTATCAATTAATTAATCAGCGAATTAATTTATAAAATTTGGTATGAATTACTTTAATGGTAGTCAAACGTTTTACAAAAGATAAGTAAGAAATATTGAAAAACAAATGCTATATTTGAATTCGCATAACTCCCTTAACTGTAAATATTTTACCAAAGTGTAAATAACATTTTTTGTTCAAAATTGAATTAATCCCACGAAGTTTTTGCTACTAGCCATGAGACACCCGGTATAAAAAATAATGTTCTTCATTATAAAAATTTAGTAAAGGAAAATGTGTGTATTAAAACGATAAAATATTTTTTAAGTAAATTTTTTATAATGTTTAGAAAAATTGTATGTGTGTGTTCTGTTTGTTTTACTTATCACGCCAGCCGCATATTCATATTTTCAAGTAGAGCTGTGAGAATATGTCTAAACATTAAAAAAAATAAAACAATCTACAAACAAAAGCTTTGGTTCGAATTTCTGTTTATTTTTATATTTAGGGTTCAAAAACGAAGATAGATTTTCACATTGATTATAGAGGTACACCATAAAAATAAGGCCTAGAAAAACTTGGACCCCAAAACTCTGACAGATCCGATTATGCCCGGCTTTCAGTATTCATGACTTGGTGTACGCTCGATCTTTGTAGCTCGGGAGCTTTAATCTCCAAGTCTGTAATTGATATATCAACCATCGTCTCCAGTGAGACATCATCATCTGACTGATCATGATCTGAATACCACGCAAGATAACATATCATCTAACATTTGTAGGTAGGTTTTCTGATTTCAAAACGACATTTTATTTCTTAAAAAATAAATATCCATATGTTGCTCCTCGTTTTTCTGCTTCGATCAGGTAATTAATATAAGTCAAAAATGTTTTTTTCTTCTGTTCAGCCTGTCAAATATTATTTTTCTATAGCTAAGGCCGCGCGTGTGACAATCCTCTGTTGATTTCCCGTGCAATTCTCATCGTCATCACTTTTTCTTTCGTCACTAAATATGCCTTAGGTCGTAGCGGGTCTTTCGTGGGGGAAAGTTCCATTCGTCACGCGCGCACTCCAGTCAGTAGGGGCAAGTGCCCTACCTTTGGACAAAACTTTATTTTTCAACTTTAGATATTTTTATCTGATAAATAGAAAATAATACGGCTAAACTCTTTTCTCTTACCTACTGGGATGACATTTGTGTATGTATTTTATATTTTTAGTGCGGTTAAATTATACACCGTTTAAAAGTTATAACAACTTTACCAAAAACTGACAAACCCAAAAAATTAAAAGATTATTCATCGTAGAAATTTGAGGTTAGAAATATACAAAGTTAACCATTTAATCAAATAGGCTTATTCTTCATTTACTAATATGCAATTAACTAATATAAGATAATATTATGTAAATAGTTATTAAAAATATTTCATCAAAATAGGTAAAAAACTTACTTTTCGTACAATTATTTTTAAAATTTGTAAAACAAAAACACTATTAAAAAAATGAAAGATTTGACACAATAAAGTTCTAGCTGACGAAAATGGAATACCCGTATATTTTTAGAGAATTTTATGTTGAATATTGCCAGAGAATATGTGTTGTTGTGGGGCACTTGCCCTCTACTCTCCTGGTTAAAAGTGCGTACTCTCGCGTTCGGAATATTATACAAGCTTTTGAAAAATATATTCGGCTCGGGTAATAAACTAACTCGGAGTTCGGGTAATATCAAAATGGTACCTTGTAGTGCTTGCACATGGGTAATAATTGACGCTCGAGATCACTCTCATCCGACACGTCTCGAATGTCGCGTGAATTAAGCCAGTGGTCGTCCGTTGTCTATTTTATTTTGTAGACAGTAGTTGTCTATTCTATTGTATTTTGTAGACAGAACGACCAACTGTAACATACCGACCTTGACCGCCAAATCTCTGAGACGAGAGATCAAATTCTCATTTGTATGGGTGTGGACGCATCATTAGGCTAACGCGGGCGTGAGGTAAGTAGGGAGGGTTAAATAATGTACATCAACACGTACATTAATTTATATTATCCACAAAGTAAAAATAATTAATGAAATGTGAAATTAATAATCTTTATCTTTAAATTTAATTAAAATCACACCAAAACTACAGGTTTTTCGGCGATTTTTTTGTAACAATTGACAGCGCTCTTATCTACGAGTGGCGCTGTGAGTAATTTAAATGTTTTTATATACGAGCTTATAGCTATTACATTTAATTTACATATTTATAATAAATATATAATGTATTTTTCGGCAATGTTCTGTCTAAGGTGTGTTGTGCGCACGCGCACACGATTTGACGCCATAGCGCACACAATTTTAAATATGACTTCTTAGGTTGGCGACTATGTTGAGTTATCCTTTTTAAGATCATCAACATTTTGATTATTGAACTACTTTGTGAGGTTACACAGTCAATGTAATCTCTTTCTAACTACACTACTCATTCTTAAAGTCTTTTTATCCTGAATCCTAAATCCTGCTCTAAACTGATGAGTAAACAATGCAAGATCCAAAGTGAAAGTGAGTTAAAATCTTAGTAGTAGTCTGCTTAATATAATATCTAATCTAGTAATTTAGTTATTTGTTTAATAGCCGGCTTTGTGCACGTGTAATTACTTTGCTAAGTAGTTCTTTGATTTTTACGCGGGTTCCTCTAGAAAATAATCCGTTATCTTTTACCTGTGAAAACCTTAATTATAACAATATAATATATATATGTATATATCTTTCTAATTGATACATTTAATTTGTATTAAAATACCACAGAACTATGTTCTGAAAAACTGACCGGAGTAGGTACGCAGATTTCCTTGATAGTTGTCATTAGTTCTCTTGACTTATTTATTCGTCTTAATGCATATTATTTAGTAATGCGGTTAACCCAGGCCCTACAAGTTGCCCTTTACTGGTACAATAATGTTTTTCTTGTTTTCTCCATTGCTTGAACATTGCTTTTCGGTTCCAAAATGCCCAAGTCCATTAAATGTTTAACTCCACGATCTATAGAAAACAAGTAATCCTCTGTAGGAGAATGCGTTACCATTTCACGAGTTTACAAATAATTTTATTTATATTTTTTATTTATTATCTTTTCGAAACAAATATCTAACAATTCTGGCGTCTATAAACTTAGTTGCAAGGATTGTGCTGCATTTTATATTGGTAAAACGGGTAGAAATTTTAATATAAGAGTAAAGGAGCATTTGAGATGTTTGAACAATGGTGGGTTTTCAGAATTTGCTAATCATTTGATAGAAAATAGTCATGGTTTTGATAAAAAATTGGGATTGTCAATTTTGCACATAAACGGTGTAGGTCACAAATTAAATAATTTGGAATCGTTGGAGATAAATAAAGCATGTAAAAGTAATCAGGAAATTCTAAACATTCATTTTAACTACGAGTCCTATTCTAAAAATTTTTCCTAAAAATTATTCGACTAAATTTGTATTGAGCAGCAATTTGAGTTAGGTACTAAATTTATTTTTTTAAATAATTGTTGTTTTTTTTTTAAATTTAAAAATAGATTCTGGTGAAAAAACAATGCTATATTTTTAGTTAGTTATGACATCCTGAAGAAGGAAAAGGTATTTTAGATGTTTTTTAAACTCAATTAGTGGTTAATAAAACTAAGATAATAAATAAAAAATATGAATTTTAACCACAAAGTTAATATTGCTAATTTTGAAAGTAATTTTATTTATAATTATAAATTTAAAAAAAGCTCGATATTACAAAATCAATTTATTTATATTTTTTATAATCAATTGTAATTGATTGTAAAACCTTCATTTTTAGCAACTATAGGTATAATGCAGGTATATCAAACACGCAGCCTACGTACCGCCAACATATGTTGGCGGTACGTAGGCTCTAAAAACAATAACTTTTTAAACAAAAATCATTAATTTGGCGTAAACAAATAAAAAAGAAAACATTTTTCATTTTGAAAGTTGGTAATCCCTATTTGTAATTTGCGTACTCATTGATTTCAATTATGATTTCAAAAACTGTTAATATTAGTAACTTTTTTTTACTTCGCCTTTGTCCATTGGTATTGTTAATGATAGCTTACAAATGTAATTGAAATCCTACATCGCTCTTTGTTAAAGCGAAAATTTATAGAATTTTTAAATTTTATACGTTTTTATTTGCAGAGTAGTTTACCAAAGTATTGTCACATATGCAGGTAAAGTTTGGGAGCACTTGATTACGCGATCGCTTTTTCTTTAATAAAAAATAACAAAAGTCCAGATGAAAATTAACCAATTTTGGTTATAAATTAATAAAAAATTGTTAATTTTATTTAAAAAAAAAGTTTTTTATACACTGAAAATATTCAACCCTAACTAGCTTACAACACAAACTAGGTTATGTTACTCGTGATGCTTAAGTTTTTGACTTACCGGAAGTAATGTAATAGAATTTTTTTTAAAGTGCTGCAAATTGTCTTCCTGTCTTCAAAGCCTAAGCTCGAGGATATCGTTGCGTAATGTGTAGTTCCAGCAAGAGTGGTTGGTAATAAAAAACAGTCACTTGCCGATTTAAAAAATCAGCACTCTTGGCCTCGGGCAGTTTAATATGTTATTTGTTATTATCTATCTGCATTTGCTTACCTAGTAACGCAATCATATTATGTGATTTACTGCATTATGTTAATTTTCCAATTATTGGTATTATATTCTAACACTGTTATGCTATGGTTTATCAGTATTGTTTTGATTGGACACTGAATGAAAGCGAGCAACTCTGTCAACTCGATACTTAAACAAAATACGTATGCCAGCATATAAAATGTAGGGGAGACCGGGGCTAGAAATAACTGGGGCAGGTTGTAATATGCCCAAAAAGTTTTAAAATAATCGACTTGGTAACACTGCGAAATGTATAACAATTGCAGTATCCCGCCAGGTTGACCAATCAGCCAATCTGTGAGTGCGCGATCGTGTTGTCTTCATGACGTAAGTAAAATTTTGATTATTTGTTTTCGATTCTGAATATAATTTTAATATATAACGTGTCCCTTTATCTTTGTAAGTCATCTAACATAGTCGGACCATCGTGGGGTTAAATGTAACATTTTTTATTTATGTACCCCAAGCAGTGAATAAAATGTTATTTTAACTTTGTTTTATTAACCATTTATTGAGTAAAAATACATTTACCGATTTCAAAAATATCATTTTCTTGTTCAGGATACCAATAACTAATCAATTACACGTTATTGTTTCTTTAACAGAATCTATTTATGAAAAACAATAATTATTTAAAAAATAAATTTAGTACTTAACTCAAATTGTTACTTGATGATACAAAATTACTAGAATAATTTTTAGGAAAAACTTTTGGAATGGGACTTGTTAAATTTAGTTGGTTGATAATGATTATTGGCTTAGGATTTTATACATAAATAAATTTTCGAATCAAATATCTAAACACCTACCGCGAAACATTAGACCGGCATTTTATACAAATAATCATATAGGAAATTTACTCAAATTCTAAAGACAAAGATGATAAATTTAACAATTCTAATGTCTATAAACTTAGTTGCAAGGATTGTGCTGCATTTTATGTTGTTAAAAGGGGTCGAAATTTAAATATAAGAGTAAAGGAGCATTTGAGATGTTTGAACAATAGTGGGTTTTCAGAATTTTGTAATCATTTGATAGAAAATGATTATGGTTTCGATAAAAAAATTGGGATTGGCAATTTTGTATGTAAATGGCGTTGGTCATAAATTAAATAATTTGTATTCGTTAGAGATAAATAAAGCGTTTAAAACTAATCAAAAAATTATAAACAAACTAAATTTAACTTCAAATCCTATTCTAAAATTTTTTTTTCAAAATTATTCTACTAATTTTGTATCATCAAGTAACAATTTGAGCTAAACACTAAATTAAATTTATAAATAATTATTGTATTTTAAAAATAGATTCTGTTAATGAAACAATAACATATGTTTTTGATTAATTATTGACATCCTGAAAAAGAAAATGATATTTCTCTAAATCGGTAGATGTATTTTTATTCAATAAAATGGTTAATGAAACAAAGGTAAAAATAAAAATAATGAATTTTAACCACAAAGTTAACTTTGCCAATTTTAAAAATAATAAAATATTAGTTTTTATGTGAGATTTGTATTGTTTTTGCATAATGCACAGATGAAACACTGAGCGCGGAAGCACATCCTCGAATTCGACGAAGAAAGCTGCAGAGAAAGTTGTTAAATAATACATATGCCAGGCAGTAAAAAATTTTAAAATTTGCCATTACAAAATTTGTTGCCGTTCCGAGGCTGGTATACTATTATTGGTTTGTTTAATTAACATTAAATTGTTTCGGGTAAAATTTATTCTTATTACTATTTACCCCCACCCACTGTTACTTGTTGCCTCCATAGCTGGGGCCAAATGTAACATCCGTCTGCCTTTAAATAAATGCATATTATATGTAAATTACTTGTATTAAACAATCAATATTATAAAGCCTAATAATGCATGTTAAACTCAAAAACAACAGTATGTGCAAAGGATTGTCCAATGAAGAAATAATCGCTTAAATAATAAAAATGTTACTTCTAGCCCCCGGTCTTCCCTACTTTTTTTTATTTTTAAAATTAATAATTTTCGATATGAAGAGTCTAGGAAAAAAAGTCCCATTTACGGGTGTAGTGACGTTCTGTTATGTAGTATTTTAGAGGTCCCTGTTTGAAATAATGGGGTAAATATACTAATTGAAACAGGAAAATAATGAGAAATCCAGTTATAAATGATATTGGATAATTTGTATAGCGCCATTTCCGTAAAAACTTTCATCTCAATGAAATTCTTATTATTTTGAATCCTTTGTTTAAATGATAAATGCACATTATTTGCATACAATAGCTCGATTTCCCATCAATTGTTATTAAATCAGGGGACTCGATTGGATGAATGTAGAAACAAAACAGGGTATTGGGTGATAAAACTATTCCATTTTTCGGTGAATCTGACACTAGCGACACGATGCGATGCGTCAAGAGAGAAATTAATCGGCGAATACGGCCTTCGGCAAACATTGCTAAAGCGGAGAGCGTCCTATACTCATTTTTACATTGATCCTGTGTTTTTGATTATACATTATTGCAATACTGCATACTGCATAATGCATATTGCTCAGCTCTCACACTGTCCGCGTCTACTGTACGGTGTGCGCACAATGCGCCGTTGCAGACTCGTTCCCCCGTCCGTCTCCGACAGTCGAGAGGCGCCCCGCTCATAAGTGCAAAATATCTCGAGCGGTGCGTGCGAAAACACGCCGAGCCTGGTCCGACCCTTCGGTGCGGTGGCTGTCTAGCTGCGTGGAGCCCGATTCGAGGAGTCGGCTCTCGGCTAGCCGCGTGTTAATAGTGGATAACCGCGGGCACGCGCGACCCACATCGCTCGGGCCCGGTGCAGTATTTAGGCTTCTAACTCTTGATGGGCCGAGGGTCGTCGACCGCCGCCGGAGGTTGTCGCGGACCGTTCGAGCCGTCGCAAGATCCAACGCGCGCACACACACCGATCGCACAAATTTATACAGATAAAGGAATACAATAAAAAGACTGATCCTTTATTTTCATTCCAACAAAGAGCTTCATCAATATCCATCTCATAATTATGCTACGAGAACAAAAAATAATAGACTCACCGTGAAGCCTAAAATGAAAACAAGCTTTGGTCAATCCTTCCATATATTTCTGGCCCCCAAAGCCTATAACATTTTGCCGAGCAGTATGAAACAATTCTCGATGTACAAACTCAAACACCCTTTCAGGAGCTGGCTATTGGGTGTTGGCAGAAATGAAACCGAGCAAAGATTCATGGAAATGATCACGTGAACAGAACATTATTTCTTTATATTAATTTTTCTGTTTTGCATAGTCTTTCAATCGTGGGATAGCGAGAGTATTTTACTTATTTATTATGTTACTAGAATTCTTTTATAACCCTGTTTACTTCGTTCCTTATAAAGGGTTTTTCATTAAGGGTGCTCAAACTTTTTTTTAAAATAAAACAAAAACGAATGAATATATATAAAAAAAAAAATTATTATGTTTTGAAGTACATTTAGTGGCAATTATGTATGAAATTCAATTACCCTCGCATGACCACCGCGGGCACGTTTGCAGAAGTCCAATCGTTGAATCCAATTTTCCACCACTTTTTCACATAATTCGGCCCGAATCGCACCAATTTCGCGTTCAATATTTTCTCTTAGCTCTTGTAACGTCGCCGGCTTGTTGGTATAGACCAAAGATTTAACATAGCCCCAAAGAAAATAGTCCAATGGTGTTAAATCGCATGATCTAGGAGGCCATTGAACTGGTCCATTTCGCGAAATAACACGCTCACCAAATTTGGTTTTCAATAAGTCAATTGTTGCGTGTGCCGTGTGACTGGTAGCGCCGTCTTGTTGAAGCCACATATTGGCCAAGTCCATACCTTGCAATTGAGGCCAAAAATAATCAGTTATCATGGAGCGATAACGATTACCATTCACAGTAACATGACGATTAGCATCATCAACAAAAAAATATGGTCCAATGACACCTCCGGAATGTAATAACACCAAACAGTGATTTTTCCGGGATGCAATTGTGTTTCGTGAAGCACGTGTGGATTGGTGCCTACCCAATAACGCATATTTTGCTTGTTTACATATCCATTGAGCCAAAAATGAGCTTCGTCGCTAAAGATGATTTTTCGATGGAATTCAGCATCATTTTCAAATTGTTGTGCAGCCCAATTGAGGAATTGGCGACGCTTCAAATGGTCAAGCAGCTTTAGTTCTTGTGTCAACTGGATCTTGTATGGATGTAGGCCAAGATCTTTTCGCAAAATTCGCCACAATGACGTCACAGAAATGCCCAATTGTTGAGAACGTCGTGTTAGTGACTCATTTGGGTCATCAAGAACAGATGCTCTAGCGGCGGCAATATTTTCCTCACTTCGTGCATTTCTTTGTCTCACTGGCACTGGAACATTGTGTAGCGACAATGTGCTTTCAAATTTTTGCACCAAACGTTGAATTGTTGATGTGGCAGGCAAGTGATGACGACGATAAAATGGTCGTAATGCTCTTAAAGTTGCGGTGAGCGAACGCGAATTTTGGTAGTAGATTTGAATAATTTGCAAGCGTTGCTCCGGTGTGTACTGCTCCATGATGATTTGCCAACTAAGTACGAGTGTTAACCTCAAAAAAAATTGAAGAAATATGGCGTAGTTTCTTGTCCCTGTTAAATAAAGTTTGAGCGTCCCTATTGAAAAACCCTTTATTTGTATGATAGACAACGGTCTGTCTCCTTTAGTACAGACTTCGGTCTAGTTAAGAGACAGTGGACATCTCTCACATTATGAAGCTTGTTCGCCTTTTTAGTATATTTATAAGAATGTTTATAATCTATAATATGTACGTATATTAAGAACATAAACAGAATAAATAAAGTAAAAAATAAATACATCTATTCGTTCGATGGTCCCTAATTACAAATCCAGAGATTGAAATGATTGGTTAAAATATCAACATTCAGGATTAGGATATTTATCAGTGGGTAGGTACTGCACCTACTACTGTATGTTTGTTTTCATTGCAATATTATTTAACATTATAGGGTTCGTTTTATTTTTGCGGAAACTGAAAAAGCTATCTCCAATTTGTTTTATCAATATGGGGTTCAATTTGTTCAGAAAGAAACGGGCTACATGATTGCCTTTATACATTTTCACCTACATGCGTTCCCAGTGTTATGTTTCAGCCTTAATTATTAGCTTTGTCCCATCTTCTATCCGTTGCCAGAAGAAATGACGAGTGTCTCGAGAAGCTCGTGGACAGAGATCCCAGGGGCAGTTAAGGAAGAGGACGGTCTCCTACACTACACAACTCCTAAAGGAGTTGACTGCCGTAATCAGCATGACTCGAAACCTGGAGGAATGGAGACGTATTGTGCACCAAGATGAAGAAAGGATGGTAGTTACACAATATTCGCATCAGAAATATTACTAGTGCAATTCCTTTCTTCAAATTTTTGACTTGAGAACAAAAAAAAATGTTTTAAACCATTTTACTGTTCTCTTCGGTTCAATTCCCATTCAATTTTTCATTTGTGACGAACATACATTAGAGTACTAGAATTTTATTTATATAATTTATTAAATATGCAAATTTATGATTTTAAATATTATATATACACGTGTATTTAAATCAAGTTGTAGTTAAACTTATAACGAGATAATATTTTAAAAGGCCGAATTAATGAAGTGCTAGCATTTACTAATACGCCGTCAACTTTCGCTTGACAAGGTGTCGTGTATCCGAGTCGCAGCGAGCTCATGTTGGACATTTATCTGGTGTCGTGCAACGTGTGTAATTGTAAATACCATATCGCGAGTCTTTTTATAATATTTAATTAGATTGTTAAATCTTGTATAGGGAAAATGGCAAAAATAAAATCGAATGATGCCGCGGTTAATGCTGGTCGAGAATGGTCCCGGCTGGTGTTTCCGCAAAACTTTTTTTTCAGTGTTGAAAATATTACTTATTACCAAAAATGAGAAGTGTTCTACTATAATACAACTTAATTTAAACAAATATTTAATCAGACCTTTACTAACGGAATATGACGCCCGCCGTGACTGCTGAGTTGTGCCAAGGCTGCCTAGCGATAGATTAAAGCGGTTTGTGTCTTAATTATAGAGATTTGTTAGAGAAAAATAAGAATGACCTAAGAAAAACCTGGAACATAATCAGGGACATTACCCACATCACGCAAGAAAAAAAATCGAATACCACAGGAATCCCGCCTGATGAATTTAACACATTGTTTAGTTCAATAGGTCAATGTCTAGCTAATAAAACTATCCTGAAACTAAACGTCACCGAAACTGAACACAGTAAAAGAGTTATATTACAAAAAAGAACACAAAATTCAATTTTTCTCAATCCAGCAAAAATCTAAGAAATATCAACAATAATTAGTAATCTAAAAAGAAATAGCGCCCCAGAAATTGACTCGATTACGAGCGACTTTTTAAAGAACACAAAGGATCACATACTCAAACCATTATATTTCTGTATATCTCTCTAGTTGATTTATTATACACATTAAATTAATCAATTAGAGAGATGTACAGAAAAAGGTTAGGAAAAGTACAGGTTCTAATCCCGTTATCAACCAAATATTTTTTCGATTTTTCCTGTATATCTCAAATTGTGTCATTTAATTTATGTTTCTTATTATTTTCCTCTAGTCAAAATTGAAACTGGTCATTCAATCTTACTAGAGAGCTTATTTCGAGAATCTTTTACAGGAATAAACTTCTTTATAGCTTAAATACGATCGTCAAGACCCTTCCTTCCAGACTTTCGCTCCCTTGAAGTAAAATAGCCCAAGACCCAAACAGCATGTTCCAAATATGTTCAATGTGACGTCAAGTATTTTTGTCATCTTTTTACATGTATCTAATTTATTTTTCTGATTATCCATTATTTCTTGTGTCCAGCGTCGGCCCGCTACTATCTTCACAATGTCATTCTTTCATCTGTCATACGACCACTAGAGACCAGTATAGTCTCCATTTAGTCACTTTTTGACTTTATCTTTCTGTTATCGTATATTGACCGTTTCATTACTCCTATGGCGACTACTTACTAGTATTTTTATTATCCCCAAAGAGAGCAGACACTTCGAGAACACAACCCATATAATAAATAATATTTGTCTGGATATGTTATTGGATCCGTACATGTGTCATGGCCAGTAAAAAAAAATACCCATCTATCGTCTCGCGTACGCGTCGCACTTTCTTTTCTTATAAATTGGTACCAGTATTCTATAATAAAGATATATTAAAATAACAGATGGTAAGGTTTACGTTTGTTCAATAATAATTCATATTTTCGCATTTTTTTATGAAAATGTGTTTTTTATTATTATTGTATTTTTAACATTTTAACACGTCACTTAACACGTGCCTGGCAAAAAGTAATCGAGGTAGGAATACAAATATTTAACCTCTACGTCACGAAGGTGATCCTTGATAGGTACACAACACAGGTATATTGTACATTCTTAGAATATTATAGTTTCAGTGGCTCGGAGCGATGTATCTGCATGTTCGTATTAAAGATAGGTTAGACAATATTTTCAAATATCTTCTCGTCAGCCCCAGCCCCTTACATATTATATATGTTTTTAATGTGTAAAAAGGAATCTTGTACTTTCCACGAGAGACAGGCGCCACAACAAATATAATAATATGAATGGTCTACAGTTTAATGCTAATAAGGTAATCAACAAATATCAAATTAATATACCTATAATTACTCCCGAAACTTTTATGACTTACATTTGTTGTATTTTTAAATTACATACAAATCCCTAACGAGCCTTTTTTAAAAATTATTTGCGGGTTACAGAGCGCCCTGCTTAACTCGTTAAATATAGCTACTGTGTTAACTCATTTAGGCATCATACCAGCCCTTTACATCATACGACTACCTTTGCAAAGCTTTAAAAATAACTTTACTTTTCGAAGAGAAGTGCATTTTGCGTATATATTACGTTTTTAAATTTTTAACGGTCTCTGTAGTATATCTGTAGACTCATCATTCAGGGGAACTAAGTTGTGAAATACACATTGTGTGTAACGTTTAGTCTTTTAGCGTCTTAACTTTTGTTCCAGTTCGATGATGATCCCATTGAGGCTGAGAAGCTGGACCTGTAATAGTAGAATAATTGAAACCTAATTCATTATGTATGTGTTTATGCACTTATATTTAGGTACACGAAACGTAGGCACCTGCCGATGATTAAGTGGGAGATAACAGCACAGTTGTATATTGAAATAGCACAGTTGTATATTGAAATAAAATGCTACATTTTAATGGAGCATGGTTCACCTCCGGCATTCGGTGTATTCCATAATTCCATTGTGTTTCTTTACACGGCAGGGTGAAAGTTGTATTTTGGAACGCCGCTTCGCTACAGATATTTTTAATGTAACCATATATAATATATGAAAACATCTGCATAGGGAAATCGCCTTTACTTGCGGGGAAACAAAGTGCAGTCACTCTTATCAATCTTAAAAATTAATGGAACCATCGCGTACAGCACTAGTTTTATTTAGAGAGTAGAACATTATTGGGTGTATATTTTTATCATTTTACGCTCGTCTGCTGAGAATTAATTGCACGTTTTTGGGTCGTTTGTTTCCGTGTAAGGTGTTCCGAATAAGGAACAGAGGGCGATAATTAATATTATTTATAGCAATAATTAAATATTATCTCCTCAAAACGTTAAATGTCAAACTAATCTGTCAGTTTCTGCCTCAGAAAATACGCCCCCTTGTACAAATTATTATTAAATTATTAAATTATCAACCCTCGTATAACTCTAACCAAAACCACCAGGTTTATTTCGTCATATTGATCACCCAATTTTAGTATTATTGTTACCATTATAACAAAGGTAGTAGTAAAATATTTAAAAAGGGTCAAATTATTTAATATTTCGGCAGTGGGGTTGGTTTAATTTTTATTGACAATTAAAATAAATAAGTAAAAAGATACTTTTTTTGAAAACTGATTTCAGAGTGTTATGAAATGTAGAACTTTATGATTATTATTTAACACACATGCAAAATGTTTAAACAACTTAAAGAAGAAATATAAAAATATTATATTTCTTGTAAAAACAATTACAAATAACGTATAAAAATAAATTACAAGGGAACATTTTACGGAAACCAAGTGATTTACAATGTTTTCGGCTTTTTCTTTATCATTGTGAAATTTTAAAGTTAAAAAATTTAAGTAATAACGTCAAATGTTATAATTATGTATGTATATTATATATAATGTAACTGACTATGAAACATGCGGTCACGCCGTTCCCCGCGGGGGTAGGCATAGAGGATCGAGCGCCACACTCTTCTGTCCCGACACACAATTTTCGCCTCATTCACATTCATGCATTTTCTTATGCAAGCTCGTCCACTATTGAGGTTTATAACAGGATCATCGTTCAGTATCTGGTTACCTGGTCGTGGTGTTAATATTACAATTTAAAATTATTATCTTTACGTTAATTTGGTAGTCAGGGCTGGATTTATGGTGTGAGGACCAACCTCACTAGACATTTTGATAATATAACAACAAAACGTGAACTACGAATAGCAACACAGATATAGAGACGATTTTTTAATTTAACTTGCTATCACGTCATTTTTCCACAAAGGTAGGCAGAGAGGATGAATATGCGCCATACTCTTCTCCCTGACCATAACTCTCGCCTTACTCACACTCATACATCTTCTTATGCAAGTTCGTCGATTGTTGAGGCTTCTAACACGACTGTTGTCGTATGTGTCCTTCGATAGCTAGTCCTCGGTTTACTTTTGGTAATGTTGAATACGTTCATTTAATACATGCCTATAAAAATACACCAAGCTTTGTGAAACTGGGCTGTTATACAAAATGGTCGCTCTCCTTGCAGTCTATAACAATAGAATATAAAGTCTATAAAAATACAATATAAAATGTTTTTATATCACCGCCGTAAATATATCCGATCGAACCGAAAATCGTATCTCAAAAGAAGCAGTTTGGCTTTTTTAAATTTACACAAATAGAATGCACATATGCAAAATTTATACCAGGCCTACCTATCGAAGTATGGAAACACGTAAACAACGACCATCTTCCAGTATCTGGTTTACCTGGTGATGCCAAGTCTTCCGGTTTGCGGTGCCATCAACGCTCGCGTTATATATATTATACATTTTTTACCATTCTCTCCTCATTCGTTCTGACCAGACAAAGTTCGACAGTACATGAAGCTGATGGCAGCCGAGCGCAATCTGATGCCAGTATTTTTTTGGGGTTTTATCCATTTTCTGTTGATGTTGATTTTATATATTTTTCTCTCCTTGCACTTGCCCAACTCTATAAATCTGCTACTGTTCGAAGAACTGTTTTAGTTCAAGTTTTATCCGTGATGCTAACGCTTTACTCTATGCGAAAATAACTACACAAGTATTTAATAAACATATGTATTTAGATTAATAAAACGTATAAATTTGACGATCGCATTAGATTGTTACATTACTTTAATTGAATACTGAAAATAAATATTTTTTGTATAATAGATGAGATACCAGACTGGCTTGCGACTGTGATTTAAATTGGCAGAATTAACATTGTTGTTCAAATTAATTATTTTTACATCTACCGGTTTCAAAAAATATCATTTTCATCTTCAGGATATCAATAACTAATCAAAACATATGCTATTCTTATGATTCTGTTAAAGAAACAATAAGTGGTTAATAAAACTAAGTAAAAATAAATAAATAATTACATCACTAATCATGGTTTTGAATCTATATTAATGAATTGACTTATGTACTTTATTTAATTAATATTAATGAATTAACTTTTTTTTTTTTTTTTTTTAATAATATTTTTATTCCGAACACATGCGAATAAATCAGTAATTATATCAAATTCATTTTATCAAAGTGTTTCACATAATTTTACCAAACATAAACATTTAACGTTAATTATTAAGGAGAACACATTCTTATTGTGATGCTGTAATTATTCAGAACATAGCTCTGTGATGTTTTAAATACTAATTAATACATTTAACGTTCAATAAACTTTTATGTAGAAGCAATGGTCTTCAGAATGTTGGTCGGAGAACAATAAAAATATTAATAGTTATAGCTTTTAATTTATTATTTCTTCCTGTAAGTACTCGTACATTTTACTAATGGTATAAAAAATATCAAAGAAAAATACAAATGTTTATAAATAATCTTTATTTTCTGACATATTTTTACTTATTATGTGAAATATTAAATCTGTTTAGAATACTTTGAAAATATCAAAGGTTTGCATTAAAATAAATGCAAATAAGTAACATGGCACCGATATCAATATTGACTAATTTACTACGTACAAGATTTTACTTTGGTTTTACGAACTTTCAATCTTAAGTAACTTATGTTTTTTAGCAGACACTAAATTTTATTTTCAAGTAAATCTATTCAAATTTAATCCAATTTTCTATACATTATATATAATTCCACGCCCTAGAGTGAAAGATCACTTAAATCATAGGTGTATAAAATTTTTAAAAATATTTATAAAAAAAAAACCTTTTAATTATTATTTTAGATTCTTTTTGCATGCAATTTATAAATGTGTTTATGCTAAGTTAAAATATTTATTTAAATAAAAGTTAATCGTGCAAAATTTCTAACAAAATTTTATATAGTATGGCACACGTCCGAACACTAAAATTCTGACGAATTTTCGGGAGTCCAAACTTAACTCTGTTAATATTATTCAATGAGTGTAGATTTATGTTATAATACTCGTATATAAATTATTCATGTTAATAATGCTGCAGTGTAGTACGATTCATTCAATTTTTATCTTAAGCATAGTCAGAATGGTGACTATGCTTATTGAGAGTTCGTGCTACTTATTTTATTTTTGTTATTTTATCAATGTATTATTTATTTTAGGGACGATTACAGTGGTAACATCATTTTTTGGAGAAAAGTTACTTATCCTAGTGAAATTCTTGGCATAATATAAAATGATTATACGGAGAATTCAATTGTATTTACAATAGATATAAAAATATTGGTTTTATAGAGAAACTTAATTGAATTTAGTTTTATTGAGATAATCTCAATTATAATTGCTAATGAATATATGGATTTCGTATGCATAAAAAATATTTGAATTAGTTGATATTTTACTTATGTAGTTTATTAATTTTAATACCACTCGATAACGCTAATTTTGTATCGAGGGTAAACATTTTGGGCAGCTTGGATTTTTGAAATGAAAATTCTCATATTAGGATTACTAACAACAATACGTGATGAAAGTGACCATATGTACGCGTCATATTTGTTACCGAGATTATTACATATTTTATTCAATACCCATACACGTCATCTTTACGTTTTGATAAACTTGGTACCTACCCAAAAAAATTAATTAGAAAACAATGTACGTACCTACAAATAAAATTAAAAAATGTAATTTATTCCTTTCCGGGTGATCTGTAAACACAAGCAATTTACCCATAACAACGAGGGCAATTAGTAGAGTAGGGTGGGGATGAGAGTACAACTTTTTATAAATGACAGGATAACGTGATTATAGGGCTTTTATGTAATACAATACTTAATGTGTGTTGAAGAAGATATATTTATTTTTATTTATTAATTTATTAACGCCCTTACGGGCTTTTACAAAATAGGTTTGGTATAAAACATTATAAAAAACACATGAGCAGCTACACAAGTAGCATGGAATATATATAGAAAAATAGAATAGAAAAAATAGAAATTAAAAAATAACAATACAAACTAAAAAATAAAGGTTCAAGACAGAAAACATAATAAATTTTAGGTTTGACCCATAATGGCTGAGTATCAAAATCAGTTGTATCTTTGACTCGGAAAGGCATCAAAAACATCACTCTTATATTTAAACATAGAAATCGGAATATATCTACAAGACCAAAATCGTTCCCAAGCCTGTGAAGTCTTTGTGTGGGTGCATTTCTATAAAAATGAGTAAATGATGAATTTACATGAAAAAGCACCGACGACCTGGTACTCAGCGCAGGAACGTGGTATACAATCAGTTCAGTTAAATTATGGGCGTCCTTCAGTATGTCATTTACTATTTTAAATAAAAATAATAAATTACTTAAAGTTCTTCTACACGATAAGTTAGTTAAATTAAGAGTGCTCATTAGAAAATCATAATTCAATTGTTCAGCGGGTATACACAGTTTGAAGTTAATAAACCTTAAAAATTTATGCTGAACCGTTTCTAATTTTAATTCGTGCACTTTATAGAATGGAGACCATTTAGTTGAATTGAATTCTAAATTACTACGAACTACAGTCGTGTATAAAACTTTAAGTGATTTAAGTGAATTGATATCTTTCATCCGTTCTTAATACAAAATCGAAACATTTCATAGCTTTATTCATGATTTCATTAACGTGTGGAACAAATGATACTTTTTCATCAATTAATATGCAAAGATCTTTAATTTGAGATACTTTTTTTAAGAGTAACGCTGTTTATGCTGTAATGAAAAACAATGGGTTTTTTTATTCTGTAAAACGCTAAAGATTGGCATTTATCAATATTTAAAAAAGTTAGTTGTGTGAACACCATTCATGTAATTTGTTGAAGTTAGATTGAATAATATGACAGTCATTTATCGACCCAATCGTTCTGGATACCTTAAGGTCATCAGCAAACAACAATATGTCGACTTTATCAAATGTACCAACAATATCATTAATAAATAATAAAAATAAAACTGGTCCTAAGTGTGAGCCTTGAGGTATAACACTAGAAGCCTCAAATTGAGTCGATGTATAACCAAAGATTTTCACACATAGTATCCTGGACGATGGGTAACTTTCAAACCATTTTAAAATATTCCCAGTGAAGCCCGAGGCTTTTAATTTATGGATGAGTATAATACGAGAAACCTTGTGCTTAGTACCTTGTACTAAAATCTGTGTACTTAGTATTATTATTAGTAAGATTATTATTAATAGTTTCAACTAGTCGAACTAATCGTACCACAAGATTAGTAAGAGAATCCACGCTGAACCGGTGAAATAACTTTCTTTATTTCAGTGTCAAGTTTAGTTAGTAACACTGATTCAAATAATTTAGGTATGGCTGATTGTAAACAAATTGGCCTATAGTTGAAGACATCAGATTTATCACCTTTTTTGTAAATAGGAGACAAAAAACTGTGTTTCCATCAATCAAGAAAAGTACCAGTTCTCAGTGAGAGGTTAAAACGTTTTGTTAATGGGCTTTACATTCCATACATACATTCCATGAGAAAAATTGTGGGCACATTATATGGTCCAACAGATTTGTTTAGATTCAGATTCCAGTAGATTGATATCACCCTCACTAAATGTATAATTATCAAATTCAATCTGAATATTATTATTCACACTATGCAGTGGATAAACCACTTTTCCAGTATCATGGACTTCAGAAAAGCATTCGGCAAACAAATTGACAACATCTTGAGGGTCATCAGCCATTCTGTGTTTATAATACATTGTTGAGGGAATTCCAGTATCCTTATTATTAAGCGTATTTGAGAATTTAAAAATATGTCGAGGATTAGAGATGGCCAATTGTTCAAAATTACTAAAACAATTTTTATAACATATTTTAACTAAGTTTTTTGATCCAAGTCTTAGTTCACTAATTTTGATAGTCATTTATATCCCTAGTTAGTTTATATCTTTTATGAGCAATGACCTCAATAAGTTCCTTACTAAACCATTTAGGAAAGTGACTAACGATAAATTTGTATACAGGAACAAATGATTCAATAGCATTGTTGACAACAGGGTAAAATAAATCAATCATAGGGTTAATATTATCGGTTGAGTTTAAAAAATTCCAATCAACTGTCGATAAATAATTATTCATTTTTATACAGTCACCTTCAAAAAAAAATTATTTTCTAGATTTTTTACTAAATGAATTACATTACATGTAATTTCAAGAGGAGGGTGATGAATGTCAACGGGTAAGATACATTCATCAGCTTGCAAAACTTGAACACATATCAGAGTTAGAGAACACAAGGTCCAGAAGGCGGGAATTTACATTGTACACACAATTCAATTAGCACATATTGAGAAAGTTTGACATTTCTATTATTTCATGAGGACCATGGTCAATATTGTCACTGGTAGAAGTATTATTGAAGTCAATGTCCCACCTTACATTCGGTAAACTGTAGTCACCTGTCAATATAATGCTGGCATCTGGATATTTCCTTCATAAGGTCTCTACTTCTAGGTGATGGTTTTTATAAATTTATAGGTCTGTGTATCTGAGACTTATACCAAAAACAATTGAATGGCATTACGTTTTCTTTTTATTTAAAAATCAAATAGATTAGTCAGATGGAACTTTTAACCCTACAGTTCCTGGTACGGGGGTAAAGAGTATCACCAGTATTAAAATCTTATATTCGTTGTTTTGGAAAACCCAGCGTGTTGATCTATACCCGCCCCATGTGTTGCTGTCTCAGGATTTTCTGATAACCGATTTATGAATCTCTTCAGTGACATTCTACAAATATTGAATTGTTTAAAAACAGTACGCAAAGATTTATTTTCCCTCATCACCAAATCGGCAGTTGTTTCATAACGCTAATAGAAGTCTTTCCCCGCTGTTTTTCTCTTGTACGTTCTTATTCTACAAATAAGAAGAAACAAATGCGAGTGTACACATTTTGTACAAATAGTACCGGGACTGGGGTCGAAAATGCCACCGCGGCAATTTTAACCCCATATCGAGATATCGAAACAAATTATAAAACAAAGACAATCTATATGGTTAAAAATGTACTCTACATTTATAAATAAATATTTAAGTGAATTGGATAACTTACTTGTCATATACAGTAAAAGAAAATGTAGTCACAAAACAAAAAATGGTGCAATTTTGAAATTAAACTCGCCAAACATAAAAACAAAGTATAGACGCGTGCACCTCCGACAGGACTCGAATAACGAAGTGTGAAGCGAAGCAGAGGGGATATAATCACATCATGCGGTGTTCACATGTAACGTTTATGAGATATTTGCAATGGAACTTTCTTCCTGCGGCACTTTCATCCTCACCCAACCCTACCCTTGGTACTTGGTCATTTTATTCTATTTACGGCATGACGTGTTATAGTTAAATCTGTTCGTAGTGATCCTTGTTTATAAATTCACCCTCTTCCTTAACATTGCCACTGACAAAAGTATTCACATTTTGGTCATCTGAAGCTGTCTCCCATGTGCAGCTTGATGTGATGATAGTGTCGAGCAATGTAAACAGTGAAATATAAGATTAATTAATTCGCCCCGTACAGTTGTTATTCTCGGTGTGGGGTCATGTACCCCCCACAAAGTTAGCTATTTTTGTTGTAAGCATTATGTCGGGTCAGCCAGCAGCTACATCAATTGTGTTTCAATTTTATATCGTAACGGTTAATGTAATATGGTGTAAATTTGTCATCTTGATGTTTTGTTTGTCAGTTGATAGAATGGAACTAATAAAAATGTAGCAGTTAATCAAGAGTCCTTTATTTCGACTTGTTCTACCTATAATGTATAGTAATATTGACTTCCTACATCAAATACACGTAATAATGATCAATTTTTAAAATTTACCATGTTATACAATATTTACATTTAATTGAGACTTCCAGTGTAATATTTCGTAACTGCAATCAAATTTAAAAAAATGAAATGGTTTTAAGTTGCGGGAAAGCAAATTCTATCTGCAAGTGAATTACTCTTAGGTACTTATTATTCATCATTTTTTGTTTTACCAAATAAGTAGGTCACATAGTACTTGCAATATAACTTTTTGGGTTTCAAGTACAATTGTCATACATTTCATGAAGTATATTGTGTATTTAATAAATTAAGTTTAATTAATTCAGCGTCTTATTGTGTTTCAGGTTCAGAGGAAACGATGCAGTGCGCTTGTTCACCGAATTCTGTGCCGGCCATTCATCTGCTAAACTAATCATCGGTAGTCATACAGTTAATCAAATCGATCAACAAAAAAACCTAATGCTGTGTAATATTTCACGTGCAATCGTCAGAGTTGAGTGATTTCTCCACGTTTCAATACAGATTTAGTCAACATTACAAAATGAAGGATGTGCTGTGGGCAGTGATCGTCGGACGGCAGTAGCCGGCGTGTCGCGCGTGCAGCGTACTCTGGGCACGGTTCACGGAGGATGGGCTGCGAGGGTCGAGTGTAGTGCAGTGTAGTGCCAGACAGGGTGTGCGCGCCACGGCCGCCGCGTGCCCCCTCGGGGGGCCCCCGCCCCTGCACCCGGTAAGTTCTATTACATGTGTATGCCTACTCAGTCCGGTGACTGACATACAAACTAACTGATTGATCATTGCAACGTATTTGGGGATAGATCTGATTATTCTGTTGAATTTATTCTGGTTGTTCTGAGATAAACTAAAATGTTTAAATTAATCAATTAGTTATTTAGTTATTGCTGGTACAGGCAGTCCTCGACTTTTGTACCATTCCTTATTTCGCACATAATTACAATTTAGATTCCTGAAAAGCAAGAATAAAATTAAGGAATGTGTTCAAAATTCTTCTAAGATTGTTTAAAATTTTAAAATAATTTGTATGGCACAGTAATAGATGAAATGAAAATCTTTGACTGTGGATTATGGATATTGAAGATCAACATCAAAAAGGCATCATCAATTTGAAGATAAATTACAAAATTTGAGGAAACTGATTCGATTCTGAACAATGAGTCACCCATGCGTATCGGGTGTTCAATCGAATATATAAACAAAACAAATTCGTCATCATTCACGAGAATTAGACGATTCAGAAGAATTAGATGATCTGGATCTGCATGCCTGCAAGATCCAACTGACCCAAGAAGTCTTAACCAGCAGACCATCTTAAGCGACGAGAATTTGTTAATTGGTTGACGGAATATCCGCTAGTGAAGAACAATTTTGCTAAGAAAATGATCTTTAGTGATGAGGCACATTTTTAACTCAATAGTTACGTAAATAAGCAAAATTTAGGTGCGGAGAACACAAGCGTAATTCAAGAGAAGTGATGCATCCGCTGCGCGACACTGTTTGATGCGGTTTTTGGGCAGGTGGAGAGATTGGGTCGTAATTCTTTGAAATGAATGAAATTGAGGCTGGAAATGGGGTTACAGTGAATAGTTTGCATTGCAGTACGATGATAACAGATTTCTTTTGACCAGAATTGATTGATTTGGATCTTGAAGATATGGGGTTCCAGCAGAACGGTACGTGAAGCTATTGAGTTGTTTAATTTAAAAACTAAATCTGGGGCTCTTATTACTCCATCTTTATAGGATAAAGATACCATGGGGCCAATTCCCACTACGACATCGACTGCAATGATAATATTCTTCTTATATTAAAGTTTACCACCCAGGAGGAGCAGCATTTTATATTAATCTTATCGTTGTTAGAGCGTGTGGGAAGCCACCAGAGGATAAAGATTGTTATTTATTTCACGGTATTGCTAAGTTATCAATCTGCATCATGGAATGTGGCCGTACAATATCCATTACAGAAACTGACGCACAGCAAAAAATCCCAAATGACTTGATCGAATCCCGTCGATTGCTTATTTTAAAATACAAACATTCTAAATATCAGCTTTAAATCATTAGCCATTTATGGCATGTAAATTTTATTTTTAAATGATGCGAATTATACATTATATCAGGTTTGAAATATATATATATATATATATATATATATATATATATATATATATATATATATATATATATATATATATATATAAAGACATTTTTGAAAATACCGAGATTATGTTTACATAAATGATTATTGAACAAATGTAAACATTACAAACGAAATACTCATCTCACGTCGCATCTATTATCTTTTTTATATAGTCACATTAGACAGTGCGATCATAGATAAGAAAATAAAGTGCGATGCGTGATGACCATGAGATGACAGATGCTCAATATACTTGCCAGTCGTAAAAATTCGTACGATTTCGCTAATGTATGTTTTATGTATAACAATGTACACTTAACACAAAAATACTAAAGTTGCATGTCAAAAAGCTACATTATTTCAACTTCTGTCACTCATTCGACAACTGCCGGGGCTCCTCTGCCCATAAGTTTAGTTTATGTTTTTGATTTGATCAACTATGATTTTTTAAAATAATAAGTAGGCAATGTAGGGGAAGCGAGTCAAATATAAGCGAAATTCAGCGCCGACGGAACTTTTTCTCGCAATTTCTCTTGCATTTTATATCACATGGAAAATTATATATATATAATATATTTTTAAAACTACACGAATTATATTTATTTACAAAAGAAAAGACCAAACCAACATTGTTTTAGAACTAAAGTAAATTTGTCCACTTTGTAGGCTTCATTTAGCTGTATGAACATGTGAGATGACTATTTTTTTCATTAATATAAATAAAGCACATATTGTCTTTAATATGTGTAAAAATAATAAATATCGGTTAAACGGTTTTTTTGCAATTTATATTAAAAGAGACTGTTGATAAAAAATAATATACTTTTTAGCATGTCATTTTCAACACTTTACGATGTTAACAACTTTTTTCATTTATTATATATCATTTAAAAAAAAAACACTAAAAATTATTCCGATCTCTTGATTTTAGCTATTTAAACCCAACACAGTAAAAATATCCGTTGGAACGCTCCGATTAGCTGAGCAGTGAGGTCGTACACTCTACAAAGTAATAAATAAATTGAATTAAATTATTATTATAATAATAATACTAATATTGGATAATTTATGTGTATAGCACTGTTCTCGTAAAAACTTTCACCTCAAGGGCGCTTTGCACATAAACTGTTTATAAGTTATCTTTGTTTTTAAAATAAAAAATTGTTATTTTCATTTATGGAAATGATTTTTTGAAAAGGTGCGTTTCTAGTTTCTTCTTAAATAAAGTCTTATACACTGTTTCCTATGGCGGAGGGCGAAGAGTTCCACGTTTTTGGGCCTACCACCGCGAATGCCCGTTCACTAAATTTAGACTTCTGGCAACGGTTGGTCGGTTCTACAACTCTTCTGCGGCTGTAGTAGAGACTGACCTGAGAGTTTGACGTCTCATTAATCAAATTGTCTGGGATACCAAGCTCTTGGCGACATGTTTTGTGTTGCTTTGTACATAACCAGCACAATTTAAATTCAATTCTTTCGGGGAATAGGAGCCAATGTAGCTGATGTAAAAGGGATGTTATATGAGAGAATTTGGAAACTTCCTATATTATCCGTGCAGCCGCATTTATTGTAATGTGGGCATCCCATGTCCATATCTTTAGATATGCTGATCCCACCATAGATCAGAACCACGGAACGATCCCCTAGGTAACCGATAATCTCGGGCACCCCCGTAATTTAAGCTTGGCGAGGATCATGCACCGCCACGCTGTGTTAAAGGCGACAGCCACATCGAGGAAAATACACAATGCATACTTCCCCAAACATGCACGGATCCATTCCTGAACATACATAATTGCATGCTCAATGGATCCATGGACAAACCCAAACTGTCGGTCGCAGGCAGGCGTGAGAGAAATCTCAAGCCTGTTGCGAGTCAACGTTTCAAGCGAGATCGGTCGATACACGCCTGGATCTGACCTGGGTTTGTTATTGCCCTTGGGAACTACACTTAGCAGGCCAACCTTCTCTCGGGAAAACCCCATGTGTGAAGCACATATTTATCACACACAAAAGTTTGTCCTTGGCAAATCTCCAGACATACTTAGCAATTAAACCAGTTAACCTGTCAATGACCGGCGCCTTTGAACAGCCTTTTTTGTTGATTATCCCGTCGACCTGGGCTTCAGTTACTGGAGGAGGATCAGAGTTGTCTCTTAGCATAATACTATTTGGTACGAGGGCCAGCGAACGAACAAGCCGGCGACGCTCCGTGTCATCATTGTTTTAAAGTAACTCGCCGATAATCTGTGAGATGGCGGCACACTCATTATTTCATACATTAAATATTTACGGCTAGAGAGCATCGAGCGCCATTGCCAGCTGAGCGCCGTTAGTCTCACTTGTTGTGATCAATGTTTGTAGTAATTATTTTTTAACGAACCCGGTAATAGGTAGGTAATAAGAATGAAACTAATCAGCGATAAGTGATCGTCTCTCGGTTAGTCTAATATTCATAAGCGAATAATGCTGCTCGGCAATGCAGTGGCGAGTGTTCCCGTGTGATGCGTGTGCCTGAGACATGTAACGCGGTTTGTTCGATAACAGTTTTACCCCAGCGTTATTTATGGTAGTCGTCATTATCCGCCGTCCTTTAGTGCGGTTTATCACTAGGGACGGTGCGGTGCGCTGCGCTGCGCTGGAGTGTGTCGGTTTATCACTTGCACTGCAGTTAGTGCACTTGTTGTGTTCTCAGTTCTCAGTACTCTCGGGCTGGACTACTGTGACTATATATAACACATATATAATATAGCTTGAAAACGCGGACCTGATCAGTAATCTAATAAATGAGGAATCTCAAGCTGTATAGGGACTTCATCAAAACGTGGACTACGAGATGATGATGACAAGATCGTGTCAACGAGAACACGAACATTTCACTTTTCATAAGTTAAATTCTTAAAACAAACAAACTCGTGGGTAACTCCGTTGGCCTGTACCTGTACCGTGTGGTGTGGGGTGGGGTGACTCATGCATCATTGTGTTTCGTCCGAGTCCCTTCATGGGAGAGTGTACTTGATAGTTATACCTTTAATGGCTGTCTTGTACCCACTGGTCTCTTTACTTCCGTACATGACACTTGATTATCCGTTTGTTTGTAATATTGTTGTATACCTGTATTTAAAAAATAAATAAAGATAGCACTTAAAAGGGCACAGGAAGGTTTAAATTTAAATCTCTGTTCGTTTTCGCAATCTCTTACATTACCTTTTGTTTTTTTTTATCTCCTTTTGTGTTTATTAATTGTACATTTCGCTTTTCTGTAGTACTGTGAGTGGAACCTATAAAAGAAGTTGAAACTTCTACAACGGTTCCGGGAAAGATGTGTCTCCCCCATTTAGCCCCCCTTTCTTTATATATAAATATAATTAAATGTGCACTAGTAATTAGGAGGAGCACTAAGAGTTTTAGTTTCAAATTTTTCGACTTACAATTTTAAAACTAATCACGATTTAAAACAGGAGCGAAAATTATACGACAGACTGGTCAAATGTACTGAGCGGCCATCTTGTCATGTGTTTTTGGGAAAAATATTTTTCTCTATTATTATTATACTATAAAGATGAGTTTGCGATTTAAATGTATGTTTACAAGCTGTAGAATGTCTTGCCGTAAATATCTGCATTCATATGTTGTTTTGTCAATTTTTCCAAGATTGCTGTCTTCAAATATAAAGGTGTCCAGCGGAAAATTTTCAAGTTTCAATGACAGCAACTTCACGTCGGATATTTTCTTGTAGGGTCTGAATTGTTCGGGAATCGCTATAAATTCTCGAATTACGGTGTCCCCACAAAAAAAGTCGCATGGTGTAAGGTCCGGTGACCGAGGTGCCCAGGGTATGTCTCCGTACTTGCTGATTAAATTAATTTAAAAAATTTTCTTCAGCTTCTCCATTGAAACTCTAGCTGTGTGTGGTGGAGTAGCGCCCCGTCTTGCCGAAATTGTGTTCTGTCGTTGAACCCGGGAAACAGCTGCAGTTGCGGTACCAAAAACTCGTTGATCATTCGGCAATACACGTCAGCGGTGACTGTTTCTCGCTGGTTAAAAAAATAAGGACCAATTATCCCTCGGGCAGAAATGCACATCGCACTGTTGTTTTTGGACAATGCAAACGTTTTTGATGGCGTTCCCTCGGGTTGTCGAGGCATCAATAATTCATATTTTGTTTATTAAAATAGCCATCGACATGAAAATGTGCTTCGTCAGTAAACAACGTATTTAAGCATTCGTGCTTTTCCAAAACGTTCCAGCATCGTTCTCGCTAAGGTTTCACATATAGAATAGTCATTTTCGTTGAGAAACTGGCCGATTTGCAGTTTGTATGGGTGAAACTAGTTTTTTTGTCAAAATAACGTGCACTGTTTTTTTTTTTTATTTCAGTAAAGGCTGCAATCTTCCTTATTAATTTACGCAGATTGCACATTTTTTAAGTTAAACTTGAGGCACATGTTCTGGCGTGGCTGCTGACCTTGATGGTCCCGGAGGAGTTTGGTTAACCATAGTCCCTTATTGTCTGAACTTTTGAACCCGACATCGGATAAGTTGCGCGTCTGGCGCTTTCTGCGAAGACCGTAAATGAAGCTGGATTTCACAGATTGGTTGTTGATGGCGCATTCAGTTTAAAGCAAACAAATATGGCCTGTGGATCAATTCTCATGTTTTTGATAAATATCCCAGACATTTTATGTATTTATTGGACATTGTAAGACGTCAACTATTTCAACATGTAATGTGTCACATCATTTGTGTATCATGTTGTTTGCCCTCCTGCCATTATTGAACTATTTACATATTGTGTTTCGCACTCATTGAACAGTATGCACATGGCACTCACCCAGAGACTAATGAGATAATCGACAATAATTGAGATGATCGAGAAGTAGCACATAGACCAAATCATCTCACCAGTGAATGTCCCAATATTGTAGATTGGGATTTAAAAAACGAGTTACATGTCTCATACTATCCGTAAATTATTTATATACGAAATAAACTTAACCAAGTATTTATTACGCAGTTGAAGAAATGTGAAGAACTGTTTCGAAATCGTGAATTGTGGTATCGATTTATGTAAGAATAATAATAAAAATGAATACGCTCAAATCGCAACGGCCGACACCATCGTCCGACTGCAGCACGAGCGTAGAAGTAGTTTATTTCAAACATACCCATTACACAATTCTTCGACACTGTTTCACCACAACATACCGCCTCTTTAGGCATCCTGGGATAGCCGGAAGAGAGAGAACGTCACCCTGCAACTAAAGATTTACTAGGACAACGGAGGTTACGCAACTTCAAAAAAAGCCTTCAGCAACCGCAACGTTTGCTCAGAAAGCCGGCAGCAGATCAACTATTTTTCCAGTAATAATAACAATGAAAACAAGAAGGATTTAAGCTCGTGCGCACAGCGGTAGAACAGCTTCTTCAAATATAATAAGCGACTAAACTTCTTTCCAATCTAGGGACCACACACGTCCCAAGAAGTACAAAAGAAGTTGGATTTCAACAGCAGGCTTCAAGAAATTCAAGAAAGAGATTTACAGTTCAGCGCTGGTATACGACGATCACGTGTGTGGAAACGGTCTAACAAAGCTAGGGGCTGCGAATACAGATGAAAACATCTAGTTTTCTAGCGTTTTCTCCGGTGCTCGGACAGGGAGAATAATTTAGGTGTAGTCTTTTCGGATCTCTGTTGAATTGGAATCAAAATTTGATCGAGAGTTTGAGTTTCAGCCTCGGGCAAGTGCAGTGAAGTGATGCAGAAAGGCGACGTTGAGAAGCTGGCCGCGTTTCTGTGGACCTTGCCCCCGATGAGCAAATACCAAGCTTACAAAATTCAACATACAGCCAAGTATTCTTTTAAATGAATCATAACATACGTCAATATATCGTTATTTATAATAAATAAATATTAAATTATAACTCAAAAAATGAGAGTACCTAAGTACTTATTTGTATATCAATTTGACACCACAGTCTATTAGGAAATAACAACAGGCGCCTGGTTGGATCCTGGTACCGGTAAAATAAAACCATAACGAACGTGTATAAGAATGTTGGGAAGTTTTGTGACAAATTTCGTTAAAGTATTGTTATATTTAACAAAAAAACAATGTACTATGACAATGGTACTAATATGGCCGCTAGTGGAATTCAATCCGCCGCTATTTATTGTCAAAGACGGGCAACTTGTCTATTGCATGTTGGATTCACTTTATTTTCACTGGTTTAACAATACTTTGTGAACGTGTCAATAAGAACAATTTAAATAACTAAGCAAACTTATTGGTAGGCTATAAGTACAAAATTACACGAATAATCTATTATCCGTGTTTGTCCACTTATTTGGGGGTAGATTTAATTTTTAGTTTAAAAAAAGTAGTTTGTATGTGTAATTATATACATACATTATTTATTTGTAATAGCTCTGTAATAGCTTTGTGAACACGTCTGTGTAAAGGATAGTACAGAGTTAGGGCGTTATTGATCTTTACCGCCAACTCTCCGAGTTGCTAGAGCAAACTTTCATTTGTAAACGCTAAAAAAGCTGGCAAACGAGATATGTACACATGTTTTTAATACTAGTAATCTTAATTTTTAAGGAGAACACATTTTTGTTGTGAAGTTGCATTTTTCAAAACATAGTTCTGTGCTATCTTTAATACAAACTAAATTGATCAATCAGAAAGATATACAGAAAAATCTATTGAAAATTATATTTATATGACCTCTTCCTATCCGGGGAAACGGTTAACCTCTTCTAATATCTGTATATTTTTACAATTGATACATTTTTGTTTTTAATAAGTAATTTATATTACGTTAAAACTCAAATATCTTTGAGTAAATATGTAGGAGACGCCAGAATTAAGTTAGTGTATCCATTTTATGAATTATACTGATAACCAACTAAAATGTGTTTTGAAATAAACAAATGCCACCTTGTGGTATTGAAATAGTCAGATTTCAAATTGCCCGATGTAATCTTCACATTTCATCGGTGGCCTGTAAAGAAAGTCAACCTGAATGTATTATAGCTGAAGTTTGGCGGGCGGGCCCGGGAAGCAGCTACACCTTGTAGTTAAAATACTTACATTGTTAGTATTCATATTTAGGTAATAGTTATCGCTTAAGTTGCTTCAAAATATTTCTTTGGAAATATAATGAAAACATTTTACATAGTATGATATAACAGTCGAATTACAGCGATACATTGTAAATTTCATATTGGAGACTAAAGACACGCGGGCAGTTAATCGCTTTGTTACTTACCACAGGATAGAGCGCCAAACTATTCTGTCCTGACACACTATTCTCGCCTCATCTACATTCATACATCTTCTTATACAAGCTCGACGATTATTGAGATTTCTAACAGGGCCATCCTCCAGTATCTGGTTTACCTGGTCGTGCCAAGTCTTCCGTGGACGTCCTGCACTTCTGGTGCCATCAAAACTTGCGTCATATATCTTTCTTACCATTCTCTCATCATTCATCCGTTCCACATGACCAAACTACCTAAGTGATCCTTTCTTAATTTCACTCACTATACTAACATCAGCTTTACATTCTTTACTCTGTCATAAATGATCTCATTTCCACTGTATTCAGTCTGCTTTCGTTTCTCTTCTGCCAGCTCCAGGTCTCACTTCCATACATCGGTGTCGGTACCAGAACACCATTGTGCTCCGCTAGTCTTGCCTTAGTTGCCAAGTTCTCATTAGCTGTAATTCCATTTAAAGCGCCGTTCACTTTATTCCCTGCAGTCACCCTCCTTTCGATATCTTTCTGTCTTTTCGTTTCTATCGAACATACACAAACTCATCTACTTGTTCCAAACATTCATTACCTACAAGTATTTTGCACGGTGTCTTGCTTCCCCTCTTCTCGAATACCATCACTTTCGATTTGTTGGCATTCATAATAAGGTCGCTCTCCTTGTATACATCGTACATTCTACTCACTAGCCTCTGTAATTCTTGTTCATTATTCGCCATTAATACTGCATCATCGGCGTACAATAAACAGCATACAATCTAATCGCCCATTTTCGCTCCTACATTCATATACGCCAGTTCTTTCACACAATTATCCAAATACAAGTTGAACAGCCATGGAGACATTACACAACCCTGCTCGACACTCTTTGTAATGTCAAACCATGGTGTGAATGATCCTTGCACACGTAGAACTTCCTTCCTATAGGGATGCGATTGCATGTATAAGTCTGTTATTCACCCTTTTTTTCTTGCTAAATTAAAAAAAAAATTGGTAATGCACATCTCTTAGAAGTTATACTGAAAAATATTTTAATTGATTGTCTTCTGGTAAGAATCATTTAAAAACAAAAACATTTTTTTTTAACTGCGTACCAAGCAGAAAATTTCATACTTTAACATAGATATATAGATATATACATTTATGTTTTTTAATAGAATTCTGTGCATAATATTAAAATATGTTTGTTTCGTTATTGAATACTAATACTAAAAAGGTTACAATGTTGCAATACTTAAAGATAGATACGAATGGTCATTTTTATCTTCCCGCACGTAAACCTGGTCCGACAGAAATATTATGCTTATGTTAGGCATTCGTAAAGCACAATCTTATTTTCGGTTTCATATTTTGGAGGCAATCAAGTTTTCAGCTCAATCGCACAGTAAATGTAAGTTGTATTTACGATAAATATTTAATTAAATAATAAGAATAGCACTTTGTTTAAAATATCAACATGTTTCGATACCTATGGTATCTTATTCAGGAAAAAATGTATACATAGATAAAAACATTAAAAAAAAGTATAAAAGTATAACTTTGAAAACAACTCTTCTTTTGCAAATAGTCACCTTTTAAATTAAATTTGTTTATAGTTTTATGATCTAATTATACATTGTTTCCTGATGAAGATACCATAGGTATCGAAACATGTTGATGTATCAATAAATAGTTGTTTTAAACAGTGTTTTTCTTATTATTTATATAATATGTTGCCACAAAGTAATTTTGCAAATGTTGAAAAATATTGCATTAATTATGATATAGTATTAAACAATTTTTATTTATTGGGAGTATGCATTAATTCATGCGGTTTTCTAAGAGAGGGCGTTACTAGTATTATTTCGCGCCGTGTTCATCCGTGACTATATTCATTTGAAAGCTATTGTCATTGCGCGTCTTTTTCAGTATATGTCATTTGATTGAAGTGTAAACAACATTTTTTTCTATTCATTTGAACATGTCGAACTTTGTGCCAGAAAAAGTGTTTTTGCGGGGAGTTCTTCTTCATTACTTTAACATGAAGAAAAGTGCTACTGAAAGTCATCGTATTTTAGTAGAGGTTTATGGTAACCATGCTCTAGCTGAAAGAACGTGCCAGAAGTGGTTTGCACGGTTTAGAAGTGGCGATTTCAACTTAGAAGGTAATGCTCTGTATTTGGTGGGATCAGAAGGGTGTGTTGTATTATGAGCTGTTGAAATCGGGTCAGACGATCAAAGGGGACCTCTACCGAACACAATTAATTCGTTTGAAGAGAGCGATTGCGGAAAAACGACCAGAATATGCAACCAGACACGAATCCATAATTTTCCATCATGACAACGCTCGGCCACATGTTTCAAGACCGGTTCAAAACTATTTGGAGAACAGTGGGTGGGAAGTTCTACCTCACCCGCCTTATAGCCCAGACATAGCCCCTTCTGATTACTACTTGTTCAGATCAATGCAGAATGCCCTCACCGGAATACGCTTCACTTCAGAACAGGGTATCAAAAATTGGCTTGATTCGTTCTTCACCACCAAGCCGGAGAAGTTCTTTTGGGATGGAATCCACAAACTGCCAGAAAGATGGGCAAATGTTGTAGCTTCCGATGGACAATACTTTGATCATTGAGTGTATAACCATTTTTTCACAATAAAGCCTTAATTTTCGAAAAAAAAACGCATGAATTAATGCATACGCCTATTATAATTACGAAAATGACATAAAATTTTAAGAATCTGAAATGCCAAAGCATTCGACTGGTTATGAACCGTTTTGCTCCCTAATTTGACGAATTTCGTGACATTCGGTACTTATACAGGCAGTAAAGTTCCTGGCTAGCGTCTACAGCACACGACATTTTCTTTAAAATCCTTCTTTCAAATATATTCATCTAACGTTGCTTCAACTTTCTTTGTTAGAGTCTAGGTTTCTGAAGCGTAGATAAGCACTGGTCTTATCAGAGTTTTATTTCTTTACCTTTGTAAAATACTAATAAACTTTTATGCATGTAATAAAGTAACAAATATAAATATGTAACTTACTTTCAAAAAGTGAAGATGTAAATACGAATAATATTATGTCTCTGAGTTGTAAATGTCGGTATGGATTGATAAGAGGAATAATGTTGGGTTGTTCTTTTTTAATGCATAATTTGTAATTTCGGAAATAAGTTGAATTAATTATTTATGTGCCATTTTAATCTACTTCCATCCATCCGATAGGGAAATCTTGCCTTGTAAAATTCTTGGGACCAAAAACTGGTTATTAAGGACTTCTGCAAAGCTTTAATTAAACAATAGTTTGAAGGTGCAAGATGTAGACTAGGAAGCACTAAAACATTTCAAGTTCCAATCATTTTTGCCGGTATGGTAGAACACAACGCTCTTTCTTTTGGCCAACTTTCGCCTCTTCCTGTCGATTGTTTTTTTCAGTTCGGCCAGTTATGATCAGTCCTTAGTGGAATACACGATTTCCAATCCCGTCAGATAGATACACAGCCTGACCTTCTTTGGGTGAAATCCAGCCTTTGCGATCGTCTTTGCTGGTTCACCCCGCTGTGGCCATGATCTTTTTCTACTAACGTTATTGTACTGAATCCACTTTTCATTGCTCCAGTGATGACTCGTATGAGAAAAAACTCGTTTTATTGCGTTTAAGTAACGAATCGCAAGCAGGAATTCGGTTCACAAAATTTTTATCGCTTAGTTGATGTGGCACCCGACTATCGAATTTCTTCACAATCCCAAGCTTCCGGAAATGTGAAGGTAACCCAATGTAATGTCGAATGCCTGACCAACCTCACGTTCAATTCAATCATCCTCTTGATTTTATCTACGTCTGTAACATCTTCATCTATAACGTTGACTCCTGAAGAAATAATTTTTCACAAATTTGATATGACGAAAAGATTATTTATTTTCTGATGTCATTACCTGTCATATACCATTTAATTAATTAAAATAAGCTGAAACAGAAAGAAATCGACGATAACACCATTTCATGATATATATTTTTATATTCATTTACATGCAGATTTTGGGAGAATAATGACGTTTCATTATTTATCATTATCAGTACTTTGTATAATATAAAGTCTGAATATAAATATAAAATATAGTCTGTTTGACGAAGTGACGGGTTTGATGGGTTTTCGAGTCCGTCGTCAATCATCACATGTCTAGTTTCAATCATAGCAAACTGAATAATCGATGAGTCACAACCTTCTCTGGTCTCATCGTTTACCAACTTACTGTCGCACTTACATTGCAAATACAATACGCGTAGAATAATAGCTAGCAGGTAAATAATTACGTAATTATAAGGTATCTAAGTACACAATTAAAGTAGCTACCTTGGTCACATCTTTCAAAGTTGGTCAAAGGTCGTTTACACACGTGATTGTTAAAATATTGAGGTTAAAGAAATGAAAAAATATCTATTTATCGCTAGAAGAAGCCTTCAAAAAATTGCTATTTTTATGGTTATGTTTATTTTTTGTAAATTAATGTAGTATTCCAGAAATAAAATGATTTATGTCAATATGAAATTAATTCTTAAAATAAATAGCATAGTTATTAAGAATAATAATCAATAGAGAAGTGTCTTAAGGTGACCTTTTCCTCAGTAATCACTCTTAACGGAATGAAATCATTAGAAACATATCGAGAATATTCTAAATTTGGTTCTTCAATTCGTAATTCTCACCGTTTATTCGCACAAATAACAAATATTGACTTTTCTCAAAATGCCGCTGCCGCGTCGCGGTAAATTCCTTTAACGTAACCGTGACGCATTTAAGGATTGTAAATTTACCAGTACTTGGGTAAAATTTTCAATCAAGCGATATTTTTTACATTACTATTATTGAAAATATGAAATTCCAAAAAATGTTTTATTCAACCTAATCGAGTATCTACATATTAAAAACAAAAGCAAATATAATATTCCAAACTAAAATATAATAAGCCATCAATTATATTAAGAAACAACCTTTTTTTAATATTTTAAAAATATCTTCATTTTTAACCTTCAAGCGGTCGCGCGGCGTCGTTTCGACCGCTCTTGGCGAGTATTCCTTCTTAAAATCATAGTTTTACTTCGTAGGTACTTCCCATCTCTAGTAGCCTGTGATAGGTTTATTACGTACGTTCATTAACTAATTACATTCCTTTCTCGCACACCTTGTGCCGTACAGATAGCTTTTGTTTCAGTTGCACTCAGAGGTCGAGTCGGAAAATTACTTGAGACTTTCTTCGCTAAAGTTTTTCGCCGTTTGTGTCAAGAAAGTTAGCATTGTTGTGAAATGGCGCGAATACTTGTTGAAGAAGATAGAGAAAATGAACCAACGCTCAGTGACAAAGGTTCAGAGGCTTCAGATCTCCAATCTGTAGTTGATAATGATGTACCCCTATCAGTTAGAGGTAGATTTTTTACCGGGACGTGATGGCACAAAATATTCTTACAAAAGAAGCTGGCGTTCGTATATTATAAAGAATCAATAATTATTATATTGATTTGTAGTTTATAATACCTAAAAATGAAAAAGGTCGAAACGATACGCGCGACCGCTTGAAGGTTAATGAGAACATATTATTATTGTGAAATTGTAGTTTTATTTTCAGAATATAGTTCTCTGATATTTTAATATAAATTAAATTTATTAACTACAGAAAAAAATCAATTTATCAAAATAATATTTTAATTTCTACCGGGATACGAAATATCTTCATCGCGAAAACAAATTTGTTTTACAAAACTAAATAAGATTTTTTATTTTACAGCTCATTAAAAAAGTAGTCCCCAAATTGCGACCTAATTTTTGTACAAAGTAATCCAGCTGCCGAAAATGTTCTTATAAGATTATGTACTTGATGCTCGAGTGGTCGTAAGGAAAACGGATATGTGTTTGTACATTTTTTCGATTATTTTTGTTAAATTATTCTTGATTAGTTCCTCTATGTGTCGCAGTATTAATTATGTATTTGTAGCAGCAACTCGGCAGATCAGCAATGAATTAAAAAATATATATTTTTACGTATAATAAAAATATTTGTTGATTCCTTCAAATGATGATTAAAGGATCACAAATAAAATTTTTACTTACGTACACAACCTTAAAGAATTTCAAATTTAATAAATTATATGTTATCTGCAGTAAATTTCTGGTATTACTTGTTTATTTTATATATAAGGGATACAACATTAGTACACAGATTATCCATATTAATATTAAGTTTCTATGACTTTCTGGATGTCTTGGATGTAGTGTCATTATAGCTATATACTGCTTGATTAAATGGGCAGGTCTGTGAGATGCTCGCAAGGCAAAACAACGTGTTTTTTGAGTAAGGTTTAAGATTAGTTCAATGTTTTCTCTCTAATATACTCAATAACAGAACGTAAATATATTGTGCATCTGTTATCCTGTCGTCTCATCTGTCTTATGGTCATATCGCGTCACATTCTATGATCACAGTTCCTTATCTATGGTGAAACTATCAAATTATGACATAAATGTTTTTTTCGTATTTTCAAGTTATAGTTAAGTCATAGTTAATGCGTAAGAACACCGTTTATATTATTCCAGGAACAGCAATACATAATGTTATATAATATCGGCTATCGCCGATTTCTTTTCTGTTAATGCAGAAAGCAGAATGCAATCAATGCCCATGATTTCCGTAGAATCTACATTTAATTTAAAATACAAGCCACAATAGAAGCAAGCAATTGGCGATAGCCGATGAGACCCTGACCACGCAGCGGTCACCAATGGCTGCCCGCAAGGCCTAGCAGTGAGCGATCGGCGGAGTTTATCTGTTAGTTATCTTCAGTGTTTTATCATTTTCAAAGATTCTAACCGCCCGAAGTGCTCTGCCGATTGCTTTCTTCTAGAAAATCAAAAACAACAAAATGACTACAAATTTGCTGGATATTAAAGAATATGTAATGAAATATTGTAAATAAAACCGTCACTGTAATTATTATTATTATTAATGTATAAAAAACTGCATAATTATTAAGAAAAACACTTGTTGTTGTGAAGTTGTATTTTCAGAACATAGTTCTGGATCTGGGCCTCTTCCAACTTCCTATTCGGGGAAAAGGTCCAGGCTCGAATCCCGGTAGGCAACTAAATATTTTTTCTGTATCTTTCTAGTTGATTAATTTAATTTGCAACATATTATTTCTATTTACCACATTCAAATGTATGTATGTTGTTTGGGATAATTTAAAATAAATATTCTGAAATTTGGGTGGTATGAAAAGAAAATTTAATGAAACATCCATTTATTAAGAATATAAAAAGCATTGTGGTAGAACAGCACAAATTATAAAATATTTATTAACTCACCAAGGAGTACAATTTGACACCATAACTGTTTATACTTTTTCAATATTTGCAAAATTACTTTGTGGCCTCATTTTATATGAATAATTAATTACACGAAATACTTTGTTTAAACACATTTTAAATTTGTTTTCATATTAGTTCTTACTTATTCACCATTTTATAGTTTTGTTTTTATCTATGCTTGTATTTTTAATTTCAGTATACATTGTTTTCCTGAAGATGATACCATAGGTATCGAAACATGTAGAATAATGAGTAAATAATGGTTTAAACAAAGTATTTTGTATACTTATTTCACTAATACAATTCAGAAGCCTTTGAAATACTTCTTTGTCTACGTCTATCTACTGTTATAAAAAGGCCTCTCTTAATTCCTTTGTAAACTTCTGTCTTCCGCATCCAGCTGCTTCTTGCGATCTTTCTGAAGTTACCAATTTGTAAGAGGTTTGAATTTTCAGTACGGGGCATACGGTGATGAAGAAAACCGCACAAAATTTTCAAAATTGTTCTATTATTTATTAGTATAAAGTAATCGGCTTAGGCCGCGCGGGGTTATAGTACCTCCTTGATGATTCGTAAATGTATTCTAATTTATTTTAACATTTTAATTCATTAAAATAATATGACATTATACAAGTTTGAGATAAGATTACTGGAAATTTCACTCATAATATTTTTTGTAGACATTTTTTTTCTTTTAGTTTGGGGCTGGAAAATGTATTACGAAGAATACTAATTTTCCAATACTTGCACGAATATCAGAGTGAAAGATAAAAATTGTGTATTTCCGCTGTTTAATGCTTTGCCATAGACGTCACAAGTCTCCTATAATTCATGTATTTTTTATTACGTGCGTCAAATAAAATACATTCAGGGTTATTGGGATCGAATGTAAGGTAATGTGACATTTTCCTGAGATTCTCTTGTAATATTTATGTCTGGTGTATCCGATAAATAAATAAATGTAATGTTATTCATAATTTTATAAACCATTGTTTGGAATTCCGTCAGACCGGTATTTTATCGTAGATTTTAGTAAAGTTAGTTTGATCATTAATAATCACAGCCTACAGCTGTTTATATTTATTACTTGTAAAGCCTCTTACGTGGTCCGATAATAATAACTGTTAATAACACGTTAATTAAATAAATCTATTTTAATTTATTATTTAAATATTTTAACTGCAGCGAAGAATTTTACAAGTTCCGTATTTAAGTTTATCCATAAATGAAGTTGAACGATAATTTTAAATTGGATACAAAATTTGTTTTTATATTTTTACATTTTTATAATTCTCTATCCTGGATATGTTTGTATATTAGTTGTATCAGAATGCCGTTTTTTAAATGTATTAAGAAATTTTCAATTTTTTTATTTATTATTGAGTAAAATATTATTTCCTTTATTACATATTATGTTTCCACCTTTCGCACATTTTTTTTTTTGCTCCTTTCTTAAAAATCACGAGACTTGGTATTAAAATCCTCATGAAGTCTTGGTATCTTCTTATATTTTAATAATTTTACTATCTAAAAATATTACATGAACCTGAAAAGATAAAAAGCTGGACGGTGGGTGCTGAATTTGTATTCATATCAAACTCTTTAATATTTGAAATATGTAGACAAGCTTTGTAATTTCTTTGTTTATGGGTCCAGCAGATCGCAATAAGCCGTTATTGTTAGCAGGATTTGTGTTTCAAAATTAATTATACCGATTATTAAGGAGAACACATTATTATTGTGAAATTACAGTTTTTCAGAACATAGTTCTGTGATATTTGAATTACTAATTAAATGTATCAATAAGAAAGATATACAGATGTAATCAATTTATCTGTATATCTAAATATAAAGTAGAATGGTTTCAAATAATGGAATAACACTTGTATCAATTTGAAAGTGCAATATATAAGTTGGAAAATCAACTTACAATGTTGACGTAGTGTAATAGGTCAGCACACTTCCCCGGATAGTAAGGGTTCCTAGTTCGTGTCCGGGTGGCAACAAAAATATTTTTTCGATAAATTGATTTTATCTGTATATCCTTCTTATCGATACATTTAATTAGTATTATAAGATATTTTGATGTTAGAGCTGTTTTTACTGCCTGTATTGTCTTTTAAATCCTTCAACAACTATACACACTTGTCAGTTCCATTTGTAAAAGAGTTGGCGTGCGTTTTCTCCATCACCTCGGGCGTCTTTAGTTGTTGGGTGTTCGTTTTCCTTGTCTCCACACCTTTGATCACGTGACCGAGAGTCCTCTAAACTTTTTTAATAGTTAAGTTGGATTTGACCGTCCAAAATGATCATCGTAAGAACGACATTCTTTCCGAAACACCTAATATTTTTCTTCCATTCTCATCTTCTGATCCGCGATAGTGATTTCTCTAAAATTTACGTACGTGTTAAAGTAGGTTACATATAAAATATTTTTTATTGGGAAAACAATGAGGTTTCGTACAAAGTAATATTTTAAGTTAATAGTACGTGATTTTCGTTAAATTATCGTTGTATTCAGTGTCCCCTTCTATTTTGTATAACCTTATACCGAGCGAATTTGATATCTTTAAATAATATTTCCGATAAATCTCTTTATATATTTAGCATAAAACATATGGTGAATTTTAGATTAAAATTTCTATTTAATAAACTACTAAACGTCGATGCGCGAATATTATTATTCAGCAGTTAGGAGTTGGCTGCGTTTTTAAACGCCCGAGAAATAAAATAACAAAAAGGCGCGGAGCGGGCGGTCGGTTGCTAGGAGGAGGGACGGTTGCCGGGAGACGGGCCGGCTATCGATCCCGAGCCCGGGGCGAGGCGCGTGCGCGGCGCGGGTCTCGCTCCACAGAGGACCCGCGCCGCGCGCGTGCAGCCGGGCGCCGGACCGCCGACCCGACCTATGTGTCCGCGACTTCGGCCGAACCAATTCGGCTGTCAATTTCTGGAGGCTTTGTTTATAGCGGATTGCACACCCCGGCCTGCTCGCTGAGCGACCTGTCCGGCACGGGCAGGGAGAATGGGGTCGTCCACAATGAGGCACTCAGTGAGGTTAAATATAATGCTAGAGAGGCGAGAAATAACGAACATCGAGCTAAATAGATTAATAGCAAGATTTTTAGTTATGATGGTCTTAAACCAATTATTAATATTACTTTACAGCGTATTCTAAAATATTTTATACTTTTAAAATTAGCAATATTAACTTTGTAAAATAAAATATTTTGATCAATATTAAATATAAGGAGTCAGACTATAATATATATCGATATGTAAAAAGCTTTATATCTAGTTATCCTTAGTAATGGCATTATTGATTATTTACATTAACCCATAATTAGTACTATTATTGTGCATCTAACACGGTTACTATTCTATATCAAGCCATTTTTCCCCAGATATCAAAGTAAATTCTAGATTACATTGATTTATTTTTCAAAAAACATAATTTATTTTAGCACTGATTTCTTTCTACTATTTAAAATTAAGGATCAATTTCAGATAATAATTGGTTAACTTAACCACATTCAATCAGGTCTACGGCCGGTTACCACCACCAGTCAGTCCTGTGTGAGGGAGGGGAGGTTGGAGGTGGTGTATAAAAAATCGCCAGTTTTATTAATTTCTTCGAACCTAAGTTTGGTGCTGCTACATTTTTTATTTATTGATTATTACATTTGTACGTAAATAGTTTTTAGCTTCAAAATCGAACGCATACAAACTTTAAAATTAAATTCACGATTTTAAATACCTACTTAGATTTTTGGAAAAATAGTACTCGTTCATTTGTCTCTTGCGATGCGACGCATACAGCAAATTGAAACATATTATTCCTACCTTACTCTCAAAATAGTAAACTGAAGTGAATCCTTTGATAGGGAATGTAAGAAGAAACATTGTCGATTTTCCTTGAATTTCTTTTAACTATGTAGGTACTTCTATTTTCTGTAATTTGTGTAAATTATTTAAGTGAAAAGTTCCGCCTTTGTATTGACTTTGTATTATTATATCGGAATATAACGTTAAGAATATACAGAAAACACCCGCTGCTCTGATGAACTTAATTTCATGTACCAATATATTATATAAAGAAGGTTTCTTGCAGTCTTTGAGTGAAATGCAAGACGCATTAAATTAGGCATACAAATTGGTAAATATGATTCGCATTCTATGTAGCTAGTTGCCGCAAATATCATCTATATATATTAAAATAATAAGCCCTATTTCGCGATATTTATATGTTTATATATATGTTTATATGTTTATATGTAACCGATTTTGTCACACACGTTTTGGTTAATATCTCGCTTATTAGGCGTTCTATCCGCATTCTGATATTTTTCCCAGACGTCCGAAGGTTGACTGAGTCTTTACATCTTTTTCTTTTCATTCTTCTTCTTCTCCTCTATTTGTTACAACTCTTTTAGTTTGGTGATTTTTGGAAAATTTAACTTTTTATTTAGCCTAACTTTTTTTTCATTCGCTTATAAGTCTGCGAGTTTAAGAGCTAAAATCATTTTAATATTTTTTGGCAATTGCCACCGATGAGTAGTATCGTTGCACACTTTAAAAAATAATCTTCTTCTAATTTATTTGTGAAGCTTGATTAAGTAAAATTTCGTGTTTTTGAGCTTTTCTCTGCGAGTTTACGACCAAAATATAATTTTATTACATCTGTGCATACATCACAATGGAATATAATTTATTTTCGTATTTGTAAGCTTCTATCGTTTAAAATTCACCTTAAAAATCTAAAAAACGCGTATTTTTTTTTTTGAAAAACGTACGCACCTACCTAGATGCGCCGAAAATGCGAAAAAACTGATACAAATAACCCCGGAAAAGTGAAATCTCACGACCGCCGGAGAAAACAAATGAATGCGGTTTTTTCCATATTTGACAGGCGAAACAGTGACAAACTTTGCGATTTATGAAAAATGTCGATTTTCACATGGGAAAATGTACATTTTTTGATTTGAAAACGTTCTCTGTACACTATTCGGTATGAAGCAGTCTATTAAAAAGATCATATTCATGGAGGTATCTTCGTGTCCATGCACCCTGAAGGATAATATATACCCGATACGAATTAAAAATAGTATTTTTATTCAATTATGTTTTAATATTATTTCATTTTAATCAAAAATGTCAATTTTCACATGAGAAATGAAACATTTGAAAATTGTTTCTACACTCTATGCAATATTAAGCTCATTAAAACAATATTGTAATAATACAGGTAACGGTTTATTCGACCACCTTGAAGCGAAATATGTGACGAATCCGAATTAAAAAGAGTATTTTTATTTAAATATGTTCATTGACATTTTTTGACATGTACATTTTTCTCTATATTTATTTTTCCGCACAAGATAAAATTGATGATTTCACTCCGGAATTTGGTTTATTATGGTGAAATCATACATTATACTTAGAAAAATTTTCTGTACGTTTTTTTAGATTTTTATAGGTTATGTCTAGAATGACACAATGATGATTTTTTAAAAGCGTAATTGAATTAATTATTATTTTATTAATTATTATGTACACGTGACTTAAATATGCCTGTCTTACTACAGACCGGTCGAAGGAGTTTGTTCTTTTACGTGTCTGTTATTCAATATTTAAATAGAACAGTTCTGGTGATAGATAAACCCGTAACTTACTTACCATCACGCCGTTTTTCCGCGGGGGTAGGCAGAGAGGATAGAGCGCCACACTCTTCTGTCCTGACACATAATTCTCGCCTCAACCACATTCATACAAACTCCATGAATGATGGATTATTATTCTTCTTTTTTATTTTTCTTCTTCTTTTTCTGTCAAATCACTTTTTATGGTTTTATCAATGAGTATTAACAAAATGTTTGTTTTTATTAAAACCTGGAGAGATGGGTTGATGGTTGTATATGTCAGCCCTGTTTTTTACAATTTTAGGATGCCGAGAATAGTGGTGTTTTTTTTTACGTGGTTAGTAATCTTACCTAACGCTTCTCAAAGATCAACAGGCCTTTGACCCTTTTGGGTTGTTAGTTGTGTACGTCGGGTCTATTTTTTACAATTCTGGGATACCGAGAAGTGGTATTTTTTTTAGGTGCACGGGGTGAGTCTGTGTAGCTCCTGCACAATTTCTTCACCACCCCTTAGGTTGTTGGCTATGTACGTCGGTTCTGTTTCTTCCAATTCTGGGATACCGAGAAAAGTGTTTTTTTTTTTGTTGGGTGAGATTGAAAACAGAGTACTGCGTCTCTGCAGGATACGTCTGCTACCGTGCGGTAGCTGTGCGGGCATGCTAGTCATATATATTAAAATAATAAGCCCTATTTCGCGATGTTTATATGTTTATATGTAACCGATTTTGTCACACACGTTTTGGTTAATACCTCGCTTATTAGGCGTTCTATCCGCATTCTGATATTTTTCCCAGACGTCCGAAGGTTGACTGAGTCTTTACATCTTTTTCTTTTCATTCTTCTTCTTCTCCTCTATTTGTTACAACTCTTTTAGTTTGGTGATTTTTGGAAATTTTAACTTTTTAATTAGCCTAACTTTTTTTTCATTCGCTTATAAGTCTGCGAGTTTAAGAGCTAAAATCATTTTAATATTTTTTGGCAATTGCCACTGATGAGTAGTATCGTTACACACTTTTTTTTAAATTCTTCGTCTTCTAATTTTCTTATGAAACCTGATTTAGTGAAATTTCGTATTTTTCAGCTTTTCTCTGCGAATTTACGACCAAAATATAATTTTATTACATCTGTGCATACATCACAATGGAATATAATTTATTTTCGTATTTGTAAGCTTCTATCGTTTAAAATTCACCTTTAAAATCTAAAAAACGCGTAATTTTTATATGAAAAATCGACGTACCTACCTACATACAAATGAAATGAAGAAAAACCTTGATATTTTCTTAATAAACGCAACACTTCATATTTTCAAGCAACAACTCATTGGTTACATTTCATACATGGCTGCCTGAAAATTAAATAAACAGCTGTTTTACCTGTCATTATTGCAGTGCGTAATTTTCGCGCAATTTTTTTTTTGACGTTTCAAATGTATGACTTTATTTCGACTCGGCATTGTAATAAACAGCTGTTGATTTTCGCGCGTTTTTTATGTCATGTATCGAGATTCAGATTTCACAGCTTACAATAGTCATAGATATTTTATATTTTCCCGCACAAGATAAAATTGATGATTTCACTCCGGAATTTGGTTAATTAAGGTGAAATCATACATTATACTTAGAAAAATTTTCTGTACGTTTTTTTGGATTTTTATAGGTTATGTCTAGAACGACACAATGATGATTTTTTAAAAGCGTAATTGAATTAATTATTATTTCGCAGTTGTACACGTGACTTAAATACGCCCGTCTTACTACAGACCGGTCGAAGGAGTTTGTTCTTTTACGCGTCTGTTATTCAATATTTAGATTGAACAGTTCTGGTGATAGATAAACCTGTAACTTACTTACCATCACGCCGTTTCCGGGGTGGACAGAGAGGATAGAGCGCCACACTCTTCTGTCCTGATACATAATTCTCGCCTCAACCACATTCATACATCTTCTCATACAAGCTCGATGAGTGATGGATTATTATTCTTCTCCTTTATTTTTCTTCTTCTTTTCCTGTCAAATCACTTTTCATGGTTTTATCAATGAGTATTAACAAAATGTTTGTTTTTATTAAAACCTGGAGAGATGGGTTGATGGTTGTATATGTCAGCTCTGTTTTTTACAATTTTAGGATGCCGAGAATAGTGGTGTTTTTTTTTACGTGGTTAGTAATCTAACCTAACGCTTCTCAAAGATCATCAGGCCTTTGACCCTTTTGGGTTGTTAGTTGTATACGTCGGGTCTATTTTTTACAATTCTGGGATACCGAGAAAAGTGGTATTTTTTTTAGGTGCACGGGGTGAGTCTGTGTAGCTCCTGCACAATTTCTCCACCACCCCTTAGGTTGTTGGCTATGTACGTCGGCTCTGTTTCTTCCAATTCTGGGATACCGAGAAAAGTGTTTTTTTTTTTTGTTGGGTGAGATTGAAAACAGAGTACTGCGTCTCTGCAGGATACGTCTGCTACCGTGCGGTAGCTGTGCGGGCATGCTAGTCATATATATTAAAGTCGTAACGGGTATTTCGTGGTGTTTGCAAAAAATCAGGCGGCCAACTCCGTCACACCGCGCGATCGCTTTTTAGGGGCTTTCCCGCCAGATATTTGGAAATTTTTTTTTTTGCCAGACGGCCGAAGGCCGACGTAAACTTTTCGCCATAGACACTTTTCGTCTACCGCCACTCCTCGATTTACGGCGACCGTTTCGGTTTGGCCGATTTCTAGCTGTTTTTCATTTTTATTTAGCCTAACTCGCGCTTTATCGCTCGCCGCTCCGCGAGTTTGAGAGCCAAAATTATTTTTATACATTTCGGCGACGGCCCGCGGCCGACCGCATCGCCGGGCGTACTTTTTAAATTTTTACCGCTTTTAGTTTTTTCGCAAAACTCGAAAAGGTGAATTTCGTTTTTTTCACTTTTCCTCCGCCGCTCGGAGAGATATATTTTTTTTTTACCACTCTATTTGCGGGAAACGATCGCCCGGAATTTATTAGCGAGTATGCAGACTCCCATCTCTTCATTTGGATCTTTAAAATGTAAAAAAACATTTTTTTTTTTTTGAAAAACGCACGGACCTACCTAGATGCGCCGAAAATGCGAAAAAACTGACACTTTATGCCCCGTTAACTGAAATATCACGACCGCGCAAAACAAATGAAATACGTTTTTTTCCAGAATGACAGCGAAACATTGACAAACTTTACGATTTATAAAAAATGTCGATTTTCACATGAAAAGCGTCTCTATACACTATTCGGTACTAGCGGTACATGAGAAAACCCCTTATTTATGTAAAAATCTTTGCGTTTATGCTCCCTGAAGGATAATATATACCCGATACGAATTAAAAATAGTATTTTTAATAAATTATGTTTAAATATTATATCATGTCCATGTAAAAATGTCCATTTTCACGTGAGAAATGAAACATTTGAAAATTATTTCTACACTCTATGTAACATTGAGCTTATTAAATAAATATTGTAATAATACAGGTAACGGTTCATTCGACCACCTTGAGGCGAAATATGTGACGAATCCGAATTAAAAAGAGTATTTTTATTTAAATATGTACATTGACATTTTACGACATTTTACGACTTTTTTCTCTAGGTTATCTTTACCGCCGAATAAAACGATTTTTCGGTAGAAATGTATTTATTTTATTAAAGAAAACTACTTTTTTAAATTTATGGCATCTTATAGCCTTTTCAGAATATTAATAAATGTTTTAAATGAAAATCTAATTTAATAATTAATTTGCCGCGGTAAACGTGTGCATTTTTTACAAATTTGACATACAGATGTCGCTATACATGCATTTTCAGAAAAATAAATATATTAAATAATTTTGGTATGGAAAATATGTTTACAGATTATGAGATTTTCTACTATTAATATTTTTCTAATAAATATAATTTATTTTCCACAAAAGGGTGAGGAATATTTTAAATGTTTTTTTTTTATGTAAACAATTTTTTTTAAGTATTAGATTTTTTTAGTAAAACTTATTTTACATAAATGTCGCCATACATACCGTTTGTTTGCAGATTCTCTACCGTTAATATTTCTTAATAAATATAATTTAGTTTCCTCAAAAAGGTGGAGAATATTTTTTAATGTTAAAAAATACACGATAAAATATTTATGAATTTTAAATGTTTTTTTTTTATGTAAACAATTTTTTTAAGTGAAGAGCGCGAGATGCGTTTTAAATATATAGAAATTTAATACGGATAAAAAATTTCATTTACAAATTGAAATTTTTCGCGATGTTTTTTTTGTTTTTTAAACTTTTATCGATAAGAGTGCCATTTAGTAACACCTTCTTCTTTGATTTTCACAAACGACGTAGAGGATAGTGCGCCGCACAGTGCAGATAATTGGAATGCTGCCTATTATTATTTTTAAATTCAAAATAGTATGAATATTCTGAAAAGAGTGTTTTGCGTCATTCAAGTCTTATTAAACATATCGTGTTGGATATAAATATAATATGCCTTTTGGTTGGCAAATGGTGTAACGCGCAGTTAATAATTTGAATTAAAGAGATATGTGTATATATTAAAGAGACGCCTGGTTGACTGCAATTGAAATAGCATTGGCGTTAGTTTTAGTATACAACAGGAATTTATATATTATTATAGCTCGATTAATGTATTTATATGAACACTGGTTTTTTTTTATTATATTGGTTAATTAAGGTGCAATTTTAATTTTTATTAATCTAATTTTCATAGTAAATTAATATAAACTGCTTACTTATTTACCATCACGCCGTTTCCCCGCGGAGGTAGGCAGAAGGATAGAGCGCCATACTCTTCTATCCTGACACAAAATTCTCGCTTCATTCACACTCATACATCTTCTTATACGAGCTAACCGATTGTCGAGGCTTCTAACAGAACCATCCTCCGTTAACTGGTTTACCTGATCGTGCCAAGTCTTCCACGGACGTCCTCTATTTCAGGTGTCATAAACACTCGATTAATCCAACAGTATCAACTGCTTACTTACTTACTTACCATCACGCCGTTTCCCCGCAAGGATAGGCAGAGAGAGGCAATAAACTTTGAAAAACACTATGAATTTGAGGATTACATTCAGGGATTAATATATTCAAACGACGAACAACAATTAATGAATTTTTACAATAAATTATATGTTTTTAAAAATAATGTTAAAAGAAATGTAGCTTTAGATAAATAGTTAATAGTCGTCTTATTCTTTAATAAATTAGGTTCAATAATTATATTTTTTATCTATTTACACGATAAAAATCAACATCATCATCATCATCATCATCGTTTAAATCGCCACCTTCTTTGATTTTCACAAACGACGTAGAGGATAGTACGCCGCATAGTGCAGATAATTGGAATGCTGCCTATTATTATTTTTAAATTCAAAATAGTATGAATATTCTGAAAAGAGTGTTTTGCGTCATTCAAGTCTTATTAAACATATCGTGTTGGATATAAATATAATATGCCTTTTGGTTGGCAAATGGTGTAACGCGCAGCTAATAATTTGAATTAAAGAGATATGTGTATATATTAAAGAGACGCCTGGTTGACTGCAATTGAAATAGCATTGGCGTTAGTTTTAGTATACAACAGGAATTTATGCTAGGACACCATGCAGTAAAATATAATTATAAGCATTAGTTTTGTTTAATTATGTATTAATATTATTTAACGACATGGAATGAATAAAAATTTTATGTCAATTTTAGAATAGACATAAAAATACATTTTTTCTTTATAACAAACTATGTTAGAGCATAATCCGGACTGTGAATTTCTGTCAAATATTAAAACGAAATGGATTGGCAAAATTTTCATACATTAAAAAAATACTTTTTCAATCGATCTTTTTATGTTAAAAATATTTGGTAAGGCTTAATTTCAACTTCCAAAAAACAACGAAAGATGGCAATATGCGCTGTTTAAGAGGAAAGTATTCATTACTGTGGATACTAATACGAATAACATTAAAATATCTAAATAGAACAATAAGAGTTTGAAGATTAATTATTTAAATATACATTATTATATTACATACGTTATTATATTTTATTTTAAATAATCATTTATATTAGTTATCCAATTTGTAAGCCATCATCACTTTGCTTCTATCTCGGTATTTTACAAATACTATTTAATTATGGCGTCCAAGTATTGTAAAACGATTTTTTTATGAAACTTAACGTAAACAAGTAACAATTTAAAACAATTACGAGTAAATTAATAAGTATATGTAGTAGGTACTTTACCATAACATTAGTTCCGTTCGCATTGTAATTAATTATATATAATATTATTTTTAATATGATTATATATTTTTACTTAATTATAACAACATTGTTTGTTTGCATTTGCTTTTTATCAGTTTGATAGTGATTATCAGTTTCATTTAAATGAAATAAAACTTAAATTATTAATCGACAACCCGGTGTTTATGTAACTTTAAATAAGTACTATGGTCCAAAAGTATTATTTTTAACAAAAGTATAAATACAAACTGTGGCACCCCAGTTATTCCGAACCCGGTTAATCTGATTCTGGTTTATCCGATCCAGGTTAATCTGACCGTGGTTAATCCGACATCGGTTAATCCGACACCGGTTAATCCGTCACCGGTTAATTCGACAATGGTTAATCCGACACCGGTTAATCTGACACCGGTTAATTCACACCGGTTAATCTGACATCGGTTAATCCGACACCGGTTAATCCGACACCGGTTAATCCGACACCGGTTAATCCGACACCGGTTAATCCGTCATTATCATCGTTTAAATTACCACCTTCTTCTTTGATTTTCACAAACGTCGTAGAGGATAGTACGCCGCACAGTGCAGATAATTGGAATGCTGCCTATTATTATTTTTAAATTCAAATTAGTATGAATATTTTGAAAATAGTGTTTTGCGTCATTCAAGTCTTATTAAACATATCGTGTTGGATATAAGTATAATATGCCTGAGAGTTGACAATTGGTGTAACGCACAGCTAATAATTTGAATTAAAGAGATATGTGTATATATTAAAGAGACGCCTGGTTGACTGCAATCGAAATAGCATTGGCGTTAGTTTAAGTATACAACAGGAGTTTATATATTATTATAGCTCTATTAATGTATTTATATGAACACTTTTTTTTATTATATTGGTTAGTTTAAGTGCAATTATATTATAATTTACTTAATTTTCTCTATTACTATTATGTATGAGTATGTCTATTATTATTTTTAAATTCAAAATAGTATGAATATTGTTTTTAGACGTTCGATACTTATTTATCTTATTATTAATTACCATAACGCCGTTTCTCCGCGGGGGTAGGCAGAGAGGATAGAGCGCCATACTCTTCTGTCTTGACACACAATTCTCGCCTCACTTACATTCATACATCTTCTCATACAAGCTCGCTGATTGTTGAGCCTTCGAACAGAACCATCCTCCGTTAACTGGTTTACCTGATCGTGCCAAGTCTTCCACGGACGTCTTCTATTTCTGGTGCCACAACACTTGATTATATTGGTTAGTTTTTGTACGATTTTAATTTTGAAAAATTCTACAAGTAGGTGAATACGTAATGTATTTAAAAACATGAATTATTCATTCTTCTTCTTCTTATTTTCCTACCAAAACACTTATTATAGTTTTATTAAGTGTGTTAGGATTTTTTTTTCTGCAAATTGACAACAGAGTACTGCGTCTCTGATACGTCTGCTGCCGGGCGGCAGCTGTGCGGGTAAGCTAGTCTATATATATTAAAGTCGTAACGGGTATTTCGTGTTGTTTGCAAAAAATCAAGCGGCCAACTGCGTCACACCGCGCGATCGCGTTTTAGGGGCTTTCCCGCCAGATATCTGGGTATTTCTTTATTTTGCCAGACGGCCGAAGGCCGATGTAAACTTTTCGCCATAGACACTTTTCGTCTACCGCCACTCCTCGATTTACGGCGACCGTTTCGGTTCGGCCGATTTCTAGCTGTTTTTCATTTTTATTTAGCCTAAATCGCGCGTTTTCGCTCGCCGCTCCGCGAGTTTGAGAGCCAAAATTATTTTTATACATTTCGGCGACGGCCCGCGGCCGACCGCATCGCCGGGCGTACTTTTTAAATTTTTCCCGCTTTTAGTTTTTTCGCAAAACTCGAAAAAGTGAATTTCATTTTTTTCACTTTTTCTCCGCCGCACGGAGAGATATATTTTTTTTTTACCACTCTATTTGCGGGAAACGATCGCCCGGAATTTATTAGCGAGTATGCAGACTCCCATCTCTTCATTTGGATCTTTAAAATGTAAAAAACCAGTTTTTTTTTTTGAAAAATGTACGGACCTACCTAGATGCGCCGAAAATGCGAAAAAAATGAAATTACCAGCCCCGGAAAAGTGAAATATCACGACCGCGCAAAACAAATGAAATACGTTTTTTTCCAGAATGACAGCGAAACATTGACAAACTTTGCGATTTATAAAAAATGTCGATTTTCACATGAAAAAATGTACATTTTTTATTTGAAATACGTCTCTATAAACTATTCAGTACGAGCGGTACGTGAGAAAACCCCTTATTTATGTAAAAATCTATGCGTTTATGCTCCCTGAAGGATAATATATACCCGATACGAATTTAAAATAGTATTTTTATTCAATTATGTTTAAAAATTATTTCATGTCCATGTAAAAATGTCCATTTTCACGTGAGAAATGAAACATTTGAAAATTATTTCTACACTCTATGTAACATTGAGCTTATTTAATAAATATTGTAATAATACAGGTAACGGTTCATTCGACCACCTTGAAGCGAAATATGTGACGAATCCGAATTAAAAAGAGTATTTTTATTTAAATATGTACATTGACATTTTACGACTTTTTTCTCTGTTTAATCTTTACCGCCGAATAGAACGATATTTTGGTAGTAATTCCTTAAATTATTAATTTATTAAATTTAATTTCCTTAATTTATTAAATTTATGGCAACTTATAGCCTTTTCAGAATATTAATAAATGTTTTAAATGAAATTTAATAATTAATTTGTGCGCATTTTTTACAAATTTGACATACAGATGTCGCTATACATGCGGTTTCAGAAAAATAAATATATTAAATAATTTTGGTATGGAAAATATGTTTTCACACTTTTTCTTAATAAATATAATTTAGTTTCCTCAAAAGGGTGAGGAATATTTTAAATATATGTTTTAATGTAAACAATTTTTTGAAGTGAAGCGCGCGAGATGCGTTTTAAATATATAGATATTTTATATAAATAAGAAATTTCATTTTCAAATTGAATGTTTTCTGAAATTTGTTTTTTAAACTTTTTTGCTATTTTTATTATCATTTACATGATAATAATCATCATAATCATCATCATTTAAATCACCACCTTCTTCTTTGATTTTCACAAACGACGTACAGGATAGTACGCCGCGCAGTGCAGATAATTGGAATGCTGCCTATTATTATTTTTAAATTCCAAATAGTATGAATATTCTGAAAAGAGTGTTTTGCGTCATTCAAGTCTTATTAAACATATCGTGTTGGATATAAATATAATACGCCTGTGCATTGGCAATCCGTGTAACGCACAGCTAATAATTTGAATTAAAGAGATATGTGTATATATTAAAGAGACGCCTGGTTGACTGCAATTGAAATAGCATTGGCGTTAGTTTTAGTATACAACAGGAATTTATGCTAGGACACCATGCAGTAAAATATAATTATAAGCATTAGTTTTGTTTAATTATGTATTAATATTATTTAACGACACGGAATGAATAAAAATTTTATGTCAATTTTAGAATAGACATAAAAATACATTTTTTCTTTATAACAAACTATGTTGGAGCGTAATCCGGACTGTGAATTTCTGTACAATATTAAAACGAAATGGATTGGCAGAATTTTCATACATTAAAAAAATACTTTTTCAATCGATCTTTTTATGTTAAAAAAATTTGGTCAGCTTTAATTTAAACTTCATAAAAACAACGATAGATGGCAATTACATTAGTTATCCAATTTGTAAGCCATCTTCACTTTGCCTCTATCTCGGTATTTTACAAACATTATTTAATTATGGCGTCCAATTATTGTAAAACGATTTTTTTTATGAAACTTAACGTAAACAAGTAACAATTTAAAACAATTACGAGTAAATTAATAAGTATATGTAGTAGGTACTTTACCATAACATTAGTTCCGTTCGCATTGTAATTCATTATAATGTTTGGAAATGTCCATCATGTTTGATTTTTCGTTATTATTTTTAATATGATTATATATTTTTACTTAATTTTAACAACATTGTTCGTATGCATTTGCTTTTTATTAGTTTGATAGTGATTATCATTTTCATTTAAATAAAATAAAACTTAGATTATTTATCGACAATCCGGTGTTTATGTAACTTTAAATAAGTACTATGGTCCATGTGTGTATATATTATTATACAGAGATATTAATAGTACTTTCTGAAAGGGGATGACGTCAGCGCCTCTAAATGTTCATTCTATATCATGTGTCTATTAATTTGAATATATACTCTTTCTATTTTGTTTTATTTGTATATAGGTATATTTACTACAGTGCAATCTGAATAATATTGTCAATCGGTTATCGTTATTTTAATCAGTCGGTCCCAAAACACTGTATATAAAATTTATTAAAAATAATCTGCTTATTATAATCAAACTTCAGTTATTGATGTAAAAGATGAATGAAATTCCTACAAAATGACCCTTACTGATGATGACAAAAGAGAGTGAATGTAACACGCACACAGAAGATATTTCAGAAGCTTCTCCAACGTATGTCCAGATGCAAGATTCGCAACAAATTCTTTGACGTGGTGTTTATACAGAGCAATAAACTTTGAAAAACACTATGAATTTGAGGATTACATTCAGGGATTAATATATTCAAACGACGAACAACAATTAATGAATTTTTACAATAAATTATATGTTTTTAAAAATAATGTTAAAAGAAATGTAACTTTAGATAAATAGTTAATAGTCGTCTTATTCTTTAATAAATTAGGTTCAATAATTATATTTTTAATCTATTTACACGATAAAAATCAACATCATCATCATCATCATCGTTTAAATCGCCACCTTCTTTGATTTTCACAAACGACGTAGAGGATAGTACGCCGCACAGTGCAGATAATTGGAATGCTGCCTATTATTATTTTTAAATTCAAAATAGTATGAATATTTTGAAAATAGTGTTTTGCGCCTTTCAAGTCTTAATAAACATATCGTGTTTGTAATATTTTTTAAGTAACGTCGATTTTAAGATTATTATTTATTTAAATGGGTATAAATATAATACGCCAGTGAGTCGGCAATAGGTGTAACGCACAGCTAATAATTTGAATTAAAGAGATACCCCGTGGACACATAATGATTTTGTCTGTGAGTTTTAGTTTTAGTACTCATGTTTTTAAACCTTCTGGAGAATGACAAAAGTGTACTGTTTCTATCTCACATGTGTTTGTCATATCGTTTTTATATAGAAATTACGGTTTTAATAATAAAATTTTCGAGTATAAATGAGTAACGCCTGGTTGACTGCAATTGAAATAGCATTGGCGTTAGTTTTAGTATACAACAGGAATTTATATATTTTTATAGCTCTATTAATGTATTTATATGAACACTGTTTTTTTTGATTATATTGGTTAGTTTAAGTGCGATATTAATTTACTTAGTTTTCTTAGTAAATAAGTATAAACTGCTACATACTTACTTACCATCACGCCGTTTCTTCGCGGGGGTAAGCAGAGAAGATAGAGCGCCGTACTCTTCTGTCCTGACACAATTCTCGCCTCATTCACACTCATACGTCTTCTCATACAAGCTAACCGATTGTCGAGGCTTCTAACAGAACCATCCTCCGTTAACTGGTTTACCTGATCGTGCCAAGTCTTCCACGGATGTCTTCTATTTCTGGTGCCAAAACACTTGATTATATTGGTTAGATTAAGTGCGATTTTAATTTTGAAAAATTCTACAAGTAGGTGAATACGTAATATATTTAAAAACATGAATTATTCATTCTTCTTCTTCTTATTTTCCTACCAAAACACTTATTATAGTTTTATTAAGTGTGTTAGGATTTTTTTTTCTGCAAATTGACAACAGAGGACTGCGTCTCTGATACGCCTGCTGCGGGCGGCAGCTGTGCGGGTAGGCTAGTATATATTAAAATAATAGGCCCTATTTCGCGATGTTTATATGTTTATATGTAACCGTTTTTGTCACACACGTTTTGGTTAATATCTCGCTTATTAGGCGTTCTATCCGCATTCTGATATTTTTCCCAGACGTCCGAAGGTTGACTGAGTCTTTACATCTTTTTCTTTTCATTCTTCTTCTTCTCCTCTATTTGTTACAACTCTTTTAGTTTGGTGATTTTTGGAAAATTTAACTTTTTATTTAGCCTAACTTTTTTTTCATTCGCTTATAAGTCTGCGAGTTTAAGAGCTAAAATCATTTTAATATTTTTTGGCAATTGCCACCGATGAGTAGTATCGTTGCACACTTTAAAAAATAATCTTCTTCTAATTTATTTGTGAAGCTTGATTAAGTAAAATTTCGTGTTTTTGAGCTTTTCTCTGCGAGTTTACGACCAAAATATAATTTTATTACATCTGTGCATACATCACAATGGAATATAATTTATTTTCGTATTTGTAAGCTTCTATCGTTTAAAATTCACCTTAAAAATCTAAAAAACGCGTATTTTTTTTTTTGAAAAACGTACGCACCTACCTAGATGCGCCGAAAATGCGAAAAAACTGATACAAATAACCCCGGAAAAGTGAAATCTCACGACCGCCGGAGAAAACAAATGAATGCGGTTTTTTCCATATTTGACAGGCGAAACAGTGACAAACTTTGCGATTTATGAAAAATGTCGATTTTCACATGGGAAAATGTACATTTTTTGATTTGAAAACGTTCTCTGTACACTATTCGGTATGAAGCAGTCTATTAAAAAGATCATATTCATGGAGGTATCTTCGCGTCCATGCACCCTGAAGGATAATATATACCCGATACGAATTAAAAATAGTATTTTTATTAAATTATGTTTTAATATTATTTCATTTTAATCAAATATGTTCATTTTCACATGAGAAATGAAATATTTGAAAATTGTTTCTACACTCTATGCAATATTGAGCGGATTCAAAAAAAATTGTAATAATACAGGTAACGGTTCATTCGACCACCGTGAAGCGAAATATGCGACGAATCCGAATTAAAAAGAGTATTTTTATTTAAATATGTACATTGACATTTTTTGACATGTACATTTTTCTCTATATTTATTTTTCCGCACAAGATAAAATTGATGATTTCACTCCGGAATTTGGTTAATTAAGGTGAAATCATACATTATACTTAGAAAAATTTTCTGTACGTTTTTTTGGATTTTTATAGGTTATGTCTAGAACGACACAATGATGATTTTTTAAAAGCGTAATTGAATTAATTATTATTTCGCAGTTGTACACGTGACTTAAATACGCCCGTCTTACTACAGACCGGTCGAAGGAGTTTGTTCTTTTACGCGTCTGTTATTCAATATTTAGATTGAACAGTTCTGGTGATAGATAAACCTGTAACTTACTTACCATCACGCCGTTTCCGGGGTGGACAGAGAGGATAGAGCGCCACACTCTTCTGTCCTGATACATAATTCTCGCCTCAACCACATTCATACATCTTCTCATACAAGCTCGATGAGTGATGGATTATTATTCTTCTCCTTTATTTTTCTTCTTCTTTTCCTGTCAAATCACTTTTCATGGTTTTATCAATGAGTATTAACAAAATGTTTGTTTTTATTAAAACCTGGAGAGATGGGTTGATGGTTGTATATGTCAGCCCTGTTTTTTACAATTTTAGGATGCCGAGAATAGTGGTGTTTTTTTTTACGTGGTTAGTAATCTTACCTAACACTTCTCAAAGATCAACAGGCCTTTGACCCTTTTGGGTTGTTAGTTGTTTATGTCGGGTCTATTTTTTACAATTCTGGGATGCCGAGAAGTGGTATTTTTTTTAGGTGCACGGGGTGAGTCTGTGTAGCTCCTGCACAATTTCTTCACCACCCCTTAGGTTGTTGGCTATGTACGTCGGTTCTGTTTCTTCCAATTCTGGGATACCGAGAAAAGTGTTTTTTTTTTGTTGGGTGAGATTGAAAACAGAGTACTGCGTCTCTGCAGGATACGTCTGCTACCGTGCGGTAGCTGTGCGGGCATGCTAGTCTAAATATTATAGTCATACAAATTATTATGAGTTTTATTTAAATAAATTAAATTCGTTTACTTAGTTTTATTTATTATTAATATTTTAAAACAAAATGGAAGAAAAGTGAATAATTTATCTAGGATTCTTAACCATTTTTAATTTCAAACTAATTATTTACGAGTAATGCTAATGAGTAACTCGTAAATCAGACAAGACAGATTGTAGCCTGTTTAAAGTAGATAAGTGTCGCGTAAAAAATAACAGTTTACAATATTTTTGAATCCATTTAACCACTTTTTTTTCACACATAATGTTTAATGTTTTTACTGTCATAGACAATGTTCGTCTTCTTTAAAAGCAAGTCTTGTGTTTGTAACCATTTTCAACATTATAGTTAAACTAGCACGAACTTGCTGCTAGCCCCTATTATTTTTCTGCTAGTGAATTTTGTATTGCCCTCCCTAGAATTGTACAAACAGTGTTCTTACGTATCAACTTTGTAATATATATATATATAATATATAAAGACTTCTCGAAAAAACTGAGATCATGTTTACATAAATGATTATTGAACTAACTTGAACATTACGTTACAAAGATTCATCTGGTATTCGCGTTGCGTCGCAAATATCTTTTATTGTATGCATTTGACAGTACGACCATAGATAAGAATACTCAGGATACAGCGCTGGCCGTTTAACCAAGCATTTGACAGCCATAATGACAGTATCACTAGAATCCGAGTCCAATATATCCAGAAAGCCATAGATAAAAGATGGGGAAGAGCAGTACGATCAAATGTTTACTAGGCGGACTAGCTCCCAGGCATTAGGCGGGTCGTTGCCCAAGGACGTGTATATATATATAAGATTGCAAAAAGTTTTAACAGATGATTTGAGCGACCTTTAAGCTAAAAATCGAGATTTTAAAGATAAATATGGTAAAAATGCTAAATAACGATGACTAATCTATAATGCTAAATAACGGTGACTAACATATTGATGTTGTTTTTGCATTTCGCCATTTAATCCATGTTTGTCCGGGAACAAAGTTAACCTTAAAAATAAACTGCGCGCTCCTTAATGAAGTGTTAACAAACTAATTGTTGTTAATTGTTAAGAATCTTTAATAAAATAAAAGTTAATTGATTCAAATAATGCGGAAAATAATCATCGATTGAAACAAATGACGGAGACGTAGTTTAAAATTTGTTCTAGTGTGCACATCCACATCAATGTAATATTTATTTAAATATCTTACCGAAATACCTATATAAAAAAATATATTTATAAAAATTGAAGAAATATTTTTCAAATAAATAAAAACCATGTAATTAGGTTTGAAACCGAGCGTACTTCGCTTTGTATCAAATATTTATTAAATGAAAATATTGAAACTAAAAGATATGAAACTTGGTCGTAATATTTGATGTGTTATAAGAAACATAAGCCCTGGAGTCGGTTGTGACAAAAACTGACAAATTGGCCTCTTAAAGTATACTTGATAGTTACCTCATTATTCCAAGCGACTGGATATGTTTTTGATGTGTACCTAGACATGTTAGCTCGCGCCCCCAGCCCTCAAAGTGTTGTACTACGACATACTTTTTATCATGGTGATGTATATTTTATTCAGTACATTTAAACATCGATCTTAAGTTTTGACACGTTTCGAAATTCACATGTTCGAAAATGAATACATGTCCTTTCACGTTCCGGTGAACATGAGGTAGGTAAAGAACCTGGCGAATTCAATATGTACACAAAGCAGTGTGTTAAAAAATTATGCACATGACAAAAACGTAAATTTTTTTATTGTGAGCAATAATGGCGACTACTCTGCAGTATATTGTTTTAGCATTTTGCTATAATCCACGTTTGTCCGGGAATAAAGACTTGATAGTAAATATTGTTTAAGCTTTGGGAAACACCAACCGTTTTCTAACAAATTAAATTTTAAACGTCAAAAATAAATATAATAAAATTTTATTCCTTCCTTCCCAGTGAACTGTGCACGTAACGCACACTGTTTACACATAACCATGAGAGTAGTAATTGTACTAACTTATTTTTTTTTTTTTTAAGAATTCCGTAGCGTTACTGTTCATTTTATAATGTATGTCACACATGGGCAACCCTCGGTGTCTTTTAGTCCAGATCTAATAAATCTTTAATAAAAGCATGTACGATGATTTGTATGTGTATGATGTATTTAATTATTTAATATTTCCGGTAAAATAAGATATTTAATACTTCCGGTGAAATCTGTCTTGTTTGGCCCTTGACTCAGCAAGAGAATGATAATTTGGCCCTAGAATCAATAAAGGTTCTCCGTGCTGGATCTAATATTATTGGATAGAATCAGGGGAATTCGCCGATCAAGATAATACATTAAAAATAGTAGGTAGACATTTATAATTTAGTTGTGTGATATTCTGTGCAAAGTATATCTTGCATACAGTGAATCCACGTTTCGCGCATAGCACTTAATATTTTCCAGTAATTTGAAACGTTTTTGATGAATCATAATAATTATGACATAGTAATAAGTTTACTTCTCATTTCACTAGGATTTTTTTTGAATAATATTGATTTGTTTACTGAATATTCCTATTATTTATTTTAATTATTATTTCATGGGGAAACTAACAGCAGGATTAAAAAAATTAATTACACACGATTATAAAGTTATCACCGAATTGAATTTTGAAATTCTGGAATCTATTGAGACGCCAATACATTGAATAGCAAACAAATCATGTATAAATAAAAGAATAATCAAATACAATATAAACATACGTTTGTTCATGCGAACATCACAAATGATAAGGCCAATCTAGACAGGTACTCAAAATAATCACTCGTTACAGGCGACACTATTACGTTAAGCTTGTACTAAACGGGCCACTCGGTGGTCTGGGAGGGCGGTTTTTCGATGGTTTTCAGGCCTCCGATGAACCGAAATGTGCGAAGTGTAAAGCGAGAAATTTTGCGCAGTGGCATAACAAAAAATTGGATCGCAATGGGTAAAAGGGCCCCTGATATTGCTCCTTACATAAAACAACTTTAGAGAAAAATAGAATTTTTAATATGTAAAGTAATGCAGAGAACATTTACTAATTATCTAAATAATGTTAGCAATAAATACTAGCGTATACGTGTTTTTACACGTTTATAGGCATTCAAAATGTTACGCCTCGTATCGCCCTACGATGATTTTCGATCAACGGCGATAGTCGGGTTTATGTATTCATCGAAAATGTTTTCACGTGGTCTCGTGATACATGTTAGTTTTTTTTTAATCGTATACATCTTATTGTAGTAGTTAATAAACATGATGAAAAGAAAAGTATAGTAAAAAAACTCACAAAAGCATCGATACCAAATCTTTTGTAGGGTGCTCTCCTTTTGGACTCTCATCTTACGTGGGCCCAATGCACCGTAATGGCGTAGTTATGCCGCTGGCGAGAATAATATTTGTATCAAAATTCCTTTTGCAACGGCTAATCAACCACCACAGAGTGGCACGCTTGAGTTGTATATAAATAGCGAGAGCAAGAAAGTTGTAGGCTATTCTGAGGCAGGGCGGTATAGCCTAGACCGCCAAATTATCCATTATCATATTATGTAAGTCGTATAAGAGCTATTATTCGTGTTGTAGTAAAATAGATGATTTCTGCGGGCTCTGTAAGAACCCTTATTTATAATTAAGTTGATCCGAAATCATAATACCGAATATTTCAAGTCCTGGTTTTAGAATAACATTGTGAATGAAACTAGATTATCTTTTAACTCCTTTAAAAAAAAATTGTGTCTGGTTAAAATTCTGCATTTTTAAATATGTATATTCGAGCCGTCTCAGCATTATAAATTTATACGACGATTTCCCAAATAAATGGTCACCACGAACTAACTATCTAGAATGCTAAATGCATTGTACTGAAAGTAATGTATTTGTCGTTGAAAAGTCACGGATGTGAGTTTTTATTATACTACCTTGCTAGCTTTTTACCCTTCTCAAGACGCGATAGTTAGGCTTGGTGCTGGGAAACCCACTTAGCTAATCACCAACTTAATTATATTGATTTATTTTATGTGAAATAAATATTGTTACCACCCTTTTTTTCAATCTAATTTTCTTCCTGGTAATCAAATATCCAAAAATATACTTTCCGTCGCCGCTTTCAATTATATTCCGTTTCCTTCCCTTAGTAGCCTTCCCCACTCAAAGAAGATATTCAAGGGCTCATGTCCCGATAATTATTTAGTTTACAGAGTGTACAGTGTTTAAATTCAGCTAAACAAATGAAATAAAATAATAAATCCCCGCCTTCAAATATTTGAAACTCTTACATTTTTAATATTTAATTTAAATATCAGTTCAATAATTTTATGTTAAGAATGTATAAATAATAAAGTAAGAAGCTAACCGAAGTGCTGGCGAAGCGAAGAGCAAAACGGAGATTTTAAACATTTTTAAAGTGAAACGTTACTTTAGAATGATTTTAAATACACAATAATTATATGGATTAACGCGTAACTCTTTTAACTAGTACAGAAATTTTCCAACCAGAATTTAAAATTAACTTAATTATGTTTTTATGTTGACGAGCGGGCGGTGCAATATTCATTCGTTCGTCTCTGAAAGACGCTGATTATGATGTCGTACTTCCTTCCCTGTTCGGTCGTCAAATCCAGCTTTTTCTGTTTCCGGATCATTTGGCCACCTGGTATCTTCACGTGCAACTATACCCGTATCATAACTCTCTAGCTCCATTCCTCTCTTAGTGAACGGCATTAATCTCCATTTTTCTTCATATGAAAAGATCACTCGCTGGTAATTATTTTAGTGTAATTTTTATGCGTTTTTGCCCATCGTAACATACTATTATCGCACGGTCTATACTTATTTCCGCTTCCTATATTTAATATTCTAATTATTTTCACGGCAGTTTTATAAACGCAAAAATTGAGTTATCGGTGCCAGGTTACTATATAATAATAGTATCAGTAAATAAACACCTCAGCAATAATCCATTTTGGCTTCCAGTCCGAGGGACCAACCGAGTTCAACAGAAATGGTCACGTTCTGCACATGAGCCTAATGATGCTTCCTGTATTTAATTTCAAATTGTGAAGATATACAAACGAAGGTGTGAAGTGATTGAGGAATTGTACAGGATAGTTCTGTTTATCCTCATCTGAATCAGAGCACAGTTATGTAACGGTAACAAGGCGTTCCAAGACTTTCTCATTCATTTTGACTCTTCGGGCACAAAATTGATTTTCAAAATCTGCTGAAATAGTTGAAAAAAATATTTTCGCGATGATGTCACCCTTGTTACTTATTTTCTTTACAATAATTAATTATTATAATAATAATTATCCCTTGTATCGTTTCTTTATTAAATAAATAACGCTGGTGTTTGATTTTTTAATGTGGTACTTCTATGACCTCCGATATTTGTTTTTGAATTGAAGAATTCGTTGAAAGGTAAAGTCTGAGTCGCGAAGGACAAGTATTCATAATTCACAAACCTTATTTCTCAATGTTGGTGAACATGTTTACAGTATATGTTCGGCAGCAAATGGTGTGGTGGCGCCGCTACCTCTCTGTCGAAGTCACCATTCACCGTTGCTTTTATCAATATTTTTTTTTTTTACAACTCGTTTTTGTACAATTCTTTCACTAGTCCTACAACACTCCCACTCCATATATTTTTATTTTATTTTTACTTTTTTATACATATTTGTAATTCTCTTTTTATTCCAAAAAAAACTGGCTACTTTAACACAGACTTCAGTCTAGCAAAGTAGCCAGGACAACGCTGTATATATCAGAGGTGAAGTCTACTCCATCCCACACAATAAACTATGTATTATGTATGTTTATTATGTATCCACCTCTGTTAGTACAAAAATATGGATGTCAAAATATATATAAATAAATAAATAAATTTTTATTCATCATTTTTCAATTTATCAAACATATATTTTTGTGTAACGTCGTGGATGTAGATGTTTATTGGCATCAATTTTATTTGATTTAAATCAAGATGTCGGTATTTTATCCTTGTTGGCTTACTGAACACCTGTTGCTAGATTCTTCTGTGAAAACGCCAGTTTTTTTATTTGGACTTGAAGTTTCACGGCGATGTATGATTTTTCGGGCACGGTTACAAGTTATAACTAAACTGACGCCAGGCAGCTTCAGGGCCGCACAAACACCTCGAGTCCACGAACGTCTTAGATTACATTATCCGTACACGAGTTGAGCATGTTTATAGCAACTGTTGACGAGGTGGAAGCAACCTGCAGTAACGATGGAAATAGTCAAAGATCAAAGAAATGCGGTACTTCAAGAACTAATAAATTGCATTGAAAGCCTCTTCATTAATTGAATGATCAATTTGCTAATTAATTGATGAATGACTTCATTAATGGAAATGATCCTAAACCCGTTGAAAATTTTAAGGACTAGTGTATTATTCTTGATCCTAATTTAAAACCCATCGTGACATTGACATATCTCTCTTTCAACCCTTATTATTTCTGAATACGAGTAAGTGATAAACCGAGGACTTACCCAAGTGCAGTATTAATCTCCCTTTGTCTAATGGAAAATTTATTACTTTTTTGACAATATTATGGATGTTTATAAGATTTTATAAACGGATTTGTTGATCTTTATTTAATTATATTTCAGTAGCTTCACAAGAGTAAAACATATTTGTCTGTCAATTTCCTGGTTAATAAATACATATTTTTTGTTGATAAAAACAAAATGCATATTGCTTTCCGGTTGTTAAAAAGTCGCCCAGGTAGTGTGGCGTACTGCTACTGATACGATGTACTAGTTAGAGAAAAGCTAATTACATGTCACACGTATAATCCCTGAAATGGACTTCGAACATCGCACGTTCGGGTATGAATTATTTTTTAAAGTTTGATTACTTTTTTAATAACTTTAGTGGTTCAGCGCGCTGCTGGAGACTGCCACTAATGTATAGGTTGTATACATCCTTTCCGTTTTAAACATAAATTTGTCACGAAAACTGAACCTTAGAAAAGTTATTAACTTTTTTACTCTCAATTTTTCTTTGTATTCTTTTCACCTTTACTTCAAAAATATTTTGGAGACGCCGGGTATAAGACCAGTACGCCATCGGTTGTTATATCAAATTGTTGTATAAGAATTACATCCATGAATTAATTATGAATAAGAATATAAATGGCTGATTTTTTACTATTGATAAATAAAAAGAAATAGCGACAAACAAAATTTCGGATCATTTTGTAGAGTTTGCGGGTGGACCGTAATATTATTTGAATCTCGTTTAAAAGTAAACGAGTTTGAATCTCAGTTATGGTTACCGAAGATGACGCAACCAGACCTAAGAAGAACACATTCTTATTGTGAAGTTGTAATTATTCAGAACATACGGTACATATATATACACCCAGCGCAACAAAAATAGCTGCACCCCCTAATTATGAACAAAAATTCCCATGAAGCTTCAATAAAACACAAAGTAGGTAACGGTATAAAGCGGTCCGCTTCCAGGAAGGGCAATTCGCTCATCAGGTACCTGAAGAACCCTACATTTCTTCACTTTAGTGCCCGGTTTTGCAGTGAGTGGTCGTTTTATTAGTCTTACCGAGTAGCAATGTCCACGAGACTTAAACTAAGTGAGCAAAAAAAAGGAATGATAGTTGCGTTATCAAAACCAAATTTTTCTAATTATGCTATAGCAAGGAAATTTTTTTCTGACAAAACAAAATTTAACTTGATTAGTCCAGAAGGTTTGTGCAGACAGTGCATCGGAGATCTGGAGAGAGGTACAGCGATGAATGTATCGCACTCACAGTGAAACATTCTCCATATGTCATGGTGTGGAGATGCATCACATCACTCGGTGTTGGCAATTTTATTATGCTAGAAGGATCGGTGAATGCCGAGAAATATAAAAAAAAAACTCACCTGGCCTGTAACCTTAACAATAACTGGAAAATGAGCTAAGAAATGAATGAAGATTCGGAAACTGCAATATTTTGAGAGGAACTGGAACTGGAAACCTGAGAGACATGTAATACAACACTCCACCTTATCATAAGTGCAAGATTGAATCACGAAAAAGAGGGTCCGGTCGCAGGAGGACATTGTAGCTTTGGAATCTGAGAGAATGGTTCAACAGATCCACCGTTTTTAATTTCAATTTAATTCAATTTCTCAAATTACACATTAAACAACTAAATAAAAACAAAAGCTTGCTATTGTTTTAACAAAGATTATTATATAAATATATTTTTTAAAGTTAAATTATTATGCCATTCTTCAAAAGCCAATATAACATTTCATAGTATTATTTAAATTGAACTTAATATTAAATTTATTTATTTACAATATCAAATACTACATAATATAAATATAAGATAAGAATAAATGAATTAATATATTTTAAAAACACTAATTAAATGTGTTACCGTATGTTCTGAATAATTACAACTTCACAATAAGAATGTGTTCTCCTTAGGTCTGGTTGCGTCATCTTCGGTAACCATAACTGAGATTCAAACTCGTTTACTTTTAAACGACAAATAATTTGACAGAAATCGAGTTGTGTGAACAGAGTTTATAGTTATTCAGTGTAGCAATTACATAGACTTCTTAAAATCTCATTTTCAAAAACAAATTCCGCGCGAGTAATTTTGCTTATAGCAACATGTGTAGGGGAACCCTTCATTAGACATTTGACGTTTACGTTGATTTGGCGTGTTTACTTTCCCGAAATGAGCAATTGACGTTTTTGAACGATGAATGTCAATATAAAGTAAGTATTCTAGTATTTTAACTATATTTAATAGTTTATGTTGTAAATTACGTATTAGTAAACATTATTTTTATATTTATTCAGAGAATCCAAGACGAAGCAAGAAACAACACAATGGATACGAATTGTGATGTAGATGTCAATGGATAGCGGGTTTCAGTATTTGATGATGATACAGATTCTAACTGTAAGTACACAACAAGGTCTTGCAATGCAAATCTTATCACTTTAATTTAGAAAACTTTTTTATCACTCGTTTTGCATTTAATACGGTACCTTTTAAAAACAAATAAATACCATGCACACCCCAGTTGTAAGCAGATCAATTATACAAATGTAATATGTTTGTATGTTCATAGGTGGAAGATGTTGAGCACAGGCCTCAAGTCTGAATATCTTGGCATTGCATTTAAATGCCAACCGATGGCATCACCTCTTAAAAGTGAATAGAATGATAATTCACAATATAATGAATTAATTTTCTGGTGTATGCACACTTACATAATGTAAAACAATATAAATATTAGATATCGATAATGCTTTTATTTAGTTTAATTATTTCATTTATAATATATACTCTTTCTTTGTTCGCAGATAAATCAAAATGCAAAATGAATTCAACCACCCCAAATGAACAAATAGACAATACACAAGAACTGCGTGTTGTAATTTTAATCAGACGTCAAGCTGAGAGATATTTGGCCCAACTAAATTTTAAATTAGTCAAAGAAAAAAATAATATGTAATTAATTTAATAATTAACTTCTTTAATTTTATAAACATTAACAATTTCTCTATTTTTAAATGTTTACTGCCTCGCTGTTTTTAGCTAATGTGGTTTCACCCCCATTCATTTTTAACGGTATTAACATAAACCATTTTTCTATTTACTAAAATAATAATGTGTAGTTATGTCGTATGGCTTTAGAGTTTCTAATTATTGACTTTAATTTTACTTACTTGACTTTACTCTCTACAAATAAATGATGGTAATTTCTGTATGTGATTTATGTTAAAAGGTATATATATAAATATAATATAAGAGTTTTTACAGAGGAAGAATTGTTTTATTATAGATCCAATATTATTGTAAAATAAATGTGAATAAATCTCAGAAATGAATGATGTACAGAGCGATGAAGATTTTAATGAAATGCCAGATGAAGATACTTCATAGGTTCAAAATGAAACTAAGCCAATATGTGTAAGATAAGTTTAATCTTATATTATAATATATATATATATGTATGTACATTTGTACGCACAATATTAAGAATAAATAAATTAAATGTTATGGCTGGTTTAATAATTGGGAAAAATAGCCATTTATTAGATCTCGTCTTATATTATTTCCATCCTGTGCAGGTTCAGAGTCAATTTCATATAATATTGCCAGAAAGTCTGGTGGCTCGGTAACATTATGCAGCACTGCTGTGGCTATAATGACCGCTTCCACTCTTTCAATACTCAGCCTGAGTTTCATACCTATTGCGGAGAAACGCCTTTTACACACCCCAAATGTTCTTGCTACAACATTCCTAGTCCTGATTTGGCTCTCGTTATATAGTTTTTCAGCCATAGATATTGGATTCGTAAATGGAGTAAGTAAATATGGTTTGAGTATATAACCACGGTCACCAATGAGATGTTTCTCATTAAAAATACCATCATCTAGTTGCCCTTTTAATCCAGAATGACTGAAAATAGTACGGTCGTGTATTGAGCCCGGCTACCTTGCAACAACATTTGTGTATTTCATTGTGGCATCTATTACTGCCTGCACATTCATGGAGAAGTAATCCTTCATATTTTGATAATATTTCACATCATTTCCTCCTGGAGATAGGATTTCCACATGAGTGCAATCTATTGCACCAATCATGTTTAGAAATTTTGAAATATTGTAGAATTGATTCAGATATTGCTGAATTTCTTCGGTAGATTCAGGTAAACATAAATTGTGATCTGAGAGCGGCTATTGCTCTGCTCACTTTGTTCACAATTCGTGAAACAGTGCTCTTGTATACACCAGATATATCATCCGTGCATCTTTGCATTGATTGTGGCATAGAAATGTAAAGTTATCGAGACCTTGTTCACAGGACAAACTGCGTGATTTCTGATCTTTATCAAAAATATTATATACCTATGAAGTAGATAACTTTAGATGACATTATATTGTCTGAAATAAGCAAGACCAGTTGCCTAACCATAATTTTGGACAGCCGGAATCTTGCAATAAAATCTATTTCTTCCCATATAAAATGATCAGTTTGTGGCCTAAAAGATTTACTCTTCTTGTTAAGGATGTATTGAACAATTATTTGATCGTCACAAGAATCGGTATCAATGCTATATGACATAATTATGTTCATTTCAATAATACGACGTCAAAATATTTAAAAGAATGCTTTTAATGACGGATTTCAAGTGAATGCGCACAATGCAAATGTGCCCTATATGACAAATCCAGTGGATTCAATCCGTTAACGGAAAAAGATTTTTTTAAAACCCATTTCTTCCCGCAAAAAATAATGTGCTGAGGTCCGAGTTTTACTTTTCCTGTTAAGAATATACTGTATATTTAGTTTATCATCAAAAAAGTTTGCGATAAAACTGCTATTCGACATAATATTGTACATTTCAATATTACAGTATCAAAAATTGAAAAATACTCGATTTCGGTGATATCTGTCAGTGGCTCGCGCGCAGTGCGCATGTGCATTAGTAAAGTTTACATTTAAGCGGAGATTTTCGGCGGTTTATAGTTAAAGTTAAAAGTAAGCGACAAAAATGAAATGACTAAGTTTAAAAGTAAAGTTTATGGTAACCGAAGATGACGCAACCGGACCTTAATAATATATTTTTGCCAGAAATTAAAAAAACTGAATGTATTTTGTATTTATTTAATTTAGTAACTAACAGCCGTAATTTACCTGCTAGTGGCTATGTTCTGGTAGCTGCATAGTACGGTGTCGCTCTGTGGCATTGGCCATTGTCTATAGTCTATTGATAAAATGTTAGACCGTAATGCACAATTGTAATTACATTGTCGGTCTCAGTGGGTACGGTAAGGAGTTCTTTTGCTGAGAGTCCGTTGCCCAAGATTACATTAACTTATCTGGAGATAATCAATAATTAATTAATTACATTATTTGTTATGTAAATTGCCATTCTCTATAATGAATTAATTACGTTATTTGTTACGTAAATTACATGACTAATCTGGGATACTCAATAATTAATTACGTTATTTGTTACGTAAATCATGCGAGAGGGGAAGGTTTGAATAGAAACAGACGACAATTAAATCGTTGATTTTCTCGCATTCGATACAAGTGTCAAAAATAATTCGTGTCTGGAGTATTTTCATATTGATATAAGGAATGAAATAAAAATGTATGTTGTCATATGAATTAATCCATCGAAAATTAAATAATTTATTGGAGTACCATTAGGTAATTCATATACAGGGTGTAACCGACCTAGTCCACAATACTTTAGGAGGTTATACAAATGTGAGTCGAAAATGTTCAAGCTACCAAGCCTTATTCTCAACCATTTCAGAGATGTAAGCATTTTACTTACTTATTTACCATCACGCCGTTTCCCCGTGGGGGTAGGCAGAGAGGATAGAGCGCCACACTCTTCTGTCCTGACACACAATTCTCGCCTCATCCACATTCATACATCTTGTCATACAAGCTCGCCAATTGTTGAGGCTTCTAACAGAACCATCCTCCATTATCTGGTTTACCTGGTCGTGCCAAGTCTTCCGCGGACGTCCTCTATTTCTGGTTCCATCAACACTTGCGTCATATATCTTTCTTACCATTCTCTCCTCATTCATCCTTTCCATATGACCAAACCACCTAAGTGATCCTTTCTTAATCTTACTCACTATACTAACATCAGCTTTACATGACAGCTGTCATAAATAGATTTGCCACAAAGACGTCTAAGTGATCTCATTTCCACTGCATTCAGTCTACTTTCGTTCATTTTTTGCCAGCTCCTGGCCTCACTTCCATACATCAGTGTCGGTACCAGGATTCCATTGTGCTCTGCTAGTCTTGCCTCGGTTGACAAATTCCCGTTAGATATGATTCCATTCAAAGCGCCGTTCACTTTATTTCCTGCAGTCACCAGTCACCCTCCTTTCGATATCATTCTCAGCTTTTCCGTTTCTATCAAACATACTTCCCAAATATACAAACTCATCTACTTGTTCCAAACATTCATTACCAACAATTATTTCGCATGGTGTCTTGCTTTCCTCCTTCTCGAATACCATCACTTTCGATTTGTTAACATTCATCATGAGGTCGCTTTCCTTGCATACATCGTACATTCTACTCACCAGATTCTGTAGTTCTTGTTCATTATTCACCATCAGTATTGCATCATCGGCGAACAATAAACAGAATACAATCAAATCGCCCATTTTTGCTCCTACATTCATACATTCTAGTTCTTTCACACATTTACCCACATACAAGTTGAACAGCCATGGAGACATTACACAACCCTTCTTGACACCCTTTGTAATGTCAACACACAACCCTTCTTGACACCCTTTGTAATGTCAAGAAGGGTTGTGTAATGTCTCCATGGCTGTTCAACTTGTATGTGTAATGTAATGTCAACACACAACCCTTCTTGACACCCTTTGTAATGTCAAGAAGGGTTGTGTAATGTCTCCATGGCTGTTCAACTTGTATGTGGGTAAATGTGTGAAAGAACTAGAATGTATGAATGTAGGAGCAAAAATGGGCGATTTGATTGTATGCTGTTTATTGTTCGCCGATGATGCAATACTGATGGTGAATAATGAACAAGAACTACAGAATCTGGTGAGTAGAATGTACGATGTATGCAAGGAAAGCGACCTCATGATGAATGTTAACAAATCGAAAGTGATGGTATTCGAGAAGGAGGAAAGCAAGACACCATGCGAAATAATTGTTGGTAATGAATGTTTGGAACAAGTAGATGAGTTTGTATATTTGGGAAGTATGTTTGATAGAAACGGAAAAGCTGAGAATGATATCGAAAGGAGGGTGACTGGTGACTGCAGGAAATAAAGTGAACGGCGCTTTGAATGGAATCATATCTAACGGGAATTTGTCAACCGAGGCAAGACTAGCAGAGCACAATGGAATCCTGGTACCGACACTGATGTATGGAAGTGAGGCCAGGAGCTGGCAAAAAAGGAACGAAAGTAGACTGAATGCAGTGGAAATGAGATCACTTAGACGTCTTTGTGGCAAATCTATTTATGGCAGCTGTCATGTAAAGCTGATGTTAGTATAGTGAGTAAGATTAAGAAAGGATCACTTAGGTGGTTTGGTCATATGGAAAGGATGAATGAGGAGAGAATGGTAAGAAAGATATATGACGCAAGTGTTGATGGAACCAGAAATAGAGGACGTCCGCGGAAGACTTGGCACGACCAGGTAAACCAGATAATGGAGGATGGTTCTGTTAGAAGCCTCAACAATTGGCGAGCTTGTATGACAAGATGTATGAATGTGGATGAGGCGAGAATTGTGTGTCAGGACAGAAGAGTGTGGCGCTCTATCCTCTCTGCCTACCCCCACGGGGAAACGGCATGATGGTAAGTAAGTAAGTATTATTTAATAAATACGTTTTAAAGCAGGTATTGCTAATATAAAGATGCATTGACCCTGAAAATAAAACGATACAATAAATGTATCAAAGCTACAAATGTACTCAAAGTATACCTCCCTATGCGGGCCTCTTTTCGAAAGCCGTGTATTCGGTTGAACACCACTTTTAAAACGACATTTAGATATCCATAAAGGCATCCTGTCTACGATTTATTACTTGATAGGGTTTCACAGATAATGTTGTTAATATAAACAATCACTTGAGATGTTCAAATCCTTAAGATAATGTAAATATTGACTGAGCAAAATAATCGATCTCCGAAAAAGCCGCTGTCTTACGAATATTATCACACGGTCACCAATACAATCGTATTGTTTATACGATCATAGTCACGTCGTTCAACCGGATTGCTGCGCCGATCTGTATTTTTTTGCCGCCGATCTGTATCGCTGTATTTTTTTTAAAATTTCTTATGGTTGTTTAAAAATAACTTTTAAAGTCTTATAAAGTCCTTTGGAGTACATAAATAAACAAAGAGTGCCGATACAGCTAGAATATGTAAATATTAAGATATCATAACAAGTCAAGTGCCGGCCTCAGAGATGTCCGCTCACGTAATAAATAATACAATAACGTCAGTACTCACCCGCTATAATATTTTTATTCGTTATCGTTTTGTAAAGTAGTTGAGAGTTTGATAAAATCAAATTAATTATATGGAAAACCACTTTTGTTCAGTACACGAACAAGAACTGTAGAATCTGACAGGGGTGGTTCGCCGATTCGCCTCGCTTCTCGGATGATGACGTCTGCAGCGGCGTGCAGTGGTTCCCAGGAAAATCCAAATCTTCATCCAGTGTCGATAGCCAAGTCGTGGAATTATACAGGTCCAGTCCAAAAGGTACAGCCAGGTCGAAATTCCAACAGAAGCAAGTCCAGGGGTAAGCGGGGTTCAGAAATAAAAGTCTTGTATGTAGAGAAGTCCAGCGGTGAAGTACACGAGGCGAGAGAGAGTGAGTTCCACACCGCTGGATCGCTTTATTTATCCAATATTAATTTCTTAAAGGAGCGCATGTCTCCAGCAAACTCAGGGACCAATCAGGGGGCTCAAATTTTCCCCGCGCCACCCCGATTCGGTCCCGCGCCGACACCACCTGGCGGCCAAATCCGGAAACTTAGCTCATTTTTTCCGCCGTCCAGTGTGGGTCGGCAGAACTGACATTCGTCATACATTTTTATCTTTATTGAAATAATCTCACATTTCCCAGGCATCGCGAGTACTTTTTATTACAAACATGAACCTGCCTCGCGATGCCTGGCATATTATAATACGGGCGATAGCCCAGGGAATTTATTAACGCACCTCAAAACTAAAAATCCATTTTTTATTAGTACAGGGATTTTTGAGGTGCGTCAAACTATCTCAGGGCGATCGCCCTTACAAAATTCTATTAGTTTCGATATTCATTCTATTACATATAATTTTTTATGACAAGATATATTGCAAAAATTAAAGTAATTTTCTCCATGCGGTGCCGGGGCGTGGCCTCGGCCGTAATCCGGCTACCCCCTCCCCTCGGCCGCTCGGCCGCCGCAGTGGCGGCGATTTTCCAATGGCGGTGCGTGGTGGCCGCGATATCGCCGTGAAGTGGCCAAGTTTGGATCGCGACACCGCGCCTCCCCCTGGCCGCCCGGCAGCGTGAAGCCGCGGCTAGGTTCGGGCCTTGGCTTGAGGCTCGCGCGGGCTACGGCGCCGCGCTCTTCGCGGCCGGGTTCGGGTCTCGGCTAACGCAGGCCCGGGCGCCGCGCTCTGCGCGGCCGGGTTCGGGTCTCGGCTAGCTTTTTGTTCAGGCCGGGGTGCCGCGGGATTCGCGGCCGAGGCCCGGGCCGTCGCACGCTCGGGCCAGAGCGCCGTTTTTCTCGCGGTCGCTCGGCTGTGCGGAACAACTTTCTTGTACCACTTTATTGTTTTTCGTAAGCAATTTAGACTACTCAACATCATGTCCTCTTTATCTACAGAATCCATACACTTAACACATTTCGGTTTAATATTAGGTTAGGTTCACAATGTATTTCGGCTGTCGTTTCCACGGAATCGTCATGCAAGGTTGTTGGAATGTGGATTTCCCTTTTATCGCGCCATTTTAATGCTAAAAGAGGTCCACGATAAATGTGGCCCTACCTTTCTGTGTTTTACGTACTGTACCACACGCATTAGTATTTTTCTTGTGCATATAATCAATTAAGTGAGGGCTACTATCCCAATTGACGAAAAGAGTAGATTCACTTTAACTGACATCTTCACTAATTATTTCATCTTGCTCATCTTCACTTACATATTTCTAAATCGGAGTCCACATCTTAAAATGTTTTTAATATTTCTTTCTCCGCAAGTCTACGGCCCGCCATTTTAAAAGGTATACAATGATTAAATTTAAATAATTTTGGTAAATATACGTAGCACAATACAAGCTTCAGTTTTCTAAAGAAAAGTAAAGGAATATTGTCAGAAAATACAACCGTCCACCCTCAAAACACAAATCCAGTCAAAAAATTTCAACATTTCAAATGTAAACACCATTTTAAATAAGATCACGTAGTAATAAATGTATTTTCCGATACAATATATTGTTTCAATTGTCCACAAAATACAGATCGCGATGTCAATATTTTGTATCAAAGCATAGTTCCGACAAATACTAGCGACCTCGAACACGTGACGAGAGGACAATGATTCAACGCCGCAAAATTCAAATAACTGGACGGCGTTTCAAGATGTCTTCGTTTTTAAACTGATTTATATAAATAAATAACAATATTTCACATGTCTAACGCAAGATGTCAGCAACAGTATGGATTGAACTAATTTTTGGTATATTTTCCTGCTCAATTTGCAGCGCTATCACGTAGTACAGGACGAAATAAGTCGAAAACATCATATGATGCGCGTAGCGCCCAGAGATGCGATTGCTTCTCGCATCATATGATGCGCGTAGCGGGGATCGAGTTAATATTTTAAATGGATATAAGAGTAATTTTTTGCGACGTGTTTCACAGAGACGCCTTCGCCTAAGATCTATAAACATAAACATTTGCAATAATGTGCCATTAAGGTGAAGTCCCTCTTGATGTGAAAGTTTATATGGAAATGGAGCTATCTAAATTATACAATATTATTATTATTATTAAGTTAAACCTAACATGAAAAATACTAGTTGTATTAGGATCATAAAAAAATTCACTTTAACTCGGAACCATAAATTTTTTTGAATGCCAATGAATATTTATTATAAAATTAATCTTCTTCCACAGCACTAGATCTCAGGGTGGGATTTGGCCTCCTCCACTGACTCCTGTTCATCGACGTCAGCGTCATAATACTACCGTATAATTCTTTCTAAATCTAACTTATCCTTTTTTAATCAGGTTTAGATTCACTCTCTTTATTACTCTTTAGCATATCTTCTACAGAAACAGTATTTCCAAAGCATCCAGTCTGCTTTCAGTCTTAATTACTAAATTGGTTGATTCGTTATTTAACTTCGGTAACAACTTAGAAATGGTCACCTTCAACTATTGACCAGCTAATCTATTATTTAAACTATGATTATGAAAATTGTGTTTTATTTGAACGATGACAAATAATTGAATACGCGCAATTCGTCGAGCAATCACTGGTACGTTAGAAAGAAAACCGCCAATAATTAAATGTCAGTAGCCAATTGTTTAATCGAATACCAATCATGATACCTAATGGTCACTATTTCAATAAAATAAAAATGTTGTCATTGTACTTTTGAGTTATCGTTAACACAAGACCCGTTAGAGTAAGAGACCATAAAAAATTGTTTGCTGTCAATTTTCAGATCTACAATAAAATACAATTATGAAGGTATTCCAGGTATAAAGGTTAAAGCTGAAATTTAAAATAAAACTTTAAATACATTTCCTTTTGCATAGTGGATCAAATTACTTGTAGATTTTCGAAAATTGCGTGTATTTTGTGTTGTTTTGCAGCTTTTCACTAATGGAAGTCGTAAAGTTCTGGAGGGTAGTTTAACCAGCGAGTGGAGAGCAATTTTCGCTTTATTTGTTGACGATTTAATTATTTTTTGATGGAATAGTACAAATATTAGATCGTACACAATATTTGATTCAATAAAAGTTGAAAATTTAATTTCGATTTTCTCTGAAACGGTTGAGAATAGGTCATGGTCGCATGAACATTTTCGACTCATATTTTTATAAGGCATAACCTCCTTGTGGACTAGGTCTGTTTCACAATGTGTTTTGAAATCAGAGAAAGTATCTACATATATTTAGATGGTAACTTAAATCAATGTTCTAAATTTAGAATTATTATGTCATATGCATTTTCTGATTTTGTTTAATATTATCGATTTAAAACACCACGTTGCCATTTTGCGAGTTGTTAATTTCATTGGTGCACAGTATTTATGAAACAACAGCTAGTGTTTAAAAGACAACAGTGTCATTTAAAAATATTAATATTTAAAATAATGCTCATAAAATGTTTACTTTGCTCAAGAAAACATTGTTTTCTCTTAAAATTAGTAAAAAAAACATTTAATTTATGAAATTTGCTATTAATGTTGTGAATAAGTTCAATATTAATTCATATTGTGGGTAGAATATGCGTGAAAACGTATATTTTCAGCATTTTTTAAACAAATATAACGGATTCGATGTCGTCATAGTCAGATAGAGCGGCACATTGAACTTCGATGGATTATTAAAATTATCGTCTTTTGTAAGACTGAAAATACATTATTTAAAAACTAATTATTGTGTTTTTGATATAAAACATAGTTTTTAATAGTAGTTATAACCTCAAAGCATGTGAGTATGAGTAAAAACATATGTTTTCACTAAAACAAAGTATTTTAAAAAAGACGAAAATTGATAATATGTTCTACAAATTGAAAGGTTATAACTATTAATTTTTAACGTTTTTGTTAATTTGTCTTAATCGAGGTTTGTTTCCATAATCTTGGCTTCAAGATTATAAGAAAATATTTTTCGTTAATGCAAGAATTTTCCATATTTAGGCAATTTTGTGGCACGTAGAAAATATCTCTAATGATCGCGGTCTTTTTTATAATATTTGTATTGCCTTAATTATGGCAAATAACATTCAGTTTATTAGTTTTAAATCAGTGTAAAGGTACTAAGTCATAGTTTAAAAAAAAATCAAATTTAGTGTATAACTTTTGATATAAATGAATAATAAAAAACCTGAAAATTATAATTATTAATGAAAGTTGCGCCTTAAGAGAAAAAGAAGATTTAAATTTCTCACGTAATTTGAAATTTGACTATTATTTAAAACTTACTTTTGTATCTAAACACAATAATAATTATTTTTTCAAATATATTTACAGTCTTATAAAACATTAATTTCAAAGTTGATTTAATAATCAATCGTTCCTTTTCACTTCCCTATTGCCTCTCACTCCCCTCCCGTTCCTTTTCTGCTCCCCTCCCGCACCACTAAAACTTCCTTCTCGCCTCCGTATTGTCTCCCTTTCGCCACCCACTTCCCTCTCATTCCTCTCCCGGACTCCTGTTTCTCTTCCGCACCCCTCCTGCTCCTCTTTCGCACCCTTCTCTCTTCCCACCTGTTCCCCCTTCCCACCACCATCCCGTTCCCCTTCCGTTTTCCTCCGTCTCGCTTCTCACTTTTCTCCCACTCCTCTCCCGATCTCTTTCCACACCCCTCCCGCACCCCTCTTACTCCTCTACCACACCTCTCCTCTCCCACTCTCCTCCCACTCTCCTTCCGCTCTCCTCCCGTTCTCCTCCCATTCCCCTCGTGCTCCCCTTCCGATCCCCTCCCTCTCCTCTCCTGTTCCCTTTTCGATCCCTTCCCTGATCCCCTCACTTCCACCCATTCTCTGTTCAACAGAAACGCCATTCAAAATTATTTTGTCCAATTGAATTTAACCCTCCACCTTTTGGCAATATAAAATAAGGTAAATACGCTGCTCCTGATTTAAACGTATTTGAAAATTTAATTTTATATTTTTAAAATTTATATTCAAACTATCTGAAGTACCCCAGCATAGTCCGAACTTTACGCAAAGTGAAGAGGCTTCATTTAGAGGGATAAGTTTTTTTTTCGAAATCAGATGTGTAGACAGTAGTTTTCCTCTTATTTTGTAAGATAGCATGGCTCTGGAGGCTCATTAAGAGGCGCTAGCTTCACTTTTCCATTGGAGCAACACATTCCCGCTGGTTCGCATTTATATTTCTTTGCATGATAATATTTACATACAACATCCATCTGTCCCCCTTAATTTAAATGCCTTTAATTTTGGGTCTGAATATCGATTCACAATTTTTGATTATTCCTTTCTACATTGATCTTGTTGTACACGCAGCACTCTTTCCTCCAAAGTTTCCTTTGACCTAGACATAGAAGCTCTCATACGTTCCTGTTGTAGATGCAGCTCCCGTTATTTAGTTATTTCTGATGCCCAAATAGCTTTGTGTCTTTTAGCTGCAGAGTATTTCTGACCAATACTCGTTCTTTTCTTCGGCGGCATTTCGATGGGTAATGCATTAATATCTATCTGTCAATCGATTATTTGTTGTCTTGAAGAGTTGAGTTTTGCTTTGTTGTTGGTTGCGTCGTTGACACTGTTCTGGAAGGTTCTACACTATTCTAAAGAGTAAACGAACATGGCGCTTTTAGTAACAATTAATTTATTTTACAATTAAAACATTTTAAAAAACAAAAATGCCCACAGACACTTTTTTTTATATAAATAGATATTCCACATCCACAATTCCTCGTAAACATCGTCAGTAATATCAGTGTTCAAAATTTCACCAAAAAATACCAAAAATTCTGCTTTAAGGAATGGGAAAGGGGGATGGGGTGGTTTTTCAAAATCTCATGTAGACAGTGACCTATCTCTTATACTTGACTATCTCATCGTGACTTATCTCAGAATAAAACTGTAGATTTGTACAAAAAACAAACAAACCAACAGACACTCTTCTTTATATATATATTGTCTGAAAAAATGCAAAAATATTTTTTTCTCTTTAGAACATTTTTTCTTGCACCAGATCAAAAATTCATCCACTAGCACTAGTTCACTAGAATTAAAATGCCATACACTGATTCCACATAGGTATTTCAATAAATTATTTAATTTAAATGACTATTATGTTCTCAATTTTATTTATTTAGCTATCTATATAATAAAGGTGTTTTTTTAAGTGATATAGAACTTTAAAATGAAATAAATAAAACACACACAAATCGTTGTAATGACTATGGTATTGGCTTTATTGGAAATGTAATTTTATGCCATTAGTGTTTAAATAGGATTTTGCGCGTATGGGCTGGTTTGAATAAAGCGCAATCTAGATGTCCAATTTTTGTCAACTTTTTGAGCAGCTGGGGGCTGTATATCAGCAATAAAGTGATGAATGTTGGCTTCCAAATCTATCATCTCTGGTTTATCGGCGTAGACTAGCAACTTCATATATCTCTGCAGAAAATAATCTATCACATGATCTTGGAGGCCAATTCACAGGTCCATTATGCAAAATTATGCGCTCATCGAATGTTTCCTTCAATAAATTGATTGTGGTGTACAATGTGTGGCATGTTGCACCGTCTTGTTGAAACCACGACTCTTCCACATTAATGACATTCAATTGGGTAATGAAAAAGTCAGTTATCATGGATCTATAGCACTCCATTGATGAACGTTCTGGCCAACAACAAATATGGACCAACGATTCCAGCCAATAAAGCACACCATACAGTGATTTTGTGGATGTAACGGCGTCTCAATATAATGGTTTGTGGATTTTCTTCACTTCAAATGTGGCAATTATGCTTGTTGATTTATCCATTCAACCAAAAATGAGCCTCATCTCTGAACAAAATTTTGTGTTGAAAGTGAGGATCAAGAGCAATCTCATTTTCGACTCATTCACCGAACGTACAACGCACATGTTGGTTGAGCAGCTTCAATTCTTGAATGAACTGGATCTTGTAAGTTATTAAACCACATCTTTTTGCAAAATCTTCCATGAAGTTGATGGTCACAGTTCCAATTACTATGTACGATGATGAATCGACTCATTCGGGTCCTCCTTAATATTACATTCCACTGCAGCAACAGCTTCTTCAGTGCGCGCTGTACGTGGTTATTCGAATTACTTGCTTGGATGAATGGTTATGTCGGCTGTAAAATGGACGTAGGCAACGGTAAGTTTCGCAAACTAAACCACGATTTTCAAAATAAATTTATACAATTTGCAAGCATTGTTCTGGGGTAAGTCTATTAATGGAGAAATGGCTAACCAAACTGAGCACAAATCGGCAATCAGCTGTCAAATTGACTCGCTGGAAAAAGTGTTACCAATTCAAAAAACAAACCTCTAAAAAAAACACCTTTACATATGCATATTGAGTGTTTGGACTGTGCCCGCCGTCTTCATTAGAAAAATCTGCGTTGAGACAGGCATTAATTAAAACATGGATACAACTCTACAAATAATTTTTTTGTGACAGCTGTTCTGTGAGAAAATCAACCATTTTATTCTCGTCCCTTTCTATCAAAACCTTTCTCTCTGGTGAAATATATAATATTGAAAATAAATAAACTATTAGTGTCGGCCTGAAAGACTGTAAGTACAGAATACCTTAAGTAAGAGAATTAGGCACCTTGAATTTAAACTGGAAAAATCAAAGGCCCTTGAGGCGGTTGTGAGAGCTTTGGTTATCAATAACTTCAAAAACTGTGCATCAGAGACATTATTTAAGAAGAATCTGAAAACGCACCTTTTCAAAAAGTAATTTTCATATTTTAAATTTTAAACAATTTTTAATTTAAAAAAATAAGGATAATTGTAAAACTATTTATTTATTGATAATAAACAATTTATGTGTAAAGCGCCCTAGAGGTGAAAGTTTTTACAAAAATGGCGCTATATCAAAAATGGTGCAAATTATCCAATATTTTTATTATTGGTTCGATTTCAGAATTATTATTATTATTTTTTGACTGGGTGAGGTGAACGCTTTGCGGGTCCGGGAACTCTACCTGACGAGCATTCTGTGAGATGGGCGTCAGGAATGCATGAGGAATGACAAACATATTCCAAATTTGTAAAATTTTGTTAAATGCATATAAATTTGAATTACTTATTACTACTCTATTGAGACATTGTAATATTAATCCGTGTATACGTAATGGAGCTTTTTGTTACAGGATGAAGAGAGATGGTTCGGCCCGCGGGGCACCGGGAGTGCCCTGCAAGCTGCCCTTGGAGCGGCTGTCTTCTCTGCTACCTCGCTTGGCTCCGCCGGTGCGCCTCTTGTGCTTGTTCTGCGAGCGTTCCTTTGCCAGTGCGCCATTATTGCACAAGCATACGCAGCGGGGCCATTTGCTACCAGCCAATCGCAGGGCAAGCTCGCGGCGTACATCCACACCCGACGGCTTCCACCCCGGGTGTAACCTGTGCGGTAGGCACGGCGGGGTGCAGACCGCCTCCGACCTGCCCGCTCTCTTCCATCACTTGATAGACAAACATCCTGTCAAGTACTTTGCTTGTAGGTCGTGTCAAATGAGATTTTGTACTGAAAAAGCGCTAATTTCCCATGACAGAGATGTTCACGGTGTGACTAGAGAAAGTGTTGAATTAGTCCATAGGGTTAAAGATAATTTTTTAAGAAAAGATGATAGTAGTTTGAGTGAAAATAAGTGTTTGCAAAATGAGATCTCCCCGAAAGGATCCGACGTTAGTGATCAACTCACTTGTGAAGTTGTACGATATGGTGTAGATGTGAAAGTTAATCAATCGACCAAAAATGTTACATTAAATATACCTAGAGAAAATTCAGGAACATTAGTGAAAGATGATATTAGTAAAAGATGTGTGAAAGGAAAATCTACAAGGAAAACAAAAAGTCAATCTCAAAAATATTTAGGCAAATCTTTAAATGAACTTAGTAATCCTCAAGATGTGAGACAACAGATGGATAATACTCCTTTTCCCAATGGCTTTGAGGACTTTGAGGAAAACATTGTTGCTAATCTGATAGTGACTCCCGGAGTTTCTGAGTCTAATCAAATGGGCCGACAAGCTGTAAATCAAAGACAAATGTCGACAGACAGTGTTCGAAAACGTATTTTGAAGGGAAATGAACCTTCGGTTTCATTATCACGTATTCAATTTAAGCCTGATTCAAATGATGCCCAAATGTTGTCTAGATTAGGCTTAACCCAAAATCGATCTCCACGGGCACAAAGTTTGCGCCGATGTCGTAAGACTCCGGTAACTGAGAGCAGGGCTTTGTCAGAAATGTCTCGAAAAGATAAATTGAAATCAAAAAATGAAAGCAATGATTTCATAATCAATAAAAGTAAGAACGATCCTAGCACTAAGTTTGACCCTGACTTCTACTCCAATGTGAGTGGTAACGTTCGAGAAAACCTCCTCAAACGTTTGGACGGGAAACTTGGCAAAGCAAATGTTGCTTGTGACCTTCCCGATATAATTGACCCTAAAATTAAAAGTACTCACGCAGTTATGTTATCCCCTCGAGAACAGCCGGCAGAAATTCATGGAAGTGACGTAAGATTGAATGCTATTACAGTTTTTCCAACACTTTTGACTTCTGACCAGTATGGTTCTGACAAAATTCCTCATTATTCATACGGTGCTAAAGTTCAAACCTTTAAAAAGATAATTACTAAAAATTCTTGGAAATGGAAGTGGGATCCCATAAAAAAATATAAATACTGTAATGAGGATGGAAAAATTGTTAGAAAAATAAGACCTCTACTTCATACCAGTCCGAGGGATCTTTCTAAATTAGATATATGGACTCAACTATCCATGAGAGAAAAATATGATAAACATATCGAAAATAAAACTACTCATAATAATGAACCCGATAAACGTAGAACTGAAAGGCAAAAGCAAATCAACGAATTGAATACAATATTAGATAGTCGTGTATTTCCCGAAATTGAAAAGGAATGCACAGTAGGAAGCAGTCAGGAAGATACAGAGCCGCCCCCGGTGGTCGAGGAGAATACTGTGTTAAGGGATAGCAACCCATTGTTGGCCAGCCTGGGGTTGGCGCCTCGTATGGAAGGAAGCACAGGCCGGCCTGGGCCCGTGCTCACTGGGGAATGGGCTCGCCCACGCTGTTATGTCTGTTGTGTGTGTGGAAGGCGTGCACCGTGCATCCGCTTACTAGAGGCACATCAGGCCTCGCAGCATCCGTATGTGCACGCCACGCATTACGAGCTTGTGGGGCAAGAGTTGTTGCAGACCCAGCTTTACAAGCATCTCTATATACCAGGAATCCGAAGAGGTCCTCACTGTGTGGAAAAAAGCAAGCTTCGTAAACAGTCTATCTCGAGGCAAATTAAAAATATTCCCAGAAAAATTTTAAACCTTAATCAATCCACAAGGATTCTCCGCACAACGACTCGAAATATCAAATCCTTGGAGCGAGAGTGCACAAAATGCAAGAAAATGCTTTTACCAACGGAGCTCTACAGGCACATTTTGGAATGTGCTGGTGATTATGGGTGGATAATGGCCAAGAAAAAATGTAAATATAAGCCCTTCGGAGCAAGGAGAAGAAAGTTGAAAGGGCTGTATAAGAGAGAGAGACCCCAAGAAGAGGGAGAAAAATCAGAAATTAAGGAGAGGACTACGAGGCCCAAGCTTCCATCTAGACCTCGGACCAAACCCAGTGATGGTAAATCTTTTTTATTTATTTTTTCAATTTTTATATTACTTATTATTCCTTTCCTAATATACAACATGAGACACTTCTTTTACTTTAAATATATTTAGGTCACAGTATGCATGGTCATAAATCGTATAGGCTTTAAAATGTACAGTGGTACCTTGACTTATGAGTGTCCCAACTAATGAGTTTTTCCAAATATGAGCTGCCTCTTGGCTGATTTTTTGCTTTGAGTTGTGAGAGCTAAAAGTTGGGTTATGAGCCGGCTTTAGATATCCCACCACTAGTTGGCGCAGCAAACGCCACAGTAAAAGCCGCAACATCCGCCCGGCATCCCATGTCTCACTCGTTCACTTTAAGTGGTTATATCAATGTTGTGCTTGCAATTATTTTGCAAAACTTCCTTTTTCCAACCATGGCTCCGAAGAAACGAGGACAGTGCTGAGAAGAAGAAGCGGATGATACGTATTGAATTAAAGAATGAAATATCAAAAAACATGACCAAGGTGTGTGCGTGTAGTTGATATGGTGAAGCAGTACGAGTATAGCACTTCGATGATCTGCATAATACTGAAGCAGGAGTCGATAAAGGATAAGACGCCAGTCAAGGGAGTTAAAATAATTTCTAAATAGCGGACATCTATCCGTGAAAATCACATTTCTTGGGGCCCCGGAACGGATTAATGGCATTTCAATTAATTTGAATGGGGGAAAATTATTTGACACACGAGTAAAGAGCTCTGTCACGGAACAAATTAAACTCGTAAGTCAAGTCACCACTGTATTTATAATTCACAATTGTATATCCAAATAATAACATCTTTCTTTTTATTTCAGCTGAAACTATCCAACGAATGCTTGCTAATCTTCCTGCTAAAAGAGCTTCGAGACAAATTTTAAATTTACCATCACCGAAAATAAGACCATTCTTAAATGAAAAGAATAAGCAGGGCCGTATTGTACGACATTTAGTATCGTCTAAATCAAGAATACAAAGAAACAAAATGATGTGCACTTCTTCTGTAATGACCATTTCTGAGGGTATCGGAAAGAAATTACGCCGTGTGACAAGATCTGTAGCTAATAAAATACAAACACTTCAGCAAAGAAATTATTTAAGAAAAAGGAAGAATCAAAATTCTAGCAAAAGTATAGATGACCCAATTAAATCACAATTAAGGGAGAAAAGTATTCCTTGTGCCGTTGAAGCTGGTTCATCCGTATCCGCAAAGTCTTCAAATAAAAGTCAAATATCCAAAAAAAGATTGTCTATTATGCCAACTTCAAAGTCTGATCTCAGTGCTCCTAGTAAAGATAAAAAGGAAGATTCACCGAAGCCGTCGGAAGAAAGAAAATCAAAAAATCGAGCCAGAGTTCCAAAAAACTATGTTGCTTCTGCAGTCACAGAAAATACTAACAGTGATGATGTTCAAAGTAAGAAACACAGATTACAAAGAATTTTGCGAAGACGACCAATAATCAGCAGTAAAATAGTAGAAAGTACTAAACCTCTCAGTAAGACAAGAAACCTGAATAAAGCTATACCGCAAAATAAAACAGTTAAACAAATTAAAGATCAAGAAAATGATAATGCCCATGACAGTACAGAAACTGCACCCGTAGACAAGAATGTTTCAATCGAAAAGGAATCCATTTCAGATGGGAATGTGGCGTCAGCTTCACTTACTCCAAAAGTTAAGAAAACTTGTAAAAAAATATTAGGATTAAAGTTAAAATGGAAATCTAAAGGAAAAAAGAATGCAAGCAGCATAGGAAACGTTCCTGATGAACGTACAAACGTTGTACACGCAAGCTTCATCAATGATGTGATCGGAAATGTGGATTATGATAAACACAATCTAGTAGTTGATGATGGACAGGACAACATCAAAGAGTCAAAGATTGTCAAAGAAAATCTAAAAATCGGACTAAATCCACCAAGCTTATTAATTGACATGAATTGTGGAAATAGCAAAACATTATGTGATATTGTTGAGAACACTGGGAATACAAGCAACCACTGTGAAAGCGTTTTACCTGACGTCATCTCAGAAAATGAAAAAACATTAAATGTTGAATTGTCTCTCCCTAAAATAGAAAATGATTCACTAAATATTGAAGAAACAGATAATTCAACCGCATCTATTGTTGTTGCTAGCTGCACAAATTGGTCAACCGTGGATTTTCCTCGACCAGAAAACACTTTGGATTCTATAGAAAACAAAAATGTATCTCGACCCAAAAGTGATTTCTCCAGTAGTACGGGACAAACAACAAGCTTAGTAAACAAAGAAATTGCAAAACATTACGGCCATGGAACAACATTTTCAGTTCCAGGATCATTACAGATTGTTAATAAAACTAACTCTAAAATAACAATTGAGCCTGTACGCTCATTAAATAATGCAGAAGAATTTGAAATTGACAATATTGACAAGCCACCTTTGTTTAACTTTATGAATAGTCTTCATTTGAAATCACAGATACAATATTCCAACCAATCCAAGACTTCAGAGAAAATGAACAATTCTTCTGTACTAACAGATACTGAGAAACCAACAGATGGGAAATCTAACTGCCATGCGGACGCTGATGTAACCTTAAAACATCTGTCTAAAGTTAAATCTTCCAAATCTCGTCGTGGTCTCAATGATTGTATCGCTATGCTTAAGGGTAAACTAATAGAAAAAGTTATTAGTCCGGAAACACCAACATTGACCCTGAATACCCAATTAGAGAGTGATAAGAAAAGTTACGATGATTGCCTCGAGCCATTGGACTTATCTGGACGTGTTCCAAAGGCAGAAGATTTATCCCTTAAATCATCAGGATTTCTCGGTGTCAATATGGAGATAAGATCTATGTCTTCCCCAAAAAGCAGTTTAACTGTACTACCTGTCCGTAAGCCAGTATATGATCCAACTTTACGGATTCCACAGTATCCTTTAAATCAAGGAAGTACAACGTTGAATCATTCTTTGTCATCAAAACCGAATAGCTATATAGAATCTGAAAAGAAAAAGCAAGATACTTCTAGCTATTATTTGCCTGTACCAGAAAGAAAATCAACTAATACACCAAATGTGACAGTTACCTCTAAAAGTGTACTGCGCAAGAGTGTGGATCTACCTAATCTCACCCATGAATTATCATTGTTGCCGCAGACTTTAGCAAATACCATTGAAAAGTTATCTTCCCACCATCGTGAAGAAATAGTCAAAGCATTACCTCAAGTGTTGGCTCAAGCTGTTGAAAATTTAAACTTTATACGAACAGACACAAATGTATCTAACGATCATTGGAAAAATACTAATGATTTTATTAAATTAAAAAAATCTATTCATGGTGAGTCTGGATCATGCGACACAAACTTATCTGGAGTTACTTCAGTTAATAAATGTAACCAAAATAAAATCTCACTAATTCCACAAACATCTGAAATATCCACCCAAACTGTTGTGTCACGTAAAAGTGCTAAGGTCCTTCAAAGTCCTCCAGAATTCAGCAATATAAATACTGATCTATTTTTAATTGATCCTAATACTGGAATTATTATAGAAAGAAATAAAATTGAAGAACAAATACCGAACACTGGTATGTCTCAAAAGGATTCAACTTCTCAAATTATTGATATCACAGACAGTGATCCAATAAAATTACAAAGTTGTGAAAATACAGATTTATTTCTAATTGATCCTTTTACTGGATTTATTGAAAAAAATAAATCTGAGGAACTAGTCGTTAACACTTGTTCATCCCAAAAGAACTCAAATTCTCAATCTATAAACATCGTAGACAATGTATCAACAAAATTGCCAAGTTCAGAAAAACAAATGAATGATGAAATAATTGATCTCACAAATGAAATTCACGATAGTTATGATATTACTAATAAGGATAATAGTTCTCCGAGTTTAACTCAATCAGAATTACAATTGAAAGAAATCTCTCAAAATGTTGCCGATCCTCTCGCAGATAATTCTCAAAAAGATTCTTTAGATCCTCTGAAGACTTCTCCAGAAAAGGGCACATTAAGTCTAAGATCCATAAGAATAAAGACAACAACTGAAAAACTTCGACTTAAGTCATTTGATTCTCCTCAAATAGATGAAAGTATATCGAAAAACTTACTTACGTCGCATATGGATCTTTCTAGCGATTTGTCAAATGCAGTTTCCAAAGACATTGTATATAATGTTGATGATCAAAACAACATATTAAATATTCCAACTGAGAATACTATTTCTTCTTCAAAAGATTTTGATATTATTACTGGGTGCCAAGTAAATGTCCCTCTGATATGTGGGGAGCCAGCAATACAACAGGATGAAGTGAGCAGCACTCAACATTCGACGGTCGAAGATAGTTCTGATTTTTCACCTGTTGAAGATGTAATTAACAAAGATTCTAATTTGATAAGCGATAAAGTATTACATCCTGATAAAAATATTTCAGAAAAATTGTTTAATTCGTACAATTGCCTACCGAATGACAACAATACTGTTGACAATAATTTAGCCAATGACAATTTAGATATTAAATCAGATAATGCTGTATCAAGATCAGGTAGAACTCTTAGAAAATCACAAAGTAGTCTAGATGCTCATAAAGATTCAGAAATTTTTCAAACACAAAACTTAAGTGATGGAAATTCAAATGAAGGAAAAATTCGAAGGAAGGTATCAATAAAAAAGCGAAAAGTAAGTAAAGATATTTCAAATGTTGAATGTGAAAAAGAAAAGTTACATGTTTTAGAAAAAACAGAAACTAATGACATTTCTTTGAATTTGGAAAACAAAGAAAAACCAGATGGTAAATTTATTACTGCAGCTGGTAAAGAAGTGACAAACGAATTGGATGGAAAGCAAGAAAACACCTTTGAACAACAAAACAAAACATCTTTTAATAAACTTTTAATGAAAGAGAATAACATTTTGTCAGAAACAGCATTGACACCATCAAATGTCTTAGAGTTTCACCCCGAAAGTTCAGAGAAGTGTGAGAGCACCCAGGTTGTTGAATTAAATAAAAATCACGAAGATAAAGACGAAACCATAGTTAGACGTAGTTCAAGGAAAAGCAAAAGTAAATCATTGGCAAAAGAATGTGAAAAAAGACCAGAGAAGAAGTCAAATAACTTACCAAATGTAGAAAATTGTAATGATATTGACTTAAATCCAGATATATCCGGTGCAGCCATTATACCAGGAGAATCATGTCAAGCAAATCTAGGAGAATCTGAAGTAAGTGTAAAACAAAATGATTGTTTAAGCCGAGAAATATCATTACGAGAAAATGATTCAGATGATGAGGATGATGTTTGTCTCGCTGTAGTTGCAAAAAAGAAATCCAACACCTTGACTGAATCGCAGAAATCAGATGATAAGACAGTGGTTGTCCAAATAGAACATACAATTGAAAGGGCGTTCAATGATATTGAAAATGATTCAGATAAATTATTGAAAGACAAAAAACTTCTTAATCGAGAGGCTGTTAAAATCAATGACAAAAGAAAACTTAAGAAATCAACAGAATTCAAAAGGAATAAGGTAAAAGGTAAAACTATTAATAAACACAAACTGCAAACTAGAGTCACCAGATCACGGTTATTAAAAACAGTGTTTGGTAAAATTGACAAACCCGATATTGTTGATGATGAGAATCTTCCTTTATCATTTGAGAAGAAAGCTGTAAGTGTAAGTGAGGGCCCAAGCCTAATAGAAAAAAATGTAATACCTTTGAAAAAGCGTAAAATTAAGTCATTTATTGATACAGATATTATCCCAACAGATAAATTAGATATACAAAATGAACAGGATGTTCATTTACTACCCAAGCCTGGAAAGTCTACTGCAGATTGTGTGAATATTGATAAAATAGCATCGGTGAATTCCGTCAAATTGAATGAAAATGGACACCTTATTTTCAAAATGCATAAAAAGACAACAAAAAACAGGAATGATCATTTTGAGACTACTATAGTAAATGAAACATCTAAAAATAATAAAAATCACCGAAAATTGAAAAATAAGCATAAATTTTTAGACAGTACCAAAGTTCAGAATTCCGAGTCACTTAAGGTTGAAAGTTACTCTTTTATTCATCCTACAGATGAAAATATTACAGTTGAATCAGTAAAATGTCAAACTATTAAACAAATGGAAGCTGAATCTTTGAAATTACAGCCACAAACTAATTCTGCTGCAACAGTCAAAGAGCCGTGTGAAAAAGAAATTAGTAAAAACCAAATCATTACAGATGAAAACACACTAAAAGACACTGATGTAATTAAAGGCACAGACATTACAATAGCTAAGGATGTTGCTGGTGAATTTATTTCTAATTTAAATGAATCATTAAATATTTCCAAAGTAACTCTTGTAAATATCAAAATTAAGAAAACTATAAAGAAGAAGAACCGCAACCTTAAATTGTCAGCAGATATTAATGGGGAAAAGAACCATACACACCAATTGAAGACTAAACCAGAAGATTTTCCTTCAGTTCTTTCAAATTTTTCATTACCAATGAATTTAAACGATACTGCAAGTGAATGTTCTTCCAATGTTGAAAATTTTTTATCAGTTGTTGCTAGCCAAGATTATGATTTAACTTCTATTGAAGAGAGTGAAATCAAGGGAAATACAGAAACAAAATCAAATAACCGTGGCAAAGGCATCATGAAGAAAAAATCAAAAATAGGAAGACAACATATTAAATCGATTGTGGTTGCGGATCAAATTACTAAGCAGCAAATAAATATCTGTGAAAGTCAGGAATCTGTGGTAGACAAAGTAAATATACTGAATCATACAAAGATATCACAAAAAGAAGAAATGCTTGAGAATGAATCATGTACTAAACTTAAAACATGTGTTGTTTCTATAAATGAATTGTTGCCCTCTCTCAGTAGCACAAATACTTTGGACTCGAGTGGTAAAAGAATTGCTCCCTGTGAGAATACTTATAACTGCTTTAAAGAAGGAGAAAAAATATCTGAACAGACAAATCCAATAACCATACCAAATAAAATGTCAAATATTAAAAAATCCAGTAGAAAATCACCACGAGATCTTAAAAAAAATAGTGTTGTAGATGGTTCAAATACAAGTAATACACAGTCACTTGATAATGAAAAATCTAACACTGAGAGTAACATTAATAATTCTGAACATGATAAAGACACATGTCATAAAAATGTTAACACTTCTATTATTAGAGTTAAACATCAAAAACATTGTGAAAATGTATTTGGTCACCCTATTCCTTCACTAAATGAAAAAGTTATAATTGAACATTCTGTGGTGGAAAGTGATGCAGTTATTGTTAGTGAAAATCATTTAAGTAATACATTTAATGAAAAATCAGATATTAAACATATGGATAGATCATCAAGTATTGAGAGAATAGATCATTTAAAGGTCATTGATAAAGATTTATCAAATACACAGAGTGTTAATGTAGAAGGAAGAGAGAATGACAAAATGTTCATTAAAAAGAAGGGACGATTTTTGGCACAATACAACACAGGCCCTATTGAGAAAAACACAAGGTTCTTAGATACTGAATGTGCATCTGATATAATAAAAGGTGAAATTAAAAAAAAAGCGAGCAAAAAACAGCAAACTAATTTAATCAGTGATATATTCCCAAGCCAGTTAAAAGGAACTTTAAAAATACATGACAATGGAGAATTAACTGAATCACCTGTGAAGGAAAATGTACAAGTGCAGAATTTGGTTAAAGAATCTTATAACTTCAAAGATTCTGATGATGTTTTTGAAGATAGTGATTTAGACAATCTATCTAAAATTGCATCTTCTAATAAAAAACTTCTTGTTAAGAAGAATATTCAGACAAAAAATTCTTTAGATAACTCGAGGGATAGAAAGAAATCTTTAACTACCAATGATTTTTCCCAAATTGAAAGTGTTAAAAGAGATAAGACAACGAAAAAGAAATTTGAAATTGATGAAAATGATTCACAAAAGGAAATTTCCAAAAAGAATATTAAATTTAAAAGAAATATTTCAATTGTTCATTCACCGATAGATAGTTCTGAGGATATTCTTGTTCCAAAGAAAATTTTGAAAAACAAGTTGTCTCCGGTTAATGATGCAAAGTTGAAAGAAAATCAAATTGATGCACCTCGGTTTTTTAGTAATTTACCAAGCGAACCACTTCCAAGTACAATCCTGACCGAAAAACAGCCACCCAAAGGTAAAGTAGATCATTTGACCAAACCAGATAAAAATGGAAAACCAATTGTTACAATAAGGCCACAGCGTATAAGTCAACGTAGACGGACATTAGCTACCTGTGAGTTTATAGGTAGTGAAATGAATCCCCAATCAAGTGATGATGAGTCGACTATACAGGATAAGTTTTTAGCAGATTTTGGGATGTTTACAGAAAAACGGCCCAGAAAATCTACACTTTTGGCAATAAAGAAAATTTCACAAACTTTCAAACCTGACACAAGTGATACAGATGACTTGGAGCAGAATAGTAATTCGCGGTTCCTCCGCCGGAGTGGCAGATCACAAAAAAAGAGAACAAGGAAAGCGTCCATGAATCAAGATAATGTAACCGATGATGTACGCGCTCTTGTAGATAATGACAGTGATGGTTGCAAAACGGAAGACTCTGCATCTAAACCAGAGCCCGCAAATCAACAACCGAGTAAACCATCATCACAATATACTGATGATGGATTGTCAACCGACGATGCATCTGGTTTTTGTAAAGAATATTCATCTGGAAATAAACTTGAAAATTATTGTTCAATTTGTAAAAGAAAATTTAGGAGACCTGACAATCTTCTTAAACATAAAATGACTTTAATGCATATTTCAAAATTATCTGAGATGGAGGCAAAGGAAAATAAAATTAATGACAATGAGCAAACTGTTGTTTTGGTGAATGAATGCTCCACTTATACCACTTACACGCTACCTGACCAACCTGAACCAGATGATAACAGAGCAAAGATGTCCGACAATTCCAACAGGGGTTACAAAAATTTAGCTGAAAGAAAAAGTTTTGAAAATGAAACCATTGATACCATTAATAAAATACAGTTGAAAGACCAAACAGTTCAAGAAAATGCGCTGAGTAAAATGCAATTGAAAGATCAAATTGTTGAAGAAAAAGCAGTTAGTAAAATACAGTTGAAAGATCAAATTGTTGAAGAAAATGCAGTTAGTAAAATACAATTGAAAGATCAAATTGTTCATGAGAATGTGGTTAGTAAAATACAATTGAAAGAACAAGTTGTTCAAGACAATGTCGAACTCTCCAAAGATGATCTTCATCAGCCATTACCAGAAATCAGTGTGGATATGTCTAGAAAGACTTTAAGTTGTGATGAAGCATTATTTTTTGAATGTTGCAGTCTCTTAAAAGAATCTAAATCTGCTAGAAAGGAAGTAAAAATAGTGGATCCTTTCAAATCATCTGAAAAATACACAGGAAAGTCATACCCCAATAATAATGAAGACATTGATATAATTCCCTCTACAGAATCTAACAACCCTTACGATTTAGGTGTAAAGAATATAACAAAGACAACTCAATTGTCTCCAAAAACTTCTCAAACTAGTATTGATTTGGATGTTAACTTATCTGATATAGTTGTTACACACAATAATGTGTTAAGAAATATTAATTCAGAAAAACAATCCTATGAGTGTACTGATCCAGATACAGCATCAGAAAATTGTGATCTTTTGAAAAAATTAAACACAAATAATTTGGAACTGCCAGCTAAAACAGTTTTACTTGCCTCTGAAAATTTGAACCAAAATGAATTATTACATAATTGTGCTTTCAATATATCTGGTGAAGATAAGATGAACAACAAAATTGAAGAATTAGATGAGAAAACATGTAATGCGGATTTTGATCCATATTCAGCTGAATCGCTTATGGTAAGATCTAATTCTGATGACTTCTCAGACAATGGGGATAGCATGATATCTTGTCAGGACACAGAACTTCAAGCAGCACAAAGTTTAGCTAAACGACAGCTACCCAATGATTGTAAAATGTCAGACCAAATAAATCTTTTAAATGAATTTGAAGACAAATTTGACAAAATTAAACGAAAAGCAAGAGAAAAGGCTCAGGCAGCCCAGGAAGCGATGGCAGCAGCATTATCACCTAGACTGCAATCCAGAAAAGGAACCAAAAAGAATCGCTCCAAATCTAGGTATTATTATATTAACAATATACACTATATTCATGGTCGTGGTTCATTTCAATAGGGTAGTTGCACTTGTCGTCAGTTTGGAGAATACTGGCAATATTTTTAAGTTAAAGAATCACTTGTGTAGAAATTGGTAGATGGTGATTGTGGCGGTCTGTATTTCCAGCCATTTTTTTTTTTTGCCTATTCATCATTCTAAGAGTAAGAGTGTCAATCTATTACTTTTGAGTTATGACAGTCTTCTTCCAAGCTCATTATTTCTTAGATTTAAATGACTAAGTTTGTAGGCATTTTTATCACACATGTTTAAAGTTGATCAAATGTTTTTAAGTGGATTTAAATGTATATAATGAATGCATCAAATCGCCGCACATTGATAATTATTTAAAAGTGATCTATATTTTCAATAAAGTTAAATTTTCTTTTTTAATTTGGTAGAAATGTAATTTTTTTTTTCAAATAGTTGCAGTCATGATCTAGCACAGTGATTTAATATCATTAAAATGAATTCATTGTTACTTTCACCATTTCCATGTTCATACAGTATGTATACTAATTTTTACAAAATGCTAATAACTTTTTATTTACGCTATTCACAGAAAGTCTGCTAAATCTTCTGATGATCAACAATTGAAAATGGCAAAATCAGTTTCTAAATTTAGTAATTTTAATAAGAAGAGAAGTCACGGAACACTAGGTGAAAAGATCAATTCCAAAAAAGTTTTGACAAAAGGTGCTTTAAAAGGTTTTGATGGTGTAAGAGTATCTATATCAACAGATGAAATCAATTTGCACAGCATATTAGATAATTCCAAGTCTAATCCACAAGAACACGCACATCTCAGTAAGGATAAACCATCTTTAAAGGACTCATTCAATGATAAAGTTCATTCAAATAGGAGTGATACTGATAAATGTGTCAATGATTCTGATGACACTGCCAATCCTACAAACAGATGTAAAAAATTTGGTCTTAAACAAAAAAGAAATAAGTATCACCTTTCTGATAGCAGCAGAAGTAAAATGGATAGTGCACCATCAACAAAACTAACAAGTCCAGAAAAACAGCAATTAGATATTTATGAGTTTTTTGATGATGAGGATGATGATGATATATCTGACAAATTTAAATTTAGAACACCTGCTAATTTAAATAGCAAGGATAGAGGTATTTCCATCAAGAAACATGACAATCTCAACACTTCTGAATCAAGTCCAAATAAAAATACATTAGAAACTCAGAACGAGGATTCACAAATCTCTAGTCTTAGTTTTTCTGATCGAGATGATTTTACCTACATGTCTGATGATTACATTGCGAACGATAGTGAAGATGAAACCAATCATAGTTTGGGTTCGATAGATATTTTAGTAAATACAATAAAAAATAATAAAAAACATAAAAAAGCTTCAAAGAATCCTACAAATTTGAAAAAGAGCGCAATAATGGGGAAAATATTTAAAAACAATGCTATCAGAAATGATCAAAAGAATTCAAATCACGACGTTATCGATACATTGTCTAATGATGTGTTGATGGCAGGGCAAACTGATATGGACCAGCTGTTTGACAGTCTTCTGGAACAAACTATAGCAACTAATACCGAGAGTATACTGAGAAATACCGTATCTCCCTGTGATATCACTGACACTGAAGAGTTGTATAGTGCTGGAGATGACGTACACGCCGTAGATACTAATAAAATTGAAGACTCTAATGCTAGAAGTCCCAGCATTGGTGATTATTTTTCAGATAATGATGAATCTAATGAAAAAGCCATACGACCTTACCCAAGAGTCGGTCAACGAAAAATTGTTCCTCGACTTAAGGCTAGGTCGTCAGATGATGAAATTTCAAGAAATTCATCACCTGTGAAAAATTCATCTGCTAAAATGGTGCTGAAGAAAAGTGACATTGGAGTGGCAAGTCATAAATCCCAAAGAAAATGCACTACTGGAAAACAAAATGTTCTTGTAGAAAGCTGGAGTTCGGAATCAGACTACGAAGACTTTCGTCAATTTGAGGAATATTCTTCAATTCCTCGGTCTCAACGACATCACCGCCGACCTAGACGTAGTGGGCGCAATCGACCTAGTGAAGATGGAAAACTTTCCACTGGTGACCTAAATACCAAATCTGATAGAATTAACAGTTTGGAAACTAATTCAGATTCTGTTAGAAACCTTTCACCTTATGACGAAAACCACACAATGACAAAAAATTCTGAAAGGCATTCCGGTGTGTCTGGTAGACGAGTGTCTTTCAACACTTCCAACTCTCTATCTAAAGGAAGATGTTCTCGACGAAAACGCCGACAATCTCAAAAGCCTTTTGATTATGATGATGAGTTTAAACCTGCTAGAATTGCTGAGCCTCTGGCTACACAGCGGCGGAACAAGAGAGCAGCTTCTGAAATGTTGTATTACTGGTCATCTTCCAGTGATGATGATGTTCAAAATGCATCTGTGGACACCAACAGTCGAGATCCAGAACCTATAGAACAGCACGGCTGGATAGTAGGAGATTCTCATAAAAAGTTGGTGACAATGTTGGCACACGCCAAGGGACGCAAAATAGACGATAATGCCTCTGTTAAGGAGAAAAGGTCTCGCCCATCTACATAAATATCGGTAAGTATTTTTTTTATTACTTTACTTAATAATGTACCATAACAATAAGCTTGTCTTTTGTGGCATTATGCATATATCTTTATTCAGAAATCTTTTTTTTTTTATTGGCTTGGATTAAAAAATTTCACAAATGTCGCCTACATAATAACAATGGAGAGCGCGCTCGCATTAAAAATATGCGTCGCTTGCGTGAATCCCGGATTAAGACTGCTGGTGTAAAGTGTACGCTGTTTTAATTATTGCTATTTTTGCGAATCCTGCTGACTTATTCCGAGTTCAGTTTTAGCAAGTCAGAGCGTTATCGTGAATAGTCCTAAAACTCTCTACCCTACATATATTGGCTAGCGTGCCTGGACTGCTCACAAAAACACTCTACCTCACTAAAACTGAATCCAGAATGAGCTAGCTATCATTTTTGTTTTGGCCTATGTAACATTTATGTGTCTTACATCTTGGAATTATTGGAATGTATTGGGAGTTCACTTCTGAGATAAAATTTTATTTGCGTATTTTGCGTATCCATTTTAATAAATGAAGTGCATTTTCACCACATTATTTATTTAAAAAAATTTATGATTTCATAAATTTACAAATTTTTCACAAAATATTAATAAATTTTGAAATAAAGATAAAAAATAATTGGTGAATGAGCAATTATCCATCAATAAATAAAAATAACTTATCTTTCAAACTGAACCTGACAAACTCTTTGAATCATTTGCTAATTTAATTATAACAGTGGAAATTCTCACTTCAAACCATTACATTCTAGAGATGAGTTTTATGACTTGATATAATTGATTGAAGATCTTGCGGACATAAGAGTATAACTACTCTAAAAGTCTTACAAATAACCTCAACTCAATGCAGTGAAATGGTGGAAGAACAAGAATGCGTATTTATTTTATTGTTATGTAGCACAAGACTAATATTTTTTGCGAATATATATAAATATGTTGATGTATCAGTATCAAACATTCATACAATCAAAAAAGTTGTGTCTAACTATAATTTCTGCAAAGTAAATCTAAATAAAATATTTATTTATGCATTAAATACATAAAGGGAGTTTTTTTTAGAGGTACACATATAGAACTTTAAAATTAAATAAAGCACATAAAAATTGTGGTGATGGCCATGGTTTTGGCTTTATTGGAAAGATAATTTTATGCCATTAGTGTTTAAATATGATTTTGCGTTCGAATAAAGTGCAATCTGGAAGTCCAGTTTTCAACCACTTTTTGAAGCAGCTGGGGCCGTATATCGGCAATAACGCAACAAATATTGGCTTCCAAGTCGTCTATCATCTCTGGTTTATCGGCGTAGACTAGCGACTTCACATATCCCCACAGAAAATAATCCAAAGGCGTTAAATCACACTATCTTGGAGACTAATTCACAGGTGACAACTATGTGAAATTATGTGCTCATTGAATGTTTCCTTCAATAAATTCATTGTGACGCGCGCTGTGTAGCATATTGCATACCGCAGCTCTTTCACATTAATGCCATTCAATTGGGGAACGAAAAAGTCGGTAATCATGGATCTAGAGCGCTCTTTAAGGCGAATCGATTCGTTCGGGTTCTCCTCAATACTATGCTCCACTGCAGCAACAGCTTCTTCGGTGTGCATCGTACCACATCTCTGCGGATATTTATTATGAATTAGAATATGCGTAGTGCGAAAACAATCCATGGTTATTCAAATTACTTGCTCGGATAGATAATGTCAACCGTAAACTGAGCACAAATCAGATGTCAAATTGGCTGTTGCTGGAAAAAGTGTTGCCAATTTGAAACAAACTTTTAAAAAAACATCCTTTATGTACATTTAAGTCCACTCGCAAATAATAATATTTTTCATGTAAAAAAAAAGTCTATTTGTATTGTCAGATATTTAAAAATTGGAAAACTAATACTGTGGTCGGTAATTTATTCAGTTATGTATATCACACTCTTTTTATGATGTTTCAAACACTAGTTTATAAATAAAATTAAAAAAAGTTGTGGATAAGTTTCACATAATTTTTGACTATATTTATCCCAAACATACATGAATTAAACACAATACTTATCTCGCTTATGCCTCGCGGTGTAATGAATATAAGTCTTTGCTTGCATTGCTCTTTTCAAAAATATTTTCAACTATACATCACCAATTTGTGTTCCATTATAATGTGGTTTTATTTTATATTATAATATTTCTGAATACTATAACCCTCCAATTTCTCTAGAATAAGAGTGATAATACTGTAACCAAGTGCTTCTCATAGGGTGTATTTTTTCCAGGCAAAGCGCCTCCAGTTCAAATGAATATAACTTACAATAGTACTAGTACAGTATTGTTATTTGTACCCAAGTCGAAGCCTAGCGCAAGCTATTGATTTTTTGCCCAAATGAAGGGTAGGATGACCGAAGTCTTATAATATTACGTATACTAACGTAGCACAATATTTTAAACTTCTGCACCTTTGTTTGCAAATAGTTTTACTCATTTTTCATCAAAGTTAAAGTTGTAAATTATGATTATTTCAGTTTCAATCAGTTTTTGAAATTTTTAAATTATGCGATTTATGATATAAGTTCAGAATTATTAAAAATTATGCACAATTTTTTTTTTATTGGAAATTTCGAAGTAACAAGTTACTTTATTATGAAAATAAATAAATAAATAAAAATTACACCAAATCTTGAATTTGCGGAGTTCTTCACGTAGATTGTATTTTTCAAATAATCTGTTTACTAATTAATTGGCCTTATTGTTGTGGTATTATTTTTTTGTTTACAATTTTGAGGTAGTACTGTATTAAAAAATTACTATTGAATTGGAAAACTTGCTGACTGTGACGTCCACAGTACAAGCTCCATATGCTACAGATATATTTGTATTACTTTATAAAGACGCCCCATGCTGACGTGAGGTGCGTTCTTTGAAATATGGCACACAACATGTTTAGTGCGTTTTATGCTTATATTACAACACAATGTAGCACCGAATCAGCCGGATTATTTGCCAAATTAATTTGTATGAATTTTAATTACAGTAGAACTGCATTAATTCGAAGTTCAAGGGACCAAAAAAAATTGAATTCATATTATGCGGAACCCCGTTTATAATAAATTCAAGGGACCAAAAAAAAATTACAAATTTAGCGATACGATTGCGTAAAAATCGCAAAAGTCATGAAAAAAGGCGCTAATTTCGTTGATAGCATACATATGTTGGCATATTTGGTGAAATCATCTCAAAAACACAGTATTTTTTTATATGTTCTACTGAAACTAATTAGGGTGAATAATTTGATCTATTTCTCGTACTAAGTAAAGATCCTACCTTCAAATATTCTCAGGAAATTAAAGAATCATTAAATAAAATACACAATAACTATAACACTAAATTAAGAATATTGAGAACAAATTTTAACATTTTTAATTGTCGGAAATGTTTCAGCTTGAAAAAATCATTTATTTTTCCTTCTCATTTTTTTATACTTCCGCAACACATATTTTGCCACCGCATCAAATGAGCACATGTATCTCAAGATCACTTGAAAAATTTCACGTGAAATAATAAGATAAGTAAACAATCAGGTCATTCAAGGAAAATTAAGATTATTAATACAACAAACAATTATTAAAAATACAATTGTTCATAAATACATGAAATAATACGAAATGTCAATCTTTAAAAAAAAAAACATTTTAAAAACAAAGTTATTAATAAAAAAGAATTGAGAGACTGCCAAAGAAGCCAACTGAAGAAACGTACCCGAGAATTCCCCAATTATATATATATATATATATATATATATATATAAAGGAAGTTGCATACAAAGAATGCTTCACACAGGCATGAGCGCATTGTTTATTTTTTTATAACTTAAAATTTTCAAATTATGTGATGTAAAAATGTATTAATTTATGAACAAGAAAATCATTTTATACTAAATGTTAACGGGGTTTTCGTGTTAAAGACATTGATTAAGTATGTGATGTATGATTAAGTATTTGAAAATTTTGAATAAAAGTGGTTCGAATTAACGCAGTTCTACTGTAGCAGTGAATATTTAAAATAAATTTATAATAATTTTACTTTAATAGGTTATTTGTTGATTGTTATCTTTTGTGATATATTAATAGTAGGAAGTGCCAAGTTAATTAAAACTGTTTATGGTAACTTCATCCATTTCATTCTGCCAAGTAGTATCATTTTGAGTCTAATGGCAATAAGGATTACTAGTTCAATGTTAGAGATGTTTTTATTAGAAAAATTGTATGATGTCTGCGGAAATCTATAAGCATTACATATTTTTGAAAAAATCAGAAATTGCAAAATTTGATTAATTTAAGTTTTTAGATTTTATAAAATGAAGTGCTAAACACAAATTTTCTTTCTAGGTACTGCGATTCTCCTGAAAGTGAAATGTTTTTTATTTGCAGAATGTCAAGCTGTTACTTCAATACTTATTTATTTTATATTTTCATGATTATGAATATTTTTTGAATTGTTTAAATTAATATTTGTGAAATATGTAAGTACAATTAAAGTAAAATAACTTTACTTCTAGAAAAACTTAACAGATTTTATCAGACATAATTATTGTTGTGGTAACAAATTATAGTTATTGTATAGGTTTATATTTCATAAGATTATATTTCTCTATATTTCAAATTTATTTTATACAATTTGTAATAAATACATCATTTTTAGTGATTTTCAAGAGAGAGAGAGAGATGCAAAAAAAGAATTAAAAATAATGTAATGTACATACATAATTCTAATCTTTCTATATAGTAAGTAGGGAAATATTGATAATTAATGTCTCAACATAGTTTGCTATGGTTAGTTCTTACTATATATTTATATAAATTATCCCAAAAGATTTTTATTCAGTTATTATTTTGATCCATTATTTTTTTACAGAAATTTTTTGTGTAATTTTAATTGAATATAGGCCTAGGCGCATGAGCGGTTTGGACCATAGCCAGTAGTGTTCACAAAAGCGAAGGTCATATTAAAGTGATTGGTTCCATCATTTAAAAAGCTGCTGGTGCGCCATCAGACCATACTGCTTGCTTAAAAAGAATATATTTAGTTTGTATATAGTATTCTACTTGTGTATGGTAAAAGTCACCAGAGTTAAAGACACCATTTGTTATAAATTTCAGTTTAAAGTGTAATAAGGCTGACACGCAGCTTCCCAATGTTTCAATTAGAATTATTGTTGAATATGCCATGGATTATTACTAATATTTAAAAAATACTAAAAATCAATGTACATCTTAATATCTGTGCCCAACATCGCTAATTGTATTCAAGATCTCGGGTTTCAGTTCTGTTTTACTTACCGGGATAACAGTTTTTCAAAAGCTTTTCTTTATTACATTACTAAATATGAAGAATAAAATATGGATGAAAGGGGGTGTAAATCATTTTGTACACATGATTCTCAGTATATGAATTTTCAATTTTATTGTTCTAACAATTTATTTTTGTTAGCCCTTAAAATTTTTAATTTCTCCCATTTTTTAAATTTGAAACCAATGTTATTTCTCACTTTACCAGAATTCCTCCCAAAATTTAATGGTTTTCTTTTTTTAAATAACTTTTTCTTGTATTAGCATGTATTTTTATGATTCATTTAGTCTCCATAATCCAAAATAACAGTCACTTTCACAATGTGAGTATTCTGTTTCATGCGCAATATATTTATTTGAAATATAAAAGTAGGTCATTCTTAGGTAATCAATTATTGTTTTGCACGGACGTACAGACAGACAGCTACCCCAACATTCTTGATGACATGTCATTTTTGTTGAAGACAAAGAAGCATTAACACATGCTAATTGGATTCAAGTGGTATGATGCACATTCACATGTAGGTAGAACAGTTCATTAAAGGGAATTGAATTATAACATTTTGTTTGTTATGATTTATTCCAACTGATTTTCAGTTTCCTCAGTCTGATTTTTCATATCATAAAGGTCCTTTTTTTTTTTTTTTTTTTTTTACATGTTTTAAAATATCCCTTTATTGCTAAAACGGTAATTTCACCTGAAATGAAAGATTTTTATTATAAACAATTCATTCTTAATCTTTTCTTTCATATATGCTTATATTTTTATAATTTTCCAAGTGCAATGTAAACATGTACTAAATGTTGAGGAATCATTCATTATATATTTAGTTAAATGGCTGATAGAATATCTATGTCACTTTATGTATTTACTAATTAAAATGAATTATAAACCTACAAATAAAGTGAATTATAAAAACAAAACTTTTATTTGTTAATTTAAATTTATTTTCAAAATATCCTACAAATTTTTATATATTTTATTTTTGAGGGGATTTTTTTATTTATTAGATTATTATTATTATAGTCCAAAAGAGTTTTTAATTAATGTTTTTCAATCGTCAAAATAAGAAATAAAAATAAAATCAATGTTTGGGAGTAATATATACGGGAGTAACACTTTGTACCAATCTTGAAAGATATGAAGGACATTCATATTTTATTATAACTTCATCGGATGTATGGAAATTATGGGCTCGTTATAAAATAGCTTTCACAATAGTATCATGTTGGCTAGTTAAGAGGTTCACTAGTTTCTTTGTGACTCCTTCCAGACCGCAAATATAATATTAACGTAATATTATTTTTGCTATAGTCAAGTTGAGTCTATTAAAAGTTAAACCCAGTATAATTACATGTCACCGCAGTAATAAAGTCTACTGCAAGTTAACCAATATAATTTCATGCATGAAATAAGCCACGATTTTTAAGAAGTTTCTGATGTCACAACTAAGTCACATTTCCATTAAAATTGATATTTTATACTGCTTCTATAAATAATTTCCATCCTGACAAATTTTACTTCATTTTAAAATTCTGATGTTTACGATGATGATGAAAAAGCTGTAAAGAAATAATTGTCGATGCACCCAAATAGCTTTGGAGCGCAAAGAAGGCGGATCTCTGTATTATTAGGTGGTTATATTTCTACTGCGAATGCTCATGGCCTGCGTCCATGGGTGAGATTTCTCTCAGAGATTCGATTCAGAGTTCAGCACGAAGCCATCTATGAATCATCAGCATATATGTTTAGCTCGTGGCTTAGAATGATGCATCAAGTATATTGAGAGATCACTGTGGACACGGGCCATTATACAAATTATGAAAACTCACTGAAATATCTCAGAAGTTTTTCGACAAGTAATTACATGAAAGACTCAATTAAATCTTATTTCAAACAACTTTAAAAGGCGTTTTTGGTAAGTATTTTTCATAAACGTGCCATTTTCCTTGAGCAGCGACCCCAAGAATTCTCCATATTATGTTTAGTATATTTAATTCATCAAACTTGTCTGGTATTGGTAAGGACTCGACCTTTATTAATCATGGTAGATTTCTCTCCATTCTCGCTTCATTACATATCCATGTTGATTTCAAAATATTGAGTCATTGTCAGTATTAAGTGTATACATTGGGTGATGTTCCAGAACATCGGTGTTAATCAAATATCTTCATAAAAAGTATTCACTTGCCATCCTGGAACATGTTGACATTTCTCATTATTTATTAATGTATAAGAAAAATAATAAATAAGCGCTAAAGTTTGAATAGACGCGAGGTGCTCAATTTCTGCATGTAAACAAACAGCGTGGGATATAAATTCTGCAGGGTTGACGTGCATATCGAATGAGTCACTTGATGTGTGTCACATTGTCAACACTGCGACATAAGAGCGATATAATTCTGAAAATAATAATTATGAATTAAAATAATATATACTTGTATATAAAATATTATCTCAATGTAACAGTACAACTTTGGGGTCTGGAATAATTAATGGTAATATAGTAGTTTGATCATTTAAAAAAATGTGGCTTATTTAGTTATAACTTGTATAATGATATATCCCTTTTATTATGTGCTTTGATAGCATATTACAAAATTAATTATTGCGAATTGTGCGAATTTTACATCAACAATTGATATACCTTGTTGGTACTTTCACATTTCATGCTTACTTATAGCTAAAATAATGTGGGGTACATACCAGGCAGTAAAATGAAATTACCTTATTTTTCATAAAGAAGTACAGAAAAATGATACCTGGGTGTAAAAAAAGTCAAAGGAAACAAATCACTCAGGTACAACTATTTTGACTAAAGTTTCTACACTAGTCCACCTTCCATTTATAACATAATTGTTCAGTCATTCCACAGCAATTTCGACCAAGAACATGAACCATTTGTATTTGGAGAAAACTACTCCTTCAATAGTTAATTGCGTGGTGAAATAAGAGTAATACTTTTCTGATTTAATTCTTGCTTTCATTTATATTTAGAGTTTTGAGAGAAGTAGCCACATCTAGTAGGGTATTTAAAGGAATTACATTCTTCTTTGGTGCCAATAAACTGTTCATTTGAGTCTGCATTACATCTGCATTGAGGTTGGCTTACGTTTATCGAATTTGTGTTTCAATCAACTAATGTTTCACAATGTAAAATCTATTTAGTATAGTTTTTTAACAGAAATTACAATATACCCTAGAAATTTTACAAAATTACAATATATTCTAAAAATTTTGAGAAATATTAAAGACAAAATTCGATTTTTAATGTAGATTGGCATTTGCAATTGCGTCTTTATTGTCTGCATTATAATAGTACTAGCAAATAAGCAATCGGCTCTCGCCAGTTGCATGCTGCTAGGCCATTGGTGATTATTGGACAGTTAGGGTCGTAGAATCTATATTTCAATGCAAAAATCCTTTATTATATCACTTTAACAATAGTGCATTGTGCATACTTATTATATTGCTTTAGATGAAGCCCTGGCTACGCAGCGGTCACCATGGGCCGCCTGCAGGTCCTGCAGCAAAAAGCAATCGGCGACAGCTTGCGACATTGCTTTATACTGCTTTCTGCGCTGTATTGTTCTCCCTGGAATTGTATAAATGGTGTTCTTACGTTTTAACTTTTGAAATATATATTTCACTTAAAGGTGTTCTTGAAAAATACGAAAAAAAACATTCATATGTCACATTTGACAGTGAAAAAAGCTGCGACCATAGAATGCGACGCGATATGACCATGAGCATAGATGAGACGACAGGATGCTTTTCTTATCTGTGACAGGATGACAGATGCTCAATATATTTGCCAGTCGTAATACGATTTCGCGGATATATATTTGCGTACTGTTATTGAATATATAAAAGAGAAAACATTTAAGTAATCTTAACCTAGAGATATTAAAAACATATTTGTTTTTGCCCTGCTCGTATCTCACAGACCTGGTTGTTTAAGCAAGCACTTTACAACCACAAATGACACTACCAAAGCTGCCGCATCCGGAAAGTCATAGATATAGATAGGGAAGCGTAATGTTATTATGGATAAAAAAAATATTTCTTCAATTTAAGGTTGTGAAATGAAAATAAAACTTTTATTAAGAAATAAATGCATTTGTTTAATATATTTTTATTTACAGTTCATACAGTTCACATTTTTTAATTTCACATAGTGTGTTATAACAGTTAACCTTTAAAATCATCCAGCTAATTAATATCTATGAATATTTATATAAAAAAAATTGACAAGTAAATCTACAAAAAGTAAAAATATTAAAATGAAATCATTGTTAAAGGAACAGCGACAATATAAGGAAAAAGTATTTTTCACTGTACAACAGAAAAAGTTTGGTAATAATGCAAAGTGTAAAAGATGTTTCTACAGATTAGTTTTGGGTATACTAATCGATTAATACAATTGAAGCATGAATAAACTTTTCAAGTTTACAAATCAATTGGCAATTTGCGACCCCATTCTATCAGGCACATTACCTATTGGATACATTATGTGCACAAATAATATGCTCATTGGATACAAAACTCGATACAGATTGTAATCCGAACAATACTCTTATCAGATGGATACAAAACGTATCCAAAGGAGATATTATATTGTCTTACACAACTGTTTGCATGATGCATGTCTTTGTGGAATAAAAAGATTCTACGTCTAGAGCAGATATGGTGAACCTGTGTCACGTAGACCATTTATGGTTGGAAAATTTACTTGCTGTTGTAGACTTCTAGACACCTGTTACTGGGTAAATATGATATGGAATATTATTTGGTGTTTAATTTGCATAAACTACAAATATTTTAATAGTGAATTTTGGCAAGTCGTGAGGCATTTTATTGTTGTCATTATTCAATACTACAAATGCATTTTATCCTATTAAGGTGGGTAATGTGAGCAGTGTCTTGTATCTTACATTGTCAGCTTTCGAGCAGATTACTACAGTAAAACTCTGTTAATTCGTAACTCACGGGACCGAAATTTAAAAAAAAAAATCCAAATTACGAATAATGAGAACAATTATTTTGAAAGCAACATTAGAAATAAATTTTAATAAATGCGTTGTCAGTTTACGTTCTGCATTTTTACGCAAGCCGCCGTTATCAACGTCGTGATTTGCATACTGAAAAACATGGCGACTAACTATTATTTCAGCTTTTTATGTGTCAACATGTTTATTAAATAATTATTTTCTCCTGAATAATGAAGGTGTGTGGCGACGTGCCGAGTTCAATATTAAAAACAGGCTTCTTCAAACGATTCACCAGTGTTTGACGCAACAAATTACAGATATTTTAATTTGATTAGCGGTCGAACTCGCCTTTTCCATCAAAATTGGACAAGAAATTGGAATATGTATTAAAAAGCTCGTGAAAAATAATGAAAAACTTTTAAATCCTCATACTTCGTTGAAGCTTATCATTTTCTATGATTTTTCAAGATTGAACTTAGAGAGGTATTCAGGATTGGATTTTTTCCCGCTGATTTCATCTTTGACATCAATTTCTGACAGTTTTTAAAATAAGTTCAATTTTTCAAATGGTCAAGCATTTATACGAATTATGAGATGTTCGTGCCATTTTAGAATACGAAAAATGAAATCTTTTTTTATTATAAAATAGGTTGTGTATTTAAATACAAAGTTTTCAGTTTCTTTATAACATTAAATAAATTGTGACATTTCATGAACAAAAAACCGGATATAAAATCAATAGAATTGTTGCACACAATTCATTTGTAAATTACGAGATTCAATGAAAATTATTTTTATTAGGGGTTGCAAGGGTGAGTTGAAATATATAATTCGCAATGCTCCGACAATTATTGTCGAAATAACAACAAATCTTATAAAATGCACTACAGAATTCGGTATACATAATAGTGGTATCACTCAGTTCGGCCGCGGTCTTGCAAGCTCTAAGCGCGCCGATCTATTGCGATAGCACCGTGATTGGCTAGGGGGTGGAGCTAGCTACAGATGTTTATGAAGGGATGATGAATGAGTAGTTGCGGGAGTTGCGATTTAAAAATATGCGAATTACGTGAATAAATTATTTACTTTGAGTATAAAAAATGCATATGAACTACGAATAATAAGGTTTTACAAATTATCGGTAGAAGTTAGTATGAAATGTTATTTTCGGGGCTAAAATTTTTGAAAAAAGTGCAAATTATGTGAAGATACGAGATATGGTGTTTTTACTGGCAAATTTTTACGTATTAAAAAATGAAAAATATGTATTCTCTTGTTAAAACAGTAATAACTATTTTGTATGCACTTGTTTTTTTAAATATTTTTCATTTTTAAAGTCTGGTCATTATTTTTAACATACTAATTTTAGTTAAATTTGCTTTGGAATTATTTTAGAAAGCACCTTGCTCGCAATCAATTAGATTTATTATTTAGTTATAAAAGATGTTAAACAAACAGATTTATCGAAGCATTCATATGTTGTGGGAAATATTATTTATACTCATATTATTATATTATATTGTCTTAATGTGTCAGTATACAGTGCCAGTAAAAAACACAAAGTAACGAAATTGTATGTCTTATATAAGTATGTTGAATGTGTTTTTAATATATCTATGTTAAGATTACTTATATGTTTTCTCTATATATGCAATAACAATTTATATTACAGTATAAAAATATATGTTTAATTTAAGATAATACACCAGAGTAATGTTTCTTTCTTTTAAATTTATTAGCAAATACCGCATTTCCTTGATTAATAAGTCACACCTTTATTTTTATATACCAATAATAAAAAATAAATAGATGATGTAAACTATATTATAACAGATGAAAGTCATACAATCACAATAAAAATGATTTTAAATAGGCATATTATTTATGTACTATCACCATCAGAGTCATCTGAAATTTCTTTAGATTCAATGTTGGATTTTTCTGAATCACTTTTGGACCCAGTTCTACTAATAATCAGTGATAATTCATCACGACTGCGGAATTTTACAGCGAGTGTAAGACGCAGGGGCGTGCAATGCATTCAAGCAAAAAAGCTGTACATTATTAAAAATTCTGGGAAACAAATATAAATGAAATTATCTATAATATGTACCGTGAACGTATATTTACAGATTTATCACAATTAGCGCCATCTGTGTACCAGTAGAAACTTTAATGGCTTAGTTCTAAAAACTACCATGACAACTCACTGCTGCAGCCGTAGCATCAACACATTGTAGCTATTCACATTACTATCATCTACTTTTAAGCTAGTGAATTACTCAAGTCATATAATTGGCTATTTACTGAATTGAAAATTCCTTTTGGTTGATCCGTTTTGTATGAAGTCATTACTTATGCTGTTTTTCAACAGAATAACATTAGAAAGGCTTACAGCTGTGTGCAAATCATTGAAGTGTCTACTTTCTCTTTTACTATCTTACTTCATTTCATGGTCGTTCTTTGTGTTCGAGATGAATGGATTGGTTTTTGATTTGGGAAAAACAAAAAGCAATTGGCAGAACTATTGAAGGATTTTCAAACAATAAAAGAACTACGTTCAGTCATAAAAAGTGTTCTTAAAAACGTCCATACATTTTTTATATTGATTTTTATATGGGTAAGAAGATATTATTTTACGTTAAAACCTAAACTTTAAAAACACTATTAATAGTACTCTAAAATTACAAATAAATACATTGTAGGGTCGTATAAACGACGGATTCATTTTGTCTAAAGATGTTGGTTAAATGAAAGTTCATAATCCTATGTAATTACAACATATATTATATATGATTGTATAATATCATTGGTCACAGCATAACCTAAATCTATATCTACTTCATTACCATTAATTATTTGTAAGACGCACCCCGAATTCAGAGACACTAAAGTAGAAAAAAAACCAGCATCTTATAATCGAGGAAATGTGGTATATAGATCGATCATCTCTTAAATATAGTATTGACACAGAATCAATAACTATCAAAACTGACATAAAATGGGTTCTTTAGATAATGTAAGAAATGCGGATAGATGAATGTTATTGTTATTATATAACAACACAAAAATGCTATTTTATTAATATACTTAATATAATATACATTTAAGTCAAAACTGAATCAATTCAAACTAAGATATTTGACATTAAATATATTGTGGTATTAAAAATACTTTGCAAATGTCTAAGCTGGTTAAAATATTTTTACAAATGAAGAATATAACTTTTTGCTCAAGAGTGACCCATTTTTAAAATTTTTTAGGGTTAACACATTGTTGCAGAACACTATCACTGTTGACCCCTCTACGGCCAGCGACTGATATATCGGACGCCAGACATCTTTCCACCACGATCTGCGACTGATACATCAGACGCGGCGCTGTGCTTATTATCTCAAATATTATTGTACTTAAATTTACCTAACCAGGAAAATATGAAAACTGTAAAAAGTAGACGAAAATGTGAGAGATAAAAGAAACTAGAATGAGAGGTGAAAACTACTTGGGGTATAAAGAGAGGAGTGCAACTCAGATAAAGTTCTCTCAATATGAAAATAAGGTGATTAGAAAGATATCGGAACCATGCATATCATCCTTTCGTAAAATTCAAATAAAATAAACTGATAAATTATTGTATATATATAGTGCCCTTGAGGTGAAAGTTTTTACGAAAACGGCGCTATACAAATTATCCAATATTATTTTTATTTATTGTATGATATATCACGAATTTGGTAGAGATGAAAGCAAAATATACGGAGACTGTTACTAATGAGAAATTGAATATAATTAATATGATATTTATAAAAAAAATGTCCATTTGCAAGTACGTTAGAAAAAGTTTTTTGGAACATTGGATTGAATGAATCAGAACTCAGATAGATCAGCCAGAAACTGGCTACTCTGCAGTAACTGTGGAATTCTGAAGCCAAAAAGGGTTGTTAATTTAAGAATGGAACGAAATTTCAACAAATAGATGGATAGTTAATCCAAGCTTTCATCTCATTATTGTTGCAGAGATTTAAAAAACTCTTTGAAGAAGCTGAAATGTCATCAATATTGAAACTGCTCAGAATTTGAGAAAAAAATGTGTGAATGATAAATCACTCACTTTATAATGTTTTTCCAAGCTTCCATCTCATTAACATTGCGGAGATACTAAAATACCCATGGAGAAGCCGAATTTTCATCAATGTTAGAAATGCGTAGAATTTGTGCGAATGAAATGAAAATTTGACTGGTAGTTAATCCAAGCTTCCATCTCATTATTGTTGCAGAGATACTAAAAAAATTCTTCGTAGAAGCTGAACTACACAGAATTTATGAAAAAAATGTGTGAATCACTCACTTTATAATGTTTTTCACGAGTACTATGCAATTTTTGAACCAAGGAAAGGTCAATGTGATCTATGCATATCATGTAAAATCAGACTAGTAGATAAAAGATTTACGAAGATCACATTTAAAAATTTTATCAGTATGGAAAAAAAAATTAATGAGAAGAAAATAATTACTGGTGGAAAGTATTTCAGCCTCTGTCAAAAATGAATGCGTGAGTGCATAGTATTATTGCGTGGTTCATAGTATTATTGCGTAGTTCATAGTATTATTGCGTAGTTCATAATTTTATTGCATAGTGTTCTAGTTACTGGTATGAGGCTGAAGAGGAATTATTAGCTTCACATTTTACATCAACAATCGTAACTTACCTAAAAGAAAACACCAAATAAAGAATAATGTGAAAATTAAAAAGGCCACATATTTTTTCACAGTACAGTAGAAAGAACAATTAAAAACAAAAATATTTACATTCCCTTAGATTACGTAAGATTGCCAAAGGCAGAAAAGATTGTGCTAGACTGAAACTGTTTCCTTACAATGCATTTTATATTAAAGGCAGCCAATTGTTTTTAAATTACGAAGATTCAGAAGAAAGAACCGTCTTGGCCATATATTCAATGAAGATGGATAAGACGATGATGACAGAACAACAGAGGAGACAGTTGAGCGTTTGTGCAAATATGCTGTCACGGTGTTTCTACCGATGCAGTAAGGAGGTGAAGAGGATCCTGTTTAAATCCTTCTTCACTAGCGTGTATACCTGCGAGCTCTGGTTGAAATACAAGCAAGTGACGTACAACCGTCTCCGAATTCAGCACAACTCATACAGAATACTGTTCAAATTGATGAGTTATTGCAGCGCACTTACAATGTTTGTCGAAGGCCGTATACATGGATTCGTTCCGCTTCTGAGACATTCTGAGTTGCGGACATAAAGCTGCAGCTGGAGCTCAGCATCAACGCTCTGGTGCAAGCGGCACTCTCATGGAAAGCTAGTTCCCTGATTAGAGAATGGCAACGACTACGAAATAGCTACAGATACAATAATAACCGTGACTGAAATGTATTATTTTTATTTTTGGTTTATATATATATATATATATATTTATTACTTTTTTTTATTTATATTTTTTTGCTTTTCTTTTCATAACTTAAATGTATTATATAATATGTGTTATCTTTATGGTGAATCGGTTCTCCATAAAAAAAAAACCAATCACGCTGGAATAAATGGATTATTATTAAAGAAAAACCTCCAAATTACTTATCGTTGGCGAGATTGACAAAGTGAGACAACAATCATATATGATATAATTTGTTAATATTAACTCAATACCAAAAGTGAGGTCAAAATTTAAAGAAACTTTTGTTAAATGACACATCAATTTTATGATTTATGATGACAAGCAAGAATGAAATTATAAAAGTACGATGGATTTAACCAATGTGGACAAACTCAGACTTGAAGAAAACTGCAATGATGATACAGGCTCAGCAATATCCTAATATTTTATTAACATTCAGATTTCATTTTAATTAGAATACAATACCACTTAAACAACTTTAAATTATATATTTTCGTTTCTTTAAAAAATTGTAATTATTGAGTCTTTTGTTTCTCCTGTTTTTACAATTACCATTTGAGCGGTATCACAATGTTGCCATTGATATATATATATATATATTTATAGAATATATTCATCCTTCATACGAGCTCAATTCATTCCGAGAAATACACCTGTAAGCGTAGCGTTGATGACTTTCATTTGGTTCTTTAGTTAAATATAATGATTTGATAAAATAAAATAATTTTGCTGTTATAAAAACGTTTTTTAGTTTTATTATCAAAATATTTTGAATTAGCAGAGATTTAGTGCGGTCTTGGAAAGTCGAGTGCTTGGTTGGTCATCATGATGTTTGGATTTAAAATATGAGACTTATCATGCCGCATCACAGTTAGGCCTCTAACAGGATCATCTTCCAATGTCAGTCTCATATCTGATATAGGACTTCCATATCACATCTTTCTTATCATTTTCCATTCACTCATTTGTTCCACCTGACCAAACCACCCAAGCGACCTTTTGTTAACCGTGCTCCCTGTTTTAAGATTGGCTTTCCTAATTTGTTAATTTTCTATTCTTGTAATAATGAAAACATGCCTGTAAATAAAAAAATTGGTATGCAGATATAAATCTTGTAAAAACCTCATATAACTGGAGAACTGTGTATTATGTTGAACAAGATACAGAAGAAGAAAGTGAATGAACTGAGAGAATGAATACCCATAAAAAGTTAAGAAAACAAAATATTTTTATTTTAATGATATTAAAATGTAAATGTATGTTTCTAAATAAGTAAAATTGGCTAATTTTTTAATTATATATTAATAAACAGAATTATTTAAGGCTTTCTTTAGACACTAGACATGCGTTATCATATTTATTTTGCTACTGCGACTGGTCATTATAGAAAACCATTGTATTTATCTTTTCCTTATTTTATTTACCTTTATCCTTTTATTAATTCATTATTTTAATTTGAGTATTGTGTTATATATTTTTTAAATTGTTACAGATGCATTATAGTTTTTTTTAGATATTTTAGATATCCATTGCTACAAAATAAATAATATTTTAATTTGAATATTTACATTGTTGCAGGTGCAAAAAGATGTTCATATAAGTCATTTGTTTAATATTCCAGAACTGTTTCATATAAATGTAAATAATTGTAAATAGTGGACTAATAGAATGAGCTATTTATATGTATATTTGTCTTTTAATAAAAATATAGATTTTATTTAAAATAAATTACTTTATAAATAATACATTATTAAATTCTTTTATTTCCCTTATATCAAATTCACTTCCCCACAAAGCTCTTTATCTTAATTAGATTAGGGAATCCAACCTCAGAGTTGCAATTTTAGTTTGGTTGGTCAAATCTGGTTTTGGGCAACTGCCTTCCAGATTGGAAACTTTAGCTGCTTTACAGTATTCTTCTTTACGCTCTCCTTCAGTGAAGTTAGGATCTTCTCACTTCTATCACCTGGGTTTCCATTAAGGATTATTTTAGGGATCCGCACTTCCTGCATTGTCTGGACATCACCCATCTAAATGCTTTAGTTTGGGATTCAAATAAATGTTATACAATTCGTTAGTATATCTTATTTTCCAAATTGCTCCATCCCGCATGTATCCATAAATTCTCCACTGCATTTTCCTCTCAAAACTATCAAAAATTTAACTCAGTTTGACGGGGATTGTACACCTAGTAGTAATCTTACAGAATTGCTAAACATCATTTAAGACTCAAAACATGGGCATTATGAAAGGTGCCACTTTAAATAATATAATACAGAAACATGAGTTGTGCCCTTGGGAAAGGATTTCTGAAGTGGTGGGAATATGTCAATTTTCTTCTCGGAGACCCTCACCTTCCATGAAAACTAGAATCAAAACTTTTAGTACTTTTCTGCCTGCTAACATCGAGCAGCGGTGCTTCAACATTTTTAAAGATGAAGCAAAATTTGAAGAAAAAAGTTTGTTAGGTTGCATATTCTTCCAATGGAACAACCGTTTTTATTCATAGATACATTGTAATTGAACATTGAAACTCATACTTTTATAATTTTATTAATATTTGAACTTCACAGTATTATAACAATAATATCTAACATTATTTGAAAAAGTCTTAAATAATTTTCTTTATTTCATCATAGAAAACAAGCACAAGTGCACCGCCAGTACCCCTCAGCACATTTGACAAAGCCCCCTTAAAAAATGCTGTAATTCCTTCAGTTTGTAAAATCTTTCTCCAACAGTCCAATGTGTTTTTGTACTGCATTTCTGCTTTTTTTTTGCCAGATTGCATCATCATACGTCTCCGCACAGTATCAAATGGGTAGGACACGACTCCAGACATTGTGGTAACAGCCTGAAATAATAATTCTTAAGTTCTGTATCACAATGAAATAAACAATTTATTTCTGGTACAAACAGCATGACCAATAAATAAATCTAATTAAAACCTAAGACAAACTATTAAAAAAATATATTTAGTAGACTTCATGATATTTCATAGGATTCCAAACCAATGGAATTTGGATCCTTAGGATTTTTTCTTCATTGAACAGGCAAAGAATTAAAACAGATCTCTATATTTAAAAATGTATGTATATCAACAACAAACCATCGATTAGTAAGACTCATTACCTACAGCAGACACTTTGTGTCTTTCTATCTAATTAATAATTTTTAACACCTTTTTAATTTATTATATTTATATAAATATATTAAGCAAAGTGTCATTTTTTTGTGTTGTTTTGAAGTCAGTTTGTTTTTGGCTGCAGTCGAGTATTTATTTATTTAGACACATAAAATATAAGCATTGTAGTTTGTTACATATATTTTACACAGATTTTTAAAATGCATTGCCCAATTAGACAAGCCTGTTTTAGGGCAAATTGGTATGTCAGCATTGTTATTATTTTGTAGCTTTGTTCATACTCTTACGGCTTTCACTACATTTTTTAAATTTTCATCCATAGTGAAAATGTCGAAGCTAGAGATCGAGGAGAAGCAGTGACGATGTATTTTGTTATTTTTATTTAACAAGGGATTAAAACCCAAAAAAGCTACTGAGAGCATTTGTAAAACTAATGGAGGTATTTTGAACATTTGAAATGCCAACAATTGGTTTAAACAATTCAAAAACGATAATAGGAATCTAAAAGGTAAACCAAAATAAGGAAGTCCTCAAAAAATCGATGACGACGAGTTAAACTCACTGGTAGAATCAGATCCACGCGAAACTATCAAGGAATTATCAGAAGAGATCGCCTGTCCCTGGTCGACAGTAAAAGATCATTTGTACAGGATTGGCAAGGAGTTTGAGTTTCGCAGAGTCTGTCACCGACAATTTGTTATTCACTGTTAAGTAGGTATGAAACGGATCTATTTCTGAGATAAATTATTACTGGATTTTATTTCTTTTCATTTAGTGTGCTGGATGGAGTTTAGAACTGCAAGACCAAAGCATCTCCTTATGGATTACATCATCAGTGTAGTCCAGATATATTTTTTCTTATTTATTTTATTATTTAATAAAAATAATTTCTTTGCTGTAAATAATCATAGGACTTGTTGACTTAATCAGCACACTGTTTACACATACATAGTATAATGGAAAGAAAGTCAATTCTAAACTTTGGTTTGGATAATTAATCTATCACACCACTATTGATAACTTTAAGAATATCGTTTTCCATAGCATACTTCTCAAATAATATTTATTTATTTTTATTATTTATAACTATATTATACATATAAAAAAAATTGTTTGGACTGTGCCCGTCTCACTAGAGAATTCTGTGTCGACAACATCTAAATATATACGAGTACCTGTACAGAGGGTCAACTCTCAATTGTTCTGACAATATACATATTTGGAAAAAATAATAATTTAATAAATTCTTATACAATTGGATATTTTTAAGTCTTTTTAAGGTCCCTATCTGACACAAGAAAATCCGCCACCGGTTACAAGTGGTCAAAAGGCTGCAAAATTGTCTGCAGGGCCTAGCACATAAAATCGACAGCGGTTGATAGAATTGACAACCAAGAGGTGAGAATGCATGCTATAGCAGCATCATGTTAAGTATGTGAATGACAGAGATTTCTTTATCTATACATTCTTACTCCTGTCACTAATATTGCGGTCTCAGTTACAGATCAGTTTGACTTTAATTGTATTACAGTTGTACAATATTATTTTATGGTTTGATAAATGGTAAAAAAGTTCAATTATATTACCTGAGCTATTGCCCATGATACAAAGAATGATGTGTTTTTAGGATCTGGCAGCATGCCCTTTATTGTATCAAAACATCCAAAGTAAGAAGCCCTGTAGATAATGATTCCCTGAACAGAGACATTAAATCCCCTATACAGACCGATTGGTCCATCACTTTTAAAAGTTTTGACAAGGCAGTCCATCAATCCAAGATATTCTCTCTCTTTGCCTGTTTTCCCTACGTCTGCTCCCAATCTTTTATAAAAAAAATTAGTTTATAAAATTTAATTACAAATTTATAATGATCTGATAGCAGAATTTATTAATTGGTGATCACATCACACTGTGTGTGTGAAAAATACATTAATAAGCATAAAAATTGAGAAATGTTGAAACAAAAACTGATAAATTCCCTGTTGAGTATTTTTAATTATTTTAAAGTTCATATTACTAATATTTAGTGGTAATTGCATCAAAAACTGCTAATTTCATTTAAAAATTGGCTGATAAAATCATTTAGTTTTTATTTACATCATCAAAATTTTAAAATCCCTAAATGTAAAACACTACCAGCAAATTTGAATATACATATTAAGATCCTAATAATTAATTACTATTATCTATAGAAGGAATTATGTTTAGAATGGCTCAAATTGAATTGGGAAAATATTAAGTTCAATGTTGATTTTATCATTTTATTAATTAAAATTCAAACAATCATCAAATGAACATGTGATAAAAGTAGCCACATAATATATATGGATATACAAAACAATTTCTGTTTTTAAAAATTATAATGGTGAGTATTTAGATGTAAGTAGTTTTTTAGATTATAATTTAAAATGACTATGAAGGTAAAGGTTTTCTTTCTAAAAAGTATCTCCTAAACTAGATGCCATTAAAATTGTTATACATTGGAATTCACATTATTTTATGAAGATTGCGTTAAAATCTCAACCTTCACATTATAAGAAATATCAGTCTTTTTGATATTACTATTATGGCTGAAATAAATTTAATTAAGACCCAATTATTTTGAGTAGGTAGACAGATACTGCAAAAAAATATTCTTTTCTCAACACTTTACAGATAAAAATACTCCATTTCACTCATTCCAGATTGCTATTCTACTTCCAATAAGCACATTTCAAAATGATAGGAAATAAAATTTAGGAATATTGACTCAATTCTTTCTAAGGTGTTTGTTAGTGTTTCCTATATTTTGAATTAGGTTGAGAAAATTGGTAAAAATATTAAAATATCTTATAAATAATCTAAAATATAAAATAAATATTGTTAAACGTAGTATAAATGAGTGAAGTTTACCGTGTTCTGGCATAATCTAAAGGATAGACAAATAAGAGAGAGGTTGCCCCAGCTGCACCTCCAGACGCTAAGTTGCCAGCGAAATATCTCCAAAATTGTGTATTCTTATTGACCCCTTCTAAAAACATTGATTTGTAGATGTCTTTAAAGGCGAAATTCAAAGCTTGAGTTGGAAAATATCTTATGACGTTAGCCAAATTTCCTCTCCAAAATGCTGAGAAACCTTGTTCCTTAGGTATACGTATGAAGCAATCAATAATTCCTTAAAATAAAATAATTACAAACATTAAATGAGTATGTTTGTAATAATTGTTGCCGGAGTGGAGGAGACAATGTTATTATAAGAAAATTAAAGATCTAGTACAGAATGAAGATTGATTCAACAACAAGTGAATATCCCTTAAGAGAATTATTATATATTTTTACATGTACATCTGTCAGAAAACAATTCACTTTGTTCCTAGATTCGGAGATATTGATGATGTGAGAAACAAACACTTTACAGAATCAAAAACAATTTTTGGGTGGAAATTTTTCTGCCCAAGAATAACTAATTTACCATCAGACCATTTCTCCGCAGGAGATAGGCAAAGAGTATAGAGCACCATACTCTTCTGTCTTGACACACAATTCTTGTTTCATCCATATTCATACATCTGGACCATCCCCCAGTAACTGGTTTACCTGGTTGTGCCAAGTGGTCTTCCTCAGATGTCTTTTCTTTTTGGTGCCATCAACACTTGCATCATATATCTTTCTTACCATTCTCTCCTCATTCAACCGTTCCATGTGACCAAACCACCTAAGCGATCCTTTCTTAATCTTACTATACGAAGATCATCTTTATATTCTTTTCTTATTTCTTCTTTCAATATCTAAGCAATCTCATTTCCACTGCATTCAGTCTACTTTCGTTCCTTTTCTGCCAGCTCCAGGCCTCACTTCCATACATCAGTGTCGGTATTGGGAAACCATTGTGTACTGCCAGTCTTGCCTCGGTTTATAAGTTCCCATTGGGCTTGGGGAGGGGCCTAATAATGATATACAATAGAATGTAATAATTAATATATTTCAAATTTGAAAAAATTGCCCACTTGTCAGTTAAAGAAAATATAAGCTTTCCAAAAGCCTGTTAATTTTAAAAATATCCATTTAAATGCAATGACGAGGAAGAATTTTCGGGAATTTTTTTTTCGACTTTAAAATTTTTAAATTACCCACATGGACACATGAAATAATTACAGTAACTTGAGTTTTTCATAAATCTATAGAGATCAGATTTCAAATTCACTGCCGTCTCAGCCAGCATCGATGCTAGCGACGTATCGCTGCCGGCTGCCGCTACAGGTGGGGCCTGATTCCTCGTCATCGAGCCTCTCCGGTTTCATTGCTTCGTAGCAGCAGTCTCTCCTGTTTCATCGCTCCGCAGCGGCGGTCTTGCTGGCCCGCGCGCGCCGACTCATGCATCTTCACTCATTTCTTTCATTCTCAACTGATTTCATTGTTCTATCCGACTTAATAAACACCAACACGCCAACCATCACTCCTTTCATTTAACCATCGACCTAATCCCCAAAAATCTATATGAAATTACATATATTCAAATTAGTTCGGTATTCATAAAATTACTCATTTATCATTTATGTAAAACACTTCATAATAGTGGCGCAGGACTCGTGTATAAATAATATTCTCCATGTGAAATGTGCCCGTTCTCCAAGTTTCGTCTTGAAATTACATGGTAATATTGTGTAAAGTACGTTTATACAAGGCAATTATAATAATTAAGTCAGTTTAATTTTCAAATATTCATTGTGAATAATCACCTATTATTTAGTTAAAATACCTTTGTATCGTTGCTCTTCAGTTATTTGTTTAGAAACATGTTGTACTTGGAGTAATAGTTTTACTCGTTCTATAGGAGCAACTGCTGTTTTAGAAACTGCTGCAGAGATGCCTCCAGCTAAAAAATCTTTAAGAAACGACAAGGCATCCTTAGAACCTTTCGGAAGCACTCCATCGCCCATATTAAATATTCGAATTAATTCAACTTTAATTTATATTACTTTATACCGTCGAGGACGGGTTGGATATTTAATTTATTCGAAAATAACAAAAATAATCAAAAACACTTTTTGTTTTGTAAATTTAAAAAACTGTCACATGGAAACGAAAACAATCAAAATGTAAGCATTACGGTATCTACTTACCTTCTAAATTATAGTAAAATCTTAAGACAATATTGTAGAAAGTACTAGAAAGAACATTGAACATACTGCATCTTTCAAGTGCTATCACGCCCGAATTTTGTTGGAAAAATAACGAAGAAAGTACCGTGCAAATAAAAATTTGTTAATCGTATCACTTGATGCAAATGGGACACAACGTTGTGCGCCGTGTGATTCGAGTCGGGGTTCGTTTAAGATTCATGATTCGATTAATCGAACACGTACCATGCTCCTGATCGTTCATCAGAACGATACCCAGCACTCTAATGGAATGTTCGCTTCGCGACCCATCCATCAGATATCACGCTTTCATTAGTACCATGGTTATAAAAAGAATACAGGCGAATATGAACACACGAAGATGCACATTATACATTTATTAAATACACATTTAGCATCCGGCATGGGCGGCTACCCGTTGTCTGCTTTTTAGGACTGCGGAGGATTGCGGTGAACCGTGGTTGCTTCCTCCGTCGATTTCGGTTCCAACTGTAGTTTAACCCTTACTCCCGTCCCCGTCGCGTGTTTACAACTCGTTCCCGTCGCGCGTATCACTGCTCCTCCGGGCTTCGTCCAACTCGTCCTCCCGGACCTCCGTCTCCGACTTCTTCGGATCTCGTTTTACAACTTCCTTCCGGACCTCGTTCCACTCGTCCTCCCGGACCTCATGTCCGACTCACTACTCCGGGTTTCGTTTTACAACCGCGTGCTTCTGACGGTCTTTTTATAACTGACTCCTCCGAGCCTCGTCCAACTAGCCCTCCCGGACCTCGTCTCCGACTCACTTCTCCGGACCTCGTTTTACAACTGCCTGCTTTTGACTTCCTTTCGACTGGCTTTCGACTAACTTTCAAAATGGCGTTCTGGCCCTTTTAAGTAACCGTGGCGAGGGCGTACTTCTTGCCCGGCGTCGGTCCGTCCTCACGGGATTGGCGATGCCTCATTGGTCTATCCATTGACAGCGGCGTTACACCTTCGCTTGTAGGCCTAATTTTCGGTTCCGACCATTTTATTCGTAATTGCAGTCCTGCCTTATCACATAAAAATTCAATAATGTCACTGTTTACTTATATTTTTCATTAAAAGCCCTACAATAATCCATTAACATATATAAACTATTAATAACTTATATTCTATACATCCTCACCATTTTTCACATTAAGCTTACTCCTTATCAGAATTATTACTATCTCTAATTAAATTTTGAGTTTTTCTTTAAGTACATCTTCAATAAGTATATAAATATTTCACATAAAATCCTACTTAAGAGCTAATCATTTTATTCTTTTTTATTACCTCTGACACTTTTATAATTAGGTACATATGTAGTTTCTTTATTTCAGCTTTAAATTACATTGTTTCATGAGTGATTTTTATATTACCCACACTTATACCTATTACATGTTTTTCCTACCTGCACAGTTATAGTTACATTATCATTTATATTTATTTACATTGCAATCTCTCTGCCCGCCTTCATTCTTATTTGTTTTAGTTGATTCGATTATTGCTAGTAGATTAGGAACGAATGCAGACTGAATACTGCGGAAGTGCTATTACACCAGTACACTTTGATTAGATTGAATCGTGGTCGATTAGAGACTTGCTTAAACGTTTTGGCCGTATTGAATGAATGATTGACGACAGAATAGTCCGATTTACGCACCACATAAAGTGCATAAATGTGGAAGATGTGAATCCGCGTACAAAGAATTATCCGTATGCACCCTATTTTCTCTGCCTACCCCTACGGAGAAAAGACGCGATAGTCAGTCGTCGCTCACGGTGGCCTTTCTGCATGTGGGTACCAGCCCACATGCAACAAAAGCTGCTTTATTACCCCGGAGTCAATTATCCTCGGGTGGAAAAATGGACCCCCATCTTAATGGTCCCTTTTTTTCTGTGCGGTCATTGTCTTATTGTTGACCCCCTAATTTACCGAAGGTACATTGTTATCAGGCCGCTCCTGAGCGCGACATTTCTCGGAACGATTTCTTCTCGAACAAAAGGCGACCGGTTGACTTCACAACGTATTGCGTAACACGTGTGGTCATCATTTCCGATGAATGGCCTAGAAAACAAAGGACAGCTTTCCAATGACGGAAGAAAACGTTCTCGTATGACGTGGGTCCCTGCGAAATACACTTCCAAGAAACCCAAGTATCCGCAGATGACAAATAACGATTCGTCGGTCCGAATCAAAATCGACTCGCGACACAGATTACCATTCAGGATATCACACTTAACAATTTTTAACACTACGTGACAATTGGTGACAACGCAATCTGCAATACATGTGCCAACTTGCCCCAGTTGTTATCTAAACTTGGGTTTCTTGGAAAGCAAGTATTATCTACGTCACTCTGAATTTGTTCTGTCTATGCTTTTAGGCAGGCATCTGTATATCTCTTATCTATGCATCTGATCATCTGATGTTTTTCAATTCTGGTGATTCTGTTCAGTAAAAATAGTATTTACTGAAAACGCTATATTTATCAAACTTTTTATTTCATTTAAATGATAATATCTCAGTAAACGAGTTTTCTGTTTTTGATTTTATAGAATTTAGATTTCTGCAAGTGATATTTCAATATTGAATCGAAGATGGAGAAGTATGTTCTATTTAATAAAAATCTATGTTTACGTCCTTTTATATTTTTCGTAAAAGATTACTTCGTGACATTGCGTGTCTTTCGATGAGGGTTAGCGATTGGGAACATTGGTTTTAATCACATGAATCCAATGATTCCATCTATCTTACTATTGTTTGCAAAAAATGTTTTATTTCGGAAAAAGACGTAAATTTTTTACCCAAACATTTACAGTCGTACTTTTTATAAATAAGAAAAATGTCCATATATTAGCCACATGTACAGTTTACAATCGTTATCAATGATTTTTCTTATCTCTGCTCCACAGAACTTTCAAAGTTATGTGGATATCTTTTTATATTTTTAGGAAAAGTACTAACAGTTACTATTAATCTAGTCCTATATACTAACCTATGTATGGTACAAGTGCATGACTTGTAGTTAAGGTTCAACAACACAATAGTAGGATAATTGCATTAACCTCTAAAGGAATATAGCTGGTGCACAGAAAATAAATTTTTCCTCAAAGAAGTTCGGCCAAACATGGTACATCCGCGAGTTTTTATTCCCCAATACATTAATTTAGTCGTAACACAGACTTACACTGCCGTCAGAATAACATATTATATAACTTTTTGAAATTAAATACAATAAACCCACAACTAAAATAATTGAACTCACTCTGTGCATATTTTACTAACAAAAATTCACTCGATTAGATTAACCAATTTAGATTAGTTTTGGCTTAATACAATCCGTTCCACTTAAAAAATGATTCAGAATTATTAGAGGTTTTATTATTATAAATTTGTGAAGAGGGACTTTGGGACCGACGGCAGTGAAGGCTGGTAAGTCATCTCAGATTTTTATATATTTCAGATATCTGGGTAAATATTTTTTCAAGGAGAACATATTATTGTGAGTTTACTCAGAACATAGTTCTGTTGTATTTTAATATAAATTAAATAACTTACCATTACGCCGTTTCCCCTTGGGGTTAGGTAGAGAGGATAGAGTGCCACACTATTCTGACACAATTCTCGCCTCATCCACATTCATACGTCTTCTCATATAAGCTCACCGATTGTTGAGGTTTCTAACAGAACCATCCTCCAGTATCTGGTTTACTTCCGCGGATGTCCTCTATTTCTGGTGCGTCACATATCTTTCTTACCATTCTCTCCTCATTCATCCATTCCAATGACCAAACCACCTAAGTGATCCTTTCTTAATCTTACTCACTATACTAACATCAGCTTTACATTCTTTCCTAATTTCTTCATTCTTTACTCTGTAATAAATAGATTTGCCACATATACACCTAAGTGATCTCATTTCCACTGCATTCAGTCTGTTTTCGTTCCTCTTCTGCCAGCTTCAGGCCTCACTTCCATATATCAGCGTTAGTACCAAGACTCCATTGTGTACCGCTAGTCTTGCCTCGGTTGAAAAGTTCCCGTTAGATATAATTCCATTCAAAGCGCCGTTCACGTAATTCCCCACAGTCACCCTTCTTTCAATATAATTCTCAGCCAAATACACAAACTCAATGTATCAAATAGAAAGATATATAGAAAAATCAATTTATAAAGGCAATGTAAAAAATGGAATAATAGATTTTTTTTATTAGGAGAACACATTCTTATTGTGAAATTGTAATTATTCAGAACAGACGGTCTGTGATATTTTAAATATTAATTAAATATATTAATTAGAAAGATACACATATAAAATTAATTTTGTCGAAAAATATTGTTGTTGCGCCACCGGAATTTGAACCTGGATCTCCTTCCAAACCGGGGAAGGTGCATTATCCAACTATGATTTTTAAAATTTTTTTATTTTTATTTATTTGACATTTTTACAATTTTTAATAATATTTTAAGTATTTTACATTTTAAAATTACATGCATTTTTTTTCACTTACCTCTCCAAAAAAGTGACTAGTTCTTGTGTTTGGAGAGGGTGTAATACTATAATAATTTTATATAATATTTTATATATTTTATTTATTGTCTATTTGTGTGCTTCTGAAGTGTTCGGTAATATTGTTTATTTACTAATTATGTGTTTTTGAAGTGTTTATTTAGTTTCTTTCTAAACTCTTTTATATCTTTTATCATTTATTGTATCAATTTAAAAGAGCTGCAGCATATAAGTTTGAAAATTTGTCGTTAACTTTCTCGGTTGGTGTGGTGACCCATTTCCCCAGATAGGAAAAAAATCCAGGTTCGAATCCTGGTAGTACCTAAAATATATTTTTGATAAATTGATTTTTTTTATGTATCTTTCTAGTTAATATACATTTAATTAGTATTAAAATATATTTTGATGCAAAAACTATAAAATATTATTTTAATTTCAACAGATTTATTTATACAATTCAAATGTAATAAACAAAATAAACAATAGCGAAGGATCTTGTACATAGATTTAACTTAGGTACACTGAATTTGATAACATTGACAATATAATTTGTTCATTCTGTGATTAATAAAGGTTTAATTGCAAATATTAACATTTTGGGTAAAAGAATCACATTCTACTCTTACATTGTGGTGTATTTTAAAAAATATAACACTTTTCGTTTTAGGGGAAGATTAATTTTAAAAATCATATTCAAACGTCCGAACCCACTCTAGTCCAGTTTTGTTCTGCATACAATTTCTTTGGATCCTCCTGTTACAGAAATTTGTTGTCATTGATAGACAATTATCAACTTTTTAAAGTTGGATTCCATTGACAGATGATTAAGTCAACAAATCATTTCATAATTATTTTAGTCCCCCTTTATATAATATAGCCTGCATCCTAAGTCAAAAAGTATTGTAAGACAGATACATATTGAAATGTAGCTGAAACTTTTATCTATCCTTGTGGAAAGAAGATAATCGCTGTAATTTTAACATATCTATTCATAAATTAACATTTTTATTTTCAGTATAAAAGTCAAAGAGGAACCATTGGATTGGATTGATGATCTTCAAATATCAACTGAAGAAGTTGATTACGCAGATTTTATTAAATCCAATGTGCCATTTCCAAATGAAATGATTAAAGTAAGTCTGTAAATATGAGAAGTAAGCAGAAAACTGGTTATGCTACTAGCTTTAAACCGCTTGACTTGCGATAAACTACTTATTATTTGAATTTGTTGCCTTAACACTTCCACAGTAGAGTAATTCTATTGAATCCCTTGTTCCTTGGCACCAATGCGTAAAGTTGTATTTGTATAAAGTTACACTTTCTGTACACTGGCAGACCACTGGCGTTGCGAGTTCCCCTTTTGCTGTCATACATATTGCAAAGAACAATATGAAGATAAAACAAATTTTGTGTGGCGATCCCTCGATTAATGCGGTTAATGTGTACTTAAAAGATCTGCACAAACCAAAATCACTAATTGAAAAATAGTATTCAGTAACAATCAGTCACAGTATAAATTAGGGTGACAGGTTCAAAAATGAAGGGCTTTCAACTATTTTTATAACATGTAATTTGAATTAAATGCTATTAATTGTCAAAATTTTTATTTAAAATAAAAGTATGTACATACACATATATGTATATACTTATATAGTTTGAATTGTTACAATTTTTGGAAAAATATTTTAATAGCCAAATCTTAAGGGGCAACTTTCATTTTTCCAGTTTGAATTTTGAGATATTTTTGCATTTTGTGTACCCTTTCAAGATGAGACTAATAGTTAATTCTTTTACAATGTCAAGTAGACATAAAAGTGCATTATTTTTTACGTAAATATTGCTAGAGTGAAAGCTATCAATAGAAAAGGACAAGTATACAATTGTTGATTTTCTTAAATTCCTATGTAATAAGCTATCAGAAAATAGCCATTTCTTCAGCATTCATAATACATATGTGTTGCCATTTGAAATTATTAAGTGAAAATTAAATAATTTGTTAAAGTTCTCACCTAAGAATTGTTATGTTTATACTATGAAGAATTATTATGTTTATGATAAAAACCATTATTTGTGTTGATAAACATGATTATAAAATATTACAATTTTCCCCCGATTTGTAAGGAAAAATTGATGTAAATTCATACTGATAAATAATGTTTATAACTTTTGAAGCAGGTGTATTTGTGAAGAGAAAATTATTTATGTTAATATTATATTATATAATATTCATACTCCGGTTGTAATAAAAAAAAACTGTTTTTTTAAAAATTATTTATTTATTGTTTTAATACATTTCATATATATTTAATATTAAAATATAAATGAAAATATGACAAAAGTATTATTCACTGTTAAATAATTAGTTGTTCATCAAGCATATTATCGTTCTTCAGAATTTCATTGATTTTTCTTTACACGTATTCAAAACAAAATTTGATCCACACCCACATATATTACACTTTAAACTGAATTTAGAAATAAAACTTTACGTTCTTTCACATATTCAATATTCGTTTCTGTGCATCCAAACATCGATTTGTGGGAGTAAATTTGATTAATTTGAGAAAAGAATTGGTGTATGTCGACCACTCTTTTGCTATCCAATTTAGGAAGTTCACACGAGTCCACACATTCAAAGCTCAGTTAGGGAACATCCTGAAAATAATTTATAATATTATAATTGTTATTAGTATTTAGTTATCAGTATTTTTATGTCTAAAATATTAAAATATGTGTTTATTCATTTATATGACTATAACAAATACATTTGTATCAATCAGACAGGTCTGTCATGTATTATTCTTTTGATAAAATTATTTATCTTTTAGGATACGTATTTCCAATAGAAAATAATTATCTGCACTACATAATATATGTATATTGAACTATGTAATTTATATTGTTAAATCAAATAGGTAATTGTTATAGGAATGGTAAAAATTATCAACTTACGTTGCGATCACAGGAGGCAGTAATTTCATAACAGCAAAGTATATAATAATATATTATTGACTTTTAATGAGAACAAAAAAATACGGTTTCGCAAATTTCCCGTCTTCACATATTTCACGGCAACATTGCAATACGACATTGTCATCTTAAAACATGACAATGCGTGTGTGGCTAGCATGCATGCTATGTCAGTTTCTAAAGCGTTCTGAATGGTGACATGAAGTTTAACGTATGTTTAATATTTAAATGTCAAAATTATAATCTGTTTTCATATAAAAACAGCTCAAAACCATACAATTTACAAAAATAAGCAATTGGTATCGAGAATAAGTATATTATATTTATTCATATTGTAGTAAAAATTTGTATTAAAATGTGTTTCGTAGGCAAATTTAATTCAAATCCGTAGTCGTCTCGAACGTTATACTAACACTGAGAGCTACTTAATAATATCATATTTCACAAGATTGGAAATATATTATTCAAAACATGATTATTGTGTTTCTGATATTAAACTTAGTTTTAAATAGTAGTTGAAGCCTCAAAGTATGCGAGTAAATATATTTCATTATTTAAAAATTTATGTTTTTACTAAAACAAAGTCTGAGCGGAGATTTGATGTTCGAGCAGTGACCAATGAATATCCGTATAGGGTACGTTGATTAGTCATCAAGGACGTCAGTGATACTTGGGGTGTCATTATTAAAAGTAAGTGTCCTTTTCAAGTAGTCATATTAGTCAAAATGCTAACTTATACTACTTTTTATTTTTTATTATTTATGAATCTTTTATAATTACAACGAAACAATACAATAATAAGTTTATTTTTTTGTTTTAAAACTTTTCAAAAAAGCATGTGCTTATGCAGAGACGGGGGATTACATATTATTAATTATTGTTTACAGTAAATAGGTTATAAAATAAAATACAATAAATTACTAGCAACGTTATAAAAATATTATATATTTCGGGGTACATGTTTATCTTTAAAGTATTTTTTGATAGCATTGATTATTTCTTTGTTATTAAACTGTGTTTATCAAATTCTAATAAATTATTAAAAGTATTAAGCTTTATAGGATTTCACCGCTAAGAAGTATTTTTTTAATTTTGCCCTTACACTGGCATCGGCACCTATCATGGAAAAACATTAAGTCAAAAATTTTAAATTAATTAATTTCTTACTAGAAATTAAAATTGGGTTTCCATTATGTTTTATAATGATAATATATTTTAACTACCTTTGTTTGTAGTTGATCAAGATATACTTTTGATATTACAGATACTAAGAATAAAAACTGAAACTTATTCAAGTTACTGAAATTTCCAAATGTTGCAAAAAATGTGTTAAAACATTAAGGCTGACTAAAAGGATAAAAATGAACATTAGCAGTTGTTGAGAGCTGTAGATATGTATTTGTCTATTTGAGTAAGGTATCTCAGAAATTATCTAATATTATTCTGGGCAAAAGCTAAAAATTGATAATTTAGAAAATAGAGTACTTATTAATTTATCATATTTATCTCTTATTTTAAATATAATCAAAATCTTATTGAAAGTAACCCTATTCTATGTTTAAATATGTGCGTCATACACAGTTAATGTAGAAATTATTATTGTATGGCGTATCTATGTTTGAATAAGTGGTGAGAAAATCATAATTTTAACAAGTAAGAGAAAAAATATTAGAACGATTTTAGGTTTTCTTCCATTTCTCTAAAATTAACTAAGGGCCGGTTATGTGATCAGTAGTAACTTTTTACTATGGTTACTTTTTACTATGGTTACTTTTTACTATGGTTACTTTTTACTATGGTTACTTTTTACTATGGTTACTTTTTACTATAGTAACTTTTTACTAACGCCCATAGTAAAAATCCTTTGCTAAGTTGATATATGAAATTTACTACTGTCAAAGCATAGATGTAGATGTCTATAGGCGCGACAAATAATCATGAAATATGTTTTATTTTATGCATTGTCTATGGATTTTTTCACCTAGACGATCGAAATCTGTTACTTTGATGGTGAAATTTTTTCGTATTATGTATTATACAATGAGATCATAACTAAAATAGCGGGATATTGAATGATTAATTGTCGTATACTAAAACTTTCAAAGTATCAGTGTGTCAAATGACTTTCGGAACAGCTGTGAAAATACGCCATATTTAACTATCGATTCTCGTTTTTACTATCGGATATCGGAAAGTAAAATGAGTTTACTAAGGGATGTACTTTCGAGAGGTAGATATTTTTTTACTAACAATCAAACAACCCATTTTCGCAAAATTTTTTACTTAAGTTTATTTTTTATACTATAGTAAAAAGTTACTGTTGATCACACAACCGGACCTAAGGGCTGTAACGCATGGGCTGATCAGCAGTAACGTAAAGTTATTTTACCTAATAATGTGGCAAAGCGAATAATTGTAAAATATCTGCAAATTTTACTTGTTTGAATTGTTTTTAATTCATTGGTACAGTGCTGCGTATTTATTAACCCTTTGGAGGTCCAACGAATGCGATTTTTATTTTGGTGCATATAATTAATACAATAATTAAATGTCAGTAAAAGAATAGGTTCAGGTATCACTGTATATTTTTTCAAATATTTTTAATGCCATTTACTAGTAATTTTAGTTTAATTAAAATTTTACTCTAGAGCATTGTTTGGCAAAATATACAATAGATAGTACAAGATTAATAAAGTTATATATATTATGTATTTACATTAATATAAATTTTGTTCTAGTATTCAAATATGTGCGATCATAGTTTTACACAAATTGCGTACAAGCCTAACAGTTGTTTACAGCGCTTCGCTAAGACTGAATATTGATATTTTTAATTCATAATCATTTTTTTAGAGTAGCATAACTCAGTGTTGATGCGTCAACCCTGCGCATTTGTTTAGCATCTTTATGATATCCCATGCTCAGTTTCTTTACATACAAAATTTGCGCATCTCGTGTCTAGTGTGCATTCAAACTTTATTATTTTCTCTATATGAACATTAGTTTTTTAGACTTCTATAAGGGCTATTCACACTTAATAAATGATATTGTTCACATATTTCTAGGCTTTTATTATATATAATTTTTTTTTTCTGGTGAGTATCAGTGAATATAGAAATGCAAAACAAGATGTGATTTGGATTGTTTAGTTACAAAACATGTCAATAAAAAAATAACAAAATGGGGAAATTAAACCTCATTTATTGTCTATATGACATAAGAAAAATAACAAATTAATTTTCATTGATTACGATTAAAAATTATAATAAATTGGAAATATGTTTTGGAATTTAATGTTTAATTTTTAATATTTAAACATATTAAGAGTTAATTTATAATAATGTTTTTCATACAAATAAATCAAAAATGAAATAATGAATTTTTACATTAAGTTAGTTCAATTATGAACCGAGGACTGTTTGTAAGTATGTGACGTTTTTATTGTATTCTAGAAATTTAATCTTTAAACACAAATTGATTTTCAATTTATGTTTTCCCAAGACCCATGTCTATTTATGGGCTTATTTATGCTTTATGGCCTCAGATGAGAAATATTGTGGTTATTTGTAGGCTAGCTGAACGCACTGCACCCAATGTGTAAATTCATAATGTAATAATCGAACACTACCCTGGGACACAATATCATTGACAGTTGCTACCATATAAAATCTCAACATTGTAACTGCTTTCATAACCGGAAGAATGCAAGCCAAGATTATTGGCTACATTATAATTAAAATAATTTTAAAATATGGTGGAAATGGGTTAACATGAAACCATGGGACCGATATATTTTTGATGTAATAATGGAAATGGTTGTGATAGACAAGCACATCAGATGAATTAGCTTTTTATTTTAACTATATAATACTACAAACAAATCATATATATTAAACTCTTAGTATTAAATCATTAAGTATTATTCGGATCAAAAGTTTGCTTTATTATATCAAAAACAAGAATTTTGCTATTTTAATGATAGCTTGTTTTTGCCTGTAGCCCAACAGCTTGGAGAGCAAGTAGCAATGAAATCACAATGAGTAGCGATGGCGGTGTTTTCCATAGCTGAAGAAGCTCTTGTAGTATGAGCGACATGTGGTTGAGCATTGTCTTGCAAGAAGATTGGCCTGTCTCTATTGACCAATCTCAGCTTCTTAATTGCAAGCTCATTAGTTATATCGTCCAGTTAGTTGCTGTAGACATCTACTCTAATCAATTGACCAGTTTTCATGTCATTTCATAGTTCATCAATTATCTGTAAAGCGAACAAGTTTGCATTGATTATTATAAGTAATATTGAAATATGTTTCTTTCTGTTGCATGAGTTTCGGTTATGGTAATTTGTAAAGCTGGTTATTAAAATTAGTGATGGTAAACCGTTATGTGACTGTGTCGATGATTGGTAACTGAGATTTAATGATGATTGGTAACTAAGATTTAACTGTCGGAGGCTTACTTTCTAGTGTAGCAGTCATTGGTCCGAGAATTACGTTAATCAGTTATCAATCACAACCACAGTTAAAACAACAATTGTATCATCACTAATTAAAATACAAGTTTTTGAAACATTTTAAATATCCATTTTTCAAAGGAGAAGTTGTAGATATAATCTTAAGCGAAATTGAAGCCAGAAAATGATTTTGGGCAATAAAAGAACATGCCTTTTTTGAAGAAATAAATCACAATTATTTTCTTAATTTAAAATAGATAAAAAAAAATCTTTTTTTTTTTTGATACGTAGTATATTTATGTATACCTAGTTAGCATCTAATGCATTTATGGCTATTGCACGCCATTGATACACAGTCAATGTAGTTTTCTGCAATTAAAATTACATCATTTTGGGTTTTTGGAAACATAAGTTCTGCTGTATAGCTGTATGTTGCTCGGGAAGGGCCTTAAGCTACTTAAAACATTATGTTAATGCAAAACAATTACAATTTTCTGATCTTTTCAAAAAGTAAGAAAAAATTATTCTGAATTCCTAGATTTACCTAAAAATTGATCATCAATCAACCTTAAAATCCAACAGTAAGTTTTTTTCCCTATAGTTTTTGAAAAAATGCAAATCTCAAGGAAGGAAGACCCCCTAAGGCTTGTAGGCATGACTATAACAATTTATTTATGTAGGGAGCTTAAGGAGTGGCAGCGGCAAATATAGCGGATATATAGCAGATAACTCCATGTGTAAGTCTAATTATTTATTCCGCGTGAGGACAAGAGCACTAAAATTAATTTAAAAATGTTTGTTTTTTCAGAGTACAAGTGTTGTCTTATATATTTCAGATGGAGCCTAATGATTCCACATATTCCAATCCTAATAAAACTTTGACCCAAGTGGAAGGATTAACTAGTAACTATTCCGCACCAGTGGTTAATATAAAGAACGACGATGTGAATTCAAGTAACATACTGAAACATCTTTTGATGACAGGTAGTACTGGTTTAACTGCGGAAGAAATAAAACAATCAAATTTTTTAAATGATGTTATAAAAAAGGAACCTATCGAAACGGACAACTCGCAGCAAATATATTTAATAACTCAAAAAATAAAAACAGAAATTCTGAACCCTGAAAAAGAATTAACATTAGGAAAGAGTAAAAAAAAAGTTTCTATGCAAAAAGAACTATACATCCCACCTACAAAAATAAAAAATGAACTCTCAGAGAATGAAATTGACATTTTTGAACCAGAACTTAGAAAAGGAGGAACCGAGGTAGCGAAGGAGGAATCGCAAGCTGGAATTAAAACTTACAAAAGACACAAACATTGCCCCACTCAAATCAAACAATACCTGTGCAGTGACTGTGATAAGCCATTCCCAAATATCGTCAGTTTAAAGGAACACGAAGAGACACACAACGTTAGCGCAATGTACAAATGTGATATGTGTAGTTTCAATTCCAGCAATGAGAAAAGCTTGAAAAAACATTCACACTTCCATAATAAAGGAAAGTCGCTATACGAGTGCGCTGACTGTGATTATACTTCTACAGTTTTAAGGCAATTCAAACTCCATAAGACTGCTCATGTTAAGAAGAAATTTAAGTGTGCAGAATGCGAATTCACTTCTCCGTTTTACAAAAATATGGAGAAGCACAAGTCGCTTCATCTACAAGAATCATTCAAGTGTGATGAATGTGATTTTTCTTCGAGGCGTCTTTACTATTTGAATATGCACAAGCTAATCCATTCCGGGAAGAAACCCAACAAATGTGAACACTGCGATTACATGGGATCTCATCCCAGGTACTTGAGGTTGCACAAGAAAATTAATTCCCACTTCTAGTACTGTCAATCAATCATAGTCAAGTGAAGTGACAAGATACAAGTATCTTCATCACAGTCTTATTTCTGTATTCATTACACGCACTAAGTATTTTAGAAAATAAGCTGTGCACTATAATCATGTTCAACCCCCAAATTGTCTGATTGCTAGACAAGCATGATACAAAATCAGATCTGTTGTCTGTAGTCATTTGGACCCATTGGGAAATTGAAAAACTATGGCTTATCAATTTATTTTTAACTTTCAATAAATGCATGTAAATCATGTAATCTTTCATATATTATTGCTAGATAAATAATGATATAATGTAAAAATAATTTAAAATATCATGGAAAAATAATTTTTTGAATGTGGTATGCCTGTGGTTCTACATTAAGCATTTCATCACATTTTGATTTTTTTTCATCACTGATAATGGTAGATTGTCATGAAAATGAATCTTCTGTTTGAATTTATTTTTATTAAATACTTTCATAATATGTAATTTTCTACGACTTGTATTTTTATAAATTTTTTCATATTTATTTTTGTTGAGAAAAAACTGTGTAAATACGTATAATATCTGTGTTTACTGTTAAGTAAGCTTTTGATTAATTACTGTCCTGACAAGGTTATTCTGAAACCGATTGGCATTAAACAATAACATTCAAACTATTTTATAATTATTGGCCACAAACTTATTGCTTCAAATATTACAAATATATAGAATTATTAAAATTATAGATCATTGTTGTTAAAATGTGAATAATTTTAAATTATTTAAGAAAAATCGCTTTTGGGGATTGGCAACAACATAGCTGACTTATATTTGGAAAGTCTTACGGATTCACTAACCAACAACAACCCAAAATATCAGCTATTAATTAATTCTTCTAATCAGTTTAAATGTGAAATTGTGTACCTAGTAATTTTTTTATAATAATTATTATTGTAGTGGCGTCTGGCTAAATAAATTCATCATATTTATAATAATATTGTTTGTTTTCTTTATTATCTAAAACTTTAGTATTATATTTTTCGATGATTTGACAATATAGTTAGCCAAGTAGCTCAGTCATAAGAATCAGTGCATCAGACTTTATTTAAAAAGAGACTAAAAATGCACCTTTTCAAAAAATCATTTTCATAACTTCAAAGAACAATTTTTAGTTTTTAATTCAAAGATATTGTAGGACTATGAACAGTTGATGTGTAAAGCGCCCTAGAGGTGAAATTTTTTGCAAAAATGGCGCTATAAAATATCCAATATTAGGAATTATTTGGATTCATGAATGCCTGATAAATGGCAGAACCTACAATTCACACTGGTGCACTTTGTATGACCTTTGTAACAAAATATCAATAATGAATAATTGCAGGCTCTTTTACTCATGAAAACAAATTGAAGAATTTTCAAAGAAGTTGTCAAGAAATTAAACACAAAACTATATTTAGTGAAACACGGAAAAAAGAGAAACACACATCAAAATCAATTGCCATAAAATATTAGATCAGCTGCGACATATCCATAGGCTTAAAAAATTTGACAAAACGTTTGTTTAGGTCATCATTCTTAATACTAGATTTACTAACATTGATTGTATACCTATTTTTACTGAAAGCTGTCATTTATGGGTATATTAAAATGCAGTTTGTTAAATGAAACCAATAGATTGTTAATATATCTAGGTTTATTTCTTACATTTTTTACAAATAATTTCTATTTTGAATGCACATTTTCCACACATGTAACACAAATATTAGATCTATTTTTTATTTTTTACAAAATCTGATTTTATAGGACTTCCGTATATTGGAAGACAGTGGACTGGAACTAGTTTCAGGTTTTTCTCTATAGTCTCTCCCTAGTTCTTCAGTTAATTGAAAAATAAAGTTTTTTCTTGATATATTTACTCCAGTGGTCACTTTATTCAAAATCCATGCATCGATAGGTGCTAAATTCAAGATGATATAAAATACTTGAAAACGCTATCCACGAGATCATGCTTTCACCATATATTTTTGCGTCATTCCACTCCAAATTCGGTATTATTATAAAATCTAACTGTCTCTGGGATAAGTTTATTATTGTATTCATTTTACAGATTTGTGTTTTAAACTGAGTAAAAATTGTGAGAACATAATTGTCTGATTTTTAATGTCGTGTTGAAAACTGGATCATACTATTTCTTTTGACTTTTCCAAATTTTCTCTTTTGTTTCCACGTATAGTAGTTTTTTTTAAAGTTAACTTTTTTGTAAAATGTCAGTAGATCTAATCTATCGTCCACAATCTAAATATGGTGCAGCAAGTTATTACGAATTCTCTCAAAAGTACATTCTGTATTCGGGTTTCATCTTTACTCAAATATGGGAAATCATTTTTACTTTACAATATTTACTTTTAACATCCGATGCTAACCAAAATTTTGTGCCAAATTTGTCTGGTTTATTTGGCATGGACTGATAAATCGGCATCTAACCTTTATTGGAAACAATCGCTCTTAATTGTACTTGTAATGTATGCGTCAGGTTTAAGATAATTTTGAGTGACTTCAATAAAATTTTTTCGTATTTTAGAAATCAAATTAAATTTGTCTGTTTCCAGACGTTCACTTTCTTAATTTATTTTGTCAATACGTATGAATCGAAAGATTTCCATGAATTGATCTCTGGATATTGTCAGTGAAAAGAATACGGGACCCCATTTTTTAGTCCATAAATATGAAGCTTTCAAGCCCGGGCTCCGGAGATATGCTCCCTGGGTATACAAATTTGCTATAAAAACCCGTAAATGTGGCATTGTAATTGTTCATTCCTTTTATCAAAACCTGACAGGTCTCTGTTTCAGTGCAAGATTTGATATAGTCCATATCTTCATCAACTATTAGCTGGAATGCACTATCTGCATTGCCAAGCGTAATATTTCTTTTGTATAGGCAGTGGGTCCGGAGACACCTTTGAATATAGAATGAGCAGTGGCGTGCAGTTAATACTTCGTAATAACCTGTACATAACCAGCTGATTCAGTGTCGGATAAGTCTTCATTTATTCAGACTGTTTTTTGCAGCCATTCAAAATCTATTTTTATCCATGATAGCTTTACTGCCAAAATAAAATAATATGACTGACGCGTAATGACTGCATTTGGTGTATTTTGACTAAGACTTGATATAGCACGTGCCTATGTAGAAGGCCTTCTACATAGTTCCTTGATTGATTACTGACCAGATGACTGTAAGGAAAAATGATGTTATCATATTTATGTTAATAATTAGACAAAATACTTTGTTTAAACCACTATTTATTGATTATTCTACATGTTTCGATATCTATGGTATCTTCTTCAGGAAACAATGTATACTGAAATTAAAAAATACAACCTTAGATAAAAATAAAACTATAAAGTTGTGAATAAGTCAGAAGAACTAATATGAAAACAATTTTAAAAGGCGACTATTTGCAAAGAGTATTTGATTATTTTTAATATTTAGCTTACTATTAATACTTTTTTCTAAAATTTCAAATTTATTTAACTATAAACCCCTAGTATTTGTACATGTAATTTCTAAACCCTTGTTAATGCCAAAATAATGATTTGTTTCCAAAACTTGATTGGAAAATTCTGAATAGTTGTTGTTATTTAGGCATCTCAAATGCTTTTTAATTCTAATATCAAAATTTCTGCAAGTTCTACCTATTGACATGTAAAATAATCAATAAATACTGGTTTAAACAAAGTATTTTCTCAAATTATTTATATAAAACGACGCTACAAAGTAATTTTACAAATATTGAAGAAATTTATTTATGTTTAGATATTAATTAAACAGATCAATATCGACATTTTCTGATCAAATTTTAATTGTTTGATGATAAAGATAGTTAAATCTAGCAATTTTTGTCATTCTATATTAATTTAATTCAGGTTTAATTTGTTACAAATTTAACTGCGCAAATTTGAATGGATATACACACATCCCTATACGCCATCCTTTATATTAGGATGTCCATTCGAAATGGAAACATCTTTGTCATTGCTTATCCGTGATTGAAATCGGGTTATGTCGGCTATCAGGAGAGTGTGAAATATAATTCATTAGGTCCTCATAAGAGACGTTGATCACGATCAAGGCGACTGAATGCCGAATACCCTGGAACCTGTTTGTGTTCGATAATCAAAGGATTCATTTCTATTATTACTGTCTACATTTGCTAAAGTAAATTGGTTTAATGTTAGGGATTACTCCATGGTGTAATTATTATTATTTAAAATTATTTATGTGGAAAAAAAGCAATTTATTTTGAGTCTTGAATACAGTATTATGCATATAGTTTTATTTATTTAAGCTACCATTACGTTGTACCGTGACATACACATATATTGGAACAGTCTACATTCAATACACCAACACTAGCATATTGCATCAGTGATTTATCAACCCTCGTAGTCCAGTGGGCAAGGCGTTGACTTCTCACACCGAGGGCTCTCGGTTCGATTTCCAGTGAGGTCACAACATAACTACAAAGTGATTTTCTCAAGCCTGGGTATTATTGTGATATGTTTCGCTACAGTAATTTGGTGTTGTGAAATAAGAATTGTTGTTTTTGTAAAACTATTTTATGCAGAACGCGCGTTGTTCCCCCTGTGAAGCGATCCATTGCGATTAAATTTCCACGGACTAAACTAAGTATAATAAGTAATTTATTAAAAAATCATTTTATTGTAACAAAAACAATAAAATATTTTTAAAGGCAACTATTTTATCAAATTTAGTATTTTAAACAATAATTCTACCCATTAATGGCTATTTATTTAAACTCACTTTTATTATTTAATTCTCATATGTACATCAATCGTTTTTTCCCAGCAACCGTATTTCTGACCAGGTTCTTTCAAGACGATGAATGTTTAATGTTAGACTATACATTTGAACTGTGTATTTGGAAGCACTCAAAATAATCCATCAGATAACATTATCACCGCAACTTAAGCAAGCTATTTTATATCTGACTGGTATTTGGGCCATCACTTTTAACCTAGAGATATTAGATTTGGAAACTAAAAAAATTGCTTTGATGACTGATACAGTCCACTCGTCAATAAAAAAAAACTACCTCTAGAGAATACTTATGTTTCTTTGTGTTTGGATGTAATATGCATCTTCAAAACTGATTTCAATGTGAAATTCAAATCAATTCATTTGCAGCATACATAACATAAGAAGATACTTAACAATCAACACGTATTCTGATGTTAAAGAATAAATTATTATGTGGCAACATCAGTATTCTGTTGCTAGAGGATGCAGATGTGCAGATGGAAGGCAGGGGCGGGATGTTGGAAGGTGCCAGCATGTGTGCAGTCACATCCGATAACTTATTCTGTTTGCTTATTTATTTACTGTGAATTAGTGATTTCTATTAGCTCTTACTTTAAACCAAATAATTCTAATGAATAGAATGGGAGTAGGAGGAGCAGGTTCATTTGAAGGATAAATTAAAAGATTTTGTAATATAACAAATTCCATTTTATTTTTTTAGAAAACCATTAACAAATTGCATGCTGTTAATGACATTATTACATTAGGTTTTAATTAAAGTATAAAAATATTTCAGAAATTGGACAAATCAAAATAATAATTATGATAATGTAAAGTTAGGTTAATCTAGTTATTATCAGAACTAATTATCTGAATTACTCATTAGATATAAATTAATCACTAAGTTATTTAAAAAAATGGGTTTTGTTAATTTTTTCAGCCCTTTATTGTAACCACTTTTTATAGACGAGACAAAATTAAACGTATTACAAATTAATAATGAGAATGCACTATTTTAGTACTTTGTTCAATTAATTTATTATCATTATTTTATAAATTAAGGCCTTATTGTGTTGGGTACTTTCGCGATGAAAAAACTCAATGGCCCTGATTTATTAAAAACCAAAATAAACGTTACACATATTCAACAGAATAAAATTTCAATAATACATATAAGTGAATGGAAACAACAAAATAAATCAGTAAAAACATGCAAATAATAATATAATAATCTTACTTACTAGGTTTTATCTGGAATAATTGTATTAATAATTAATTAAGATATAAATGAACCAGTTCAAATAACCAAAGTGAACATTGCAGATATACAACAAAATAACTTTAAATCACATATTAGGGGATTTGCCCCGCTTTTCAATAAAATGTAGAAGGGAATGGAAACACTCAAAATAAATCAGTAAAAACATACAAGCGTAAAACAAATAATATATTAAGCTTAATTACTATTGTGTTGAAAGCTGAGAATCTACATTTTCATCCCTAACTAACATGAACTACCATTGAAAAAAATTATCTTGAAATTGACTGGACACAAACTTATTATAAAAAAATGACAAAATAAAAATGGGACCGCACAGTTTATCTTAATATATTATTCTGTTCTTAATACAACAGTCAATTAACAGCCTTCCTCTACACAAATCATTATAATATCACAGTGGGCATTGAGAGATAGTTAAACAATATAAATACATACTTTAATACTAATCTCCGGCGCTTACGTATAACTATATATAACTTTCACCCGAGCTAGAATTGTTAATAATTATCAACCAATAAAGTTCCAATGCATTAAGTTCTCCACCCTTTTCAATAATATCTTTTACATTCTACAATTAATAATTATTATAAGTTCATTAAAACATTTCAAGGCACCTTTGTGGTATTACTCTGGCGCATGACATAGATTTAAGATGAGATTAATACACTAAAACATATCGGGAAAATTAATTAACTGCTTAATTATGTAATATTTGAGTAGCAATGAAAACGAGCAATAGTTTATGGCCGCATCATCTCAGCACTATTTGAGCGCCTTTTTCTAAAGCTCTTTAGGACTATATGAGGCCTCGAATGATGAGAATGTTGTCTGATGTACTTGGGTGTCTTGACATTCTCAGCGGATTGACCTGTTTCAGGCCTCTCCGTGTCCCTAATGATTGGCCTGTCATGCCTGGATGATGTTCCCTGATGTATTGTATGTAAACAGTCGTAAGAAACACTAGGATTAGACATCGTGAGATCTTGGTACTCGGCATTGACTAAGAGATTTTCTGTAGATTTAGTGGGATTCTTGTTTTTCTGTGTGCAGTGTGTTCGTTGTTTTTCATTATTAATATTGCTTCCGTGAACATGATCGGTGTTGGTGCTTTTTGTCGATTTTAAAGGATTATTTTTTGATCCAAAACCGTACCCACCAAATCCGTAGCCGCCAAATGCTTTGGTTGTAAAATTTAAACTCGATTTTTTTTGATAAATATTTTTTGTTTTAGGAACATCATCTAAGAAAAGATTGTCATTACTATATGAGTAAGGTTCTTCAAAGACATGGGTATTTTTTTTGCTTGATGTTGTGCTTGTGTTATCAAGGTCTATACCCATATAACGCCGGTAGCTACCTGTTCGACTAGGTATCTCAAAAGATTCTTCCAATTGCCCCGGCTTAGTTTGGGAATAAACATCTCGCTTCTCTTTTTGAGGAACTCCACTTTCCTTATGAGATATATGTTTGTGTTTATTTCCCTTTTGAGTTCCCTTCACTTCCTTAGTTGTTTCGGGTTCATTATCTTTGAACTTATCTTCGTGGTGACATTTAAAATATCTAGGTTCGCAGCACGGGCTAGCCAGATCGTATGCATCAATATTACTATCATTCTGAGGTTGGTAACAGGGGTAGCAACGCGATTGAGGTCGTGTTGCTACCTTCTTAACCTTCTGTTCCACTTTGGATTTTAATGCAATTTTATGATTTATTTTACTTTTTTCAAATTCACAGGTTGAAGTTTCAATAACTTGTTTGATGTTGTCATTGATGTGATGCGGACACTGATAATTATTTTTTTCAATCCCTTTGTTTCCCACCATTGTTACATAAGTATCTTCTCGATCGATGAAGTCTAACTTTTGAGTTTGTTTCTTTTGAAACGGCAGGCTATGAGTTTTGCTCTTCTCTTTTGTAAGTTGGTGCTCCAGTAAACATAATTTGGTGAGTTCTTCCACACGTTCATTTATTTCCCTTTTAATATCCAATGCGTGTCTTTGTAAGTCCACCTGAAAAACGGTTCACACTACGTTACAAATTTTGTAAATATTTTTTTCTTGGACGGTATTGACAATAATAATATAATTTATTTACCTTCCGGACACAGTTTTCAAAAAGTACCACCATACGCATTCTCGTGTCGCAATTTTGAATGAACGTCACAAGAGTGTCATGATCCGCCTTGTCTACATCCATTCCGTTGATGGACAAAATGACATCTCCTTCTCTGAGGCCCGCGCGAGCAGCTGATCCATTAAACTCAACAGAGTCGACGTAAGTTATCACTTCAACTTCTTTTTCCTGTAAATAAAATTAAACAATTTACAGTAAGCATTCAAAATTTTATTTTGATTTCAAAAATTTCAGCGAAATATTGAAGCGTAAAAATAAATTTGTCGAGAAAGTAACTACGCAATTTTTTCATGGATACCAGTTTTTTTGCCAAATAGCTAAATCGGGAATTTTCATAGCAACATTTTTCAAATGATGACAAAATTGTAATCGCAAATAATTCAATGCAATAAAAATTTCAACACAGTGAGTGGTATGGTTTGTACAAAGAAATACCAATCTGAGTAATGTGCAATGTTATGCTTAATTTTTTTAATATGAAGTACTCTTTTGTTTTATAAAACATTTTGACACTTTCAAATACGCGATTGATTTAAGATTATAATATTAATGAAGATAAAGCTGTTAGACAGGTTTATGCTATTTTTTATAAATGAGATCTATTTTTTGAGAACTTAACATATTAAATCGTTATATATTTCGATAAAAGGAAAACACATTACTCATCTGTTATTTACTCGCTTACTGTTGTATACTACGCCAAAAAATTCGCCAAATACTCTTAATAAATAGATTGAATTTTAACTCGGTTTTGATAAACACATTCCAAAAATTAATATAAAATATTTCAGTGAAAAATTAGTATACTCGTATTACGCTTAGAAGAATTTGACATGTTATATAAAAACGAAATAGAGTACTTTTTTGAAGTGTATTCCGTAGCTCTGGATTGTGAAGCCAAAACTTCCATCTTTTTTCTCTAAAATGATCGTTCGTCTCCGAGAGTCCTCTTCAGGCTTATGGACTGGTGCCTTCCCTCCCTGAGACTGAAACCAATGCATCATATTATAAAGTTGCAGTACTGCACTGCAGTACAATGCAGTACTTCTTCAATTATACATTAACTTTGTATTATATCTTTAACTTGGATTGTATTATTTTTTGAGTAATTTCTAATTGTAGAATTGAAGTTTTATAAGCTCCTCCCTATCCAATATACCATATTGCAAATGTGACTGTACAAACGCGTAATATATTATTTTTAGATTTGTAGTGATAAGATATTTCAGTCTCAAAAATATGTAGGCAGTTTTACTTATTTAGTTTGTAAGATTAATAATATGTTCTTTCCATTTGAGTTTGTTATTTATTATGATTCTTAGGTACTTGATACAGTTATCGTAACAATTTTAGTAAGGTTCTAAATTTATTTGGAATAATTTGACATATCGTTACCTTAATTCTAATAGCATGTAACTTTTCATTTTCGATCAAGACTATTCGTGTAGTGCTCGTTGAAATACATCCGCCTCACACTTCAGGGAATGTATTTAACAAGTGCAAGTCTAGTGAGGCGGATGTAGTTCGACGAGCATTGCATGAATAGTCTTGATCGAAAAAAAAGTGTTAGGTGTTATTAGAATTAAAGTAACGATATGGTATTAGTTTTTTATCACTCTGATGAAAGAAAAATGACTTTTTCAAACTCCCAGTGTTTATAATGTATAATGTAATGTATAAATTATTAAAATTAATAACTAGAATATATTTGAGTTAAATACATAATATATAATATTAAAAATAATACAAAATTGAAAAATTAACATAAAAATAGAACAAAACTACTATACAGTTACATGAGAATGTGATGTCTCACTTTACTTTTGACGGTTTTTTATAAAATCTTTTTATTTTTCACTATATAAATTAATTAATTATTTATTTTATTATTACACAACACATATTCTTGTGTTCGAGAACCTGGACCTTTTGCCGTCCAGGGAAACGCGTTAACATTTTCGCAATATCAATTACGTTTTTGACAAATTTTTGAACTAATAGAATATTCTGTAGTCCCAAGCCAGACGACTTGTAGATGAGGAATCAAACCAAGAGAGATCCACTGCCAGAGGGCAGCAGTACCTGGAAGTATTGAATCAAGACTAACTTCGATATGGATATATCAATACTTTTGCGAGCAATGATAACTTATTTATCTAACCGGTTGAAATACTGCAATGAGGAAGCAACGGGAAACTACCTCATTATATCTTCCCAGGACAATCATGATAATACATATACTGATAGCCAACGAAGAAGATTTTATTATCAATCAACTTTATATTGCGATAAATCACATCACATTTGCTCGAGACTTTGCCAGGAGATGCCAGAACAATCAATTTTATTAAATTTGGATGTATCAATTATAAAATACTACAGAACACAAGTTTGAAAATTTGCCATAAACGTAATTGATTGACTTGGCGAAAATGATAATGCGTGGGTGGGTATCCGAATCCTGGTAGCAACCAAATATTTTTTCGAAACATAGATTTTTTTTGTTTATCTTACTAATTGATTAATTTAATTTATATTAAAAATATCACAGTACTATGTTCTGAAATAGTAACTTTACAATGAATATTTGTTTTCTTAAAAAAATTGTATTATCTCTTCAAGAATTCAACTAACTTGTCTTGTAAGAAGCCAACTGCCATATGATTGCAGTATATTGTGCAGTATATATCTCTTCTAATTTTCTATTGTTAATCCACTGAATTTGACATTAAAACAATTAATTTCTTTTAAACACAAGTCGACCAATCTACAAATGAGCGAAAAAGAGCTATACGTGACGTTTTGTTCATAGTTAGATAAAAAATTAACAAAATACAATTAGATTAACATAATACAACTTCACATGAATTATTTAACCATTTTAAACAAAAAAATGAAAATTGATGACTGATAATATGTTTTTGAAACAAAGATACAAACAAAGATATGCAGTCCACCTGTCAGATGAACATTTTTAATAGTTAAATGTTAGCTGCAGATACTATATAACAGAGCACCGCACATTTATTTGAAAAATAAAAATGATGTGGATTATTACGTGAACAATCTACATGTATTTTGTCTGTACTTACTGTAATCGTCTCAGAGATACGACGAATCGGATTATTAAATCCACTCCCTGTCTTGTTAGACATCGGGAGTTCATCTTGACTTGTTATTGAACGATGAACGTGGCACATTCGAGGTTTTTTGAAAACAAGTATCGGGAAACGGAGAGAAACGAAGGTAACTCAACCAGCCAGTTTAAAAAAGTAACCCCACTAGAAAATGCAAACAGCTGAACGTCTATCGAGCGCCGCGACGCTGCTACGGCGGTTCCATCTAGCGATTCATTTTTTAAATGATTATCATTGTTCGCGAACAACACATCGCGGATTTTAAAAGTATTTTCGGTTTCATGACAGTTTTTCACATAAATTAGGCCGAGACACGGACAATTTGTAAATCATTATTTAGAAAGAACGGATAAACCTTATGAGATGAACCTGAGTAAAAAGACACTAAAGTTGTGAATAATATGCGGCTGAAGTAATTCGTATCGGCCGACCGTTGTGCACGAATATGAATACGATTAATAGTTCGTCTGCACCTGATGCACTTCTCGATCAGTATGTCAAGAGGATAACCGTTGTGTATAGACACATATCTCTTTAAATTAAGCAATTACAAGGGTTGTGGTCCATAAAATGTGATTGAGAATAGTTATATTAATAGTCAATCGCGTAGAAAAACAATTTTAAATTAATAGTGTATTTAAAATGAATTTTTGATACAATGTTGATTGTCTAGTCGGGTGAAAACTCAAATCTATATTAACGTAGAAGACCGACGCATCTGATAAGTACCCACAGGTTGTAGTAAATGCTGACTTGTTTTTAAAAATCAGACGCCAAACATTAAAAGTAAAAAAAACTATAAAATGAGTTTATTTTATAAACATGTTTTTCTTATGTTCACTCACCGTAGAGGGTTCGCTGAGATGACGGCTGGAAGTTTTCTTCACAGCCCCTGTCTTCTGGATCGATTTCGGAGAATTCATGTTGATGTTTGTTATAACAATAACTGCACACGCGGCGGAATATACACTAGCCGCAATCGGATTGTTTCTTTGAAGGCGCAGAGCGGACTAAAAAGCGACCCTACTGATAGCGCCAGCGGTTGGATACTAAATGAATCCGCGAACAGCTGGACGCCTATCGAGCTACGCCGCGACGCCTCTACGCTAGCGCCATCTAGGCTGGGTTGATGAGTAGTGTTTGGGATGAATAGTGATGGGGATGAGAGTAGTGATGGAGAGTTACCTAGGAAATAACGTTCTTCGTTTTTTTCACCAACAAACTGTTTTTGATTTTCACTATTTATCGTTTTCTATCCAAACGAATAAAATTAAAAGTGAATTGTAGTATTTGAAAATTGAATTATTTTTGCTTAAACGTGTAATCGTATCCTAATCGTTTTTTTTATGTATTACACAAACTTTAATTATTGATTATAAGCGGATTTGTGCAATGTTGGCCATTTTGAAAATTCACTAGGGACTTCTGGCTGAATTCTAGACCGATAATATGCAAATCAGGAAGGATTTCAAATATTTAAGTTAATTTTTGGTTCCTAAAACATCTGAGATTTGTAAATGCATAATTGAACGATTGGAAAAATGAGCGGTATGGTATTTTCAGTTATTATTTAAAAATCTGATATGAGAATGGACGTCTCAGAGAGAGATGTGATCTCTATTGCCAACTTTAAGTTCTGTTTCTCAATTAAATTGATGAACACTAGACCAATTACAATAATTAATTTATTTATGTAATCGAGGAATTCGATTTATATTGACAGTAATTTGGATCTGAATGGGCTTTTAAGTAACATAGGCAAAAGTTGTACATACTTATATATAATTACTAATATTTGAACATAGTTATTAGAACACATCTAATTATCTAACATTCAATATACACTGATCACTTTGTACCCTATGCCTTACACTAACTATGCCAATGCGGTACATTGAGGGTCTTGTCTTGTTAGATAGGGGACTAAAAGTCCGTCCACGTCCTACATTACAAATTGTATTGATTTTTTTCTCAGAGATTTCTGGACTTATAATTTTAAAATGTACCACAGCAAGACATGGAATTAAAAAATAGTTTCTCACATATGTCAGGAAAACACTTGAAAATTTTGTTGATGTATACAGCAGTACTTTACACATATGTATAATATGTCGGGTTGAGGACAAGACCATTATCGCAAAATGAATATCTCGGTAAAGGGAAGCAAGGATTTTTTGCATTTGAGCGTGCATATGAATGTTTAAAATACGAGAGTTCATTTTTTCCTTTATTATTACCATGTAGTACTAAATATATTAATATCTTATATATAATACAGAACATGTACAGTAGGGTGTTTCATTTTATAGGCTAAAAAGTAATATATAAATAAAATGTAGGCAGACTTTGCTTATGTTGTGGATTCTATTCACATAAAAATGATGTATGACAAATTTTAGGCAAATTTGATCATATTTGGAGGTTGCACACTTTGAACGGTTCTATGATGTAGGGTAAAGAAAGAAAATTTTCAATATTCATTACAATTAGGTTAATCGTTTCAATATTAATGTAGTTTGTAAAATGCTACGACTTTTCTGTGGTTCTCGACAACTCTCAACAGGAACTGTTTCTATTTATCTCTAACTGACTCATTGAACTTCTTTATCATGGCAATGCCCCTTTCTGCAGTATTATTCACAACTTTAAGAATATTGACGCAGAGTTTTAGTATTTCACTGCAATATTCATTCACATCATGGATTTCAAACATTTAAAAAAATGTTTTTGTATGGCTAGTAATAAAATCACAGGCTCTTTGAAAATCTAAATTTTTACCACTAATCGTTTCAAACTTTTTTTTTCTGCTGGCTTCTTTAAAATCTTTTTCTTTTTAGCCTGAATAATATGTTCATTCAGGAAAGCCAATCTAACATTTATTTCTGACAGGTAACAAAGGTGTCTCTTAGCCACTTTTAACGCACTTTCCGTAACATTTTTATCTGGGAAAGAGTTCAAAAGTTGTATCATATCCAATCATTCTTTGGAGCCCATCGATTTACGACTGCCTTACGCCAAATTATTAGATTGACAAAATATACAATTTTTCTCATTCCTTTCATTTCTCGTTTAGTCATATCCAGTTGTTTTGTGAATAGGACTACAATCTTCAGTGCATATATGGCCTTTGACATCCACCTTGCTGATGAAAGACTCCTGGAACCCGGAATTCGAAATCTCTATTAGGCTAACCTCCAAGTTATAAGAGATGTAAAAGGTTTTTATAATCTTCTGTTGGATGACTTGCGTCTTTCAAGACATTTTGAAAGTATTCAACCATTTTCACACCTTGAATAGGAATTCAGCATCGTCGTAGATGAAATCGTATCAAGTAAGTTCCACTGATTTTTGAACTTTTGGACAACGTGGATATCAGAACCACTTGATGGTATGCGGCAACACTCATCAAAGACGCCTTTCAATATCAGCTCGATGGCGTGATGACGGCAAGCTAGCTACATCAGAGTTCTGCCAACTTCATTTTAAATCCTCATACATGCCCCTTGAAATAGTCCTGTATTTGACGATGTTGTGTCAAAAGAGAGACCAATAATATAGTCGGTCCACCTTCTGAGTAATGACTCTAGCAATTTCTTCACCAATTCCCCTTTGGAGAACAGGCACTCCATGCAAATGCTCAAATTCTTTTTCAGTTACAACAATTGCAACAGAGACTTCCAGAGTTTTGACTTTTGACTGAAAGAGTCTACTGAGGTAGCGATGGTTACCGATACAAGTGATTAAAGTGTGCAACCCTTAAATATGACTCAATTTGTCTATGATTTTGCATACAGATTTTTCAGATGAATTAATCCAAGATTTGAACAATGTGACAAAAATATAGACATTTTGGAATATTGAAATACCCAATTTTTATAGTTACGCCACTGCTTGTACTTAACTAAACGCTTACGACACCTGTTATTACTGTAGTACTATTTAAATCATTCTTTAATATTCTACTTATAGTTATTCCTATCTTTGATAGCATCTATAATATATAGTACGAGTATTATATAACTTTTATCAACCTTTAACTATACTTATTTACTTACTTAACATCACGCCGTTTCCCCGCGGGGTAGGCAGAGAGGATAGAGCGCCACACTCCTCTGTCCCGACACACAATTCTCGCCTCATCCACATTCATACATCATCTCATACAAGCTAGCTGATTGTTGAGGCTTCTAATAGAACCATCCTCCATTATCTGGTTTACCTGGTCATGCCAAGTCTTCCTCGGACGTCCTCTATTTCTGGTGCCATCAACACTTGCGTCATATATTTTTCTTACCACTCTCCTCATTCATCCGATCCATATGACTAAACCACTTAAGTGATCCTTTCTTAATCTTACTCACTTTATCTTACCTTTAACTATAAATGAATATAATTTCAACTCTTTGTGATTGAAACTACCTATTTGAAATAATATTAAATAATATCATTCATGGTACGAAATTGTCACATAATATGCCTGCAAGTTGTAAATAAAACACAATTTAGTTACATATCCCATATGTAATAAATGATTTTTATTTATTTTGTGAACATCCATATACATATATACATATTATATTAATCATGATATATTATTAATTTGCTTTAATATATTATTTTTCTTGATTACATGTTTGAAAGTGTTTAGTTAATACAAAATTACATGTAAAATGCCAAACGCTACAAATTAAGGTTCTGTGTAACTACACCATATTTAAATTAAAAAATTATTACATTATCTGAAAACCTGAAAGTACAGGGAGACCAAGTTCACTATTTGAAATACACATATAATATTTTATAAATTAAAAAAATAAAGACGTGAAGTGAAAATATGTCACATCAATATTTTTACTATTTGACATTAAAAACATATTTTATATTTAACAATAAAAAAAAGTGTTTGCTCATGGCGTTTATATGTTTTGTCCAGTACATTTAAATTCCATTTACTAGATTTATCAAAATTGATATAGTAGTATAAGACAAAAGTGAGATACCGAATATTTTAAATTATTTTCCATTACTCTAGAATCTCGATATTATGGACTAATGCGGGTGAGAGGGTGTTCGTTCAAGATAAAAGTTATATAATTGTTAGCTAACAAAGCGTCATTTTAAAATGAAAAATATATACACATTTTTAAATAAAAAAAATGAATTCCGAATCCAATGATATATATAAGTCAACTTTGTTAAAAAAGTGTTATAGCGGATTTTGAAATTCAGTGCCACACTTGTATTCGAACATGTACTCGTATAACATTTACAGTACGTTTTTAACAATTTTCACATTTTACCTGAAATTTTGTCCGTATGTCCGAAGTCCCATATATCGAGGTCCATTATATTGAGATTCTACTATATTAAAAAACTATTATTATATAACAGATAAGATAAAATATTATTTGGGAAATAAAGTGAATAATAAATAGTGTCTAGTCAATGATATTTAAAAAAATATTTTCGTCTATAAAAATATTCGAAGCTAAACATTTCAGTAGTGGATAAACTTAGTCTCTTTGTATTATCAGAAATAAACTAAGAATAAAATCAAGACAAATTTTATTAAAAACGAGTTAAGTGCATTTTTGGTATTCTATGATACCTCATGACGTTTGACATTTTGTGAGACTTCTTTATGTGCTAATCATTTTACATTTACCAGTACAATGATATCTTCAGGCATATAGGCACATTTGACTGCATTTAACTACTTATTTCAAATACCAAAAGTATGCCCACGCAACATTGAATTAAAATAAAATTGTTTTTAATTCCGTTACATAATGTTTTTTAGATGTACTTATAAATTGTTTGAACTATTTATGAAAAAAGATAAAATATATTAAAATATCTAATTCTGTTTGCTGTTAAGGGGAGACTTTCATTAGGCACTTTTCAGTGAAGTACCAGTTCAGTACCAGAGAAGTGCCTTATTATGAAAAATATTGTTTATTATGATCTTGAAACCAAGATTTACGGATACTAGGTATTTAGGCATTGTTATAACTAAGTAGACTAACGAAGCTGCATAATTAATTTTTTAACTAGTTTTCTTTTCAGAATATCTTATAATGAATTAAAAATGATGTACGCACAATATTAAAATGAAAAAACATGAATACAATTCTAGAAATCAGTCCATTTTGATAGCTTGTCTCGAATGAGAGAATATTAACCATTTTATTCTCATCCTATTCTATCAAGAGCTTTCTGTCTAGCAATATTTAGATGATATTGGAAGTATCTACATTAACTATTAGTCTCCTCTTGAAAGAGTAGGAAATACAGAGAAAACCTCGAAATTCAAACTGGAAAAATAAAAGTCCCCCCTTAAGATAGACTCGAAAAGTAAAAAATGTGTACGATATTAATTTTAAAATGGATAGTAATAAAAAGATACATGATATTGTAAATTAAAAAAATCATGCAGATTTAATATTATATACACTCAATATGCACTTAGTCCACAATATTGTTAATCTTTTAGAAATGTAGGAGGAAAGGTCGTGTCTACGGAATCAGACTTGGTGAAATAAATCATTTAGACATTTAGTTGAGATAAATTTCAATACTATGTACATCATCCGACTGACGTTTGAATAACAATGATAATGACGTATTACAGTTTGACGTACAACGAGCGTAGGAAGGGTGGTGAGGTGGGTGCAGGCCGCTCCGGGTGGCATTACTGAGAGGGGTGACCAAATGGCAAAACTATGTATTTTTTAAATAAAATATTTTTTTTGACGCACGACACATTTTTTGATGAAATAATATTATTTAAAACGAGTTTAATAACTTCGTCTGGCAATTAATTAACCTCAACAAGTCAACGTAATACGTATTCAAACATTTTAGTTCAGTAAACTGTAACTGTTTCAGTAAGATGCTGTGTAGTGCAGAGTATATGGATAAAGAAGGGAGTTTTTTTCCGCCGAAGTCTGCAATTGGTACTGGAGCGAGACGTAAACAACCGGTGACTCGTCATTACTCAACCCGCAACCATTCACTTCCAAGCGAGAGTGTTAAGAAAAAGATTCTGTTTGATATTAAGGAAGTAAAATATTCCAGCATCATCTTTCACAGTACACCAGACATCTCACAAGAAAAATATGATCTCTGGAATGGTATTCTTTAAGATTTTTAGTTTGCATATGGACTTTCAGATTCTGTGCCAAATCTGACTTTAGCCTTACGATTCCTGTTAACGTTGTGTAGCAGTTGTAGCATCGTGTGAGATAAGTTTTTCAAAACTAAAATTAATCAAGAGTTATCTTAGGTCCACTATGAGTCAAACTCGGCTCTCTGACTTAGTCTTGTTAATTGAAAACAAAGTAGCGAAAGGAATTTATGTTTATGCTCACAATGTTAAGTAAGTAAACCAGAAAATAACACTTGCAACTGCAAATATCTTATTCCTTTTTTTAATAATTTAAATGTGTGGTGGGGGAGTGTAAATAAGTTTTCCGCACCGGGTACCACCTGACCTTGCTACGCCACTGACGACGAGCGTAAAGCAAAGGGCGAGACAGTGTACACGTAGACTGCAAAGCTGAGAATTATGTACTTATTTCCAAAGAATCTTATGAGAGAATAATTCGTATTTCAGAGATTGTCTCAAGTCGAAAAATCTCATTCGTAGACACGGGAATTAAACAGGCCAAGTATTGCTAGAATATTTTCAACATTTAACATTAACATTAACATTTAAAATGTTAATTTTACAAAAATGTTATCATGAACAGATGTATGCAATAGTGATGATCATAGAGTATAAACTAAATTTTTTGAATTACATAACAAATATTTCCTCAAAAAAAGCGTAACACTTCTTACGTAAAATATCTTCAAAGAATAGAAAGTAATCTAAAAATGATTTTAGAAATGTTCTTCTTAAAGTTAAGATAAAGTTTAAAGAAAACTATTACATTGTTTTTTAAGGTTAGTATATTATATTCTCAAAATTTAAATATCCCGACAGCTGATGTTATAATCACACGAGCAAAGGTACTTTTTTCAGGTCCAATGTATTGAGTTATTCATTTATCACGCAACCCAAAATAAACCTTCGGTAGAAATAACTATTGTATGTTATTTGTAAAAATAATAAATAAATGGAGAAACATTTTACCATGGGAATTATGGGTAGTCGAATAATTTTTGATCATTCTTTAATCCACTCGCTCGTAAAGAACTGCACGCACTATAGTGTTCGAGTAGTTAAGTCAAATATTTTATAAAAAAAATCCAACAAATAATGCATGTTTACAATATTATGGTTCAGGATAAAAATATTATTACATTGTAATGAAAATATGTTATTCAATTTTTATGTATTCAAATTAGGTTAGGTTAGGTTAGGTTTTGGGTTGCATTTTAATTAAATAACTTATAATTATTAATATGTAAATATTTCGTTGTAGTTTCAGATACACGTAGTGTTGTATAATGTGTGAATATAAAGAACTGAAAAATGATGCAACTATAATGATTATTGTGCAAAATACAAGTTGGTTTCAGAATAATGAATTACATATAAATGAATATTTTTGTAGTCTTTAGTTAAAGTATTAAATTCGACTATAACGATTAAATAATAATACTTTTAAACATGTATTTTATTGACATCAATAAATTGTTTTTATAACACTTCATTTATAAATACTAATTCAAACATACATTATATATAATTTCATAAATATGTTAATTTTTTTCATATATTCTGTATATCTTAAAAGTATTGTTTAGTATAATTTCTCAAACACATTTGTTAATATCAAAATCTCTCAGAAATGAAGACAGTAAATGGTCATAGGTAAAGCGAGATCAGTCAGATCTGGAATTTGTGGTTTTATTTCATCATTTTTGCATTGGATAGGATATTTAATATATGTATCTAATTTATTGTAAGATGTTAATAAAAAAACTGGTAACATCGACACTTCGCTTTTGAGGCTTCAGGCCTCAGTGAAGCATTATATTTTACAGTAGTTGCATTCTAGTATTGTGCTACAAATGGAAATAAGGACTGAAAATATCTTCGTATGAAAATATTGAACTGAACTTGGTTGAGAGAGGGAAATATATAACTATAGGCTTATAAAGTAAATAGCAATAAGAAGTGAAAATGTCTTCGTATGAAAATATTGAACTGAACTGGGTTGAGAGAGGGAAATACATAACTATAGGCTTATAAAGTAAATAGCCAACTTGCGAGCGGGGCTAGATGTTTTTATGACGATTGGTTCAGCATTAAAAGAAGTAGACATTTTTTTCTAGTTTTTAAAAGGTTGATTGTTGGACATAATCGTTTACACTGTATCAATTGTACAAAGAAATCCGTTGAACGATCCTTACATATAGTCCTAGTATGACACTACGGTTGAATGTAAAAATATTTTAAGACAATTAGTGGAATAACACGTTACCTACTGAATATAGTTTTTTACGCTTGAGAAAATAGAAACACAAAAAAATAAATATTAAAGCTATGTAACAAAATTAACAATTGAGGAGAGTACCTAAACCATATGTTATAGAAAACTACTGCGAAAGTGGAGAAGCGCGGAGTTCCAAGGTCAACCAAGTCTAGTGACATACTGTAGTTCATGGCGTTCATTGGCATGTATTTTACGGTCGAATAGAAACATGTATAACAGATTTTCGTTTTTAAACTGGGCCTGTGTCATGAAGAATGTTAGCGTTAATGGATGAGATCTCATTGTAGTAATAAGATTGGTTTTGTAAAAATTGATGTGAAATAGGGTTGGAGCCTCGTTAATCGGACAGAGATATTTAAAATGTAATTTATGTGGTATTGCAACAATTAATTGGACATTAATGTCATTGTTCAACTTAAATTTTAAATAGCTGAGTTTACAGCGTGAAATTCAAACTTCTCAAAATTCTCTGGTAAAGTATGGTATTCATAGGTGCTTTAGTTAAGGTAGTGGTTCACAACACAATAAAGTTAAGCAAAATAAGAATCAATTGAATACATCAATTGAAGCGGCAAGGGGACCACTACTTTTATATTATATGTATAAAGCACACAAGTCTAATATCGACTAGTTAGAATCATTTTCAACATTTGTCATTTTGCTGGGTGGTCAGTCTTCTTTATATATAATACATAGTTCGAAAACTTTTCTGGGTCGAAATGTATTTTTTTATGAAAAGATCGTTTTATATTAATCAAGTCGAGACGCAATTCAAATATCAACGTAATGATTGTGCAGAAGGGGGAGAGGTAAACTAAAATGCGTGAGATTTCGCGGCGTACTCAATGCAGTACAAGTACAGGCGTGAGTGAGAACAATACATTCATAATTATCATTGTGGTTAATAGTTCCCACGGTCACCAATAATTCGTTCAATGTTCAAGTCATATACCTTCTTGTTAAGTTACGATTCGTTTTTTAGCTTTTCACTAAAAAAATATTTTCTTTAAGATTTGTCAATCCAAAGTTAAAGCTTTATTCCATTGCAAATAATATAACAATTTTATTACAGCAGAGATACAAATATCTATAATCATTTACTCAACATTCATTATATCCCTTTATTATACTAAAACTATTATTATCAAGGTGGTTCTAAATTCTATAGCAATTCAGTACAATTAGTACTCTCATGGTTATGTTTAAACATCGCGCGCATGTATGCAGTTTATTAGGAAGAAAAAAATAATGGTATTTTAAAACATTTCATTATTTCGTTTGTTAGAAAACGTTATCAGTGTACTTTATGAAATACACCAAGGCGTAATTGTACAAAACTATTTTACTCCCTGGACTCTTGTTTGCTGTTGAAACGTGGCTTCCGACAGAAAACACATCGAGTCTCTGTAGAGGCACCGCCGACGTTATTTAAGAATGACGTGAACGCGTGCTCGAAGATCGAAAGTCACTATCATTCAGCGACATCGTCGATGGGTTGGCCACGTAATCAGAATATCCGAAACCGGGCAACTAAAGGAGGAGAAATCCATGAGCCAACGCTCATACGGAAGCAAACCTTCAAAAGGTCTACATTAAAAGGACTAGCTGCAGAGGACAGGCCCAACTAGAGATAAATTTTTGTACAGTGGCACTCAATTCTTCAAAGCCGACAGTACCCTTTAATCAGGAAGATAATGCGTAAAAAGAAAGAAGAGCAAAAAGAGCCCGCAGCCGCTGTCTTGCAGAATTAGTGGATTCACAATAGTGCCTACCGTTCTGATATTTAGTACTGAATTCACAAAGAGATGTGAAAGATCACTTCTTAGTTTTTGGAAACGTGTTTTGGGCCTTTTTGAAATTAAAAATGTAACTTTATGTATGTAGTCCCCATGGTAACTAGCAAGGGTGACGTATTTGTTTATTCACTCGTTCGAGATCTGAAGTAGTAGTCTTGGAAGGGGGCGAGGTGGGGCGAGTTAATATACATCATCAATAAAAAGCGTTGCGAGTTGTATATATTATAGTGTAAAATATGTGACTGCTTTAAATATGAGGATCGGCGCACAGTAATCTTTTATTGTCTATATACTTAGTGATATCTGACTATCAACAAGATTAACGCGAATGCTTGCTAAAATGAAAATACAAATCTGTTTATTAAAAATAACTGAGATGCACATAAAAAAAAGCACGTGGTGTAAAATGTATATTTTAACCTGCTTGTTAATTTTGAACCACCTTGAAAAGTTAACAAATATAATATTTTTATTTTATACAAATTCCTATTTAAACACGAAAAAGTTTAAAATGAGTATCTATTTATTTTTCATTTACAGATTACCAATATTAATGACTCTCATAGATAGTCTTAGGTGTGACAAAGTTTTAGTAATAATTATACAACGATCATGTCAGTAATATAAAATATTTCAGTAATATGTAAGAGGTTAAACTAAAGTCGCTTAAGGCAGGCTGGAGACTAAAATGTATGACCCCCACACGGGGTAAAAATGAAATAATTAGAGTAATGGGGGCTCAATAAATGAAGTATGGTAATTGTGGGGTAATATCATTCAACATAAATAGGTTTTGGGCAAAGTAAGATTATTCGAAATTTCCAATGTAATTTGTAAAATAACAGTTGTATTCTTAATGAATATACAAATAGTTTTTTATCAAATTTATCATATTAACAATTTTTTATGCGACGCTATTTCACGCACTTTTTAAATTGCATTTTGGCATAATTCCTGGATAATTTGTTTGATATTTTGATGAATATTGGCTTTCAGCTGTTGAATACTTGTTAACTGTAGAGGTCCAATGAAAATAATTAGGTCCAGTTAATTCAAGCGAATGAGGTGGTCAATGAATATCAGCAGATTATATGTAATATACATGTGTAACAAACCTATTCCACAATATTTTATGGGTGGATACCTGACTAAATTACGAGCTCCGTTCTGTTGAAACCAGATATGCTGTAAACCTTGTTATTGAATTTTAGGCATAATAAAGTTTTTTTTTTAAAGTTTTTAATAAAATAGATAATCCATTTTAATTATCTTAACAACTTGTTGCAGCTTTCTATATATTCCACAATAAATTGTTAAGAGGTAAATAAATGGTCTATAATTAAAAAATATATATAATTAATTGTTTGATTTATAAAGTTATTCAAAAACAACATTGATCCGTTATATAAAGAACACCCGGTAATTGGAAAAATCTCCTTGATATCTTTTATTACTACAGACATTTATTTAATTTAAACAATTACACACATATATATTTTTTAAAATTTGATCAATAATTCTTCAACACTCCATAATACATCAAATGTGTCTATCACACATAAATAGTACGACCTACAATAATACACAATATTTATACTTAACATCTAACAAGTTTTTCTAGTTCGGCTCTAGTAGTCATCTTTTTGAATGAGAAATTTACTGAAATGATTTTCAAATAAAGCTGCTTCTAAAATTGATGGACCTCATTCAAATATGAAATATTGAAAGATAAAATTTTATTACCTTGATATAGTATATTCGTATAGTGTATAACTGGTCATTATATTGATATATCTAACTGGTCAAGTGATGTTGGTAAGTTAATTTGACGAAGACACAACAATAAAATGTCACATAGAAAATTACAATATATTATTATATCTGATATTTATACTGAAGATTATAATTGTTTAATTTTTTTAGAATATAAATAAGTATTTGTTTCACAGAACATACATATATATTATACAATGTAGCACGTTCTATATATTTGTAGAATACAGTGTGCAATCAAACTCATTTTGTATACTTATAAGTTACAATCATCTTCTTAGAACGTCCTCGATACTTATCTGCTACCGGTGGCCACTTATAATTAGGTACTGTATTTAAAAGTACATTGATACAATTTGAAAAAATGTTGCCCGTCTTTAAATAGTTATCTAGTAGTGGTAATCAAAAATAAAAAGAATAATCATTCAGTTTAATAACTCCAATTAAAAAATAAAGGTGGACATAAAAAAACCAAAATTAAAAATAGTTTAAATTGTATTCATATTTCACTTTGTATAAACCACTGTCTTATTTTTACGTCAACCGGTTTCTATACTCTATATATATATATATATAAAAAGAATAATCATTCAGTTTAATAACTCCAATTAAAAATAAAGGTGGAGATAAACAAACCAAAATTAAAAATAGTTTAAATTGTATTCATATTTCACTTTGTATAAACCACTGTCTTATTTTTACGTCAACCGGTTTCTATACTCTATATATATATATATATAAAAAGAATAATCATTCAGTTTAATAACTCCAATTAAAAATAAAGGTGGAGATAAACAAACCAAAAGTAAAAATAGTTTAAATTGTATTCATATTTAACTTTGTATAAACCACTGTCTTATTTTTACGTCAACCGGTTTCTATACCCTATATATATATATATATATCGTCAGGACTGGCGTATAACTGAACTATTCCACAAAAATTTTAAACGACACCCCTAAAGTTTTTCAATTTGTGGTTAGAAGACAGATAATGGTAGGCAATTAATTTGACAGAAAAGTACAATATTTAGTGCCAGTATTTAAAAAAAAATACAAATGGAATAGTACATCCATCGATTTCCGCACAAGTGTTCTCAAATGTTACCAAATCGTACAGATGTTAATTTATGCACTTTTTTAAAGTACCTACCTATTAGCAGCACCTTTAACAGAACGGTATCTTATAATAATATCGTGCACACTTACTTACGACTTTCTGTATATGACAATGCTCACACTGATGACTGCATATCTACATAACCTTTGTCATTACGATATAACTAACTATCGTAGGACAGAAAGCCGTAGGGGTGCGGTTAGCATTGAGCACTCGCGCTGCAGGATGGCAGTTATCGTAAGGTACATATTACATTACACGCATAATTATATAATGTTTGTACATCTCTCAAACTCTAAAGTCAATAAATGATCAAATGTTGACAATGCAAATGTCCAAGGACAAATTGAGTTGTAAATTGAAAGTGCATATTTTGCATTTTCTAACACGTTTCTTATACACAACTCATTCGTAAGTTATCACAAACTTGATTCAGTGATTATTCCATCATGTCATATTTTATAACTGATATCGAATACATTAATTATGTTTTACAAAATGAATGTATTTGATTCATTTTACGATGTAATACAAATGTTAAAAGTAATTCTTTTGTGCTAAAGATTTTCGCAAATTAAAACGTTTGAACAATTAATCATAAAATATGGCAGGTTCTTGTTGGTTATGAAACTATTATTGGAAATAATCACCGATTTAAGTAATACAATGTCATAGTATACACATAAGTAATTTATTTTGAATGTCATAGTATTTTTATTTTGAACCCTTAGTCAAAATATATTATTACGTATTCGTTTGGTCTAGCGAAAACCAACCGAAAATAAAAGGTTCGACCTTTATTTATAGAAATAATAGCCCAGGCTTTTGAGTTTGAAAAAATAGGTAAACAGTTTAAAAATATTATTTTCACATTTGTGTAATCTCTCTCGACGACGTCGTTTATAGGATATGTTCCTCTCTATACAAGTGCTCTTGACCGTAACATTTACTGTTATAAATAATATAAAACATAGGACAGGTCTTACGCCGCAGTCAGATTCGAATAGAATTTTGCATTATAGATCATTGTTACATAAAACATACATAAATTTGAAAATATAACACAATAATACTTTGAATAACCTGCATGGTACAGGCTATACTAAATAACTTTTAAAATTATAATAAATATTCTGATTAATTTTATAAAAAAATTTCTACTTGCTACCGGGATACGAATTTAGACCTTTTTTTATTCGGGAAAACGCTTTACCAATTTCGTTATACCAACCGAACACATACATCCCGATAGCAACCAAATATTTTTTCGATAGATAGATTTTTTCCTGTGTATATTTCTAATTGATTCATTTAACTTGTGTTAAAATTACTACAGAATTATGTTCGGAATTTAAATTTTCAATAAAAATGTGTTTTCATTGAAAAGAATTGATTTACAATATTTTGATACACATTATGGGAATAAAATAATAATTTTCCCTTGACAGTTTACGCATCAGACAATGATTGGTGATTGTTGCTTGACGGTGAGCTGTCCGAGCTGAAAACATTACAAAACGTATGAATTACATGAAAATACAAGATATCAAATACTTTCATGACAATTAATAGTAAAATAAAACATCTATGAAATAGGAAAATGTAGATCTTAATTTTATTTATAACTAACTTCAAATATTCATACTATTCGTCATATGTTGTACATTTAGATTGAGTTTAATTTTTTTATGAAGGTTTTCAGTGTGATTTGAAGAACGATACGTCTTTTCTAAAATATATCGATTATAATAACAACCCAGGGCACAATAGTCAAATGACATTATTTATTAGAGGCCAGCTAGTTACTTCCGATTCAGATTTAACGAGGTAGTGAGAGGTATTAAAAATATATTAAAAGTTTAATTTTTACTCACTATAAACATACCATACACATTTCGTACAAAACTTATCTTACGTATATGGTATGAATATTTAATAAAATATAAATAGATACATGCAGATATTATGCATATATTTACATGCACTTACGTATAAATATATATACATATTTATACATAATCATATACGTACGATTAAAACAAACACTCGAAAAAAGATGTAATATACAATTCTGTCCGATAGCATCGATAATATAATCAAACAAGTAATTTACAACTATCCACTTTGTCCGTAGGATTGTTTGTCGGAAGTCACTGTACGGAACGGTGGAAATCTTAGAAATTTAGTATATCTACATAGTGTCAATATCTGCAAGCTGTATTATACCCCTCAACACAGCAGTGTACACACATGTACACTAAATGTACACACAATATATTAAATAAATAAATTTCAGGGTTTTAACTGATAGAATAGCTACGGTATTCCATGTTTCTGGTAGTCGTACGTGAATTGTTTTTATTAAAATTGTCTAGAATCTAAAAAATCTGCGTTCAGCTATTTATTAATTGTTTTGATAAATCTGAAACGTTTGAATTTTTACAATAGTTCTGGCTAAACTACCCTATACCATTTATCTGCATGTGATAATTTTCTGTGTAAACTAACCATTGGTGGAGAAGATGGAGTGCTGTACTCTAAATAAATATCGCCTCGTACATCTTCGCACACATGCTTGTCGATGGTTGAGACCATCTTCATATGTGCTTCGATTTATGTTTTTTGAAGTCTTGTATAATATGAAGATGTGAAGAATGTATAATTTCATGGCCAACACTCGATGCTGAAACTTTATTTATACTCGTACACGTGTACTAGTTACTTGTTTCCACCTTTAGTTTGTCAGTTGTCTCGCATGTACATTAACCTATGCACGATCCATCGTATAGATTCCACCGATGGCACTTTGAAATGTCTTCATACTGACGTATGTATATGAAAAGTAGTGATGGTTCTGTTATACCTTGGGGAATACTATAGCTTATGTTTTGATATCAGTCAGTTTTCGCCAAGTCGTTAAGATTCTAACTAGAAAAAAAGTTATTTGTTTTGTTGGTCCTATTTATTTTAGTCTTTTGCATGAGTTATATTATTTTTATACATTTTCGAAACACTCATTTCCCGTAAACACTCATTCATAAAGGATTTCTTGGATTTCCCGGAATTTCCTTTCCCAAAACGGGGTATTTACGGGATAGATGCTAAATATTTTGATTTAGAGTTATGAGATATTGTTTGAAGAATAGTTGTGGTTGAGACTTTATTATGACTAATCTTCTATATTTAATCTATAATAAAGTATTAAACCAATTTTGGTTTAGTATAAAAAATACTACTTGATTATTGAAATTCTAAATATAAAATAAAATATAAACGTGATAAAGGTGCATGACAAATTAGTGAAAATAAATTTAAATATTAATTTTATATTTTCACTTTCATTAATTCTAAAGTAAACAATAATATTTCAACAAAAATCACAACTGACAAAACATGCGTGTAATAAAAATAAAATAAAATAATTTCTACTTGAGGATAACACGAAAATGACACTAAACAAAAATATATTAATTCACATCGTAACACCCATACACAAATATTAGGTTGTACGTAAAATGTTTTGTTCATAAATACATACGTTTGAAAGCAAAATACAGGCCATTTTCTGGATTATTCATCGTCAGAGGAGTTCGGCTCTGATATCAACAGTATACTATTGAATGATGAAAAACAAAACAACAGTTTATAATTGGTGGAGAATTGGGTGACAACTGGTATTGCTCTTATAGCGAAAACTTCTTTTAGTTCACTCACCTCATAAGACACACACACACACACACGTTTCAATATGGAATAACTAATTCATTTATAAGTATAATATATTTATCGATTATTAAAAAAAAGTAACCACATTGTATGAAATATTTATTGTTTATTTAAATAAAATAAAAGGGTGATAAATTAGATTGTTTTAGAAATAGTGAAAGAAAGATTTTTATTATTTACTCAGATCGAAAATTAAAAAAAGCTCTCTTTTATCCTGGCACACCTTTCTTGCTTTGTTCACTGTCATGCATGCTCTTTGGTTGTTGAAGCTTTAAATCGAGTCGTTCACCAAAATTTCGTTACCATCCAGTGGCGTAACTACAACACTCGAGTCCCAATACAAAATGGAAAAATGGTCCACTAAACAAGTATTGTTTAAAAGATATACGAATATTAGTACTGTATGGTTTATCGTTTTTAGGCTTTTATATGCCGTTGCTATTTAAAAGTCTTCTTCGGCGGTCATTGGATTTCTTAGGTTGGCTATGTCAGAGGCCTGTGCGTGGGGTTAGGTAAGGTGTGGGTGATATTGCACAGTACCACCCTCACGGGAATAATGGAGAGCTCGGTTTATGCACAGGGCTTTGTACAGACTACGGTACAGTAGACGATAGCATACGCGGGATAATACATAATTTAATGACGTTAATTATTAATTATATTTAATTTATTTAATAATTAGTCATTCAGTCGATTGTGTTCTAACATCTGACACCTGTCACTTGTTGCATTTGTCAATTCCTGTTTGTTGGTAATCGGTTGAATAATATACGTTTATGGCAACACTTTTATGGCTACTTGACTCCTATTGGCAACCCGTTAATACAGTTACAATGAAAAACTGACAGATTTAATTGATTTAAATGCACTATTATAAGCATTAAATGTACAATATCTTCACTAAGTTCACTATGTAAACAACTACACGATTTAGAAGTATTTGCTTTACGTCGATAGTCTGGTCCTCACCGGGGCACTTCTGTTGGTTATATACCATACATATATTCATGTTTTCACGTGTTTTCGTCATCATTTTTTAATCCCATTTTTAGAGATTATTATTCCATTTTAACATTGAAAAAGATATCGATATTTATAAAAATATTAATGCCAAATAGATTGCTGGGCGTGAACTTTTTGGGTCCCTATCTAATGTAGGCCCTAATGCACAAATTTTTTTTCATTGGTGTAGTTGCGCCACTGGCACCGACACTTTCGATTTGATAACATTCATCAGTTCACTCTATGCATCGGACATTCTAGTCACGTGGCACTTCGTTATTAGCATAATACATCATCTGTACATATATGATATAGAGGGAAGGATATTATTTATTATCAGTAATATTGACGAGGTCAGTTACAACAATTTAACTTGTTATAAATACTATAGAAATAATATGTAGGGAATTAAGTTATCGTAATATGCACACGGAATATTGAGTCTCAATTATAAACATACCTCTGTGGAATTTTCAAATAATGCTGCCGTGTATATTCACACCCGCTGTATCCGGTAGATGTTGAAGGAAGACAGGCAGCTGCCGATGGTAAAGGTATTTTACTTGGACTCTGGAATGAGAATGGTTGCGGGATATTTAAAATAAGTTAAGTAAAGATACACCTGGCGCCGGTTTCCTGCAATCTGCACCACGCCAGTCACTTGAGTTGAAGTAAAGTACGATGTAAGTTTAGTGGAGGTAGGTAGTTGGTTGATTATAATTTAATTCGATATTTGTAAAAGATTTGCCTGTTTTTCGAGAGTTGGTGCAAGTGCGCACTTGAACTCTTTACAAATTTAATTTGCATTTGTGGCAATATGATGAATTTCTGATCGTAATATTTTTCATAGATGACCACAAGGTCATTGTAATTTGACAGGATGAGGGTGATATTACATTAATATACAAACAGATAATCACCGGTAGTGTAAGGGTATTACAAATTACATTACGAAATTTGGTGAAATAGTGAACAACTAAAAGTTTGAAATGTTTGCTGCGGACAGATATCGTGGTTATGTAAACAGTGCATCAGAACGGTATTTAGAATAATGATAACTCAAACCATTATTGTATTCAAATAGGCTGATCAGCTTAGTTTTTCATTGAGGAAAGAAACAATTAAAGTTACACAATGGAGCCCTGCGAAAGATGGTTCTCCCTGGATAAGCTACGATGCAGTAGAACGCCCGCCCGTTCCGGCTCTCTCGACTCTTGAGGGACGCGATGGTTGGTTGCGGCGCAAGATTGTCTTCTTATTAACACGATGTCGCCCTACGTCCAAGTTGACAAGAATTTGTACCAAACCGAAATAATAGTAATATACTAACCGGATTACTGCTGTTCGGCGGTGGAGGTACGCAGGGGCTCGAATCTCTCGAGATGTTTCGGCTTTTCACCAACGGGGGATTTTTGATGGTATTCGAGAATGCCATTCCTCTGCGTAAAGATGCTCTGAAAATATAAACAAATCATTAACGAACCTTCCTTTGCAATTGATCTCATGCTTGGGATGAATATAATTAATATTTACAAATGAACATCGCATATTCTCATCACGACAAGTATTATATTACTTACTGACAAAAATTTTAGGTGAAAGATTTTTCAGACGGTTGTACAATCATTTTGACTTTTTTAAGAAGATTACGTTTTCAAAATAGTCAATTTAAGATTTATCACGCGATTTTTTTATTTTTATTTATCGGTATTTCGAGTTTTTTAAATGGAATACAAAAAAAGTTTTCAGGTCGAAAATATAGATTGGTCTAAAACATCATTTTAGATGATTAGTCGAATGACAGTTTATTTTTAATATTATATTTCTAAATTGAAGCACTTTTGCCGGTACCTACGTAAAGTTTTTGGTACTATTATAATTCGTCAATGAAGACGAAAATGCTTCATCTGTACCGAATTATGTTGAATCAGAATATGAATGACACAATTCCAGGAAAAAATAATAAACGTAATTTGTAAAGTTTTTTATTCGATCGAAGTCATAAAAAAATATGTAACCCTGTTGTTTGAAACATCTCAGTTTTAAGATAACCTAAAAGAATCTAATACAATACATTTTAAATGAATATATGTACAAGCGTGCCTCGTATTGACGGTTCTTGGGTGTAGCGGTATTTTTTGAACTAAGAAATTCTTATGTCATATGTTGGTCTCCGTCATCTTCTCCGATCATCTGCAGGGTCTCCCGACCAGACCTATCCGGCAAGTCATCACCGCTACGGTTATCTGTCTCCAGGTATTTCGACGTGTATTACTTATTTGAGCTTCACCATTAAAGTTAGCGTATTAACCATTAAAGTGTAGCTTCAGTAGCCATAGTATAATTACATAGAGTATAATATTCTGAAAGTGATCTTTAAAAATAAGGATCACACATAATTAAGAAAATATCCAGTACAAAGGTTTGAGAGGCGTTAACTGAAAAAGTTCTTTATTCGAAGCATGGTTATATTTTCACATAATGTACATATTGAGCATTTTGTAACTGTAATAAATATAAATACAGTATACTATCATACGACATGGATAATAAGCACCAAGATGCTTCCAAATGTAATAAAAACTGCATTTATTAGATAATTATAATTGCTACTAACAGTAACCGAGTTGTCATTATTCGAGGCACGCCTGTATATAGAATTATTATTTGAAGATGCATAAGGTAGACAGACAGACAGACGGACATCTTTAATGAATATATATACATATTATGAAAGTATACGTATACTTTTTAAACATTGCTACCAAAAACTGACGGTAGCGAGAGGGATTTTAGGACCATTGCATAATTTTAAATACATGTAAATATATAGAAAATCTTACCTGAAGAGATCTTACCCTTCCACTTCTCCTTCTAATTCGAGGTTTTTTAATATATAATTTTGTTTATTTCTGAGCAACGAATAATATTTTTTATAAACCACCAATTTCGTATTATTACTTACTTTTAATTTTCCTTTATTAAAATCACGCGTGTTGGTGATTAATTAAAGAAAATTAAATTGGAAATTCACGCATGCAGTTTTCGATAATCGTGTAGAAAATTAAAAAACATGCATCTTGGAAAGTTCAAGTTCTTTCTTGGATCGATTGGTGAGCACACATTAAGGGATTTTAGGTCTGATACGACTTAAATATGCATGAATATTAAAGAGAATTTAAATATGATAATTTGTTTTAATTTTTCTACTCTCCTGTAAAGTTGTCTAATGAACACGATGTCCTCTCTGGTATAGAAATATGCTTTCGTAACAGAATAAATAGCAATTATATTTGGTCATTTTGAATCTCCGACGGTTGCTGCTTTAATGATATATTTCACGCGCTTGCCACAGCTCCCTTAATGTGTGACCGGTTATGAAATCAGCATGCTTATAGAACATTAATATGAAATGTGACTTCGCAACTTACTTAACAGTATTCATTAAGCTCACTAACGAAGCTTGAGACACTCTCGGAGGCGATGGCAGCCGCAATGTCGGCGGTTTTAAGTAAAACCGTTTAGATTCAACACTGCAGGCATCTAATTCAACACTGGAGGCATCTAATTCAGAGACGACAGGCATCTTCCCGCGAAATATTTTACAAGCGTCATCTTGTCCTCTCGAGGTCACACCCCGAAAGACAGATGGGGTCATTCGTCTAAACCTGTCAAATTGAGACATATGCGTATTCACTATATCATTCACCATATCACATTCGCGGTCCAGGCGACATCTCTAGGGCTTAAATGAAACTGATGCGAAGAGCTGAAAATCGTGGCACTAAAGCGGTAGTAAGCCTGTCGCCATTCCAAGTGTTTAATCTGCTGGATTACTTCTCTACACAAAGTGAAGCTATTAACAAAAATTATAAATGGCGTAATCATTTGTAGCAAAACAGTGCACGTAACTCATTTTAATAAAATAAATACATAATATTATATTTTAAGTGGTTACTTTTTATCTATTATTAAAATTTATCTACAATCTAGTAAATTCCAATATAGTATTATTCTGCGGTTGGCGGGTAAATTTTATTACGTTTGATGAAAATGAGATATGTATGCACAGTAGCATAATTAAAAATATGCAACACTATACGATTGAAGGAATATAAACGAACTTAGGTGATGAAAAATAAAAAAATATCGATAAACTGTTAAATCATTCAATATTTCATAGGCAATAATAACGTAAAAAGTTTTACCCGCCAATAGCAGAATTATTAAATACATTATAAAAAAATACACTTTAAAAAGTCGGATGAATTGATTATGTATGTACTAGAGTATGTTATTTAACAATATGTTTGAAATGAATATATAAAAAATCATTTTTGGCCATCCATGTTTTATTGTAGGCCCTACGTGAAAATCATCACTCTTTTTAAATTGGTTCATCTTATAATATCGTTTAAAGGTGCTTAAATGAATAAACAAAGCGAGAAATATGTAAAAAGGCGACACACGAAAGTCACCTTGTGGGACTGGAGGGCGGGTAGCTAATTCCCCTCGACTCAGGGCTGAGTTTCTCCGACGATTTGCTGCTCTTCCCTGCTGATCCTTGGCCTTGGGTCGGCTTTAAGTATTTGTTACGTGACGGGACATTCAAGCTCACTTTATTCGGTGATTGGCCGTAGCTGAAAACAAATTTTATATTCATTTGATGTAGTTCCACGCGGAAACAGTTCTCTATTATATTGACTTGAATCGTCTAGTAGAATAATTTAGAAATAACAAATTAATTTTTTGGCAAAATTTGTCCCAAACATTCCCAAACATTGAATATTTAAAAAATTATATCATTATTTAAAAATATATCAAATTATCGTATTGCTTCGACAATATCTCCGATTTTGACTGTTGAAATTTGCGATGATTTTGATGACGGTATTTCAGTTTCAACTGACAGAGAATGCCATTCAAGGTTGAATTCTTCACAACTTTTTTTATTTTGTGAAACTCGATGAAAAATTAAAATGATTTGCTGAACGTTTTGACATCTGGACCCATCTGGGTTAAATAAAATAATAAAATATTGAATGGTATTTTTTAAAAATAAATATTGTTTACCGATAATTAAAATAAAAATACCACCATAGCATATCAATTTTTGTACTTCAATTAAAATCAAATAGTAAAAGTTTTATTTGGTCTAATGATTTTTGGAGTGCGCGCTAGCTTGTAATCACTGCGCGAGGCTTTCAAAAGGGAACGCTGGTCTGAAGCAAATATATGAAATAATATATATAATAGTGGCCAATTTCGTAAATATTTATTTCAAAGTAACAAGATTCTGTAAAAATTTTGTATAATAAAATTTTTCGAAACGGTACAGAATTTGTACTCGGTGAACATTTTTAACTCGTAATTTAGTCAGGTATCTACGATTTGTTACGCTCTTAAACCAAATTAAAAGGTTACATGGAGAATTTGATCACCTGCTTTGGGCCGGGCTGATCTGTCCGGAGGCCAAGTCGGGCATGCTCTGACCCAGGTTAGCGTGGGTAATGTGCACGCTAAGGGTGTTGGGGGTGGGCACGGCTGGGGCGATTCGAGGGGTGCAGATTGGAGGGGCACGATAGGTGCCTCGTCCTCGACCCGCGGAAGGAGTCTGGAATACATGAAATGCCAAACATCACGTAACCTTCTAAAAAGCGCTAAAGCGGTAACTCTTCTAAATAAAAATAAGAAATTAAAAAATAGTTCGCGATTTTTAAAAATAAAAAATATTTTACAAACAACATATTTTTGCCAAAATTTATTAGTCTATTTAATAAGTTGTACAAAACACCAATGTCTTTAACTGTGTCATACGTTACATTTCATTGGTGGAAGTGTCAATTTCATTTGAAATGTGGAGGTACGTTATTTACTTACGCCAAATATTTGAATAATGATACATAAATGTTTCTAAGAATTCTATCGCCAAATGTCTGACGTAATTGACAAAAAATAAAAATATATTTTCTAATCTCGGCATTCATAAATACACTAAATTGAACCAGGTTACCCTATTGATGATTGATTTCCTACTGTACTCCTTTGCGGTAGTTTCAAATGTATTGTTAATTCACCTTAATTGTCAATTTGCAATGTCACTTTTATATTTATCTTTCACAGCCATAAACATGTGTATTCTGTAATATATTATTCTCTTCATAATTGTCTTAAAATGTTTTTACACTGTACCTTAATGTCATGTAACAGGGCTACCCACCAGCGTCAATAATTTTTTTTTATAAGTATTTTAATATCTGCTTCACTGAGCCTTGTCCGTGTTTAGGCAAACATTTTACTTGCTTAGTCGATAATCAGTAGATATGCATACATTTTACATAGTTGGTTAATAATTATCAAATATAAGTAGAAAATAATAATAAGAAAGAAGGAACGAAATTAAGCTGTTTGAACATAAAAAAAGAAGATAATACATGAAATTTGTTCGTGTATATACTTTTAAACTGTGTCAAGAAGTAATGATTTTATAATTAAAGATTAGAATTAAATCAGTCTTAACATTTGTAAAGTCAAGACTGATTAAATTAATTCTTGAGTTAAAATGGTATAAAAGGATATTCAATAAATGATAAATGTTCAAGATTAGGTGAACACATACACATACTCAAACAATTCTCCATTAACGACGAGTTGGCTATGTAAATATTAAAAATGTAATAAATAAAGAAATAGAGTCTACGATTCACAGCCATTATGGAGCACGGATCAAGCCCAGCAAGCTAAGCGGAGCGGTAGGGGTAGTGTTTGGCAGTTAAGAATATCCCATATTCGTGAAGGCACTTTTGTCATCACCCGTTTCCCTGGTTATTACATAATCAATATGGTCAAATAAACATACACTTACTTTGCTGGTGGAAGCCTCCACAGTGTGTTGAACCGTTTGGTGCTGCTCGCTGGTGATGACGAGGGGCGGTAGACCTTCATCGCTGCTCATGGATATGGTGCGATGGTCGGTCGAGGTGTCGGCACTGCCAGCGCGAGTCCCGGTAGCTTGGGCGCTCGTTCCCACTTCGTAGGTGTCGTAGGAGCCGCTGTATTATTATTGATGTAATTTAAAATACTTAAAAATTTTATTTTTTCATTGTTGGGAAAACGTACAGTTTGTTTACGCGCTTTTATACTTCGATAAGTAGGCCTGCTATAAAATGTTGAATATGTGTGTTCTTTTTGTGTGGATTTAAAAACAGAAAACAAAAACGAAGCTGCTTCTGGGAAGAGACAATTTTTTGCGGTTCGGACGGCGGTGATATAAAAAACATTTTGTATTATATATATTTTCAGATTATCGGTTGTGAGAAAGTTTTCGGTGGCTGACTAGCAGAGTTAAGGACCATTAGACTACAAGAAGAACGACGTCGGCGTCTACCAGCACAGGTTCAAAAAGGTTTGCGTATTTTGGATTTGCATAGATTAAATTATTGTATTCAACATTACCTATAGAAAACCCAGAACTAGCTATCGAAGTATTTACAGCTGTACAGTTAATCGATAGAAACAAAAATCACAATGAAATTGTAACAATAATTTTAACAATTACATATTTTCTCTAAAATTACAATATACTTTATACAGTGAAGGCAATTATTTGAAAAGGACGTATCACAGTTATAGTTTTAAGTATACTCAATCAATGGAATACTCAATCAACAATTTGATGCATTTTTCCGCAAAAAAATTAGAAAATGAAGTGAAAACGTTTTATGAGTACATCCCCTTTTCCTTGAAACTGATAGAGATATATAAGACAGCTTATATAGAAAACACATGATCAAACTTAAAAATTTTAAAATACATGATCTAAGTTGTAATTTATAGTTGTTATTTTAAGAAGGAAAAAATTATTCTTATTAAAAAAAATCAATTTACCATTTGAATGGATGTCCACGCAAGACCTGGTTCTACCTGAGCATGCATGATAAAATGTATGGTAGGTAAAAAAGTGCGACCTAGGCATGTATCAGAAGATATATGCAATGTGTGAGATGAAATTTTTGTGACGGGATAGAGGAGTGTGGCGCTCTATCTTATCTGCATATCTCTGTCATCAGAGGAAACGACGTAAGTTAGTTAATAGGTAAATTATATTCCATTTTAAAAATCTGAATTAAAAATCAACATTAAATGTAATAATGACATCACATTATTTTGTGCAACATTAATTAAATAATTTAAGAATTCCTCCACAGGTAACCCCCGTTGATCGCGGGGGATACGTTTTGGTCATGGTCGCCATAGGCGAAATTTCGCTATCAACGGGGGATTAAAAAATCATTTTAAAATTCTAAAAAAAACATTTCATTTATATCAAATAAAAATGTAATACATAACATAATTTATTCATTTTGTTAATAATAATTAGGATTTCTTTGTTTGACCTCATTATTAATTATTATTAAGTCAAATAATCTATTACATCCAAGCGTTACAGCACTCACTCCCTCTTGATCATCGCCGCTTTCTTCTAATAACTCGAGCCATTGATTGTGAAGAGATTTTGACAGTTTTCTTCACTCATTTTCTTGGGACGCGGTGTGGCAATTCATTTCCTGCGGCCGACTAACTTTTCACATTTTGACATTACGAAGGAATAAAGTCAATTTAATCAGTGTGCGTTTGCCACTTCAGCTATGATTACACTGAATATCTGGCTCAACCATGCCAGGCACCGGTACCGGCGTACCGGTCTCTCTCGCGCTCGTAATTTTACGTATATAATGTGTGTAAGCGAGAAAGAAAGATACGCATGTGCAATCACTCATTAAAACGATTCCTGGCATATGTCAAAGTCAGACTAATGCCGAAACAAAAAAAAAGTACAAAAAGATTGCGATATAACGAATCCGCACTCGCTGGGGTCGCGATGAACGGGGGGGTTATCTGAATTTCGGAAGAAAGTATTGTATCGAAATTGGTTAGGGTCTCATCAGCTATTGCCGATTGCTTCATTGCTTGCTGCTAGGCGCTGCACGGTCAGAGTCTCATCGGCTGTGGCCGATTACTTGCTGCTAGGCCTTGCGAGCGGCGGATAGGAAGTCTAGATGATATATAAGAATCGCGGATAGACAATAATAAACACAAAAATGCAATTTTATCAGTATAATGTGCATTTAAATAAAGATGAATTGTTTCACTCAATCTAGAAGACCTCAAATATTTTAGTTATGATGAATAACCAAAAATTATATTTTACAGATCGGCGGTTTTAATTTTTGGCTGTAATGTAAAGCATAATAAAAGAGAAAACATTTAACATTTCGCATAGTATTTGTCAGCACGACCATATTCTTGAAAAACTGAGATCACGTTTACATAAATGATTTGACAGTGCAAACCGTAGAAAAAAATCTACGATTTCATTCACGGCTTCTATGATACGATAAGAGATGATCGTAGATTAGAGAGATGACAGCACTAAATTCATACGATTTCGCAATGTTTTCATTTACAATGTACACTTCATTTCAAATTGAATACTGTTATTGAATATGTAATATACAAGAGAAACCATTTAAGTATCGTAACTTGGAGATATTCAAAATACGTTCGAAATTTTCACTAATTTGGCGTGTATTTTTTTTAACTAGCAATTGGCAATAAGTGGCAATTTTAACTACTTCCAAGACTTGCTAGACGTGCTGGACGTCCTGAAAGTCAAAAAAATAGATGAAAATAAATGGGGATACGTAATATTATTATGGATAATGTGTTTATTCCAGCGTGATTTGCCAGACTAATAATACATACAAATAATACATACAAAATAATACGTTCATAATTAACTAACGTTAATAAATAAATAACGTTAATAAATTATGAAAAGATATCAATAAATATTATGAAAAGAAAAGTAAAGAATTAAAGCGAGTCGTCATTTGTTGACCAAATGACTTACATACACCGATATTTATTGCCAATTTGTTAAGAAATTCATTACCTGTATGACGATTGATGCAAGCTGGACATTCGAGATGCCCTGGAACTGCAGGGCCTAGTGAAGTCATCCCTGACTTCTACACCTGAAAATCAGACACGTTTAACTCGCTTAACTATAAAATATTTTATCCATATTATGATATTGTATCTAAATCACAATCAATTATTTCTAGTCAAGCTCGCAATGCCTTGAAAATGTCTATTTATTTATATTATTGGACTCTTTTGGTTGCACACTAATCTAATGGGTAACTAATGAATGCGCATGCATGCTTTATAAAAAGTCCTTTAAAATACTTGCGTCTTATATTATTTTTATGGGATTCCGAAAAAGCTTATATTTGGGCAAAAAAATAAACAAGAATTGATTTTCTTCCTAAATACAGTTGCAGTTTTTCCTTTAACCTTATGATGGCCTCCTTGCGATCTCTGTAACAATGGTCAATTACAATCACACAACAAAATGTGAAAAAACTTTTATTTGAAGGAGACATGCACGCGCTGGGCACGTGTGAACGATATTTTACTTAAAATAAAACAGAAATATATTTTTGATGTAATTTATTAGTTTTGAATATCAGGAAAATTAAACACAATTGATTAGTAGTAATTGAAACACTGCACTTAAATATTTCAAATTGGTTGAGAAGATTTCCAGTTTTTCAGCTCACACTTACGTAGTACCAGGCGGAGACTAATAACATGCTCTGAAGCAGCCGACGTGGTGGTGGGAAGCCATGACACACTTCAACAGGTTATAAGACAAAAATGGTGCGGGTTTACTCCATGTTAAAAACTAGAGGGTAGACATTTCGATGTTTCACATTTAAAAGTTCTTTACGAATAAAACTTCTTAACGGCTATTCTTTTACTAAGAAATTTTAATTTAATTATACACATATCGCACACCTAGATCAAAACTAAGACAACTCAAAAAGTCATTTTTCAATAGACAAAAAAATAAAATAATTTTTCTCCATTTTTTGTTACTAAAAATATGAAAGTAAATAACATTTTAGGTCATAAGTGTATCCTAAAATGACACTATTTGAGAACTGGGGCTATATTAGTTGCGTACATGATAGAGTATCTGAATACAATAATAACTCAAAATTCTCCTTTTTGTAGTTATCTTAGTTTTGATCTAGGTGTGCGATATGTTAATTAAAATATATATACGCTGCACCAGTTAAAATATATACATTAAAATTATATCCGTCCAGGTGCCCCGCTTCGAAAACGTACTTCAGTAAAGGTCGTGCAACTCTGACGTCACTGAACTGAAATAAGCGCGTTCAGCACGAATTAAAAAAATGTCAAACTTTAGACAATAACAAGCAGTAAGCATAGACATAGATTATGCTATTACCAACATCACTATAGTAAGTTGGCTATTTTTAAAACTAAAATTGTATGCATATATGTACATTGTCAGAAACTTGCCTGAAACCCTTGCCTCAGAGCAAATTTCTCAGTAGTGTTTTCTTTATCATATGTATTATCAATCACGCTGATTGCGAGATGCGATCGGGAATTCCTTTTTTAAATACTCACGAAAAGTCTGGTCGAGAGCTACTTGACCCATACATAACACTTACCACCACACTGGCTCCGTAGAGCCTGTCCTAACTTCATCATCGAAAAACGCGAGTCAACCGATGATGGTCTCCAAGACAAGAAACTATCAACAACCGGCTTAAGAAACAGGCGGCAGTGTACTTCAACGAGGGTATTTTCAATTTCAAATGTCGATCTCGAAAATGCTTGAACTTCAACGGTATTATATTGTAGTAAATAGTTTAATACATGCTTCCATTATATGATACTTGAAAGTGAAAATTACAATAAACTCGATTATATGATACATAGCCTGAACATATTACATAAGAAATAGAAACCAATTAGTCACTATAGTGAATTCTTGTCACCTCACATGTACCCTCTCTTCTTACGGGGTCTCTTATTATGGTTTAATATCTTTATCAATTCCCCTATAAACCTTCTGGAGAGTGAGGGACCCATTCCGCATGGCCACGTCTCCCAATCCAGTAAGGTTAATTATCGTTCATCCAGTTTGTTACCGCTGCAGAGTATTAAGCAGAGACACTGTCCTGTTGGAGCCACTCAGGGCAACTTTCGCCTAACACTGCATGTCATGGGTCAATTTCGCAAAACACATCGATATGCGCATCGTTAATGATGAAACCGCATTGAAAATATTTTAATAAAAAATATACATACTACCTTATGTATCCAGACTTTATGCCAATACTTACAATGTGTAAATTTTATCACAAGATAATATAAAAATGTAACGAAGTATGTACAATATAATATTTTATATCAAAAAATGGACATTTCATGACGATTGTCTCAATTTGGTTAGTGTTCGTTCCTTATTGTTCAACCCCATCCAAATACGTTTAATAATTAAATGATTACAAATTTTGTAAGACTCTTAGATTTTTGAATATTATTTTTGTTTTACCTTCAGGTGGATACTGCTCTATGGGAAGGTTAGCACCGTAGACCATCGTACTGATTCTTTTTTTTGCTGCTTTATTGACAGAGGGCTGAATGGCCTCCATTGGCTCCAATAATACTTCTTGTGATACACACTGAAATTTATAGAAATAAAGAAACTGGATGATTTCTTGATGAGGAATTGAGGAAGCTTTTATTAGCTCTAAGCAAAGCCTTTTAAATGTCATTCTGTTAGAAAACAGCATAAGTAATGACTCCGTATCAGGTGATTCATTTCTAACTCTACCAATTCAGTAGGTAGCAACTATATGGCTTGAATACAACGATAGATTAAAACAGTGGCTAGCAATTGTAGTAGCAATAAATGACCCAGCAGAGGATTACAGATGGCGTCGCGTGGTAGCAACGTAATTATGGATTTTTGCTTGTATGTAGTGTACGCCCCTGGTATCAGTAAGTATAATTTGATGATGAAAGGTATTACATAGGTGATAACAATAGTTTTGTACTGAAACTGTCGTGAAGTGAAGTTGTACAAACGGATATATAAAAAACTAACTATTCGGGCTCAATCAAACGATCACAGTAAAGCGGGAGTTATATGCAATCCAAACAGAACCAATATCTACATCAATATATTTTTCTTTTTATATTTTACCTAAAATAGTACATGACAATTGTGTAAGATAATTTTAAAATATTTGAGAAGGAAACGGAAGGAACAATTGACAAAAAATAGGTTTTTACAATGTTATTGATTGAGGTTGAAAAAAAAGAACCAAAAAGTGCTTTACGAAAGTCCTCACATGGAGGGTGGTTTAGTATTCCAAATTTAAGGATTTTAATATTTTTAAAATATATATTAACTCCTTATATAATTAATTTGATCCTCCATGAGGATCCCTGGTATCCAAGAAGAACCAAGAGGTCAAAGGTTAAACTAAAACCCGCTGGATAACGAATAACAATAGACGAAAAAATGGGAGGTATTTGGAAGAACCTACATTTAGCAGTAGATAGAAAATAGCAGATAACTATGGATAAAATAGAAATATATAATATAGAAAACATTGCTAAAATGCGTACAAAATGAAAAAAACACTATTGTTTATATCATTAATTCATAATATATGTTTTACCAATGTACACATAGATTCAATATTTTTTTGTAAATTCGTAGATTTGTAAATCTCCAAATTTGTACGAAATACGGATCGAGTAAGATAGTTCTTTTTGCATAGCACACGCACATAGCTCAGTTTGAAATTATTCATTTTAAAATAAAGATTTGAATACATTTTTTTTTAAATCGCTCTTACGATATATGTAAATAATGTGACATACAGAATTCTCAATAATTGTTAAAGCTCGTGTCCACGATGTCAGTAAAAGTATGTGTGCACTGGATGTGTCATTCTTATGTGTCGATGATTCATATATCGCTTCACGTTGAACTTTGTACTAGCTTTTATGCGAACTCGAGTCGAATTTCAGAAAGAAATCGCATACGTGGACACGGACCATTACAGGTCTGTGTCCACGTATGTAAGGGAGGGTATAGAAACAACTCTAAGTGGAAGGGAGGGTTGCGGAGAGGGAACTTAACAATTTTGTTTGGTGAAACGCGACAATAATATTGTGCAATCTATATATCTGAGTTCAAAACTAAAGTCAGACAAGTGACGACAATACACGTTCAAGATTATTACGTTTTCACATTATTAATATAATCTTTTTTTATAACACTTTTTAATTAAAAATTAACTTGTTTTAGTGATTTTATTTATAAAAAAGTCAGACAAGTAGCTTTGAACTTAATTCATAAACACATAAGACCCTAAAAATCTGTCTTAGGTTCAAAGCGCACTTTTTGACATATTTGAGTAAAGTACCAAAATACGGTCAAATGAACCTGTCTGAGTTGAAAATGATAAATATTAAAATATTCATTAAATATATTCATTAGAAAGATATACATACAAAATCTATTTTATCCAAAAATATTGATGTTGCGCCAAGAATGTGTTCTCCTAATGATAAATATTTAGTTCAAAAGGAGTAATGCAATGTCTGTAGGTCAAAATTCGTGTCGGGTTCTTGTCATTTTTTAAAATGTCACGTGTCTGGTTTCTTGTTCTCGCGGCCTTATTTATGCTTACCCTCCTATCGGCGTCTGATTCGGATTGTGTATCCGTATCGTACATGTTGATTCGCCCTTCCTCGAGCATCTTCTTGGTGAGACTGAGGGTGGTTTGAGATTCACGCAGGGCAAACAACCATTGCTGAAATTAGAATTTTAAAATTTTTTAAATACATAGTACCTACTGCCAATTTAGAAAAATGAAAAAAATAAATTTGAAATGATTTAAATGGGGTCTTTTTGAATAAATATTGTACAATATAATATAGATATAAATCGATTCCTCATAGAGGCAACTGTTGCAACATGATTCCGAGAATTCGCTCACTATCTACATCTACATACCGCGCCAACGCCCAAATGTGGAACGTGTTCCTACGTACTTTTCATATCATCTTGAAAAGAGCATCTGAAATACTTAGTATGTATACGCCCCAATGAGCAGCCTCATTCGCAGTTTAATACACACGGAATAAATCAAATAATATTCATGAACAAATTAACGATTATTATTTGACGTAAGAGTAAAAACAGTGAACAACGCATATACTCACTGCAAATCTGCCTATAGCTGCCCGACCGACACCGACACCAGCTAACCACAACGTGTGTTTTTATTAATTGACTGAGTACTCGTACATCCTGAATTTTGTCTATCTGCTATATATATCAATACGCATTTGTCTACTATTTTTATCGTTAAGTTTTACAATTCATCATGTGAAAATTGACAAAAACCAGAACCTAATAAAACATTACCAAAAATGGTTATACAGTCTTTGTTCTGTAAGTAAGAGCAACCTTTCTGATACCTGATACTTGCATCATTCATACACAACAATGTCATTTAAATTCTGTTCCTTCTGAGCCAGATGCCCAGCCCATCAAATTCGCTGCATTCAAATTATCGTTGTGTAATTAAATTGATTGTACACTGGTGCCAAAATGATAGTGAGGGGAAACGTTAACATGCTATTCCTCTTCTGAGGGTCGGCTCTAATTAGTATTTTACAACTTGACCGGCATCACTGTGCGCGTGACACAAATGTGGGGCTCTAGCGCATTACATGGTAAAAACATCAATAAGGATAAATAGAGTTTATTTTATATAAGAAGATAAGTAATGTTTGAAAAGTAAGAACGACGATTAAAAAATTAAAACAACCTTGGTCTGGTTATTTTGACAAAAACGGTGATTTAAAAGAATAATTTTAATATTAGATGTAGATATAAATAAAGTAATTCAGTCTGTCGTAAAAGCTAACAAACCTTGATGGTAGGATTGGTTGGTTCTTTCGGGTTAGAAGGTTCGTAGAGACAGAAGTAAGAGATGGCCACATCTGTTTCATCCACCACCACGGCGATCAGGAAGTTTAGTTCTTTTACCCCGTCCTTCATCACGTATTGAGGGTACAAATATACCCGATTCATTAGAATTTGAGGTCTAAAAGAAAAATAAATACTTAAATATATTCAGCATCAATACATTCATTCAAATATAACAATATCATTTAATATAATGTACCAAAATATAATAGTATTCAATCGAAGGATTTCAAAATAAATAAAAATATATTTATTCAATTAATTAAATAGTACTCCAAGCAATGTCAAATCAAACGTCACAGATATCGCTTTAAGCACTTAGAACGATACATTTCCTCAATTTTAGTCAGCTCAAGCTGCGACAGGTAGTCAGGAAGTTAGGTAACATCATTATTATTATTGTGAGCGATTAAATATGAAACTTTAAGAATTCTTTAAAGTTATAGTTTTAAATCATTTTCATTAATCCTTATTTAAGTTTTAATCGAGGGCAGTAGTTGCAAACTCACCAATCTCCATATTTTTTTATTTAGAAAAAAAATGACAGGAGCTTGAAGGACTTCTAAATACGAATTATAATCCGTATAATCTGGTTAAAAATACTAAATAAGTGCAACGCCTTTTCTTCTTCTAAACAAATGCTAGCTTTTATACTGGCGGCCATTTAACCTATTAGCTGCCCAGAAAGATCGTACGTGATACCACCATATTGACGCCAAAATTCTCAGGCTAGCTTTATAGAATTTTATTTTTAAGAAAATCCACGAAATATCATAAACGTCCATCGACCTCGATTTCGCACGGTTTTGAGATGAAAAAAGTTGATAAAAGGGAAAAAATAAAAAGTTGATAGCGTTGTCAGACCATAACACGTAAAACATTATTATTTATTTTATATTTGTTTTTTGGAAGGTCGACATCAGATCTTTTTAATATTATGTGTTTAATGTGATGCTTAAAACAACAAATATTAGCACTCCACATCACAACTACGCACATATTACACATCCCACTTATATAGCACTAACAACACGCATATTGGGCCCAATACTGCCTAACGGCGCACTCACTGTATTTATAGTAAAACGCTCGTATATTCATTTTAATTAATAACCAAAAAATAATATCTTATTCACTTGAATTACTTGGCAACAAAAACGAGAAATATCGCGAAATTACGTCAAAATCTAGCCGACAATTTACTCAAATTGGAACGTTCCAGATACTTTCCAACTTATTGAATCCTTCTCCAACTTATTGAATGAATTATCGGACTCTGCGGTAGTAACGAGCATATTAGGAATGTCCAAAAAGTCAGCAGTCTCCACTAACGAAATAAAATAAAATAAAAATAAAACCAAAAAACTTTTCGAAAATTTGATAACTGTAAAAATATCAGCACTTTGACGTCGACATGAGAGTTTGTGTGTTAAATTTTCAAAATAAATGAAATTGCCACTTTTTTTATGGTATAAAATAAATCTGGCAACCCAAAAGTGAGCGCCACTGTCAATTTTGTATGGAGGAAAAATAACGATTTTTACAGTTGATTTCATACGTAATTTATGATGTTCTTGAGTTGAAACAGATTTCTATGGGGGTGCCGTACGATGTAACTACTGGAAATAATAATTTGGTTATAGATCGGATCCGCGGCGCTGGTGATATGCATTTTTTACCGTGAGAAATAGATGCTGCGAACTGTCACGTGGGTGTCTCTCTCTGTCGCAAGTTTTCGACGTAGGCGGCCAAGGAGTTAAATTTCAGAGTAGCGAAGACTAATATAAAATGGCGGCGGGAAAAATCAACTGATTTTTCAATTATTTTCAATAATTGATATTGTATGATCAATTCACATTAAAAAGAGCTAAGTTAAATTATTTATAAATTAACACAATGTATAAAAAGTATAAGAGTAGACAAGTGCATTAAAAGTTAAATATATTTAAATAATGGAGTTTGCTGACTTTGTGTTAGTGTTAATTTTCAATATGACAAGTAAATAATTAAAACAAACCATTAACATCCTCTCTATCACCAGGGAGTAACATCTATCTATTACGCATTAAAACATTTTAAGAATCAACATCTTCTGTTATTCTTTCATAAAATTATAGTACTATCATTGAATACTTCGATCAATGATTGCTATAAAAACAGTACCAAAGTTACTTACTTTAATATAAAATATGATGCAAATACAAATAACGGTATCTTAGACCTTAAGCCACTTTTAATACGTACACCAAAGTAAGCATTTTCTGATTTTGAATAATAAATATTAGTAGTTTTTCAATACTTAATTACTTGGATTAAATTTCACTGAAAATAAAAAATATTTCGCATTATAAAAATTCGGGGTTTTTTAAGACTTCGCAGTGCAATTTATGTTGTTTATGCCATTATGTTTAATTAAGGAAAATACATGCAGTATTATATACTGCAAAAGGAACAAATAAGAAGCGAATGTAGACATATTTGTAGAATACTCGATAGAATTAATAATGGTCGCTTCGCTTTGGTGGAGTGGGAGAGCGAAGAGGTGGTGAAGACAATATATGGAGGCAACGGAAACAAAGGACAGGAATCAGGAATACCCGCCATTAGGAGATGGTCAGGATAGAATACTGTGGCCTTCTATTTTGTCTGCCTATTCTTGTGAATAATGTGCGCTATAATAAGTTACTTACTTAACTTTGTAAATATATTGGCTACACAAAAAATGGTTTAAATGAAAAACACATATATATATAACAGTGCAAGATAAGAATATAACAGTCGAAACAAAGATTTTTTAACGCAATTTTGTTTAAATGCAAACGCTAATAACAAGAAGTAAAGTTAATGCAAAATATATGCACACATTACCACTTTTCTAACTCAAACATTGAAAATCGCAGAAAAATAAACATTAACAACATATTTTTTTGTAAAACAATTGTTTAGAAAAATATAAATATATGTACAATTAATAAAGATGAAATGGAATGATGAACTCACCTTATTACTTTTATGGCGTGGCTTTTCTTCCTTTTTGAGCCGGTTGAACAGATCAGGAATATATCCGTCAGTAAAACGCCGCGAATCTCAATCTATTGGGAAAATATTAAAATTATATTTATCTAGTTAAACGCAAAATACTAGAAATTACACACGCACTTTTAAATATGCAAAGGAATTATTAATTAGGTATATACAATATAAAACAATGTCAAAAATCACAAGTATTACACAAACCAAATCAGCCCGGCGATTAAAAAAAACCTCGATATAAACGAGTATTCCTTCAAACAATGTATACCTTCATTAATTTTTACGCTTACGCTAACAAAAGGTCGCGGGGGATTATCTAATTTAAATTTATTTATTGATAAAAAATGCGTTACATATTTCAGACTCATACATCATGACAACCCTGCATAGCATATGTTTTTCTATACATTTCTTACTCGTTGGCATCTAAAAGGATCCCTAATAACTGCAAAAATGTTCTTATATGTTAAAGTCTACCTGCGAACTTCCTACAAAATGTTAGAAATTTTCAAATGCTATTCCTAATGTTAAATTTTTAGTGTTTTTGGAAAGCCTCTGATAAATAGAGCGTCTCAACTCAATAACTTGTCTGGGCCAGGCTTTTAATAAGGTAAAAAATATGAATCAATATTATAAAATAGAAAAAAAAAATAACCTGATTCTGATTCTCATCAAATATCTAAAAATTAAGTTTTCATCTTGTTTCATATTCGAGATACCATCTTTCGGCGTTTTTCGGTAATCATTATCAAAGCCCATCTTCTATGACCACTTTGTTTAAAAAATCTTGAAATAACTAGTCCCAAAAAGTGAATAATTGGACGCTTGTCTACGGGTTCATAATTTCAATTAACATTTACGAATTTGAAAACATATGTAAATATACAGAATAAACAAAACGTAAAGTTTTCAGCAGGTATAAATTTACAATTAACATACCTTAAAACAAAAAATTTTTAGAACAATATTACAAAAATACACAATACTTTAAATGATTTTTTTTATCTGTTAGGCAGATCTTTATTTCCGCCTTAAAGTTTGAAAGTCTTGGAGAAAGGATACCATTTAATTTATTAAACAGATTAAAATATTTGTGTTTAAAAATTATACATAGTAAAATGATTTATGTATTATTTAAAAATGTCACGATTAAAATCTCAATTTCCTCTTACGAACCTGTACGAATGATCTAATATCTATAATAATCTGAAAGTAGAATGATTTGAATTGTGAGTAAGATTAACACTGTAGTCGTTTTAGAACATTTCATGATTTCATTTAGTTTATTTTCTTTTCTCAACATTTGTAGACTGTCGTGCGTTGATGTTACTGTATATATTATTCACATTTTTAAGAGAACCTTAGACATAAGCAATTTTTTGTTCTGGGTAAACTGACACGAACAGTTACGAGAAACCATTTAAAAACAGTATAAAATTATCGCAATTAAGGGGGTGCTATTATATGTATTTGAAATAAGAATCTTACTTTATCAAGAAATGTTAATAGTGATGGTAAATCGTTGTTTAAACCGTTATTGTGACTGTGATTGTGTTCGATTGTAACGATAATTGGCATTTTAACTGTTGATGGTTTCATTTCTAATATACCAGTGACTACTCGAAGAATTACGAATAATCACATACCAACCATCGTACAGTCGAACTCAATCACAGTCGCAATAACAGTTTAACTACCACTAATAATTAATATATTTTTTATTTATTATCTTAGTTTTATTAACCACAATTGAGTTTAAAAAACATCTACCGGAATAAAATACAATTTACATTAGAAATGGAAAATAATTCTACCCTAAATTTTTTGGATCTAACATTGATTAAAAATAATAATAAAATTGAGTTCAAAATTTTTAGAAAACCAACTTTTACAGATACTATCATACACAATGAATCTAATCATCCATTATCACATAAACATTCAGGGTTCCACTCCATGATACATCGTTTAGTCAATATTCCTATGTCAATATCCAATTTCAATATTGAATTGAATACAATTAAAAAAAATAGCAGTTAATAACGGGTATAATACATGTTTGATAGACACTATTTTAAAAAATAAATTAAAATCAGTTTTTATATAAATCACAGATAAAACATAATGATAATAATGATAATTGGCGTAAGATTTTATACATAAATAACTTTTCGAAACAAATATCTAAACACCTACCACGAGACATTATACCAGCATTTTACACAAATATATATGTATAGGAAATTTACTCAAATTCTAAAGACAAAGATGATAAATTTAACAATTCTGGCGTCTATAAACGTAGTTGCAAGGATTGTGCTGCATTTTATATTGGTAAAACGGGTGGAAATTTTAATATAAGAGTAAAGGAGCATTTGAGATGTTTGAACAATAGTGGGTTTTCAGAATTTGCTAATCATTTGATAGAAAATAGTCATGGTTTTGATAAAAAATTGGGATTGTCAATTTTGCATATAAACGGTGTAGGTCACAAATTAAATAATTTGGAATCGTTGGAGATAAATAAAGCATGTAAAAGTAATCAGAAAATTCTAAACAGCCAACTAAATTTAACTACGAGTCCTATTCTAAATTTTTTTCCTAAAAATTATTCGACTAAATTTGTATTGAGCGGCAATTTGAGTTAGGTACTAAATTTATTTTTTAAATAATTGATGTTTTTTTTTAAAAAAAATTAAAAATAGATTCTGGTGAAGAAACAATGCTATATTTTTAGTTAGTTATGACATCCTGAAGAAGGAAAAGGTGTTTTCCGAAACCGGTAGATGTTTTTTAAACTCAATTGTGGTTAATAAAACTAAGATAATAAATAAAAAATATGAATTTTAACCACCAAGTTAATATTGCTAATTTTAAAAGTAATAATTAATGTGTTGATATTATACGCAAATGTTTCAGATTCCATTTTAATATATACATTTCAGATTATATTGCTGTATTTTTTGAAAGAATTGTTAGTTTAATTTTACATTTAAATTTTGATATTAAATTAATATCCCATTTGTGGAATTAAAATTCAAGATTTAAGATGTAACGATATATCCACGAAGAGTGGTGAATCTAGCAACAATCAAATTTCATTAAAGTGCATAATTCTACACGTGGTATTTGAATTTCTCCAAAATATTAATACTTCATTAATTAAATATGAATATGAAATACGTCAACTAGTACTTTCTATATATGTATATTATTTTCTCATTTATCATTTAGGGGAGTAGAGAAAAATATTATTACATGAGTAAACAGTATACAATGCATACATGTTGAATGTGAGACTTGCATCATTTAAATCAAAAAATTTTTGATTTCTACAATGATAAATGTGAAAATGTCAATACAATCCTTCTGTAATATTACAAGTATTGACAGCTTTCGCTATGTGTATATATATATATATATATATATATATATATATATATATAACGTTCCGTACGCAGTCACTCGAAGGCGAAGAGCGAAGGAAACGAAAAATGAAGTGTGTGAGTTTAAAGTCGCTCATGCAACTGAACATCGAACACTAGAGAAGTATTATGACAGTTTCATTCTATAAATACAAAAAATAGGCTGAAGTAGAAAGTTTTAAGTACTTTTATAAGGATAAATATAAGTATAAATAAGATTGTAAAGTATTTCTCTCAAAACCACTAAAACGGTCATAAATTATTATATATTGTTCGTAATGTACACATTTTTACGGTTAACAAGAAAACATATAGTTACAATCCAGTACACGCGTTCCGTGTACATATATATATGTACACGGAAAATATATATATATATATATATATATATATATTTACGTTGGTTTTTCTTTTAAATGAGAAATTATCTTGGTTAGAAAAAAAGTATCGTCTTGCATAGTAATAAATAATAATAAGGCTTTAATAAAAGAATAAAAAATATGCCAAACCAAAAAATGTGGAGTAGCCTAGAAATAATGAGATAATTGTAGTAATTGTAATTCCAAACCAGATTATAACTAAAATCAAGAGATTATATGAAAAACTACTATATAGCGAAGTCAACGTGCAATCGATTTAGATGCGGATGATATATAGGACAATGTCGTCTACGAATACGAAGGAGGCAAATGCGAAGCCGGTATTGAACAAGGCGTTGACGATGTTGATATCGTTTGGGGATTGTTCATGTGAAGTTATAAGTAAGACGGTATCTCGTTAGGGACGATGAAAGTAGAAATTAAGAAAAGTAGAGTAGGCACGTTTAATGAAACCGTTTTATTTCTGGTATGTATAATAATGTATTTGTATCTTATAGAGTTTCGTATGATGAATTGAAAGCAATTTATTTGATATAAATCGGATAACAAGCAGCAAACGTTCCGTACGCAGTCACTCGAAGGCGAAGGGCAAAGGAAACGAAAAATGAAGTGTGTGAGTTTAAAGTCGCTCATGCAACTGAACATCGAACACTAAAGAAATATTATGACAGTTTCATTCTATAAATATAAAAAATAGGCTGAAGTAGAAAGTTTTAAGTACTTTTATAAAAAAAAATATAAGTATAAATAAGATTGTAAAGTATTTCTCTCAAACCACTAAAACGGTTATAAATTATTATATATTGTTCGTAATGTACACATTTTTACGGTTAACAAGAAAACATATAGTTACAATCCAGTACACGCGTTCCGTGTTATCAGTATTGAAAAAGTACACGTTTCATATTCATGAGTTGCATTTAAAGTCACGCTACATGTTTTAAAAATTATGATGTATTTTTTTAACTATTAACAACATTAATAATAAAATGTCATTATTTTCGTGGTACGCAATTTCCATAATTGTCATAGAAATAAATTGGTTGCAAAGCGGTTAAAAGTTAGTGTAAGATGCTTGTAAGCTAGTTATTTGCGCTAGTATAAAAAATGGCATATTTTTTTAATTACCTTTTGCTCCTTATCCTTGAATTTGAGCTCGCCCTGCAGAATGACCGTCCGGTGAAATCTGGGATCGTAGTATGGAATTTTGGTCTTCAAGTTCAAATCGCAGTGGAACTTTAATACTTTTTCTACGTCTTCGTCTTTTGAATCCTAATAACAAACGCAAAAATAAGAACAATAAAAACAATTATCATAATTATTGTAGTAAATATAGTGATATTAATGTTTGGAATAAATAAAAAGTGACAGAATAACTGGCAGAAATATCAGATGATGTCTTGTAGTTCCATGTGCTTGATATGAAATTTATGCCAGTTATTCTGTAGCTTTTTATACATTCCAAACTTTTATATCGTTATGCGTACTACAATATAAACAAAGATATTAATTAATCTAAAATAAATCTTGAAAGTTTTGAATATTAATTTTTTTATTTCTTCGGTGGAGTTTGGTTCATTGATCATTAGGTGAAATGGCGCTGTATAAATTAGAGTAATAAAATAAATCTATTTAATACAAATATGTTTTGAAAAATCATAAATAACACCAAATATGTTCAAATTAATACCACAACGTCATAGCTTTCGATGTTCTCTATCAGGGCGTCCATTATATCAAGCTCCTGCACGTAACGTATTTTTCGGTCCACAGAGGAGATATACTTCGTGCAGTTGAGTATGATGGTCTTCAGAGTGCATTTGTCAATACCAGGATCAGTCTCGCTGTCGATTGCCTTCAGTAGGAGCGAGTATTTCGTGAGGCGTTGCATCGGCTTAACGAGGAGATCAGAGAGCTTCAGCCTAAAACACCAAAACGCATGATCAAAAATGACAGAATGATCAAAATAAATTTTATTTTTATATTTGTATCTACATCGTGTATCTTTTTAATTAAGACCAATAGGGTATTAATTAAAATTAATTAAAAAAATTAAATTAGGGTCGAATATTAATATTGTTGTACTAAACATTAATAGTGTGATGAAATATTAACAAACAACTTGCATATTTTGTATTGTTAGTCATGCGAACCTTATTATGTACAGAGACGCAGATTGTTCTGAGACAAGCCCTACCTATTGAGGCAAACAGAGAATCTTTAGTACTTTTAACAAATTTTAATATCAATTTAATTACTGTCGTTTTTATTTAAAGTCGATGGTTAGGTTAGAATTTTTGTAATTTTAAGCAAGAAGTATTTTTTTAATTAGGCAAAATCAAAAATCTGGTAACTATTGTGGTAGTTAGTCATTACAATAGGTTTAGTATTTATGGCGCACCACTTATTTTTGTAAAAAGTCACTGCTAAACATTTGAATTTCGGATAACCCTTAACGCTCAGTGGGTTGCTAGTGGTGTTCCCTAACCGTAGGTTCCGTTTGGACTAATACATTCATTTTCGTATGCTGTTAAGATAATTACCTGTTACATTCTTTCTGTGACTCACACCATGTTAAATACGCTGTATAAATGGGGTTCGTCTCTACCAAGTGCCGGGTGTAAACTTGAATGCGACCCTGGTTTTCCACGTATTCTGAGTATGGGTGAAAAATACCTCGGAAATTGTGGAAAATGTCGTAGAGGGCTTGAGGATTGAAGCTGTAAATAAAATGTCATAAATAAAATTCAAACAAAAAATGCATCTAAAAATGAACTGGTACGTAAAGATCAAACGTTCGGGCTAAACTTTCATTATTATAATTTAAAAAAAAATGAATTCATTGATGTTTTTGCACTATCAATAATATTAAAAATATAAGAAGTCGTTGATATCTTTTGTTTTTATGTCAAGTATGTATAAACGAATGGGTAACCCAACCCATAAATGCTTTGTAAACATATAATAATTTCAGTCCAGTGTAAAATCAATAGCGGATGTTCTAAATGTGCAGGTTTTTCTTACCGTTTGACCCCTGCTTCCGCCAGCATAGGGTATAGGGTCTCGTTCCAAAAATGAAGATTTATGTTTAAAAGTTCGGGTAGATTTAAAAAAATCTTATCAACATCGATTTCAACCAAAATGTTTTCTTTTTGTAAAGCGAGGGCCACGGCTAAAAAGACCTGTAAAAATGATTTTATTATGTAATAATATGGTGTAGTATACAACATAATAAATACGTATAAAATATTATATGTCCATTTAATTGTAATTTAATAATTGTAGTTCCTTAAAGAAAATAAATATTATTGGCCTGTGTATTAATAAATGTTGAATCACATTTTATCAGGAATTAAATATTATAAGAATAACAATATCGATATGGTATCGATGGTCCAAATCGAACGCCAGATTTAAATTTCGCTCCATTTTTTGTTTTGCAATTGATAACTTGATTATTTATTGAAACTTTAACAGTTATAATAAATGATTAATCCGATCATTCTGACCATTCTCATCGCCGGCAGTTTGCCAGTTGGTTTGTACAGAATCATGAAGTGAACTATCAATTTAGTGGAAAAATCATCTTCAGTGATGAGTAAATGCATTTTCAACTCGGCAGTTTCGTAAACAAACAAAATTGTCACATATGGGGCTCGGAAATATATTACGTAATTCATAAGAAGTAAATGCAACTCCGAGTGAGTCACTGTATGGTGTGGATTTTGGGCAGATTTTCTGCGTGTTAGGCCCATAATTCTAAAGTGACAGTGGAAATGCGATAACTATGAATGGCGATCGTTACCGTAACATACCGTAACACGGAGTTTTTTTGGCATTAACTGAAATCCGATGTGTTATCGATGAAATTGATCAGAGATTGTGCGAAATTTAAATAGAAAATTTTGTGAGAAGAACCAAGATTTGACCAATTATAATCCAATCCTAAAATCAATAAAAACGTAGGTTTATTTCTAATTTAAGTCCGGCGTTAAATTTGGTTCATCCTATTATTATAATACCGGTTCAACTACATATGAATGTAAGTTTTCTTTGTATAATAATAAGAAAACATTCTAATACAAAACTCACCTCGACTATAGTTCTAATGTTGCAGATGTATGCAGCTTCCGTACTGATTAATTCAAATATTATTCGCTGTCGACGCAATTCCTTCTGGTCATCGAAATCTAACAAACCAGATATCATTATAAGAACATTGCTATGATAATGTACGTATATAACATGACAAAATATTATAAAATTACGTCGATTAGTTAGTTACCTAACGGATACAATTTCATATTGATGGACGTAGAAAATCAGTTCACAATTTTGAAAACAAAAAGAGATATTGTTTTTATCGGAAACAGTAATGTCTATTAAAAAGGCCGCTTTGATAGAATTATAATATAATTCATATTATCATTCCGAAAATATGAATGATCAAAAAAATTAATATTTTAAAATCTAAAAAAACTTACTATGTAAAAACACCTAAATTTTTAAAATTGATTTATTATTAAATCCTCTCAAGAATCATATAAATGTTGGTGTCTATATATTATTTAATACTTTAAAGATAACGATTATTCTAGTTGTCGAGTAAATTTAACTACTAAATCTTCTCACAAAAATGCTTTTATCTCAGAGTTTTCCGTGAGATGTGAAATTTAAAAAGTTAATATTTTATTTATTGCCTGTACTGTACTACGACATACAGTCCTCAGCTAGTATCACAACAGCGCTATTCCGTGTGCGAAGGTGGTTCGAATAAAAAATATAAACGTCAAAACTTATTATCGTGATCACCATCATAATCATCAACTGACTGGTCGGTCGAGGGACTCGACCTTCTACTCTCGACTTTCTATTGTCAGTAGACTGCCCTTTCAGTTACCGGATCAGATCACCGGTAATAGAAATGCCAAGTTCAAACCGAGTTCGAGTATCTAGTTGTTATTTTTATTCAAATAGCATTTCTTCAGTGACATATTGATTCTTGTTTAACCATATCGGGTGTGTGAGAGGTGTCGCCCTAATAGCAGCTCATATACACCAACTCTTTGGTTTTATAGTCATATTCGAGGTTTTAAAAAGTAGGGTTATGGTCATGGTGTAGACGATCGTTTTATGAATGTATAGTCTATATCAATCATGTCAAATTAAAAACTTACCTGTTGGATCCATGATATCTTCGAGTTGCATGTCTTGTACACTGATCATTAGTTTTGCCGATGCTTCTGGCAGGGAGAGTAGTCTCAGGTTCGGTGGCAGCTTGGGACGGACAAAATTCATTTGTTCCAGTTTCACCATCAACCGCTCCATCATCAGAGCGTCCGCCTAGGAATACAAATTCCAAGTTTTTTAAAGGACCATTCCGTATGAAATGGTCCACAAATATTATAAATGAATAGTTACCTGAGTATTTTTAAAAATTCTCATATTTAGTGTATTTTAGTTACCATTTCATATGACCGCAAAAAATATAATTTCATATTTGTTTTTATCATTGATTAGGTAATTATTATCCAAAATATTTTATAATTTAAACACAATATAAAATAAGATTGAATGAAATCACATTACATTTTAAAGCGATTTTTCAGAACATACCTAGTTGCTTGATAATTAAATAAAACGAAATAGATAAATCACATATGAAGAAACATCTATCTATAGAAAAAGTATAGCATATACATAATACCAAGAACTTTCTATTGCCGGTAGAATAGTTCACTAATTAATACATAGTTACCCTATGAATTATACAAATTAAATAAATCAATTAGAAAATATCTATCTTTCGTAAAAAATAATTTGTCGCTATCGGGGTGCGAACCCGGAACTTTTTCCATTAGGTTTTCGTAATATTTGACACTTGTATTTGAAATGAATATTGAAATTTATGATTTTTTATTTTTTATAATTGATACATCAACTTTTAAAAAGCAATCAACTTTATATGGCAATGAATCCCAAATACTTTTGGGTAATAGACGCTAGAAGATGCCAGACTGAATTGATTTTTTCGCTGTATCTTTCCAAATGATTTATCTAATTTATTTTACCATTATAAATTTATTAATTACTATTTATTAACTTATTTTAAAAGTCAAATTTTTTATCGAGTCTAGACGACAAAAAATGGCACCATGAAAAAGGCTGAAGGCAGGTTGACGATATTATCATTGAATAAGTTCTTTCTAAGTGGCAGTAGTCAAGAAAACTAACAGCAATTATAAAATGAGGATTAGTTGCATACTCCGGATATATTCTCCGTATTGAGAAATATAATCTCTTACTACTCATTGTGTTGGGGAAGAAAGATAAAATGTTCCAGGGTCACCCTGTAGCGCTAAGAGAGCATACAGAGTATCAACAATGAAATAACTTCAATGAATAATATTGTTTTTGCCCAGTCAGAATGCTGGCCTTTGACAACAATCTTTGAATGAGGACTTAAACTACAATTATAATAGTTCTTTTAAAAAAATACTTAGGAAAAAGTAAAAAACAAAAATTATTATTATAGGATACCCCAGTAAAATCTATATTTTTCCTCCTCTATCATTATAACCTTGTGTGTTATTTTCATCTTAATTGGTATCGGTACTTGTCTAGGAGCCTTTATAATCTTTTTTGAGATGAAAAGATATTAGAGGCGTCGAGTATCGATCTCGGTACCTCTGATATAATTAAATTATTATAATTAAATTAAACGATTACATTTATGTAAAAAAAGGTAATTTGTAAAAAAGTCATAATATTAATAAAATGCTTAATACATTTTTAAATGGCTCTTTTCAAATAATATTTGTAGATATTGCTGTTGTTTTAATTCCCACCACCAGGCATTTGTCAGACATTCGGTTCCCCGCCAGAGAGATTTAATTTAACTTCTTGAACAGAATTAATAAATGTTTTATCCGAACCAGAAAACACACAACATGCAAGGGTGCATATCTGAGACACGCATCGCGGTTTGTTTGTAGTGCATTGCCGGATATTCCCAGCGTAGCGCTGCCGTTGCGATGTTGCGTAGGCGCAATGATTTCCTTCATGTGTTGACTCACCACATGCGATATTAGAGACATCATCACCATCACATAGTGTGGCCATCTTATAGTGAGTGCTTGAAATGTTCAAGACAATAGATCATCACCATCACATAGTGTGGCCATCTTATAGTGAGTGTTTGAAATGTTCAAGACAATAGATCACCCCGCCGATTGTAAGATACTGTCCGTGATTCCTTCCTCGAATGCACATTCATCGCCATGCGTGTCCTGCTTTGGCGTCAAGTGATTTCCATAATTTCCTTCATCTGAAGCGGTTCCTTGGTGGTAAGTAAGCGTTTTGATGACGATGATGAACTCAAAGACGGAGTATAGACAAGGGTTTCATCCCAGGCGGCGTCGTTCTATGGTGAAGGTATACAAAAATTGGTGCCCCATTATGACAGTGTCTTAATAATAGTAGCGTCCGAAGAAAGTAAAGTGTTGTAAAAATTATGTACTTTTTAAAAAAAAATCCATTACCTGCTTAATAAACACGCCTCGTATATGCGATTATATATACACTTTTTTAATGGAGATTTAAACATTTTTTTGGCAATTCATTAAATTAAAAAGAATGCAAGGTGTGCCGATTTTCATGTTTGGTCATGTTTTAAAAGGTCAATTCAATGTTTTAAAGTAGAAGTTATGACCGATGTTACATTATGCCCGTTACATTACAAATATTTATTGAAATTAGTTAATCTTCTTGATAATATAATTATATTTTTTATTAAGATATTACGATTTCAGAATATAGTCCTGTGGTATTTTTAATACAAATTTAATGTATCACCAAAAATAATGTACAGAAAAAATTAATTTATTGAAAAAATATTTTGGTTGCTACCGGGATTCGAATCTGGATCTTTTCCTATTCGGTTAAATGCGTTACCATTTCGCGATATCAACCGATTAGGTTTTCGACAAATTTAGAAATTATATTCTGTAGTCTTTATAAATGATACCTACTACGTCTATTATTCCATTTTTAAAAGCATTCAACTTTATACTCATATTGCAATAAATCTCAATGAATCAGAATGAAAAAAATCCAGATATATTTATAGATAGATTTTTTCTGTTCCTAATTGATTAATATAATTTGTATTTTAAGTAATAACTTAACGTCCATCCAGTGTCGCGGTTACCCTGGAGCCGGGTGGGTGAACCAGGATTTAAACCTGTGGAGGCGCGGAGGACTGATATGAACGACGCAGGGATTTAGAAGAGCCATTTTTTTTTTGAATGACTATCATGATCTTGTCATCACCTAAACAAAAACAAAACTGTTCAAAGACAAAATACAGAAAAGTTAACTTATCGAAAAATATAGTCGTCTCCGGAACTCGAACTAAGAACGCTGACCAGTCTTAAGTCACATTGAAAATCATCCGATTTTGTCAACACATGTTTTTAAAGTGGTTAACATAAAGTAATTTTTAAAGAAAACGCATTCTTATTGTTAGTTGCAATTTTTCAAAACATAAATCTGTAATATTTTTAATACTAATTAAATGTATTAATTAGAAAGATATACATATAAAATCACTTTATCGAAAAAATATTGTTGCTGCTACCGAGATTAGAATCTGGATCTCTTCCTATCCGAAATGTATTAACTGATTATGCTACATAAGTATTTAATATAAATGAATTATTAATTAATTCTGGCGTCTCCTATCGGATTTTACTCAAAGGTGTTTGAGGCTCCGTTAATATAAAGAAGGTGACTTTCAAATAATGGAACGACACATCAATTTGAAAGTGCAACATGTAAGTTCGAAAATTTGTCGTCAACTCTCTGTGTTGGTGTAGCATAATCAGTTAATGCATTTCCCTGGATAGGAAGGGATCCAGGTTTCAATTCCGGTAGCAACAACAATATTTTTTTCGATAAATTGATTTTATATATCTCTCTAATTAATACATTTAATTTGTATTACAAAATAATTCGTCCAACTTGTTGCTTTACCTCAATTGATTTGAAAAAGTCAGAATTTCAAACAAAAACTAACAATAATTATAACTGCGGCAACCCATACATTTAAATAGGTTGTACGTAATTATAAATTTATTGCAGTTATTAGTTATGAGTTATTAAGTTGAAATATTAGAAAATAGTTTTTTATAATAATCATAAACGTAGAAAAATGAATTTACATAGTATGATTGGTTAAGGAATTTTTCCAGTAAGATAATGTTCAGGGTTCGAGTCCTGATGGGACTTGTGTATTATTTCAATAAATAGGTTTTTCCATCCATCCATCCATCCATCTAATTTGTTTTAATTAAAATTGTGTACAACTTGTTTGAAAGTAAGTTTATGTAACGCAAAAAAAAAAATCAAGTAATTTTTTAAAAATAAAAGGTGAATGTTAATATTTTACAAATTAGTTGCGAATGAATGTTTAACAAAGAGATCTTTCAACAAAAGTCACGTAGTGCCCACGTGTCACTGAATTACAATGTGATGGACATTCCACAGCTTGCAATTCTCGTTCGCTTGAACGCTAATCCACAAATTCTATTTTGAATTTTAAATCACGTTTTACTAGGAATATTTTTCATAAATATTTCAATATAGAAAATCAACGTGCATTTTTGCGATAGCTAACGGTAATTTAATAAAATTGTGAAAAACCAATAGCACGTGTACAAAAAATATTTTAATTAAAAAGCGAATGAACCATGATATTCTCTGGTACCAAAATATTGATTTATTGAGAAAATAAGCATTTTTATACTGACGTTATTTTAGGTCTATTATATAAAAAAGATTTTATGCTTATTAAAAAAGATATTAATAGCAGAAATATTGTCGACTTGTATATATCGATACGGTGTACATAAATATATCCACACTATAATTGTGCTACGTTATATCTTAATTTACTATAGAATTTACTATAGAAATCCGCCAGATGGCAGTAAAGATTACCAAAAAGTAATAAAGAGTAGTAATATTCATTTACAATATTCGGCGCTGGGCCGTAGAAGGATTGTTTATTTAAAATGTAAGATTGTCCTAAGTGGGCGCATTTATCATAAATAGCACTTTTTCTTACTAGAAATTAAATCAAAGCACACTAACATTTTACTCGCTCATATGCTAGTTTCAATTTGATCGATCTCAAAGGTTGATTTGTAGCGGTTGCATTATTCTACTCAAGCGGCAATATTCATAGCTGGCTTCCCGCTTAAATCTGTAATGTCCTTTGTGTGCTTTCCATGCGACTCTGTGTACACGTGTACACGAGTCAATATTGGAGTTGGATATAAATTACAAATAAAATATATTAATTTTAGTGGTCGATTGGTTGAAATACTCACATTTGGTTGATCAATGATTTGGATCTATTTTTGTAACACGGGCATGGTTAGATAGTTGATTAAATGCGAGGGAAAATATTGAGTTCTAGCATAAGTTAGTAGGCTTTTTTATTTTTTAGGCAAGAGTTCATTGAATATATATTTTTTTGAAATACATCAATGTTATTTAATGGCAAAATTTTTTATTTAATTCGTTTTAAATTTGTTGAAAGATTGTGTTAATTGTGGGTTAAAAATGGTACAAAAAAAAATCTATTTCGACATCCATTCACGTGCATTCAGTGGGATAAAGAAGTCGTCAAAAGATCGGTTGGAAGGTTATTCCATGCCCGCCTTATTCTCCTTATCTTGTTGAATCAGATTTTTATCCATAATCTCAGAGGAATCATCTTAAATAACAAAACAATGGCACTCATCCCCCTTCCCTTGGCCACCCGACCTCCTCCACGAGATGTAAATGTCACCCGTTTAAAATGAAATTAATAGTTACTCTTCAAGACTGGGTAAACCCCACTCCCGTGTATATCACATTCCCATCAGATATTGCGGGGCTGCGCCAAACAAAAGTATTTCCCTCCTAAATCTCTATTTTAAATTATAACTGAATCTGAATTCCGGGCAGCGCCGGGTACTAACCGCGAGTATGCTATAAAGTATGCTTTTCACTATAAGAATCTAGTTATTAGCAAAAGCGCGCGTGGACACGTAACACGAGACTAACAGATGTACATTCCATTGATGATACGAGGTTATCCGGAAAGTAAAGATCTTGCAACATTAAAAATTATTTTATTTTAGAATTAAAAAAATAATAATTCAGTACTTCAATCTGTTTTTTCACATAATCGCCTGTAACATATGTTTACGAGCTTTGTTGCAGTTTCGCTATTTTAGTCGTATCAAATCGCCAGTCCATTTCACCGATAATTGTTGCAAATCTAAAACGTTTTTAGGGACACTTTAAATTTAGAAAAATTGTGAAAATCGTGGTGGATGATGAAAAACTTCTCAAAATTTTGAATGTCCTCAGCAGCAGTTAAAACGGAATAAATGTTTATAGTTTAAACTATATATTCATGTTAAAGACTCTCGTTTAACTTTTTAAAAATAGATAGTTGAGGGGATCTTGGTTGTTATAGGTGGCGTTTACGAGTATGTGCACGTGTTGAATCTTGATGTCAGATTGAAAGTCGTGCAAGTTGGTTTGAGATTATATCCAAATCAATGTCTCAATACTTGACAACGTCTTAATTTCGTCTTGTCTTCTTCCGTGTATACGGGACTAGATGGTTTACCGGGCAGTTTTGAGTACAATTGGTTTAAATAGACTAGTAGACGACTACAACAGCAGGACTTTAAATCTCGTCAATAGATATGATAAATACTCAAATGTGGTGATTACGCGAAGGAGTAGATTAACGTTACTTCGTGTTCCAAAAAATTAAGTTTTTTAAAAGAGAAACTTTTTGGATTACCTCGTAATATTCTAATAAGAATAAAGTTACGCTTAACGAACGATATTGTGAAGGCGATATTCTCGGTATCATATTCAGTCTAAATAGAAAAATATTCTGTAGAAAAATACTAATGAAATGCCAGCTTTGCTCCTGGAAAATGTTAATTCCCGGCAAGCACTATAAAACATTCACCCGTTAACACACGCACAGGTACGACTTAAAAAGAATTGCACCTGATACTACTTCATGAATAATTGTTTTTTTTAATCCGAGTACATATGAATGTATTGTCATTACTCGTGAATACATTTATATCGCAAAAGCTTTTTTTTTAATATCGAAATTATTACGAAAACTGCGTTAGAAAATTTTGTTATATTTATATGTAACGTAACTCTCGATAGTGCTTTATTTTAAACGGTATTTTTACCGGTCACAGGCACCTTAAAAATTTTGCTAAAAAAGTGCGCTATTATTTTCCTGTTCCCTTACCCGACCGTCATAGACCGAGCGTTCACGAAGTCAAGAATACCCAATAGCAACCGAGCACAATCGGTTCTGCCAGCAAGTATAGATGCTAAAATAGTGTTTCTATATGTTAAAAATAGTTTTTTATTTATTTTCGCATCCCTGTTGCTTCTGATATTCATCCACCGCTGAAACTCTTTCAGGTCTTCTATTGCGCGTGGGATAATTTCTTTCCGCAGTAAAATACGATGAATATAAACAATGAATAACCTATCCAGGTTCTTCTGTGAAAACTTTCCTAGGCTTCCTATTGCAGGGCTCATCATCGGGGTTGATTTTTATTATTTTTTTGAATGGATATTTTTCTTGTATGTAAATAATATTTTGTAAGTACGTGGAAATACGCTTACAGTAAAACAAACCCACGAACAGGAAAGAATGCTTAAATATCTGGAGAGTGCCTCAAATAGGTAAATCGTGAGTTATTATTTGTGAACTTTCGTCCAACGAAATTAGTTCTTCACTTCGTGTAATAATTTTACAATTGGCTTGATCTTCCTTCGACTCGGGAAAATTTTTCAGATACGGTTTTTACTCCGATGAAAATGTTTATAATAAAATAAACGAATAATTGTGCTAACACATTATTAATTAATATAATATAACGGCTTGGTAACAAGTTGAATTATTTTAAATCTTTTGTAAATTTCCCCACCAAAATTTTTTTATAGTTAAAATTTAATTTGAAACCCAGTTTTCTTCTTCCAATAAATTATAAATCTTATTAATTGATTGATGTTTAGTTATTGTTTTTTAAAAATTTATAACTTATATTGTGTTAAAATACAAATTAAAATTTATAGCTTATATTGTGTTAAAATACAAATTAAAATATATTAATTAGAAAGATATTCATATAAAATCAATTTTATAGAAAAATATTGATGTTGCTACCAGGATTCGAACCTGGATCGCTTCCGATCCGGGGAACGTGCATTAACTGATTATGCTACAGTATACAGTCCATTGACGACAAATTTTCGAACCTATATGTTACACTTTTCAAATTGATACATCTATCGTTCCATAATTTGAAAGTCATATATTTTATTTGAGTCTTTGAGTAATACGATAGGAGACGCCACAATTAACAATTAATTTTTATTAAATTTTGGAGACATTGACACAACTTACATGTTGTTAAGGAGAACATATTCTTATTGTGATATTGTAATTATTCAAATCCAGGTTCGATCCCGATAGCAATAACAAAATTTTTCCGATAAAATTAATTTTATCTTCCTAATTGATACATTTTAATTAATATTTAAAATATCACAGACCTATGTTCGGATAATTATAACTTCACAATAAGAATGTGTTCTCCTTAATAAATTGTGTTATTTGCACAATATACAGGGTAACAGACATAGTCCACAACATTTTATGGGTGTATACCAGATTATATTACGAGTCGAAAATGTTCAAGGAATATGTGCAAATTCTGAACCGTTACAGAAAATATCATTGTATGAAATTTTTACAAAATCGTTTTAAGCTTGAAGTCTACGTACCTGGAAACAAATATTTGCGAAATTGTTAAATTATTAATCTACATCTTTGTTTCAGGCCCTAAATAATCTAACAAAAATAGTGTAGCCGCTCGAAATTCGAGGACCTTTAATTTTTTGTATTCAATTTATAAATTGGAATCAATAAAGTATTTAAATTAATCGAAATAATCGCATTATTACAACTTTTTTGAAATGTTTATATTTCTGACATGGTTGAGATTAAACACATATATTATGTACATTTTCGACTCGTTTTAATCAGCATATCTGAAAATGTCATATTTCTCATCAGGAGTGTATTAAACGGAGATATAACAACCAAATGCTGTAAAAAAAGTTGAAATGTTTCTTCGATAAGAAAAGTTTCGGGTTCGTATCCCGGTAGCAATCAAAATACTTTTTGGGGATTTTACTGTACATCTTTCTAATTAATTAATTTAATTTGTATTTAAAAAAAGCTTTTATCACTAATACCAACAACAATGGAGTATTTGCCCACTTTGAAAACGTTTTCAATCAATATGATGTAAAAAAAGAATATTGTATCAATAAAATAAAAATTTTGGCATTTTGAAAATTTTGTCAATCAATGTTAGTTAAATTTGTCAGTTTCAATTAAAATAAATATACAGGTTAATTGTATGACCTAGTCTGTGTGTAACTCGTCGAAATGTGGATAGGTATGGATAGCATGCATTACTTCGTCGGCGAATGCAACAAGTTTTCCCGGGTCGGGCGCGTTCGCTTTCACTCCACACAGTTCCGGGTAGTTCTAAACGCTCTGCCTACCACCCTACTGAAGATTACCACATTATTAGTGGGTTAAGTATTAAATAATCTCACTTCTAAATCTCGCTGTTTCTTGTACTCTTGAAATCGGTATCCTCTCACTCAAAAACCTACTATCACGAAATATAATGTTTCAGAAATAAATAGTGTTAAAAATGATGTATTATCTATCTTTGAATATTTTAGCATAAACAAACGCTGAAATGATAAAATATTAATTGAAATATGCAATCTTAATGAATAATGTATTTAGTAAAGTTATAAAACTTACCGCCTTCCGCCTTTTTTCTCGTAAATATTCTCGTGATCGCGCGTACCTCATAAAAAATTGATATCTTTTGTAAAATTTAGTCATTTTGCTTTGAATTTTAAAAACAACCGTAAATAAAATATAAGAAAACAAAAATTAAATTATATTTAACGTATGAAATGAAAAATTATAATATTTTTAAACTGTCGACACCACAAATCTTCACAATAAAAATATTTTGAATTTTAATTCTGTTTATATTTGTTTAAGAAATAAATTATCGTTCGAAATGAAAACTACGAGTAGTTGCGAAGTACTCCTCCGACGCCGGCTAACCAAAAACTAATGAGTGCATCTGGTATCAGAATGCACTTGACATTGGGAATCATAGGGGGATGCCGGGGCGCGAGGGTGAGCGGGTTGTTGCCTGGCAACCGTGATATGTCAGAGTGGTTGTTCAATAGCGAACTAATTGTTTACAACAATTGTTATAATAGAAAAATGTTTATTTATTGGCAACCGATACTGTTCTGTTTATTAAAATAAAAATATTGAAGGGATGATCTTGTAGGAGGCTCGGCCGATGGAGAAGGTTTATATGTGAATCGACAGGCGGTCAATGTCTGGTGAAGAAAATTAATAAGTTTTAATTTTCAATTCACATGTCGTGAGCCACTCAAAAAGTGATCACAGGGTTGTTGAGTGTTGGCTTTTGAATAAAATATATTACATTACATTTGCACGGTAGCTTGCAAAATATTTTAAATTGTTTTGGTTATGTGCTAAAAACAAATAACAAAGAGGGTTGAATTACAACATTTGAATCAATTAAATCGTTTTACCGGTGAAAAATATTTTTTATATCACCAAATATGTCGTTAGCATAAAATGTAATATTAAATTATAATACGGGCATTTTAAACGTGTTGGTTTTTTTTCACGTCTCTTATTGAATTGCGAATAGACCAAACCTAATTTATGTGTTCACTATTTATAAGTAACACTATTTATAAATCTTGCGGATCATGCAAACAGTAAATCAAAAAAGCCACCAATGCCTACAGAAAATCTTTTCCAGCACATGCCGCAATAATCAAGAATATTTCGTCTGTGTGTGAAAGGAAATGATGTTTTCCGATTTTTTATAGGAGCTACAAATTTTAAACTTTTGATCATTCGCCATTTAGAAACAAGATGGTAGAGCAGGATGGCTAACAAACGTAGCCGAGATATTTACGCGGTCAATTTTTCGGAAAAGTTTGATTGAAATCTGATATGAGAGTTATTATAGCATAATACAGATAAAAATATTTTTTCTTCTACTTTTTAACGGCCTTGAGAGACTCAAACCTATCACTACAATAACTGCAGAGATCTATCCCCTTGACATCGTAAGTCACCAACCCTTGCAGATCATTTGTAATAAGATAGTTGAATGCTTCAGGTAAGGGAAAAAAGTTTTTTTCTTTCTTTAAGAAAATAGAGATGAGTGCACGGAATACATGTCACATAAATATTTTACTATTTTCTAACTAAGCTAAACGCTTGTACGATGCAAATAGAACTAACTTACTGGTCTCCTGTAACGAAGTGCGAACTCCCGACCGCTAGCTCACTAGGCCAGCGTCATAAGTACTCGACCGACAAAATACTGACCACTACATTACCGATAAATATAAACAAATAAAAATACCAGTTAATAAGTATTTTAAGGTTTTTACTGAAACTGGCTTGATACAAAATTTCATTACGGGTAACTAAAGTAAAATAAAATGTTAGTATTAAATTATAAAATTATAGAATTTTATATCTAGTATAATTAATAAAGAATATAAAAATATAAAATTCTTTTTTAAAAAAAACAACACTATATACTTATATTAAAATTTGGCACTACTGTTTACTGGAGGACCGGCCGAGGTAAGAAAGCACTTACTTAGAATGCGACAAAAATAATAATATGAAATAATTCAATATCACGATCTATTTCTAACGCTAAAGCATGTAACTAAAAAAAAATGACGGACCCACTGAATAGAAGAATAATCAAATTAAACTGACACGTGGAGCATTACACTTTTTTGTAAACATAAGCGATTATTTCAAAAATACATTTTTATATGAATACATTTCTTTAAAACGTTTTAAAAATTAAATGTGTTTTATTCATTAAATTTTTTTACATATTTAAGCTACTTAAGACAAATCAAAGAAATTAATTTAAAAACATTCATATACTCCATTGAAGATAAAGGTGAAGCATGAGATTAGTTCATATTTATATTTTTTAATGTTTTCAATGAATTAGGCCAGATATTTGTATGAACGAATTAAAAAAAATGTATGTGAAGATAGACCTCAAATTAGGATGAGCAATGACTATAAAATTATATTTAATTATAATTTTAATATTTATTACCTGAAAGCTTAATGTAAATTTCATATTTTTGTTAAAAATTAGAATAATTTAAATATTAATAAGAGTTACAATATTTATTGTTATAAATGTTGTGCTGTGAAGCAATAAAATAATTAAATGTCTATATTTTTGGTTCAGTTTTGAAGAGAAATGGCGAAGATAGAGCGTTCAAAACATGCTATTATTTTATAATTTATACAATTCTTTAAATTAAAATTTATATTAATTGTTTAAGTATATCGAGTCAAAACTGGCATTCAAATATGCCTAGTCAGTTTACAGTGAATATTTAATGCAAATTAACCTAACTTTGTCCCACAAGTATTTTCACAAACATTGTTATTATAATAATAAGATAATAATCTGCGTCTGGTACTGATTTCACGTGGAGTAAAAAATCCAACATCACTCACGTTGCTAAAGTATAGTAAGTATGATAAACTAAAAGTGCTGTTCTTTTAAATAACCCAAACTAATTCATTTTATATTGTACTCGTATGCCTGAAATTTAAGTCAAATAAATGACATTAATGTCCATTTTTTCATTTTCTATAAAAAAATATTCTCGAGGGATGGGTTATATAAAACATCGTTCACGACCAATTCATGCATGTTTCGTCCAAAAACATTGGTTTGGATGGTTGAGTGGGTTTTAACCGTATTGTGATTCAAATGGACAATAGATTCGTGGATTAGGTAAATAACATTTTTTGTGAAAGCAGAACCTACACGGTATCTGCCTAAAATTTGTAGCTTGTTGATCTGGTGGTTAAGACGATGGTCTAGTGATATAGTGATCGCGGATACGCGCCTCGTTCCGGGAGATCGACAAGTTAGTCATATTTTCATAGTACAAGCGTTTAGCATAGTATGAAAAAAGTAAGAATATTGATGTGACATGTATTCCATGCACGCATCTCAATTTCAAAAAAATAAACTATTAATACTAGTACCTATCGGGACGATGTGCATACATCGTACAAATTATTTAAAAAAATATTTAAATAAAATAAAATAATTTTTATTTTCCTCCCAGTAGACTGTACACATAACACACATTCTGATGATCGCACGTGATGCTTGCGCAAAACCACAAGAGTACTAATTGCACTGGTGGACAAAGATTTTATTACAAGAACAATTATCGCTTATTATTGTGTAATTTTGCCTGCTGAATCATAATATGTCATCAGAATTAGTCCATTAGCCACCATTTTTATTGTAATAGTATGTTTTACTCCTAAATAAGCATATCTTGTCCCTTATGTCTAATTATTCAAATTTATAATTTTAAAACCGCTTTACAATATTGGTCCTTTAACTATGCTTTTTTATTCACCCAATAGTGTATTAGTCTGGATATATCTGATTTTGGGGAATAACTGGATGACTTGGGGTTTCCCGGCAATGAGTAATTGCGGGATTTTACGCGTTTTGTTCTAAATTGTCGTTTGCGAAGTGCATATCTTTACTCTATTACTACCACTTTAACTAACCAAATTTGTGAACCACTCAAGCTTTGTATAATTTTTAACTATACAATGCCACGTGACAGTGTGAATAGTCCTTGTGACGTGTACGATGAAGTGACTCCCCAATCCTCGTAATGTTGGAGATCAGAATAAGATTTGGGCCACACATATCTGCTGTATAACATGAGTTTCCCAGCTCATTAGCTGGATGAATGGAAAATTTTGTCACACGCCGTTTGCAGTTACAATGATATGGAGAGAGCTGAGGGATCATTCTTTAGACTGCTACTTTTGTATAAATAAAATCTCAGGCGTATTGAGTCAAGAACTAAAGTAAAATATTCAAACCCCCCTTCAGCTATAAGACCTGTGCTGCATAATACTACGGAGTTTCCCATATCACCCCCCTCAAATTCATGAACCAAACGGGGACCCACTAGAGGTCTTCGAGGGCCAAGAAAACAGGGAAACGGACCCTGACTCTTTGTTGACATGTCCGAGAAGCTGCATAAAATAAGCCTAGTCTGTGATTTGAATTTGTTAAAAAATCAAGCAGAACTCTTAAAGATGGAATTCATTAGACAACGGGACAAGAATATGCACGTTCTGTATTAGGCAGCAAGATGACCTGGTATTCCGTAACGATGTAAACGCTTTACTAAAGGCATCACAATCCAGAAGAGTGGAGACTCCTCGAAAACTTAAAGTCTTAAAGCTGTTCTCCTTTATAATGGAAATGAGAATCCTTCTATTCCCATTCGTCATGCTGTCAACATGGCGGATTCTTATGAACGCACGATGCTACTACTGGATAAAACAGAGTATCAGTTAGTAAATTAGTACAAATTTGTGCGGATTTAAAAGTTGTAGCCCTAGTATTGGGTTTGCAGTTGGGGTACTATTGGGAAGTCTTGCTGTTGTATGTGGGAGTGGGATGGAATCGTGGAGGAAACATGTCTCTGAAGATTAATTTCCTCCAATCATATGTGGATTTTTTCCAGACAATCTTAGTGATGTGAGTGATGAACACGGTGAGAGATTTCACCAAGATATTAGTCAAATGGAATCGCGCTACAAGGGAAAATGGAACGAAAGTATGCTCGCGGACTAGTGCTGGGGCCAGCAATGAAATACGGGCGAAAGTCAAATCGAAATATGTTTCGTAAATAAATTACGTTATATTGTGTACCTACTTATTTCTTAAAATTTTATGAAATGTCGAAAGCGTTTTACTCGCAAAGCTTAAGATATGAGACAATTTTAAAATCAGATTCGGAATAAGCAGGAATAAATCACCTTCTTTAATTCATGTAACATTTAAAAAGTAAATTTTTTTATATCAGTGTTATACTCGCTCGATTCTTTTTGTAGACGCGAGAGACTTCTTTGATCGCTCTAAAGCTTTCGTTCTTACGCCTTGTGTTAGAATTTGCTCGGCTGAAGTCTTATACGTCTTTGATATCTCGTCAGATTTGCTTGTTTCATAGTTCAAAAACTGGTGAGAAAAAAATAAATATATGTATAAGTTATGACCGATGCATAATATGTTTATTTTTACTATATTCTATTTACACTATATACTTTATTCATAACTGATCACTTAGTTTAAATATTGTATTACAAAAAGTTTGATCACCTTGGTAAGTATCACATGTATAATTTAATATTTGATGTCAGAGTAGTGTCGCGTCATCCCTGTCGATGTGTTGCGTCAACCGTGCCCTGATGTGCAATCTCATTATCAAGTTCCGGTGCATCAACCGCTGCTTATGAAATGAAATGTGCTTTTATAACTTGGTTAAGATGAGTTCGAGTTTTATGACACGAGTTGGTCCTAATTTTTAATACCCTTGCCTTTTCGACCTTGTTGCACCGCGGGCGTGCACGGACCAGCGTAATGAATGTTTAGTCGTATTGCGTAATATTGTTTTGTAACAAAGTTTGAGAGTGAACTGTTCACGAGCTCGTTTGTAAAAATATCATAAAAATGCTGGATGAATTTAAAACAATATATTTTTTAAATTTCATTCATTTTGATAATTGATCAATTTTCAATTGATGAAATAATATAATACTACAAAATAATATTTATTATAATTAAGGAAAATTAAGTAAGATAAAAAAATAAAGCAAGCTGATGTGCGTATGGTAGTCTTTAAAAGTAACAAGGCGCTGTGCATAAAAAAACAATTTTTGACCGGTGCTTTATCCTAATCCTTATATACTCGAATGGTAGTGAAAAATATTATATACTAAATTCCCACATACACAACGCGATCAAATAATTAATTTTACCCTTTTTACTTTATATTGTGTTAAAATACCTTTTGTTTATCAATTTGTTATTACTATTGTTTACTTTATTAGTTGGAGGATATTTTTACTCTTTTCAGCTCTGAAGAAACTTCGGACTTATTATGACGTAAGTACTTATGTATTATGTACCTATTATTTATTTCTCTAAAATAAATAATATATAATAAAAATATAGAAATATGTAGGCTGAGAATAATTAGAAGAGACATTATTATTTAGTTTCCCAAATTTCCGACAAACAAGAATATTATTCGTAGATAAAAACAACCTAGAAAACGCGATGGATCTACGAAAGTAATGGAGCAGTAGAAGGTATACGGCAAAGATTGGCGGAGGACCGAAGAGAGTGGTAAAACCACGAGGTGGCGTTCATCCAGTAGTAGTAATCGAAAATGATTGATTGAATGTTGATGTAAGAATTATTAATGTTTCGTCATGTAAACGTCTACTGCTCAAGTTTATACAAATTCCACACATTCTCGTTATGATTGTTGCCTATATTCAGATGCACTAGTGCAACGTGGAGCGAGGCTCCGGTCTGTCCATCTTATTGGAGACCAACCTCTCCCTCTCGCCTTCCTCCAATCTCCATCTACCCATCTAGCAAATATACCCAAAGTGTGAAAGGATTCTTTTTTGCACGTTGTAGAGAGCCTTTAATGCGAAGTCATCTGTTCATTACTTAATTACCAATAGCACATTACTTTTCCTTTTATTCTCTTTACTTCTCAGGGTACACGTTTCGACCCCGTACAGTGACGTTATGATGCATGCGTCCACATGTGAGAACTCACCAAATTCGTTAGAGATAAAATATCGCATTGTGAATGGGACCGGCCGCAGTCCAGAATCCAATCCAATGACAATGAATCTGTAAGGGCAGAGAACGAAGCAAGATGGTGTAGCTATCACTTTGGCGAGCGGATCGAGAGTAGCGGTCGAGGGAGAGAGCTGGTCAAGATGGAAAAGAAAATACGCAAGATGAGAACGCGAGGCTGATGAGAGCCACAATTGGAGAGGGCGGGCGTTCTTGGCTATATTTATGTTGTGCTGGCAAAAATTCTGTGATAGCGTGGTTTAGTTAGCTATATCGGAGATGGCGGGTCCGGGTTCCGAGAGCTGATTCGCGCTGGTCACCGTCTCAAAGAAGAAAAAGTGCTTCAAGAATCAGAAAGTGTAGTGAAACACGAAACATGAGAATTAGTACAAAAATTGTGTATGTCACGAGAAGTGTGGGTGGGTTGTAAAAGTTGTTATTGTTAAATTATAGTTGTTAAGTGAACAAAATTGTATATCATTGTGTAATCCGACCTCCCCTACAGACGACGAACTTCATCCGGTAGCTAACCGGGGCCAGGCGTTGCGTCCATGTCACGGAAAGGATGTCCGACCAGCACGAGCTGAATGTGACAACATACGTATGGAATTTGAATATGCTGCGTGCAAGAAGATGAGACACTGAATAACAACTGATGATGATCGGGATTGCACAAACCTAACCTAACCTAACTTATAACTAAACTAGAGTCGTGATAAAAATAAATATCAGTAATGTGGTTCATTTAAAATATTTATTTCAGGTTGACAAAATTTTTATGAACATCCCCTGAAATATGTATTTGATAGTTGATATTTTTGATAGTTGATATTTCTGATAGTGGATATTTTTTAATGTTGCCGAGGAGCAAAGCGTGCGGCGAGGGTTGAGGATGATAATTATTATATTACGGTCCGTAAATATCGCCACCCGCGATTGGATTTAATCACGCGAGATAGTAAATAATTTATATTGGTGTGGCTTCCTGCTTTCATTTAAAAAATATGTAAGTTAATTAAAAAGTTTAAAATATAAGTAAGTTAATTAAAAAGCGATTTTTCTCATTTTTAATTCTTCGCTAAATTATACATATTGAGAACAGAAAAAAATCACATAATCGACATTTTTTTCAAACGTCAGATAAATGCAGTTTTAGTAAAAGATATTAGTTGAAAGACGAAACGAAAAATCTATCTATTGAAATTACCGGGACTCAAACCCAGAAACTTGCCGGTTTAACCAATTACATTAAATGAACACTATATATATATGGAAAGGTATATGAGGCAAGTATTGATGGCACCAGTAATTGGGGACGGGTGCAGAAGGCTTGGCACAATCAGGTAAATCAGATACTGGAAGATTGTCCCGTTAGAAGCCTTAATAAATCTAGATTACGAGGCGAGGTGTTTTTCATGAACCTTTGTTTGAATAGAATCTGCTAGGTGACGTAAGGTTATTTAATTAATTAATATTTGGAAAATTACTTGGTGGCCTCATTTAAAGTAAATAATTAGACAAAATACTATTTATTGATTATTCTAATAATGTATACTGAAATTGTATGAAGATGTAGAATAATCAATAAATAGTGGTTTAAACAAAGTATTTTGTCTAATTATTTATAGAAAACATCTAACTTAATTTATTGTATTGCGTTTAATTAAAGCATTTTATAATTTGTGGAAGTTACGATTTTTCAGAACATAAAATAAATTTGATGAATCTCTTTGATGAAGATAAATAGAAAAAAACCAAAATCTATAGGAATCGGGACTCAAATCCAGAACATTCTACTGCCGGTAGATAGCTTTAACCAATTGCAGTGATCAAACACATTGAGACTGATTTAACCAATATAATAATATTAAGTCATCAATATAATTATCTTATAATCAATCATCAATAAGTCATCAATATAAATTATCTTATTATTAAATTATTATTAATTATGAGGCGATTATTAAATTACATTTACGATTATTAAATTACTCAAAAACCTTAGAGTAGAACAATATGTTCTGGATTTGACAAAAAAAATCGTTACGATTTCATTAAAAATGAATATTTTGAGTATGCTATATTGAGTAAAGATTACTGGAGCCGTCGCTTGATTTCTGTCCATTCGTATTATATTTCTCGTTGCTTTCAAAGTTTTATTATATTTTACACTCTCGACTATACACTAACACATTGATTTGATAGTCCTTGAAGCTTTAAATGCCAAGTTTCGTTTTGTATGGTCCAAAGTATGCGGAATAAATTAAAAAAATATATAATATAATGAAATGTGTGTGAAACCATTCCATTTTACACGTGTCTGAAAACCGTTCAAACTCGCGTTCTATCGCACGCGTGCAATAAATCACATAAATTATGTTATTGGATTAACCAGCCACTTCTACAATTGATCGCTTGTAACTTGTATGTAACAACGTATATGGAAGATCTTTCAGATTGATCGAAGCCTTAAGTGATAACTCCTATAAATAAACAACAATTCACTAGACAATTCCGTTAAACACTACTCATTTCATTCGTTAACACTAAATTCGACGACTTTTATCTTTTCATTCTTAAATTCACGATTTGAAAACTGGTTTTACTGAGCTTTAAGCTTTAATAAAGTTATTACGTTAACCTTGGGCTTCTGTATCTGCGCTACAATTTTAATATCTTGTTATTTCTATTCGATTGCCGTTATTTTGTATTTCTAACCTTCAGCGATAAAAAAGTGTATAACTAATTAAATAATTATTTATTAAATAAATAATTATTTGGTTTATTTGGTCGTGCCAAGTCTTCCACGGACGTCCTCTATTTTTGGTACCATCAACATTTACGTCATACATCTTTTTTACCATTCTCTCCTCATTCATTCGTTCCATATGACCAAAACTAATTAGTGATCCTTTCTTAATCTTACTCATTAAACTAACATCGGTTTTACATTCCTTTCTTATTTCTTCAATTTTTACTCTGTCATTAATAGATTTGCCATATATACTCCCAAGTGATCTCATTTCTACTGCATTTAGTCTACTTTCATTCCTATTCTGCCAGCTCCAGGCCTCAATTCCTTACATCAGTGTCGGTACCAGAACTCCATTGCGTAACGCTAGTCTTACCTCGGTTGATAAATTTCCGTTTGGTATAATTTCATTCAAAACGCCGTTTACTTTATTCCCTGCTGTCACCCTCCTTCGATATCATTCTCAGCCTTTCCGTTTCTATCAAACATTCTTCACAAATACACAAACTCATCTACTTATTTCAAACATTCATTATTTCAAGTATTTTGCACGGTATCTCGTTTTCCTCCTTTTCGAATACCATCACTTTCGACTTGTTGACAATAATATGGTCGCTTTTCTTGCATACATTATACATTCTACTCACTAGATTCTGTAGTTCTTGTTCATTATTCGCCATTAGTACTACATTATCGGCGTACAATAAACAGCACACATCACATCATAACAGCATCAAATCACCCATTTTTGCTCCTACATTCATACATTCCAGCTTTCTCACACAATTATCCATATACAAGTTGAACGGCCATGGAGACATTACACAACCTTGCTTGACACCCTTTATACTGTCAAGCCACGGTGTGAATATCCTTTCATGTAGGGATGCGATTGCGTGTATAAGTTTTTTATTCATATTGGCCTAGTTATTAAAAAATGTTATTAATCCCATTTAAGAACAATCTAAAAGTTATTAGTCATTGAATATATGATAAAATTAAAAAATTAATAATATTATACATCAATTATTTCTCTTTTGAATTAAAAATATTTAACCAACATAAAAATATACTATGACGTTATTAATTGACGTCATACTAAAAAGAAGTAACGTGAAAGTGGGAATTGAATAAATAAATCAGTCCGGTTAATTTTTTATGCTCGCCACATTTACCCTTGAAACCCCGCGCTCGCGCGATCTTCGTTGCTCGGTGACAGCGGGAGACATTTCGCGCTTCGCGGACCATCTCGAACCAAGCCTCGCGAGCGGTGCGGTGAGCCCGCCGAAGCTTGATAATTTATTGGAACACTCATCTGGAATCTATCGAGAATTTCCTATAGTTTCGATACTAAATAGTGTCTTAAAAATCTCTTTTGTTCTAGAAATATAATTATTTACCTTCCTGGCTGCACGTTAAAAAGCCGCCAAAATTATCCTCGACTTTAGTACCGTCAGGTGCTGATGTTTCATCCTATATGCCGGCCTAAGGAATAATCCCAATTTTTAAGTAAAATCAATTTATTTATTTTGAGTGTCATCTACACGCGACGCGTGGTGAATTGACATTTCATAACCTATCAGTGACATTATTTTGCATATAAGTGCAAATGTTAAAGTAGTAAGTACCATTATTGCATTACGTGGTAAGCTCAGCATTCATTAGCTCTGAGGCAAGTAACCACGCACTCGCATGCCTTGCCGATGAGTTGCCGGTGAATGTTAGCAAGACCTAGGTCTCGCACGTCACATTCCATAAATAAGAACAAATTAATAAAACATATTTTGTTTACTCAGACCATTCTTGCATCTCTTCTCCTGATTCTCCTGCTTACTATTTCTTATTTCAATCACTTATTTTTTTATTCCTCTATATTTAAAAAAATCTATTATTAAATATAAAAATATTTTTTGATATTTTCAAAATTATCTGTTTATTGAAATATTATTATTATCACTAAGTCCATCAATGATGAAAGGATCAATGTTCATCAATGATCAAAGAGCAATACTTTTTAATATCCAGTCAAGTTACAAAGAATCACACAGTTTTATGAAATTATTTCATTTAAAATATGCGTAGAAAATTTAAAATGTTCTACATTTTTATACATATTCATTTTACACACTGAAAAAGTTATTACGTAATGTTTAGCATATTGTGCTTCGTAAAAAGTAAATAAAGATATCGTTTTCATAACGTGAATTTAGACTTAAAAATTTCAGGACTTGACTAGCGGTTTTCAGGACAGGTTTTCACATTTTTAGACGTGTATAAATTTGGTATTCAATAAAAAAAAATTAGGTACGAGATCATTGAGAATATCGTTCTGCCTTGTCATCTTAGCTTTAGTCGTCAAATCGAACGCCGTTTACACGGGTCGGTTCTACCAATCTCAAGCATTAAACTCTGCGTTTTATTTTTAGAATTAAAATCTCAACACGTGTACAGGGTAGTGAAATTTATCTCAACTAAATCTTTGATTCATATGTACGCTTCATCATTTGTGTCTGTAAAGTGTTTGCTTAAACGGTCAGGTCTGTGAGACGCAAGCAGGGTTTTTTATATCTCTAGGATAAGATTACTTAAATACTTTTATATATTCAATAACGGTACGTAAATATATTTTCAATTTGAAATGAAGTGTACATTATCTTTATTAAGAAACAAACATGATATCAGTCATCTTTTATTATCTATCCCTGCTATCTATGGTATCCCATAGTATTAATCACTTTCTTCAATGTCAAAACGTCATGTTCTTCATCCGATTCCAAATAGCATTATTGTGTATCCGCGAACAAAGATGGAATAATTTTAATTACATCCAGATTTTAATTTAATCGTCGAAATTAATTTAGGATGCACCTAATATAGTACGTGCTAACTTACGAGGATATGTGGAAATGCGAAGGAAACTTTTACTTATACAATTAGTGATCTCGTAAGATTGTTAGTTGAGAAGTTATGTCGCAACATCCAGAATGTTGATTTCCAGACATTGCTGTAGGCAGGTTTGATTAATTTTCCAGGCAGGTGCTCCTGAAAGGAAAGCTATTTATTAACTCACGTCCTGAAGAGTGTGTTTAAAGACTAACGGACACGCGCGGAAGCTAAGAATGAACTGAGGGAAGCATTCGTCGGATATTAAATGTGCACATTGGGAACCATTCTCGGGTCTAAAGCAATTACTGACGCGAGTTTTAACTTTCTATTGAAATACCAGTTGAAACAAATTATATTTTATTTATTTATTAATACAAATTAAATCTATAAATAAGAAAGATATAGGGTGTTCAGCGGAGAAATTTCAAGATTAAATTGTAATTGCTCCTAAATCATCACAGTGAGGTAAGTGGGAGAGGTATTGTTCGACGCGCGTGATTTGCAGATTTGATAGTCGCAATGAGTCACTGGTCGGGAGCGCACCGCGGGTTGGCGGTTTAACAATTTCAGACAAGAAGAGACCATGGTTAACCAAACTCCTCCAGGACCACCAACGGCAGCAGTGACGCCAGAACATGTCGCTCAAGTTCGACGTGAAATTATGCGCAATACGCGTAAATCAATAAGGAAGATTGCAGCCTGTACTGGAATGAAAAAATCAAAAGTACACATTATTTTGAAAAAGAAACTACAGTTTCACTCATATAATCTGCAAATGGTGCAGTTTTTCAACGAAAATTACTATTCTTTACGTGAAACTCTAGGGAGAACGATGCTGGAGCATTTTGGAACAGTGCGGTCGCTTGGAAACATATTGTTTACTGACAGCACATAATAATAAGCACGTTTTCATATCGATGGCTTTATTAATAAAACAAACATGAGATACTGATGCCCCGAGAGAACGCCATCAAAAACCTTTGCATTATTCAAAAACGACGGTGTGGTGTGAAATTTCTGCCCGAGGGATAATTGGCCCTTATTTATTTAACCTGCGAGAGACAGTCATCGCTGATATGTACTGCCGAATGATCGTAGAGTTTTTGGTACTGCAACTGCAGCTCTTTCCCGAGTTCAACAACAGAACATAATTTCAGAAAGACGGGACCACTCCACACACAGTTAGAATTTCAATGGAGAAGTTAAGGGTAATTTTTCCCAATAAATTAATCAGCAAGTATGGAGACATACCCTGGGCACCTCAGTCACCGAACCTTACACCGTGTGACTTTTTTTGTGCGGATACCTTAAGTCGAGGGTTTACAGCGACAATCCTCGAACAATTCAAGTGCTACAAGAAAATATTCGCCGTGAAGTTTCTGCCATTAAACCAACGCTTTGCTCTCGCGAGTTCGCAAATTTAAGAGCCCGATTGCGAGAGTGTCTTGAGAGAAATGGACGGCATTTAGACGATATTGATAATAAAAAGTAAAATAATCATCGTTGAAGTCCATTTTGTATAAATAAAATATGAGAATAACAGTGTAGTTTTTTATTTAATTTAATATTAAACTTGAAAATTTTTAGCTGGACGCCCTATATATAATTATTTATTGAAAAAATATTTTTATTGCTATTGGAATTGTACTCAAAAGTGTTTTAGATTCCGTAAACATAAAGAAGATGGCTTTCAAATAATGGAACGACAGATGTATCAATTTGAAAATGCAACATACCAGTTCGAAAATTTGTCGTCAACTTACTATGTTAGTGTAGTGTAATCGGTTAATGCATTTCCCCAGACAGGAATAGATCCAGGTTAGAATCTCAGTAGCAACAAAAATATTTTTTAGATTAATTGATATTATATGTATATATTTCTAATTGACACATTTAATTTGTATTGAAAATATCACAGACCTATGTTCTGAAAAATTCTAACTTCTCAAAAAAATGTGTTCTCCTCATTAAAATCGATTTATTTATATTTATTAGTGATTTGTTTTAAAAATCAATAGATGGGTCATTAACATACCTAAGTTAACATAAACGTATATATATATAACGTTCAATGTTTATTTTATTTGGGGAAACCTTCGATTAAACTTATTCTGTATTACAAAGCTACAAAACAATGCATTGCTACTTCATATTCTATTGATATATAGCTGCAAAATAACTTTAGATTTTAATTTCAGTGCATTAAAACCACAAATAATAATTTTGGTATCAAAAGTCGTCCGTGGTCACACTACGGACTAGCGAACGTGAAATAAGAACATTGCATTTAAATGTCAGCTTTATTAGTCATATTGCTAAAGTTTGGAAACTAGCTGGCTGTAAAAGCACCATGTTTGTTGATCTTTAAATATTACACACGTGAGCACGGAAAACATACAAAATTTTAATAAATAATAAAAAGACAAGTTTTATGGTTTAATCCCAATAAATTTCAGAATTGCTGTTGCTTCTTAAGGGCAACACAAACAAAATCAAGTGACGTATTTAAAAAATGCTGAAGCAAAAAAAACTTCCCAATATATAGTTTGTACGTAGAAAAACTAAGAATTTAAGTACTACGCAAATTTATTAAATAAATGATAAAAACAAAATTTGTCATTTGTCCCAAAATTAGGTAACTTATTATAACTAAATATTTCAAGAATAGAAACATAATTTACTGTAAGAAAGGAAAACTATTTGTTTTAAAAGTCTACTGAATTTAATTTTGTATATAGAAAATAAGAAACTTTTTTGACCTGGTCCTTAATTCGAAGTATTAGCGAGGTTCTAATGTATTATATAATTTTGATTTTTAAATGGTTTTGATCCATACTTCTTATGACACTAGAAATATTAGTTAATAATCTTTACGATGTGAGATAATATATTTAAATATATAGATGAGTACAATTAATATTACTGGATTACTCGGACTTATAGTACTTACTTCATATACTTAGTGTTTTATACCGTCACATTTAAAATCTATTATAGACTCATAGGTGGATTATTGTATTGTCAATTTATTGTTGATATTTGTCTCTTTTTTGTGACTCCTGAATAATTAATTATTTTAAATACTAAATTAATGTATTAATTATAAATATATACATATAAAATCAATTTTGTCGAAAAATATTGTTTTTGCGTCACCGGGATTCGAACCTGGATCTCTATTTACAATCCGGGGAAGTGCACTACCTTTGTGCTACATTTATATAACGCCAGTATTTTTCTTGACAAATTTTCGAACCTATATGTTACATTTTTCAAATTAATACACCTGTCGTTCCATTATTTGAAAGCCATCTACATTATTTTTTTTACAGAATCTCAAATACCTTTGAGTAAACCGACTGCAGACGCCAGAATTATTAATTCATTTTTATTAAATTTTGGACACATTGATACAATGAATACGGATTGGAAATAGAGATCCAGGTTCGAATCCCGGTGACGCAAAAACAATATTTTTCGACAAAATTGATTTTATATGTATATATCTATAATTAATACATTAATTTAGTATTTAAAATATCACAGACCTATGTTCTGAATAATTACAACTTCACAATAAGAATGTGTTTTCCTTAATAATTAATTATTTCTTACTTACCTTTATAGCTTTTTGTTATAACATTTTCCCGTTCAGTTAAATATAGAAATGTTTGTGAACCATCATGAATCAACGAAGCGCACAGTTATAAAATAAATTTGCTAATACGAATGTACTTTCTTATGACTATCATAATCGTCAATTTGATACAGAAGAGAATTTCGTCACCTCAGCGCAACTTCCGGTTGCCTGGTGGTGTTCTGAGCGGCTACTTGATTCGTCCAATGACCGTGTCACTCTGGTTACACGTCGCGCCTATTTACATTCAAATTTGTTCACAATTTTGATAAGCTTTTCAAATTTCGCTCGGTTGCGATCAATTCGATCATACTTCGATGCGTCGTCCTTAAGGGATGACAATTTTTATGTACAATTACATACAGTGTATTTATCAGTTAGTCATTTATTTTGTTTATAAACTCGTCTAATGTTACATGTCGCACTAGTACATGTTATATATTTAACTAGGAAGATCTTTAATTCAGTCTATAATTTTTTTTAACTCCAAGAGATTGAAAGTAATCTGTGTGACGTAACACTACATTCGTAATGTTTTTTTTACATTATTGAAGATCCAGTGGTATCAAAATCGATCGATCTCGAAATTAAAAATATATATATTTTTTAAATATGGTGTTTGTATGCGGCAAAAATAGTAGAGTAAGTGATTTAGAAAGGCAGAATCACTATTTTTAATTATTAGACAGTTTGACCAGGTATTTTAAGAAAATATATAAGAAGACTTACCTTGGAGCCGAAGATACTGGACCATTTTTGAAGCTTCAAGGCGAGGGGAGTTTTCGGATCTTGAAAAGACTTGGAGTGATTGCTGGCTGGGCTGCTAAGCTTGCTGGAGGATTTTAGCTGAAAATGTACAAAAAATAATAGCATAATTTAGCTGTTCTCACAATATCATTTTCACATTCAATTAAAATAAAATAGAACTTACTCCAATTGATGATTTTCTGAAAATGTTTCTCAGCTTACGCGTATCTGAAAAATGTGATATTTCGTTTTAAACATTAATTGCTACTCCTGAAATTATTGAAATTTCAGTTGGTTATGAAGAAAATATTTTTTATTACAAAAATAAATAAAAAATAAACGTTTTGTATCAAGACGGAACTCGAACCCGGAACTATCAATACCGGTAGAGAGCTTAATCCAATTATGCAATTACCCGACCTATATAATTAGACTAATAATTTTATAAAATTTTCAGTTTTCATAACCTTGATTTTAGAATTATTATAATAATATTTGATTAGAACTTTTAAATAATAATATATAATAATAAACAATAATAATAAATAATCAGCCATGGACAGGTTTTATCAGTGTTTTTGTAGTAGATATCAATGGCGTGACTACGCCAGCAGCAATTGAAGGCTACGTTCCGCATCCTACAACAAATTTGGTGTTGATATGGTCCCAGCGCTAATATGAAATTATAATTTCTGAAATCCACCACAGCAAAAATTAAAAAAAATAATATCATAAAATTACGCATAGTAGTACCTCTATGTCGGGTTAGGGACCAGACCATCGTCGTAAAGTGAAGTAAGATTTTTTAGTTTTGAGTGCATATAATTGCCAAAAAACATACCTTTTCCGGAAGACGTGAAAATTATAGAAGGAAAGAGACCAAAAAAATTCATGAAATATCACATGTAAGTAAAGATAATAAGTAAAATAACTATTTTGTTACTACAATTTAATAGATAAACCGCGAAGTAATCATTTTATTATTCCTCTTGTATAATACACACTATCTTTAGGGGCCAATTCATTTTGTAATTGGGGTAAATTTTTTTCAGCTACGTCACTGGTAGGTAGCCAATAATAAATGAATAAAATACCAAAAAAACAATAAAACACAATACATAAACGCTGTCTTTGAGTACTGACGAACAATTTTTGCTAGGCATCACTGACTTTGGTTTTGAAAAAACTGATATACGAGAAAATAAGACAGGAAATTTTCTCTAATAAATATTCTTTGTAAATGAAAGAAAACAGCACAAATTATACTGGAGTGTTTCAGTTACATTTCTCTACCTTGCAATATAACGTGTCGACCTGCTAACTGCCCGGCGTCCACTGACTCCAGCTGTAAATATTGGGAAGATCCATCGATGCGAATGGAAAAGTCAGTTATTATTTGATTCTGCTTCAATTTTTCATTTTCCAACGCCCATTGAGCAGCATCTCTGAAATATATTTAATGCAATTGGTTAATTGACTCGACAATGCAACTGACTGACTAACCTGTTAATGAGACTGTTAGTGCAACAGGATAATTGACCTACAACCGTTAAAAATATATATACTCAGGTCAGTATATTTAATGCAAATGATTAATTGACCGAAAATGTAATTGATTAACTGACCTGTTAATCTAACTGGTTACAACGACCATTTAAAAAATAAATATAAATAAGTATGTACGATGGTCGGTGTATTTGTTATAATAAATCCATTTGAATTTATAATGTTCATTTTGTTTATTGATTTTTAAATATAGACAATTTAAAAAAACCGTATCATCACAAACATTTTTGAAATAATACTTTATTATGCATAAAAAAAGATAAAAATGTTCTAAGATTTATTTCAACTAAATCTCATCGCAGACACAAACCATAAGTGTAATTTTCTATGTAAAACTGAAAAATACGGTACTTCTTTATTCCCATGTGTATTACGGAATTGAAGTGAAGTGAGGTGAAGTAGTATAAACGTACGAAGCCAACGTGTTAATTTATTTTTGAACATTTCTATTGTAACATATTTTGTTAGCATACCTCAAAGTTGTATTTCCAACTGCCGGGATAAAGATCGAGTTCTGGTTGATTTTTTTGAGATCCGGAGATTTGTCTTCAATCGATTCAGAAAACTCAAAACTAGATGGTAGCGAAAGTCGAAAGTAATCTCGGGTAGAACCCTAAAAATATAAAAATATATTAATTATTTAACATCTAGGTCTAACTAACAACAGGGTGTAACAAACGTAATTCGCAATATTTTCTAACTAAATTCAAAAATGTTCAAGGAATATGTGAAAAAATCTGGACTGTTGCGGAAAATATTATTGTTTGAAATTTTTACAAAATCATATTACGCTTAAGTCTACCTACTTCGAAACATACATTTGTGAAATTGTTCCATTATTAATCTTTACCTTTGCTTCAGGTCCTAAATTATCCAACAAAAAATAGTCTAGTCTATCAAAATTCGATGACCTTTAATTTTTTGTATGCAATATATAATTTGGAATCAATGAAATATTCAAATTAATTGAAATAATTACGATATTTTTGAAATGCTTATATCTCCGATATGGTTGAGATTAGGCACATATCCTTTGAACATTTTAATTTAGTCAAGTATTAATCCGTAAAGCATTGTGCACTAGGTCTGTTATACCCTGTATACAAATTAATAGGTAAATATAATTTTTTATCGGAATAATAAATTATTATTTTTACAAATAACAGGAAACCACGGGAACCGACATAATTTTTCATCTAAAAGTAAATTATTAATTCACCAAAGTTTTTGATATCGCAATCTTCTTCTTCTTGTGCAATATTCGTTCAACGGACGTTGGCTACGGTCACTTTGTTAACTGCGGCCCGGAAAAGCTCTACAGTTAACTGGATAAACCATTGCTTTTCATGGGTTCTTCTTCTAGGGTCCTGAATTCTATTTTACAATCTTTCCCTGTGTTATGAGGTGCAAGATCTCGTACTTCACATGCCCGAAATATTAAAGTTTTCAGATTTATATTGTTTTAAATAATTATTTTTCTTCGCTCATTCGAACCATAACACGTTTTGAGCATTCTTTTGTAGATCTAATGTCGCAATAATGATAGTCATGCACAAAAAAAGGGTTTTTTGGACTGTATAACGTATAAGGTAAATTTTACAAACATTATATTTTTATACTATTAATATGTACATTTACTATAACGATTATAAGAACTAACCATCACGCCGTTTCCCGGGTAGGTAGAAAAGAAAGAGCGCCACACTCTTCTATCCTGACACACAATTCTCGCCTCATGTGAATGTGTGAACTCACATATCTTCTCATACAAGCTTGTCGATTATTGAGGTTTCTTACAGGACTATCCTCCAGTATCTGGTTTTCCTGGTGGTGCCAAGTCTTCTGCAGATGTCCTCTATTTCTAGTGCTATCAACACTTGCGTCTTTCTTACCATTCTCTTCTCATTCATCCGTTCTATATGACCAAACCACCTAAGTGATCCTTTATTAATCGTACTTTATACTTTCATAAGACCAGCTTTACATTATTTCCTTATTTCTTAATTCTTTATTCTGTCATAAATGGATCTGCCACATATACTGTAAGGATTACTTCGTAGGTGTGGTAAATTGGAAAAATTTGAGGTTATGTATAATTTAAAAAGTATCTCCTTTGATCAAGCTCAGTAAGTAGAGAGATATCTTATCCAACTCGAGCTGTGGGAACATTGGGATGTCATTCAATCGGGAACATTCCAATGAAAAAGATACTTTAGTTTAAACACGATTCATTCAAACAGGTTATATGAAATACAATAATCAAAGTATAGAAGAAACGACATGAAAAGAATGCGGGACAACATATATGCAGATGAATAATAGCACGAACAAGTGAGTGTGCCTTGTACGAGGCTGGTAAGTTTAAAATTCTCTAATATAATAGTTCACAGTATCGACAGATCACCGTGCCAGTATGGCGGTGACGCATATTGCGTCTCGTAGGCAATATCACTCACTGAATTTAACCCGATTAATTAACTGTTCAATAAATACCTTGAGTTTATTTAATAAACCAGCAGATATACGGAGAATGCATGAACAGAGGCTGTAAAGTACAGATGGCGGTGAAAGGACTCCTGGTTGGATGACACCAACTGAAGGACAGGATTGATGAGGCAGGCATCAGCAGAAGCGGATAGCATGGTTCAGAAGTGGACCCCGAAGACTTATGCGGAATGATGAGGCGATGATGCGATTTGTTCAGGCTGATGCAATCAGCATAGGATTACGGCGGAGGTTGTCGGGCGTGCTCAAGACTTTGACAATGCGATGCAAGATGGTGCGGAATTGCGAGCTACGAGTAATTCTAGTGCGACCGGTGATGATATTGCAGTTGGTTCGACACGACGATTTGGTGATATCACGTGGAACGTATAATGGCAGTCGGCTAAAGTACACTAAGAATAAGATAGATACAGATGTCTTTGATAACTTGCGGAGTGACAATTTACACAAAAATATGGTAAGTCATATGGTGGATCACAATGGATTGGTTCCGAACGACAGCTCTTTAGGATCGAGCTGAGTTATATAAATGAAATCCAAAATCAACACGCGATGATGTTAGTACTCAGAGCTCGTTTGGGAGAGTGAGTGAAGCGGAAATTAAAAAATGTGCAAGGAAGCGAGGGACTAGACGTATTGCGTGTTGTTTAATTATTTACGACAGTAGGTACACAGATTTTAAAATAGACTCACGACAATATGCCTAAGTGCTCTCATTTCTCCAGTTCCAGGCCTCACTTCCATACATCAATGCCAGTACCAGGACTCCACTGTGAACCGCTAGTCTTGCCTTGGTTGACAAGTTACCATTAGTTCCGATTATAAGAATGTTTTCGTAAATACCGAATTGGCGCGAATTTAATGTGACCTGAATTCAAGACCTGCAGAATCATATGAACAAATCGCTTTACCATTGTAGTGTTCACCATTCTCCTATCATTACTATAGGTAAGTTGGTTAAAGTACACATATCGCTGCTTTTCGAGAACATTATTTCAAAGGTTTGATCGGGAAGCTATTAAAAACACCAGAATTGATCGAGAAGTAATACTTATGAAACTGTAGATCCAATTCTGTTGGATGACGGCTTAGATTTTGATTTAGACTTAGAAATCTCTTCGATTAGTAATATATAACATAATATGCTATGCATGTTAAAATGTAACATCCAATTAAATTAACATTTAGTTTTATTTTTGATTCTCATAAATATGTACATGAAAAACAATTTTATTCTCATATATATTGGGGTAAAATTTCAAGGGTCGCATTATATTTCGAACAGTGTGTAAGGTATGTAAAATGAAATATAAATTTACTCATTTTTGCATGTTATATCTTATTGATTATTGACATATCCTACCTAACCTAGTAAAAAAATTGATCTAAATATGTCGTCTTAATATCATACACAGTAAATAAAGTGGCTGCCAAGTTTATCATTTTATTTATGAGATGATATTTTTTTGTGTTAAGCGTTCATATAGTATTTTATAAAAACCAGAATATTTTTTTAAGTTAGGCCTTAGCACGAACTGCGGGTTCATACCATCGCGGTTTGCGACTGATATACGAAACTGCGCACTTAATAGCAGTGATGTGCGGTAAGTATGGATTTAGGTTATGCTGTTACCAATGATATTATACAATCGTATATAATATATGTTGTACATAGGATTATGATCTTTCGTTTAACCAACGTCTTTATACAAAATGAATCCGTCGTTTATACAACCCAAACATGAATTTATTAGAAATTATACAGTACTAATAATAGTTTTTTTAATGTTTAAGTTTTAACGTAAAATAATACCTTCTTATGCGTTAAAGCATGGATGCTGGAAGAAACAGGATATTCGGAAGGATGTTTGCACTTACCACAGTTCAGTTCTTCTGGCACCTCTAAAGTGGACTGTACATTTATGTTTATCACTATCTCCGTTTAGGGGTCATAGTCCTTCAGATTGCACTGGATAGACGCGACGTCTCAATTTAATATTATACTCCGATTCACGATTACTGTACCGGTTCAGGGTCACCGTTTGACTGACTCGATGGCGTGCCAGGTGAGGAAAGGGAGAAGAAATAGAGGGCACAGTACACTACCTTCGTTCAAGAATAATATATGTCCCAAACATCCATATAAAAGTTAATATAAAAAATGTGTGAATTTTTTTAAGAACACTTTCTATGACTGTACATGATTACTTTGATGTTTGAAAATCTTTCACGTAATAACTAATTTTTTTTTAATGGTTAACGTAGGAAATAGTTCTGCCAATTGTTTTTTGTTTTTCGCAAATCAAAAACAAATCCATGCACCAAATACAAAAAATGATCATGAAATCAACACGTTAAAAATAGTAAGATAGTATAATTCGCGAATTAGTAAAAAAGGAAGTAGGCACTTAAATAATTTGCACGGAATCGTAAGCCTTTCAAATGTTATTCTGTTACAAAACAGCATAAGTAACGACTCCATACAAAACGGATCAACTGAAAGGAATTTTCAATTCAGTAAATAGCCAATTGTATGATTTGAGTAATACACTAACTTAAAAATAGAAGAGAGTAATGTGAATAGCTACGTCGACATTGGCGAACGGCTACAACGGTGAGTTGTCGTGGTAGTTTTTAGAACCAAGCCATTAACTATTTTCTACTAGTACAAAGATGGCGTTAATTATACTAAATCCGTTAATATACGTTCACATTAATCCATATTATTGATTATTGAATTTATATTTGTTTCCCAGAATTTTTAATAATGCACAGCACTTTTGCATGTGTGCACTGCACGAAAAATAGACATTGTTTTTTTATAAACTGTACCAAAATATGCGAGAATATTTTTTTTTACAATTTCAGAATGTCAGTAAATCACATATCCGAGCATGATTTTAAACCGCGTTGCAAAATTTGGTCAGTTGCGTTTTTCAAATTAGTCGCAGAAATAGATCACAAGAGCGTGCATAATGTGATACACAGTATTGATGTAAGTCGTCTATCTAGTATGTATATAATAATTGAAAATATCTAAAGAGCGCTTTTCTTTAATACACAAAAAACTTATTTTTTCAGGAAGTTGGAAATGTGCCTGTAAAGAAAGTTTTGGACTCAATAGCCAAAATGTCTAACCGCAAAGTAACTGCAGCTGCAAATATTAATTTAAATGCCAAATACGAGTGCACCTTTCTCATAATATCGCATTGCAATAAATACTTGCGGTGAGACTATTAAAACTCAACGTACCTGGCTGTTGGTGTGTTTTAACTTTGCGGTATTCCTTCTGACGAATGCTGACTTTCCGTGTGTTACTCCTGGCTTGTATGGCAAGCCCTCTGTGAAGAAGTTTATATATACATTAATCACTTTTAAAAACGGTTAACCACTAAATAAGAAGAATTAAACGTAATATTTTGAATGAATTTAAATTAAATAATTTTATTGAATCCAAATTTTTTTCAAGATAGAAATGAGACAATTGATTTAATTTGATTGGGGTACTTATTTTCATAATATCAATTACGTATTCATATAAAGAAGTCTCATTAAAGTAACACAAATATTACTTTTTTAAATGCGATCACGTTTAATTTGTGATGTTACCATTATTTCAAATATAGTTCATTGATAATTAAAATAAATTGGGTTAATTTAATAAAAATATACTTTTCTAAAATAAATTAAAACTGTCGCCGTTTAGCAGGTTCTATTCAATACGGTTGCTTCTAACTAAAATTAAAGAATTGTAGACGAAAATTAAAAAAATTACTATGGCGTAATTGGTTAAACAGTCTACCGGCGATCAAAAGTTCCGAAAAGTTCAAGAAGTTTTTTTTTGGTACATAGAAAATTTTCATCTATCTTTTTCTGACTGCACTCAAAGGCGGGGAGAATATATATCACTTTTGTACATTTCTATAGGCTAATAAGTCTGATAGCAGTCTTGTCATTGAGTATTTATCATCACTGATATTGCAGTGTACAACCACACAGACATCGTCTACGCTTGTTATACAAAATGATTTATTGGACATTTCCAATACTAACTATTTTGGTATATAATTACTTAATAATTGACATATAATATGAAGGCCTAATTTTATTTGGCAATATGCCAATTTCAGATTCGTTTAGCTAAAAATGTACACATTTAACTATGCCACGTGTCAAGCGTAGAGTTTTTCAATCATTTCATTAATTGTTCGAAACCTGATTTAAAAATATAATATTGTCTTACTTGTAAAATTTAAAGCGGTCAGTTCTGGCAATGAGGTGAAGTAACCAGGGATGGATGTTTTGGTCCCAAAAAACATTTTTGACTTCAGACGGGATTCTAGAAGCCTCGTATTTTTGTTTTCCAAACTGTCCAAGTTATTGAGACTCCTGGACCGTACCTGTAAAGTTAATTAAGAGATAAAATAAAGATATATTATTACTAAACGAGAAATTGAAAAATTTGACTCTTTCAAACATTAAATTCATCAATATTTTATTAACGATGAGTCCATATCTGCAAAAGGATCGAAAATTGCGTACGGAAAAATAAGTTAATCTATCGTGGTACTAACGATAGTCAAATAATTTAAGTAATGTTTTTGAATAATAAACCTACTATAATGATTGCTGTTAAGTAATAAAAGTTATTTTATATTCATTATTAAAATTATTAACCATAAAGTTATTTAAAAAAATTAAAATTATGTATATTTGAACCTTTCCTAAGAATACTGTTTCCGGGACAAATTTATAAAATTAATTAATGTAATGTGTAAGCTTAATAAATAACAATCAATTTTAAAATCCATACAAAACATATTGTGAAGTTTCAATTTTACATCATAGTTCTAAGAAAATTTTAATAAAATTATATGAATAAATTAGAAAAATATAGTATTTAGAAAGAATATTTGGTTACTTGTTGATTAACGCACTCTTCTGCAAGTAAGTATGTCACACACATTTCAAATAAGTGCCAAGTTAAAAAAAATAAATTATTCATTTTTCATAAATAACGCTCACAAAAACGTAAAATTTAACAAACATTGGTCAATTTTTGAAGTGATGAAGCACAAAAGTTATCTGCAATCATATCTCCATTATATATTGTAATATATATATACTTAGCTATAAAGAACATCGAAAATAAAACGTACTTAAGTTTTCCGAGCTCTATGGTTGAAAACAGAAAGCTTATTTTAATTTTCCGATAACGTGATACTTATCTACGCCATATTTTTGTAATGTTGGTAATGGTAATGTGCACATTTCATCCGATATTTTAGTTTATTGATTTTTGTATTAAAAAATAAGAAGAAAAATATTTAGTAAAACTCGTTAATATAAAGAAGGTATCAATACATTATAATTCGAATTTTCCTTACCCGAATAAATTATTTCATGATAGGTTTGGATCTCTGCTAAAAAGGTTAAACGTTTATAAATATTTTTCACAGAGAAACGACACCCAAGATAACTTCTGTTTTAACAGGTTTGCTTGCATGTTCACAGATGGTTAGTTGGAACGGTGTATTATGTTTAAGTTTTATGATTTCATTTAGTTTCAGTTTAATTTACTAAGTTATTGATACAGTTTAATTACAGATTATATAAAATCATGTCTGTAATTCAAAACACGAAATAATTTTCTGCCATTGCCATGGATGGTGTCGCTATTCGGAGAACTGAAGGAAAATAGATAGAGATCTTCATTATTTTTAATAATGTAGAGAAATTCACAACTTTTTGTTTTGTCATTAGTACTTATTTAATGACCGATATTATTTCATAAAAATTATAATTGCATTTTAAGTAGTCAAGAGAATTTAATTAATATTGCATTTCTTATATTAAAGGTACAAAGATGAAGTAATTTATATTGCATTTCTTATATTACAGATACATATATGAAGGCCCGTTCCTAGGTAATGTGCCGTTCTTAGCCAAGCAAAAATACAGCTGTATATCTCGACACTTAAGACGGAAACTAACATACTTAAATAATGTATTTTTTAACGTTGGATATATGTACTTAGTAGTTTCCAAAAAAATTCACCTTCACCCTGAAAATTATAATAATAATGTCGCATATTGATGTGACACGCATTACTGGCCTTAAGTTAAATTATTCCCAAAATAGAAAAATTTAACGGATTTCAGAATTTTTATAAAATGTGTGTTTAAATAAATAATTATTTTTACATTTGGTAATTTTCTTAATTAATAAAATAAATAATTTAGAAGTTAAAATGAAATTATTTTTTTAAGTTACACAGGAGCAGTTAATTTCTTAGTACCTATTTAATAATTGTTCAAAAGGGCCCAGAATCATATCCTCATATGCTCTACTTCTGTGCTTTAGAATAAGATGTTTCTCAATAGATAAAATCTCAATCATTTGTCAAAGACGAATGATTGAGAGTTTGATTGTAGATGAAACGAAACGGAGAGAAATAGGAAAATCCCTCATCCGTTGGACTGACCAAGTGGAAAAGCAACAGGCGCTTCTCTAGTGACAGCCCATAGAACTACAGGATGCCGAGAAAAGTACAAAATTATAGTCAAGAGGGCGGGAGTTCGTGAAGATCACGATCCTCAGTCACGGGAAACCGACGCGAATGACCTTTCTACCGTAAACTGAAAGAAACTTTAATATTTTGATCGTATATTTTTAAATAAAATTTTCTGCCCCTTGAGTTTGCGTTACTTTCTTACTGAGAAGGAACGGACCTGTACATATATGTGTATAAATAAAGTATTATATAATTATATAAAATGTATTCTAATATTACACTACTGACTGATGAATCATTATTTAGTCAAGAGATTTATAAATATAAATACTTAAAACGGAGATCTTGAACGTTAATAAATCCAAAATAATGATGTTGGGGTGTTGCTGGAGCTATTTGAAATCATGCGCTCTTCGCTTCATTCGCCTTAACTTCGTTGCTGGTTTGCATTTGTTTAAAAATTAATATGGCCGTTGAAATAACATTTCTTGCAAGATGCATTAACTGTTTTATGCCAACCTACTATTACAGTAAATAGTTCGTCGACTTTAAATTAAATTTACTTAATCGCTGGAGATATTTATCTCACATTAACAATTTTGGTTAGACTCTAACTTTGAGGTAACGCCATTAATAATAACATTAAATAAATACGTATCTACAAGGAAGATTAAAACAAACTAACAAGGTTATCATACTTTCAAGTCAAACTAGCAAGTCATCTCATGTCAGAACGTCTGAAGTTCAACTGGACCGACTTGAAAAGTTGCAGTATTTTTGTTAATAAAATTATGTCTAATTTACTTAAAAAATAATAATCTCATAGTTGTGTGTAAGCATCGCGCGCATGTGTGTTACATGTACAGTTTAAAAGCTATATTTTCGTAGTAAGCAATCACTTTGTGGTTTGACATATTATATTAAGTTAAATAACAATAACGTTGTATGAAACCACGAAATTTATTAATAATATAATAGTATAACGTCAACCGGTTTCGTTTAACAATTAATTTACTAAGGGCGCGCTTTTAAAAATAATTCATATTTTCGTCTTTTTTTACGAAAATGTGAACTTTTATTGTTCATTTATATTAGAAGTTATTCAATAGATTTGACTTTTTGAAAAAAATATTATTTTACCTTTACATTAATGTAAAACTAATAAACTATAATTAAGAAAATGCAAGCATTATAAGAAAGAGGGTGACCGTAAGATTTATTTTCAGTGTGCCACATAATTGCTTTAATACAGAAAATTCTTGCAATGAAATATATTTTCTTATAATCTTAAAGCCAAGATTACGGAGATAAATCTGCATTGTACCAAATTAGCAAAATGCTAAAAGTTAATGAAGTAATAAATCATTCAATTTGCAGTACATATGATCAATTCTCGACGTTTTTAAAATACTTTGTTTAAGCGAAAACATACGTTTTAAATAATATATTTTATTTACTCATACACTTTGAGGCTTCAGCTACTATTTTAAATTAAGTTTGATATCAAAAAGGCAATAATTTCTTACTAAATAATATTTGTATTTTTAATTGTCTTTATTAGCGTCAGATCGCCGATCATCAGCGGTCGTAATGACGTCTAGTCCGCGCTCGAGTAAAAAACGCCCAAAATATATGTTTTCACGCACATTTTACCCACTGCATAAATTAGTATGAACTTATTTACTAAACTAGATGTTTTTTTACTGATTTTATGGGAAAACAACGTTTTCTTGAACAGAGTACATATTTTATGTACGTTATTTTTATGTATGTCGCAATGAAATATTTCGTTTATATATAACACTGCTGCATTTTAAGCACAAGGTGTCTGTTTCATAAATAGTATGTAATTATGAAACAGATATATCACTAAAATGGCTGAATTAAGAACTTTAATAAATTATTTAATTTTTGATGGATCAATTCAAATGACTACGCTCATTCCATAATATTAATGTGAGAAACTTGGATATGGCTTTAGACACGAGTTATTTTTGATACTTGTATCGAATGCGAGAAAATCAATATTTTTATTGTCGTCTCTTTCTATTCAAACCTTCCTCTCTCGCATGATTTACGTAACAAATAACATTATTAATTGTTTCTCCGATATTATTACGAATTTAACTATTAGCCTCATCTTGAAAGCATATCTAATTCGTGTACAACTTCTCGAATTCCAAACAGGGAAAATGAAAGTTCATTATTAACGGTTTGCTGAGTATTGTACTTTATGTAGGTAGATACTAGATATGTATTGCTTTTTGAATTAAAATTTTAAGGTAGGTAGCGTACAGATACTGAATACACAAACAAGTTCTTTACCTACCCATCGGGATGGAAAAGTAAGCAGTCACCATGGTAATGAGAATGACGTATTTGTTTGGTCATATTTTTATCAAGTATTTTTTTAAGATGATTCTACTACATTTTTACAACATTTCTAAAATATTTAGATTAAATGTTGTTGACGCCAGTCGAATACTCATTTCCTGTACCTTTCGTCCACCCAATAATCTATACCTGTCCCGCTCTGGCCGACTCATTACTTGCGATTTCGCCGACGGGGGACCAGATTGCGCTCCGATAGCGAACTATCAAGTTCTTGTGCCTTTTTTCTTGCGTCCGACATTTGCGCCGTGCGCAATGCTGGGACCGCGCAGAGGAAGTATATTCAAGATCTTTCGGTTTAGCACAATCAACGTGCTCATCAACCGGAGGTGAAGACGACGCCCAACCTGGGACTTTAAAGCAAGGTAGGCCAGATCCATCTTCCCTTATGTTCCTTCAGACTTCCAATTCGGGTTGCGTCAACTAATTAAAATTACTCTCGATATAGTCCACGAGATCTCATCCCACCAGATGTGAATAATATTGTAAATTGAAAGAAAGAATTGATATTTTTTTCCGCAGAACTTAATTTTTGTAATTTATATTACCGGTTCTTATATCAGATTTATATAGTGTATTTTTTCTGTGTTATGAAAGATTAAACGAAATTGAGGATGTCTCCAAGTTTCAAAGTAATTCTTCACATAAGTTTTCAAAAGGCGTCAAAAGAACTTCGAAAGAGAAAATGTAAAACAATTTTTCTCTGCACATCGAAGAAAATGTAACCCATGTAAGGCATTATCCTTTTCCCTGAATACCGAGCTCGATTAAAAAAAAGCTTTTCGGCAAATTTATCTGCTAGACTGACATGACTGATTAATTCCCTGGTAAAGTTTACCGAAAGAATACCGAAAAAGTGAACAATAAGAAAATATTGATTATTTACAAAACAGAATTATCTTGAGGATGAATAGAATATATTTCAATACCCTCTGCCAACGAACGTAAAAGGGAGGTATTGAATTTGAATTGCAAAAGTAATATAATACTTCAAATTACAATACTTTTGAATACACCCACTCATGTACAAAATATCGCAAATTAAAATGAAAGAATAATAATAATAAATTCGTAAGGTTGACAGGACTAAAACCAATTAGTGAAAGGAAAGGTAAATATTAGAAAAGGTGATTGAAAACTTGGAAACGTTTTATGGTCCGTGTTGACGATCACGAACGGCATGACATGAATTTTTAAGAGATTTTTGACTCGAGATAATCTCTAAGATACGGGTTTTGCTCAGTTTTCGTAGTCCTCGTGTACACAACATGTCACGCGTTGTTCAGTACAGGAACAAGAACTGTAGCAATCACGTAGGGGTTGGTTCTCCGGTTCACTCTGGGCTCTCGAACGTCGATATCTGCAGCGGTGTGCAGTGGTCCAGGGGGGTCCAAATCGTCGTCCAGTGTAGCAGCCAAAGTCGTAGAAATTCCAGGTTCAGTCCAAATGTCGTAGCCAAAGTCGAATCGGCCGGTCGCTGCGCGCAGGGGTGTCGGGGTTCCAGCGGCGCGGAGTGCCGGGCGAAATATTTCCGTGAATCGGATCAGATAGATTTTTCGCCCGGCGCCTCTTTTGAGCCGCGGTTATCGCGCTCCGCGGCCGCGTAGCTGTGCGGAACACTCCCCCCGTGCGGCTCTGCCGTACTCCACAGGCAGCACAGCTAGTCCTCGGTAGCCGCCTGGGACCCGGGGTCCGGGTCGGCAGGAGGATCACCTTCGTGGCGGGCCGCGTGTAGTCTGTCTTCCGCTGCTGTCCTCACTCGGACGGACCGCACTTGTCCGTCCGCCTCCGTGATGACCCCCTTGGGCCAACAGTTCCGCGGTAGCGCGGGGTCCGCGATTATGGGCACCGCTCTCCTCCGGATCAGCGGTGCAGGCTCCTGCCATTTGCGGCACTGCGCACAGAGTGGGGAGATATTCTTTCAACCACCGGTGCCAGAATGTATCGGCTATTTGCTGCGCCATCTGCCACTGCTTGCGAAGGCAGGTTCGCTCGTCCAGAGCGCCATACACCGCTAAGTGCTGAAACCGGCCCGCGGCCCCGAGCAGAAGGTGGTTCGGGGTCAGTGGCACGTCGTCACGCGAGTCCACTACTGACACGTGGGTCGGCGGTCGGTTGTTGACGGCGTACTCGGCCTCAGCCAGGGCCTTCTGGAGAGACTCCTCCTTGGGAGCGCGTTCCTGTAATGTCGCTCCCAGGGCTCGCTTTATCGAGCGTACTAAACTCTCCCATGCCCCTCCCATGTGGGGGGCGAGCGGCGGATTAAAGGTCTATTCCGATGCATGTGCTCATGCACTCGCGGATCTTGCCGCACTTCCTGTAGTGCCGCGGCCAGCTCTCTATCCGCGTCGTGGAAATTCGTCCCATTGTCAGAGTAGATATGGCACGGATGGCCGCGGCGTGCTGCTATTCGTCGGATGGCCATAATGGCCGAATCTGCTGAGAGGGAGCCGGCCAATTCCATGTGTACAGCGCGCGTGGTCATGCATGTGAAGAGCGCACCATACTGTATCTCCCACCTCCGGCCGATGGTGATCTCCATCGGCCCGAAATAGTCTAGCCCGCAGTGCGTGAACGGGGGCATATGATGGGCCAGTTGGGCCCCGGGTAGGTGCTCCATCAGTGGCTGCAGCGGCCGGCTCTTCTTGTTTCGGCATACTCGGTACTCAAACTGCACCTGGCGCACAGTCGGCCACAGTGGGAGGACAAAAAAGTTGCTCAGGACGTCGCTCACTGTCCTCTCGGTGCCCGGGTGCTGGCTCTTCTCATGGTGATGCTTCACCAAGAGTCGTGTGTAAAGGTGGGCGCCATCCAAAATTATCGGCGCCCTCAGGCCGGAAGTGATGTCTTCGCTGGCAGCCGCGTTCAAGCGGGTACCTTCGGCATACGCCGGGTACCTTCGGCATCTCCTTTCGATACCGGCCAGCCGGCCTACCGCGCACTGTCTATTATCAGGCAGACCGGCGTCGGGCTGGCTCCATAGGAGCCCCGTCTCCCATTGGCCGCTTGGTAGCTGGCGCGTAGTGGCGGCCATTATCTGTGTGGTCCGGCATCCTCAGTATTGACCCGGGCCGTGGTAGTCACCCCCAGTGAATCTACCGCGTAGTGCTGCCGCACCAATGCCTCCCGGCGCGGCGTTCCGGCGAGCGCTAAAATTGTCGCGCTTGCATTCTCCTCCTGTGGTGCCACGGTGCCGTGCATGGTCCACCGTGCGGGACAGGATTCTTGTTCTACTGGTCGCCTTCACCTCTCGCGTCACGATGAGGTGCGCATGATCCTGTCCAATTAATAATTGCGGCACCACTTGTTTCGCCTTTTCTAGGCCCGCGCGCGCCCTTGCATCCCGGGCCGGCCCTTGCATTGCGCGGGTAGTGCTAACCTGCGCACCGTATTCGCTCTCAGCGAATATTCGCCCCCGTCGCCGTCACATGTACCGACTGCGTCCGGGCATCTGACGAGCACATCCCGCTCGCCCCGTGTATCCGCAGCTCACGCACCGGTCCTCGGGCTCCAATGGCTTTGGCCACCTTGGCGTCCATTAAGGTGACAGTCGATCCCTCATCGATTAGTGCATGCGCACTCATTTGCCCCTGGGGGCCACTAATTAACACAAGGATTACTTTGGGCAGCACCTGGTGGTGCCGCTGGTCTCCCGTGAGACCCACTAGGTCGCCGCTCGGGCCGGTGTACTCTTCCGGCCGCCGATGCGTGCTTGATGTGCAACCCCGCGATCGGGTGCGATGTTCCGGGCGCGGCCGCGGCGCGCGGCGCCCCGTGTAGCAGGCGATGATGCGGCGCGCGGCACCCGCTCACACCGCATCGCGATAACCGGCACTGTGGGGCTCGGTGCCCAGGCTCGAGGCACACGAAGCACACACTGCTATTCCGCACTACGGCCCATCGGTCTGCGTAGGATTTTTGTATGAAGTCCGCGCAGACGGCCGTCCCGTGCCTCGGCGATTTGCAGGCCGCACACTGCCGCTCCTTGCGGCCAGAGACCGCGCTCGCCCTTGACGGCGCGCTCGCTTCGGTCTCGCTCTCCTCCTCTTACGTGGCGTGCACTTGAGCGCTCCGGCACCCTCTCTGTGCTTGTGCCGCCGGCTCCAGGCACCCGGTATGCGGTGCTTCGGCGGTCAACTCCGTCAGCCAAGCGGAGAAATCATGCACGGTGACGTCCTTTGTCATCCCGCGCCGCTCACCCATCCAGTACATCTTGTAGCAGGTTGGCATCTTTCCAACCATCTCTGTCAGCAGCTGAGCGGATGCCAGCTACTTCACCACGTTCCTCACGGTGACCGTGTATTCTACGATCGCCTGAGTGGTGGCGGTGTCGGTGAGGCGGGTATGCCGTCTCACCTGTTCCAGCATGCTGTCGACAATTTTGTCTGGCCAACCGTACCACCTCTCGAGGATAGCGATAATTTCGGGCACGTTGCGGGGCTCAATGAGGAGCGCCGCCACCGATTCTCGGGCCCGTCCTCTCAGAGATCTCTGCAGGCGCAGTACATTTTTGGCGGCCGACAGCTCACACAGGCTTGTCGACTGATCATACTGCGCCTAGAATGTCGGCCAGTCTAGCGGATCACCGCCGAACGGTGGCAAATCCTTTGCCACTGCCTGCCGTGCAATAAACGCATTCATGCGCGGCTCGTCCTGGCCCGAGTGTGTCCTCGGGCTTTCTCCGATCCTCGCCGATCGGATTGCATCAGAGATGGCGGTTGCCACCAATATCATTGGGTCCCGCTGGTCGCGAACCCACTCCCTCGTAAATGATATGGCACCGTGCGTTGTGGCCGCATCCTGTGGCGACGTCTGCACGGTGTCATCCGAGTGAGCCCGCGGAATCATGCTCGTGGTCCCGATGCCTCCGATGTCTAGCAGCGAAGCCGACGGCCGGCCCCCAGTCGGCGGCGCGCTTCGCTCCGCTTAGGGCACCGCGGACGCGCTCGGCGCTGTGTCCAGTGTTGCGCCCGGTGCGAGGGCCCCCCTCAGGGCTCCCGACTCGTCCCGGGTGGCGGCTCTTACCGCCTCTCTGCAGATGTTCTCGGCACCGGCCGTGACTGCCTGTGCCCGGAGTAATGCTTCTCCGTGGTCCCGCTGCAGCTCCTTACTGAGGCGGCGATACTGCCGCTCACTACGCCGTAGCTCGGCCCTCAGCTAGCGGATGGTGTCTTCAGTCACGGTCTATGACTTCCTCTGAGAGCCGCGGTCATCCTCAGACTGGTGGTCGTCTGAGTCCAAGGGCTCGTTGCGCTGCTCCTCAGCCTTCATTCTCCTCTCCTGCTCTTCAGCGTGTCCCAATCGTAATCCAGATCGAGACATGACGCAATCTGGCAGCTAGTTGCAGAGCAAATCGGCAATCCGTCGAGAAGGACCACTTGTTTGGTACAGGAACAAGAACTGTAGCAATCACGTAGGGGTTGGTTCGCCGGTTCACTCTGGGCTCTCGAACGTCGATATCTGCAGCGGTGTGCAGTGGTCCAGGGGGGTCCAAATTGGGCGGGGCCAGCCTCGGCCCGCTATCCCCCCTCCACTCGGCCGGTCGCTGCGCGCAGGGGTGTTGAGGTTTCAGCGGCGCGGAGTGCCGGGCGAAATATTTCCGTGAATCTCTTGAGCCGCGGTTATCGCGTTCCGCGGCCGCGTAGCTGTGCGAAACGCGTCTTGCTTCACGTTTGTTGTACGTCAAATGTCAAAACTTCGTGGCTAAATGATTCGTATCGATTAACGAGAGAGAGAGAGAGAGAAAGAGAGAGAGAGAGCGTTGCTGCTGACTGCCGCTTGACATAAAATACAAAGTTAAGTAAATTTTTTTTGTATCTGTGCAGCTTTCTAATTTTATTTTTATTTAAACACATACTAATTTATATACTATTTCAACTATTTTTTTAGAATATGTATTATATACTTTATTATGAAAATTTTTACTTTTTTCTACATTCCCGTATTCATAGTTTAGTTCAATAGGTCCCTCCAAAAATGATCGATGAAGGTTTTACTGAATTTATTAACTTTGTTTTTAAAACCACTATGAATTGAATAATTTAGAATCGTTAGAAAAATGTAAAGCGTGTAAAATTATCTAACTAACTTACCATCACGCCGTTTCCCCGCGAGGGTAGGAAGAGAGGATAGAGCGCCATCCCTTTTTATCCTGATACACAATTCTCGCCTCATTCAAATTTATACATCTTCTCAAATAAGCTCACCAATTATTGAGGCTTCTAATAGGACCATCCTCTGGTATCTGGTTTACCTGGTCGTGCCAAGTCTTCCGCGCACGTCCTCTACTTCTAGTGCCAGCTTTCTTATCATTTTCTCCTCATTCATTCGTTCCATATAACTAAACCACTTAAGTGATCCTTTCTTAATCTTACTCACTATTGTGATCCATATTACATTCATTCTCTTAAAAGTTTAAAAAAAGTCCTAAATTTTTGTTCATTTTGGACCGTTAAGTCAATTTACGCATCGTAACAATTTAAGTCAGGTACAAAATTGATTTTTTAATTTAATATTAAAAAAAAAATACTATTGGAAAACAACAACAAGTTTGTCTGTCTTCTATTCTTGCAAGATGTCCAGAAAATTGTAGGTTTTGTCTTAGGAACATCATTATCTTTAAGGTGTGGTTCCTGTAAAATGGAGACGTCTTGCCGTCCGGTTTCTGATGTTAGGCTACATTGATTCAATTAATTGTTATTTTAATTCTCGAGTCCGGGTAGATGCTGCATATAATGACTTCTGCAAGGTCTGACGAGGTTTGTCTCCCATTCATAAATAAAAATGTGAACGTGGTGAACGTCAATCTATTACGGTGTCTAGAGTATTATACACCTAACAAGAGTCGATCAGTCACCATTAAGAACTCCTCCTGCCGGTGTAGCCGCTGGTGAGCCCCAAGGGAAACGCTTGGGACCACTTTTGTTTATTATATTCATTAAAAATCTTTTTTTCGGTTTAAGAATAACTCATGATTACGACATGTTTTTGCAAAGAGATCTTAACACTTTAAATAAGTGATGTAGATATACGTAATAAAATAAATATCGTGTTACTAGTCCTCAAATAATGTAATCTTTACAAAATTCACCGAATTTCAGACTTGGGAATAATTAACAAATCATAATAACAAATAAAAGTAATTATATTTAGAGAAACAAGGAATTTAAAAATGTAGAGAGCGACAAATTCCTATTTTATTTTTCGGTTGTCTCTCCGGTTGTTACGGGTATGAAATCTGGCTCGGTTTATCTTTTATGAGTCCTCGCTTGGGTGACATAACCTAACCTAACCTGATCTAACCTAACCTAATCTAACCTAACATAACCTTAACGTAACGTCACTTAACCTCGAACTATACTCTTCTTATACTTCTATACTCATTAATTATAATTATTGGATGTATGGTCAGTATGTAGTGCGATTGAATATGATTTATTAATCTGGTGCATACATAATGTACGCGAATTCAGTAGAGTCTGATAAGTTTTACATTAATTTTATTACCTCTGGAATCATGATATTTGCATATTGCACATTTTGTCTAAAATTTCTAGGTTAATGCAACTATTTTCAGTCACACTGTTTTGAAATATGCCTTTAACAGTTAAAATTAAGAACGAGGCGCCAAATTATTTGTTCCATAGTTTGAATAAGAATAAAGACTTCCATAAAAGGATATTAAAAATACTGAAAAAAAATTTGTTTGTACTGAAAGACAAAATAAATTCTTCAAATATTTGGGTACAATTTTAAAGAAATGAGAAAATTTATTTGAATGCGTCGAGGCTCGCTTTGAATAAATAATTTGTGATGACTTGATTTATTTCGGCTTTTTTCTTTTTTGCAAGCAACAATTTTTTTTCAACGTTTTTCAGTGAAATATAAGGAAATATGGAGTTAATACATACAATAATCTAAATCTCGGGTGAAGCCGGGCAGTAAAGATAGTCATTTATAAATTAAAAACGAGCGCTATTCTGAGCACACAAAAACAAAAAACTCCAAAAATGAGGCGTAAAATATCAGATCTTGTGAAACGTTTCAAATTTTTAACAACTTAATTGATACTTCAATTATTTCCGTAGAACCTACTTAGGTCTACTTAATATAAATACTAGTAACTACGTTAATAATAATAATAACAATAATAATGTGTTTATTTCAGCGTGATCTGGTTTTTTTTAACCCGATTCGCCATACAGATAATATATATTATGTTATACATTAAAGTTATGAAATAAATATAATGCTATGAAAAAGAAAACCAAAGAAAATATTAATATATAAAAAAAGTAAAAAGCACAATATATAAATATTACATATATAACTACTTCAGTCACGGCCATTGTTGTATATGGAGCTATTCTATAGGTGTTGCCATTCTCTAGTCAGGGAACCGGTTCAGGTTAAGGGAATGGGTTAAGACCTCATGAAACGTTTAGATTACCTACACATGTACTCGAATGAAAGTTATATTTAATTGTATATATTCTCAGTTCACTGGGATCCATCCTATAATGCACGAACGATAATTTTTACGTATTCTCAAATACCTTGAAGAGAAAATGCAATACAAAAAACATTATTAACAAAGAAAATATGAGTATTTATTCTGAATACAAATTAAATGTATTAATTAGAAACATGTACAATATTGTCGTTGCTATCGAGTTTAGAACCTGGATTTCTTCCTACCCGGGGAAATACATTAATCCTTCTCATTGTGGTATAGCATTTAGTCACACGATAACTGTCGCCTTGAACGCAAGGGCCAATTTGATCATTATCCTCATTAACACATTCAAGTAATAATGTTTGGTGTGCACATTATTTTTAAACTATCTATGGTATATTGTGGCTGCGTTGGATTTTTAAGTTTACTACGCAAGTTTTTTAACAATTTTCTTGTGACGTATTTAAAAATGAGTTTGTGTTAAATATATATGTACCTTTAATTTTAACCAATGACGTCAGTCTCGGCGATGTCATTCTTAAAATGCGCATTTTTGATAACGATTGATCAATGAAACCCTTATATTTGTATGGTGTTTCTTTGAAAATCTCGTTGCTTTTTATGATTCAAAAAGACGCAAATAATGTTGACATTTATTAATATTTAACAATATGACGCGTCAGTACAAGAAGCAACGCAGACGCAGAGATGCAGTAATATAATTTTAGCCTCAGGTAAAACAAAACTCACATTTAAGGACACAGGTATTTTTGTTATCGTGGAAAATGACGCTCTTGTAAGGGTCGTGTCCACGAAAAGTGACAATCTTAGAGATTTTGTTGAAGTATATCTCAATACCGAGTATATGTGACGAAATTTTGTTCTGGGATAAACTCGGAGTTCAACTTGAGATTGTCAGAAAGAGATACAATTTGAAACCATTGTACACGGCGTACGTCCTGACAGTGAGATTTGATACGTGCACATAAACGTCATACAAAACTACCATAGATATCTACAATTATCTGTTATGAAAGTTCGATATTAGTCATTATCTAAATGCGGTGGAAATGAGATCATATGAGATGTGGCAAATCTATTTATAAGAGAGTGAAGAATGAAGATATAAGGAAAGAATGTAAAGCTGATGTTAGTATAATGAGTAAGATTAAGAAAGGATCATTTAGGTGGGTAGGTCATACGGAACGGATGAATGAAGAGAGAATGGTAAGAAAGATATATGACGCAAGTGTTGATGGCACCAGAAATAGAGGACGACCAGGTAAACCAGATAATGGAGGTTCTGTTAGAAGCCTTAACAATCGGCGAGCTTGTGTGAGAAGCTAAATATAGGGCTGTCTTCGGTTGGCTTGAGTGATCACTTTATATAAATACAACGTTCACCATTCTCACTCCATCAATCTTCACATCTTTAATTTTTTTTAAAAGTTATATATATGTTAATATGTGGATTCGCTTCGAGAACCACTACACCATCGCCATCTATGGACCAACCTAGCTTCGTCTCTATGAGATATCTGATATTTATTTAAATTTATTGATTTATAAATAATATTAATGTTAAATAAACATACTTTAAGGTTGAGATGGCTTTAATTATTAATTGATTTATTATGAAAATTGATATTTAGTGTTTTTTACATAATTGCCTTCGGTTTCTGTTAGATTGTCATAGTTTCTTTTAAACATTATATGTTTTGTTTCCCTGGCAAAGAAATTATCACTATTTCATTAAAAATCTACAAAACTTGATAATTAAACAAAAATAAGCTATCAAAATGATGAGTTGCTTTGATGCGTTGATATTTTGTTATCATATGGCTAAATGTTTTTTTTGTAGTCCATATCGATGCGATTTAATTAAGTTTTTTTTTTTTTTCTCTTTATTATGGCCTTCGCCAATTAGGCGTAATTAGCCATTACAAGTATATACAAATGAAATAATACAATTTTTTAAATATATAAATAATTAACATAAATAGATAACCATGGTAATTTAATTAAGTTATAATTTTATAACTTACAAACAGATACTCAAAAACAATTCTTAATTTGAAAAAGGAAGTTGCGTTAATTTACTCGAATGCCATCTTTTTCAACTAATTAACATTTATTGTTAAATAGATGTCTTCTATAATTTGGAAATATAAATTGTATTTCTTAAGGCTATCAGTACGTCATGTACTACGATATCACGTAGAATAAAACAAAATTGACCTTAAAAGCAATCTCCCATTTTACCCATACACGAAACTTAAGCCATTATGTAGATTTCTTGGCTAGATATTTGAATAAGAAAAACGTTGCACTATTTTAAAAATAATGAACTGCCATACTACTCTTCCGGTGAAAATATCTATTTTATATCCATCTAAAGTTCTTTTTATTTATTCTGTAATCTCGACCAGCTATCATTTCATTTTGTTGAGACTGACTCAATAAATAAGTGGTGTGTTTCCATGCTGTATTCAAGGATTTTTTCTAGTGTTAGTGAACAGTGGCGGAAGTCACTTTGATACTTGGCAGTAGAGTTCTTGTGTGTTTGCTCGGATGAAGTGAATGCGGTAAATTCTAGCTGAAGGCTGCATATCGAGTATGTGGGTACTGTTGTCCCAAGATCAGCCGGTACCCCCGTGTTCAGCGTATTACGTATTTATGATATGTACTGCCAGGTGTTATGGATAGAAACTACTTACTATTGGCAGTGAAATTATTATATAGTGAATCAAACTTAGTGCAATATAATTCATTACAAAGATTATTCCATTCATTAGAAGATTAGAAGTGAAGTGAGTAGCTAGGGCCACACAAAAAGGTGGCTGATGCTTATACGTGAATGCACGCAGTCAGTATAAGGGTAAATAAAGCCGATGGACCGTAATACTTTGTACGTAATAATCGGCTTAGTGATAATTATTAAAAATAATTATTAATATTTTTGGGTGACCGTTTTGATTTTGATTTAATGTGTTGTAATTATTATTAAACTAGGTGGAAAGCTTGTTGCTAAGCACCGCGGGTGACTATTTTGGCCACTTCGCAGTCGACAGCGACCGTGCAGCGGCCAGAGCCTGTATTGCTTTAGATAAAATATAGATTCTACGGAACCCCTGGCCGAACAGCGGTTACCACGGGGCACGTAGCAGCCACTATCGGTCGCTTCGCGTCTCGATAGCCGCCCGCAGGTCCTAGCCGCAAAAGGCTATCGCCATATGAATTGTAATGGCAATATCAGCGGTGATCAATCAGACGAAGATAATGAGAAATCGATCTGTCCTAAAAATGACTAAAATCTGTCTGGTGAAATCTCTGGTATTCTCGGTATCACTGTGTGCAAAGGAAATACGGACATAGAGAAAGTAAATGAACATGTTTGATTCCTTCGAAACGCTGTGATGGAGACGGGGGGGGGGCGATATCTGATAATCTCCGAGATTAAGGATTATAATGCAGAAGGATTCTTGCATACTTGTACATGTTGCCAGAAGAAACGAGTCTTGAGAAGCTCGATCACAGGGTGATTGAGGAAATGCGAGCGAGGGAATGGTTTCTTGCAAGATCAAATAAAGCAAAGAGTTAAATATACTATAGTTCTACTAGCACTGATATTGCAATAAAGTACTGTTAATCGGTATGTTATAAATAAACATGACTCGAGAGAATAACCTCGGATAAATCGTCTAATTTGGCTCCATCGGCAACTAACGCATCGGTGACCCGACCTTAGTAGTATATTTGACATTCTTTAAGGGGTGAATTGCCAAGAGGGTATGTAGGGCAGAAGCTATCGCAGCCCCTTCTCACTAACATTTTCTTTTATTAATCTGTGACATTTACTTTTCGTGTTATAAAATGTTAATAATGGATTGGCGGCCATGACCGCCTTTTAGCACCAGCGACAATATTGAATTGCTACAACGATGCGATGGTGACGATTATTAACAACTAGGGAATACAAAAAATAACAATTGCTCATGAGGATCCTGAGCAAAATTATTTTTAATATATTATGTAATTATAACTTTCAATTAACCATCTAATTAGAAACCAGATAACCGGTTTTACCCGATTATGTAAAAACATAGAATAAACATTTGAATGACTTTGCTTCCATAAGATTCTTTGGAGACAACTCTCAGTATACATGTCTCAGAGAGCGCCTCACCCTCAATTGAGTGATTTTGAATCTCCACAGCAGTAGTTAAAACTGAATAAATATTTGTAATTTTACGCCTTCTAACTAATGCCTTATATTAATGACTGACTAAACTTGTAGAATAGATAATTGTATGATTCTTACGGTGGGTTTAGGTGACGTTTGTTTAAATCTCGCTGTTAGATCGAACATCGTTTTCACTGGTTCAAGCTGATCTCCGAGTTTATTTCAACCCGGTATTGGCATGTATCTCAAGTATGATCTCTATGATATATAATATTAATATATAGCTTGTGCTAGGATGGTTACTTACTAATTAAGTAACTTACCATCAAGACGTTTCCTGCAGGGGTAGGCAGAAAAAATAGAACGCCACACTCTTCTGTCCTAAAACACAATTCTTGCCTCATTCATATTCATACATCTTCTCATGGAAGTTCACCGATTATTGAAGCTCCTCCAGTATCTGGTTTACAGGTCGTGCCAAGTCTTCCGCGGAGGTGCCATCTTGCGTCATTTATTTTATTAATATATTTGTACTCTTCTTTTGTAAAATAGTTTTTTTAATGAAAACACATTCTGTGGTTAATTTTTTTTAATATAAATTAGACAAATCAGTCACGAAATCTATATATCGATAAAATCATTTAGGTTGCTACCAATACATAGTTTTTTTCTGTATATCTTTCTAATTGATTAAATTAAGTTTTTTAATTATGTAGTCATATTAAAAAAAATCATATCCGAATAAAAATAACCGGTTTTGCTTATTCTAATTTAAATAATTGCAATTTAAAAGCCATGATACTAATATTTCTGTTGTCGGGTGGTTAGCGTGACTGACTTTTTTGAAAAAACTTTCGAAATAACACACTACAATTTGATATAGGTACATCAAGTCACAGTTGTCACCATAATACTAAGTAGAAATTCAATTTTAAATGCCCTGTCAGATGCTAATCTTTAATAATGTGTACGTTCTCTAAATAAGCAAAACGTCTTAAGTTTCTAAAACAACGTGTTTAATTAGTATCAAGTCTCTAATATCTTATACTAGTTATATAATTTTAGACTGGCAGTTCGTTAAATATATGTACTAAAAATATAGTGAATTGTTATACGGTGTTCTTCGATATTGAATTATTAGTATATTTTGTGTATTTATATCATTCGCTTATTATTTAGACTACGCAACATTTTATATTTATATTTTCTAAACAAATTCAGTCGGGAGTTTTTGGGAGAAACTTGATTTCTTATAGTGTTTTTTCGCAGAATAAAATATTGAATCGAAATTAATCGGAAAGGATGTTTTTTTTAGATTTTAACGACGATCTCTTGAATGGGGAATCCAATCTCAGGATCCCGGCCCAGTTTATAATATTTATGAATGTATAATGTTAAAACTTTCAACATTAACACTACGACATTCTTTCAATGTAGATACCAAAATTATATCAAGACTAAAAATGAACACTAGTGCTACGGCTTCGAGCATATTATTCATAATAATGATATTGTTTCAAATTGTTATTTGTCAAAATTGACATATAGTGTAGTGTATCTCCAGAAGTCCCATCCTAGGTCGCCCTACAGCTGACTCCAGGGTCTCTTCAGACTATCCATTGTTGTGACAGATCTTCCAGATCTTTGGCCCAGGATAATAATGTGGCCGACGAATTGAAACAATCTTTTGTGCACTGCTATGTATAGTTGAATTTGTTGTGTCGTGCTGTCCATGGGATACGTGACATCCGCTTTCAGCAATACGTTTTCGTCTCGACTGATGTGATGTCACGGTATTCTCTCCAGTAAGTTTGTTGCAACTTCAGATAGTTACATGAGTCTTCGAAATTCCTTTCACCAGTGTTTGCGATCACCGAGCCCAAATAAATTATTTCTTGAAGTACCCCACATTCTGTTATTTAGAAAGTGTGTTGTAATGCGTTAGTACGATCCGCAATCAGTATTTTCGTTAAAAACTGATTTATTTCTAAACCAAACCGCTCACGAATTGTTATTTGTCAATCTTGGATTAATATTTTTTGTGAATAAACAGAAATATCTAAATTAATTGTATTTCTTCATTCCGGTCTATTTTATAATTATGTAATTAATAATACAATAAGTATTTTCTAAACACAGGATTGATCCAGGGATCACCTAAATTAAATGCAGAAATCTCGGGATTGCAGTTTTGCATCGGGATTGAGTTCAATTGAGTTCAAGGGTGTGGCACAGATCATGGAGGTATATTACATATGTACATACGTATAATATATATACTATGTATATTTGTTTAGATCCTTGACCCATTACGTTTGGATCTTTTCAGATCGTCATAAGTCATTATTATTACATTTCAGTTGTGTGTAATAGATATGGACTATACTGGCATTAGGTTATGCTACTAAAAATGGTGTTGAATGTATTATTACTAGAGGGTGTATTAATCTGACCATGAGGTATCATTTCTAAAAAAAATGTTTTGTTCTAAAAAGTATATCTTTTACGAAAGTTATTATATATTCTTTAGAATGTAAATATTATTCTAGAAGAAATGTTCAAATTATTATGTAAAACCCTAAAAATATTCTAATATAAAATAAAAACATGTTTATTATGCAATGCATACGTCCGCCGTATTTTGTGAAACAAACTTTGAAAAAAAAAATGTATATACGAATTAAATTTTTTATTTCATAATTTCTCTACTAGAGAGTTCTAGTTATTCATTAATTTGCAAACTCTGAATTACTTGCGCGAGGGTTTAATACACAAAACGAAATATATATAAAGTTTTGTACGTACAAGCCTTTTGATTGCACGGAGTACACGATTCTCGTATATCTGTATGCTATACCTCAAATAAAGAAACCAGAAATTTAGTACATAATAATTTAAAATAATTATAATATATAATATAATAATAAGAGAAACATGATTTTTTCTGTAAAACCATTATTATTTGAAAGAAATGTTTTTGGTATTATTTTCCTTAAATTTTGTGAAAATCTAAAGCGTTTTCATAATTATCTTCATATCCTTATTCTAAGATAGTCGGGTTACAAATCTTCCCTTGTCTTACGCAGCTTCGGTATTAGCTGCATAGTCAAAGTCCAATCTGTTTGTATGAGCGCCTTATCCAACATCTATGTGTCTAAGAAGATACATCTCGGTTGTAGTTCATATGATATTTGCAAGACGTATCCATGGCACCTTAATTGTCTTCGTTCTGCATGAAGAAGTATGGACTTCATGCTGAGAGTATCCTTGATAGCGGTATTTCTCACTCGTCCAATAATATGACTGCTAAGGTAACTCATTTCAGTAGCGTTCAGTAATAGTGTTTAAGATGCATACGAGTATTTGGTCATGTCATCATGTATTAAAGTGGACTTATTCACAGCTCGTACACTTAACTCGGATTTTTTACTACCGCATTACAAAGGATACGTTAAACTCAACTAGCCAAAGTGTAATTATGATGTTCGTGTCAACCTATCTAGAGGATAAATATGAAGAAGTGATATGAGATGAGATGAGAGTTAGGATTAAAGGCACATAACATGGGCATGACAAGATAGTGTTTTAACACTGAGTTTAGTGTTTTAAAAAAAGCCAGTTTTTTTTCATGCTACAGTGGTGTTATTTAATTAAAATTAAAAAAAAAGAGATATATATTCGACAGAGATATACAAAAAAATAGAGACAATAAAAATGTAGTGAATGTGTTGTAAATTTATTAAGTGAATTATTAGTGTATTGGATTGTGATTAAGTTGGAATGATCATCCCAATTGAATCATATACTGAGTCCATATTAACGTAATTTTTTTGTAAGTGAACGATTTCCAGTTAGTGTTAAGTGTGTTGTACAATTTCGGAGCATGTAGAAACGTTGAAAGAATATCGTTGTTGCTCTCGAAACTGGTGAATTACGACGAATGATTTGATCTAGATAATGTAGGTAATTAGGAAAGACTTAGTTATTATATTATACTTAGTATATTAGAATTTAGTATGTGTACAAATTCACCACCACCAGTGAAGCATTATTGACCTCGAACCGAGACAACAAATTCTTAGGAACTTGGACAATCGAAGATAAATGAAAGGAACATTAACATAAATAGATAATCAAAAGAATAGCAGCAATATACGAAAAAGGGGTTTCGTTAAAGAAAAGGACACAAAAGATAAAGATATATGTAAAAATGACTTTGGTAAACTCTACTCGAGATATTGATTTGAACACACCTTTTACAGGTCAACAAAAAGACAAATATTAGAATCAAGTTAATAATAAACAGTTAGTCAATAAAAAAATAGATTTTCGTTTGAAAGCTGTCCCAATTATAACTACATATTGAAAGCGATGGTGTAGAGTGAAAATTCAAGTCAGGTCTATTCTCCGTCCGATATCGAAACGAGTGTTTACCTATAAAGCCCATCGACATAATGCGTGTTGGTTTTGTGCGTGTTGCTAGTTGTGAATAACCACACAAAAACCTCGCAACGGTTTAGACGTATCGTGTCTTACATTACATTTCATGGAATATCCGAAAATATTTTATAAAATCGCGTGTTACCAGCGAACTAACCTGGACAATAATTTATTCGCAACCTTAGACGCACCTACATCGTTTATGTTGTTTTTTTAAAATAAGTTGAATATAAATCACCTAAATTTGTTTATTTTTACATTAATGTTATGGTCCGTGTCCATGATGAGAGATATATATTGTATTATATAATATTTAATTATTGCGAGCCTGTAAAGGTACGTGTGATGCGGTACTATAATAATGCCATGTGTTCACGAATGAGATTTCTCTCGAGACGAGAAAAAGGACGATACGGACTGAAGCGATTTACGAATCATCACCACTGTTCAACAAAATAAGTAAAAAAACGGGAAATATCCTTTCAATCACAAACAGGCAATTTTATTGCACACATACACACATATTTGATATTTCCAGTGTAGCTAAAAATATGTATATTTTGTTATCTTGACACGTACCTTTAGATTATAATCATAGGTAAATAATAATATCTACCTTCTACACGTGCTAATTATTTTTCTACATATATTTTTGACATGACACGTGTCATTGTTTACTCATTCCTAAAATTATATTTATTTTGTTTTATAATTTTTAATATTAAAATAAACCCCGAGACCCCAATGAAACACCTAGGCCTGGGAAAATCACAAAGATGTATTGTGACCTCATTCTCAATCCAACCCGGTATCCCTGAAGGCCAGCGCGAAGGTCCAAAAAAATTTAAAGGATTGCCATATTATTCTTATACATTTTTCCATATATCTTCTTCGTCGAATACGATTTTTAAGAGATTTTCGACTAGAGACAATCTCTAAGATACAGATTTTGTTCCCATGTCTTAGCTATTCGTTGTCTCGCGCCTTACGTTATAAGTCATTATGATTTTGAATCTCCGCAGCAGAAGTTAAAATTGAAGAAATGTTTGTAATTAAACTTTTTATATTAATGTTAATGACTTGACTTATACTAACTTTTAGAATTAATAGATGTGGGGATTTATGTGCACGAGTCAAATCTCGCTGTTAGAATGTCGTGTACTTCTCTCTTTTTACCAATCTCTAACTGATGTTTGGGTTTATATCCAGATAAATTGAAAAGAATCCCTACTAAATTAACTGTGGCCTTATCTGTCAGTGTTAAGATCTTATTATTAACTCTTTGTTTTTGCTTTGCATTATTTTATTTTCATTTATATAAACGAATATTTTAAATGAATACATAAAATACAAGAATTGCTTTATTTTATGAATGTAATAAAAATATTATTTTTCAATTTCGTCGCAATTAAAAATCATAAAATAGGAAAGAATTTTTTTGTGTGCTAATTCATGATAAAAACTACAGTTATTTAAAAGAAAACAACTAAATATATTAATTAGAAAGATATACATATAAAATCAATTTTATCGAAAAATATTGTTGTTGCGCCACCTGGATCTCTTTCCTAACCGGGGAAGGTGCAATTAAAACATATTACAGTTAGTATTTATTATTATTGTCGCTGTAGCATAGTTGGATAATGCACCTTCCCTGGTTAGGAAAGAGATCCAGGTTCAAATCCCGGTAGTGCAACAACAATATTTTTCGATAAAATAGATTTTATATGTATATCTTTCTAATTAATATATTTAAAATATCACAGACCGTCTGTTCTGAATAATTACAACTTCACAATAAGAATGTGTTCTCCTAATAAAAGAGAACAAATATTTAAATTCGTTTCAAAGTAGTTGAAGTAATATTTATAACGATAATATTCGGTTTACGTTAATGTTACGTAGAACCCGGTGTATGTAAAGCAGATAATAAAATAACTATTTTGCTTTCCCGAAGATAATTTTCAGGTGAACACCAAGCACCTTTTTCAATTTCCGCCTAATTTATGCAATTATTCTTCAGAAAAATGAAAGGAAATTGAAAATCCCTTCAAATTGGGTCGAAATCACAAAACTGAATTTAAAATACACATTTTCTTATTAATTTTTTAAAAAGAAGTGCTCGCTTTTCACATACTTTTAAGAATATTGAAAAAATGTAAAAGGATATTTAATCTAACGTCTTAAATAAGGTGTTCACGGAAATTGGTGTCCAAAAAAGTGACGAAGAAGCGTGAAGCTCTTAAAGAGAAGTTTAAATGAGACTTTTATTGCATTTTATTACATCAATCAATGTTATTATATCAAAAATTGAGATTATTCAATTAATTTTATTTTATTTACTATTGGCAAAAATAAAAAACGTTAAATACTCGCTTGCTCTACCTTAATTAATTAGTGTTTATTGTAATTGTATATAATATATGTACACAACTCATTGTCTCTGTCTTTCTAATTGTATCTGTTTGTATAATTCTACACCCTTTGACTGATTTAAATCAAATCTTTCATACAATTTTTTTGGACCATTCATATTATATTACATTTTGCATAGTTACACTTTAGAATTGTCCAAACGTAGTCACTACCCGCTTCCCTTGACCAATCCACCCCTTCCCCCTGATATGAATATCATTCATTCCAAATTTTGTGTAGCTATTCTTTAGACTTAAAAATATAGTCATTCCACCCTGATCTGATCTTGCCAGGACCAAATATTACATACATCGTAATAAGATATTTATAACCAATGTAAATTAAAGGTACCCTCCTTTCACTAAATCCATAATATAAATTATAATGAATCTGAATCCCGGACATCGCCGGGTACTGACGGCTAGTATGTATATAAAGAAAGAGTAATACAAGTAAAATGTAATAACTTTGAGATAATTCCATGATTGCTGGTAACTTACTGCACATAAATTATTTCTACCATTATTATCAGATCAAAAATAGAGATATTTGTGAAACATATTTTTATAAATAAAAAGTACTTACCTGAGTTCTGCTAGCGGGTGGAGAAACCACGAGGAATATCCTCATGGAGGCTGCAAGAAACTCCCCCTGGACGTATCCCTCCCGCTGTCCCGTCGACACCTCCAAGGTTTCAGCTGACGCAGCTTTTCCACCATCATTTCTACAGCTTTTAGACCAGCGATTATATTTCTCCCTCAAGTGGCCGAAGTTAATAGAGTTCTTTCTTACTGGCTCCCCACTGTAATCTTTTGATTTTTGTTTGATAAATGTTTTTGATTTCTCGTCAAATGATGTCTGCTTGGGGCCATTTCCACTCGCTCTCTTGCGCCAAGAATCGGACGGCTCCACAGTCAAACTCGGCGTGCTCGCTTCACTCTTATCAGAATCCTTGGATTTTAAAGAACTGCCATCGCCCAGCCTTGATTTTAATTTGCCATCAGTTCGAACATCTTTACGATCTTTGCTTTTGAAAAAAGAAAATGAATACGATTTAAGAGCGGGGCGCGCTTCACCGTTTTCTGGGGACTTGGTATTGGAGACGGATGTGCTGGGTGCTGGATATCTTTCGGAGTCAATTCTTTCTGATTCGTCATCTATAGCTACTCTGCGGAGTATACCCTTACGTCGAACCTCGACTTCCTCGTCCTCAGTTGACTTTGGTCTGCATGAACTGAGTTTTATGGCTTTCTCTGTACTCTCCGAGCTTGCGGTTTTCTTATCTTTTGATTGGTCCAACTGTTCCTGGGATTTATTGGAAATCTCAGAATCTTCATCACTTTTTTTTATAAAACTTGCCCACTTCGGTAAACGACGTTGAGCAAACTCAAATAGTCCAGATGGAGATTTGGACCTAATCTTTTCTGAAACTGCAGGTGTAGTTTTCGGTTTGTCTTCTAATATCTTTGACACTGATTTAGATATCCAAATTCTAGGATTAACTTCCTTTTCTCCCGAGCTACTTTCTGGAGAAGTTATTGAAGTTTTCGAACTTCGATCGTCCTTGGACTGATCGTCTTCGGACGGGAAGCTAAGTTTTTGTTCTGGATTTAGTACTTTATTTAAAAAACTATCTCTATTTAAATTTAAAACTATTCTATTGAAAATATGAGATGCTTCGTTAGGTAGTTGGGATTTCTCAATATTTTGTTTCGTCTGTTCTGAAGGAAGGGTGAAGCTCTGTTCAGTCACGCTACCCCTCTTTTCTCTGTACAATGGATCCACTTCGCTTTCTATTCTCTTTAACCTCGGGAGATTTGGAGCATGGCGAGGAGTTTTCTTTTGGATCGGTGTATTATCCAGAGTTTCTGAGTTGAGTTCAGTTTCTGAGTTGAAAGTTTCCGCAGTTTTTCCGATTGACAGCTCACCAGGAGGCTGTTCCTTTTGAGATTCATTTTCCTTAGAATTTTTCTGGTCGCTTGTTTGTGATTGATCGTTTGGAAGAAGGTACTCTTCGATCTGTACACTATGCGGTCTTCTGGTTGTAGCCTGCTCGAAAGGGGTCTGGTCTCCTGGATCCAGCTCCCAGGAGCTGGGGTGGCGTTGCAGGAGTTGCGGCCTTCGCAACCCCTGAGCTTGCCCCCCGCCTCCGCTCACTTCCTCGTGCTCAGACGTTGTGAACTATTCTGTAGAACATTTAATTATTATTCAAGTTCACAATTTTTTCATTCTATCTAATGAATGGTATCATTGTTTCACTAAGAAACCATTCTGTTCGTGTACACTTCAAAACTTTGTATGTTACATTATTATTATTAATTTTTTTTTTATTAATCTTTAGAGTTTTTCACTGTCTTCTCTGTTAACAAAGATAAAAACTAGTCAAATAACAAATTAAACACATTTTATCAGTAACATCATAGCACTGTGTTATCTAACCTATCACAAATCGATAAGTTTAAGGCGTTATTAATAAAATGAGTAATATATTTACACTGTATATTTCAAACATGGATAATTTATTATATTGTATGACGGCATTTCATACAAAATTATCTTTTATTGCTTACCGATAATATTCATACGCGTTTACATTCTCTATCAACTTAAACTTAATCATTGAAAAACAAATACTAATCTTACATTTACATGGACGTTTTTTTATCCTAAATTATTTACAGATTCACATGTGTTCAATACAATAAGGTTAATTTTAATTCAAAGTTATGAAAACAAATAAATACGGTATAAATTCATTTTGATTCATATACCGATATACACTGCGGTATTTTGTAAAGAAGTGACTTTTTATCAAGCGAGATAATGTTATTGCTTATTGTTAACCAAAGTTAACAATCTGTGGGGAAAATTAAATATTTGTTTTTTCATATGTTGTTCAAAAGATAAAATGAAACGCGATTTTTTTATTATTTTTTATTATATGATTATTTAAAGAAAAAACAGTTTGGAGGTAGATAATTACTATCATTATAGATCAATCGGCAAAGTGACCAAAAATATGGTAAAAAATAGAATTCATAACAAACTAATAGGCGAATAGTAGAAAAATATGAATCTATATTTGAAAGAAATGGTGGGATAAGATCTCGTGAACTGTATCTAGAATGGTTTTAAGTATTTGACGCGACCCGAAATGGAAGTCTGAAGGAACATACGGGCAAATGGATATGGTCTACCTTGCTTTGAAGTCCTGGGCTCCAAGTCCCAACCCAGCGGGATCGATTAAACCTCCGGCTGACGAGCACGTATATTATGCCGAACCGAGATCTCTATAACAGCACTTCCGAAAAGGATTCACTTCCTCTGCGCGGTCCGAGCGATACGCGCGGCGTGAGTGTAGGGCGGCAGGAAAAACCACAAAAAAACTTAATGCTTTGTGGTTGAAGCACAATCGGAGAGTCCTGGTTTAGTGATCACTGTTAGTGATGTAGTAGCCTGATCGTTCCCGAAATGTAATAGTGAGTGATGTCGATCACTGAATGTCAAAATATAGTAAATAAGATTAAATGTGATGTTTATGATAAAAAAATGTAAGACAACAAACAATTGAGAAACATGAAGGAATGCAGAACTAAATTAAAGGAAATAATTCATGAGCATTCTCGAATAGAATACTATTTTACGTTGCGTCCTGATACACCAGTACTAAATACCAGGGTTGATAAGAATGCATCTTTATTTATCGGTCTATAAAAATAAACCAAGGAAAAACCTCATCGCTTTTAGCCGCTGTGAAAGAATTATACAATTTGAAAATGTATATCTTTAGTTTTTCTAAGACGGGTAGTGGGTTGCTTCAGACTTAGCTAGAATAAGCAGATTGGACCTTGTTTGGTCTGAAACCTACAAATCGAGAACAAGTACCGAAGCAGCGCAAGAAACGGAAAGAAATTTTAATTTATTAATGTTGTTTAATGTTGTTCATTTTATATAAAATATCGTTCAATTTACTATTTCTTTTACACAATGACGGTCATCATTGTTTTGTAACACAGTCGTACAAAGAAGAAAACATTAATGAGACAGTTCCTCGGCGCAGAATAAAGATCGATGCAGTTGACTTGGAGCTACAACGACAAAGAAATGCTCCTTAAAAAAAGAAGAAAAAAAAGTTTATTTTTGTGGCGTAAAATAATACATATTAGAATACTACTCGTAACATAAAATAATACATATACAGTAGTAGAAAGAGAAGAAAAATTAGAAGAGAAAAATGCAGAAGAATATGAAGAGGAATACAATATTCATATATCCATACTTTTTAAAATCATGATTTGTTTATGTTTAATTAGTATTAAGGGAACACATTCTTATTTTGAAGTTGTAATTATTCAGAACGATAGGTCTGTGATATTAAATACTAATTAAATGAATTAATTACAAAGATATACATATAAAATCAAAAATAACAACAATATTTTTTGATAAAATTGATTTTATGTGTATATCTTTTTAATTGATGCATATAATTAATATTTATTATTTTTTTCGCTGATGAAAATCATGTACTTGAATAATTCAAAACGCATTCAATATTATAATAATTTTAACGTATTTCTGTAGTAAAATCTGTCTTGCATATCCGAAATACAGAGGATTGATCGGTGATCGGTGATCGATGATCGTGAGGAGCAATGAGAGAGACTAACTGAAGATAAAGAAGGATAAGATTTATGTTAATATCTTAACAAAATTATTTATTTATCCAAAAAATATGTTATGTTTCATTAAACATTTCAACAGTTTTGATTGAGAAACAGGTATAATGATAATATTTATTATCGCAGATAAAATGCAATTGAAGGAAATTATATCAATTGTCGCGTTGAAGGTCCGATTCGTCACCTGCTATCGTTCGCTGCTCTGGTGACGTTGGACAAGTTATTTAGAGAAATAAAAGTACGAGTGGTGTAGGTACTAGTTCTCGAGAAACATGGTAAACGTAATTAACAAACTAAAGTCGCCGAGTCGCATAAGTAAAATGTAAAGGTATGTGTGTGCCGTCGTGCACTTTCAATGCTTCAAACATTTCAAGCGTTACGTGCTACGTCATGGTAGATATTTTGCGACATGACGTCTGTCTTTGACGGAGCAAGTCAAAGAAAAGGGCGGGAGGTGGAAAATGCTGTCTGCTCTATTAAGAGACTTCATTAAATAATGACAATCACGTCTGCTTCTTCATAAGTGAACTAGAAAAATATGGTTTTTATAGTGTCATAATAATAAGTTTTGCCAATCTACAGCAAGGGCGTGCGATGTGGACATTCAAATAAGTTGTGCAAAATTAGAATACCTATCAAATAAATCAAAACAAAATATTATTTGGGGGAAATGATGACGGAAAATTCATAATTTTTATAATATGTTTTTCTTCATTATTTACATATTTTTAATATTAATCAATTATACTTAGTTAAGTAATTTTAATTGTGGTACTTGTGTACTTGAATACTTGAAGAAAAATAAGTGACTTGTATCAAGTTTCAATTATTGAAATAATTATAGTAATATTTATTTATATTTAGCATCCACACAGAACACAAGTCAATATTGGAAAACAATGTGCACTTAAGACGTAATTTCACAATTAATTTATTTTGTAAAATGAGTGACCCTTTTCCAAAATATATTATATGTAATATTTACTGAAAAAAATATTTTATCAAACCATTTTTCTGGGTCCGTAATCATTTCATACAATGTGTATAGGCATGTATACAGATGGTTAACATATAAAGGTTACGAAACAGAGGTGAAAACAAGTTATAGTTCAATCCGATATTATAATGATTGCTTGCGAGTATCGCCTGTCAGTTAACTGTTCTGTGTGCGTGTTTTTAAGGCGATTTTAACGCATCGCTATTTTTAGTCAGCCAATATTTTCTATAAACTGACAGATAAATACGTAGCTCATCTGATTTAACACATTTTCAAAATGTATTTATGGTAAATGATAAGGTCAATTCGGTTCCGACCGGTTCCATTGCATGTAACGATCTGTTTAATTTATTTTGGCCTAATTAAACATCTAACAAGATACGTCAATTACAAAATTCAACTTTTTATCGTGTTTAAAGTCAAATTTTTAAAATATATATAATTATAAGGATAACTAGTTTTAATGATAGAATTAAATTTTATTTATACTTATTTTTAAAAACACGGTATAATGGCAACGCATGTTAGTCCCGTCAAAAGAAAGGTAAGATAAACCTTTATTGACTTAAATTTTTTTTGTGCATAAAAAGTGAACATACAATTTTATATACACTTATTAGTTGACTGTGTGGGATGCAGTAGGTATCCACCTCTGATATATAAAGCATTGTTCTGGCTACTTTGCTAGCCTACCGTCTGTATTAAAATAGCCGGTTATTTTTTATGCTATTATGGTGTTATTTAATTAAAATTAAAAAGGAAAAGTAAGATTCAATAAAGATATAAAAAGAAAGTATATTAAATAATAAAAATATAAATAAAGTATAATAAAATAAAGTAAATTAATAGACATATATAAATTAACTTGTCATAACTATCTCTCATTCTTTATAGGCAGTACTGCTCGAAATGTTAATATGCGATTCAAAGCACATCTTAAATGTTTATTATGGACATAATACGGACAATTATTGCAAGTTAACAGTAATGGTTTTTTAGAATTTTCCAACCATATTATTGAAAAATACCACTCTTATAATAATACCACAGGGGTCAATATCCTCAATAAAAAGGGGTTTGGCCTCCGGTTGGACAATTTAGAAGTCCTCGAAATAAAAAAGGCTGTAAATAGTGGTACGCCAATTCTTAATAATCTAATTAATTTATTCATTAGCCCCATATTAGGTATGTTTTTATTAAAATCAATTTAATATCCATCAACACTATATTTTTTCTTCCCTTATTGGTCAGTCTATCTGCATATGTATTCTGTCTCTCTATTTCGCATACAATCTTATATTCTATCTTCCTCTTTATGTATACATAAGTGCCCTTTTTTTGAATTTATGATTAGTTTTATATATGTCCTGATGTAGTTTGTGATAAGCAAAACCGGTTTATGTATAATAAATTTCGTGGTTTCATACAAAGTGATTGTATTTTATTTACTCCAAAGATGTTTCACTTGAAAAAATACAGCGAATTCACTACTTAGAAATATACATGGATAGTCAAACATTTCTGTTTACTGGGGATTATCAACCTTGCTTCTGGCGTCAAACTTTGATCTTTGAACACAACTATGCTGGCCTTCTTCAGGTTTGCAAGATCTGTGATACATTACAATTCACGGCCCGCCCCAGGCAATGTCCGTATAAAACTTTTTTCCAAAGGGTTCGGCAAACATCACGAACTTTGCTGTTAAGAAAGAATTTGGCACACTTTTCACTTATATTCTCAACTCATTAAATATTCAGAATGTGCTAAAAATGTTGATTTTATATTAGCAGTTTGCAATTCCAGCATGCAATTTTTTTTTACAATGTATTTTGATTATTTAATAAACATGCACGAGGGCAAGACAAAAATTATCTTCATTTTTCCTTGTACAATTTATTTACACAGACTTTACGGAAGCTAAGCTCTGTGTAGGTGATTTAATAGGCAGAACCATGACTGATGTTCAAAGAAGACGCTACCTCAGCGATGGTAACTCGCCTATTCGCTAGAACCATCTCCCCAGCTTGCTCTCTTTTCATGTATCACACTCGTCCGGCCACTTGTTCCATGAAAAAAATACTTACGTGCATTAAGCCAGTGCTTTTACATAAAGCACTGTCCCCGTATTGCGATAAAAGTCCACGATGAATTTCAGCCCCTTTCACACCCTACGACCAGAGAAATCGAATCACTGTACGTTGTTCCTCCTTGGTGCAAACTGCTAGCGGAGCGGACATGTTTACACGGTAATAGCCGGAAGGTTAATAAAGCGATCGGGATCAAATTTCGCACACGTGACAGCAGTCTTACCAACTTGAAGCACGCGCAGAAGGACATATGACAACCTTGAGGGTGTGTTAGATAGTTTTTGAATAGTAACGTTACATTCTTAATATATTATGAATAAAGTTTTTCATAGCTTGAGAATTAAGAAGAAGAAGAAGAAAAAATCTAGTCTTCAGGAAGTGGTGTAGGCGTCGCATGCTGCATATACCATGTACTGCGAATCGAACGAAAGTCTCCATTCTTCAAGCACTCCGAACTAAAGAAAGGCCTCCACAACCGGGGGAAAATAATTTTTACATACTTTGGGCATATTACTAGAAGAGTGATCGTAGGGAGCGTACAAGGGGGGAGAGAGAGAGGTCTCGAATAGATGTATAGACCAAGTCCTAGACATTATGAGTAAAGTTTTGTACTCACTTCTGCTGCTTATTTTACCAAACAATTCTCTCTTTTAGTGCATACTTATGGTGAAGAAGGCAGATAACATTTTCTATATATCTATCGTCAAATGTACTGTCGCTGAAGCATAGTTGGATAATACACCTTTCCCGGTTTGAAAAGAGATCCAGGTTCGAATCCCGATATTTTTCGATAAAATTGATTTTATATGTATATCTTTCTAATTAATATATTTAATTTGTATTTAAAATATCATAGACCTATGTTCTGAATAATTACAACTTCATAATAAGAATGTGTTCTCCTTAATAATAAAATATGTCTAAAAAAATATATTGTTTAATTATTAAAAACACATATAAATAAATGTATTCTCAAATTTAAAGAAATGTTTATAAATAAGGTAAGAAAAGCGGGAAAATTATGGTTTAAAATAAGCATACATAGATTTTTTTATTACAAATCGGTTTAAGCGAATAAACACGCCAAATTTTGTAACCTAACCCTGTAATCTAACCCTGCAGGGAAATGATAGTTCGTTTAAAATAAATGTACAAAGGATTAGTTGAAATCTTAATCTTACATTTGGGAAAAATATATTATGTTGAAATTAATATGGAATTAAGAGATAACATTATGTTATCGGCTCTTCTTTATTTTAACTGGAAAGTGTAAGTATTCAATGTATATAAAAGCTAGATTTAAGTCGGTGAATGTATGTTACAAGTCTAATACATTAAATTAGAAAGCTTTTACATTAGTGAACAAAACAGCTCATCACGATTCGTACGAGACACATTGTTTACGTTTCATCATCGCAGCCGAACAGACCGCAAACATAAATTTAATCCGGCTCGTTAAAGAGAAGGATATTACTACACAAGTAGTTACGTTCACGGTACCTGGCAGCCAACCTCCTCTAGAACTAATTCAATTTTCAAAATATGGCCCTTGGAACTATCCAAAATTACAAAGCTGAGCAAATTCTAAAGATTCAACAAAGTTGATAGTCTTCGCCAAAATTATATGAACGAAACATTCAAAGAAAACTTAATGGATATCACAAAATCTTCAACCGGCAGGGGGTTCCTCTGGTAAATGAAGCAAAGAGCAAATAATTTGTTTTAAATTTGTTCGTGAAATTTGTTATTTTTCGTTATTATTTAAATTAGTATTGCGACGCATCTTTGCAGGGATAGCCAGAAAAAAAAACATTCTTCTTATTTCCTCATTTATGTTATTATTTACATATAGTGGTCTCAATCGGAGGATACTCGGGTCGAATTCTAACTCCGTAAATCCCGGTTCTGGTTCGCCTTCACAGCTGAATCCAGGGACTCTCCAGCCAGATGCAACGTATCTGTTCATCATAGTGGCACTCTTCTAACTACTGGCCAAAGTTGTGCCCAGTATAGTGTCTTCTTCTAGGCTGTCACTTTGATGTATAATGGGGCCAAAGAACTGGAAGAATCTTTTATTCACTGTTGTAGATGAGGCCTTCGTGCGTCGTACTGTCCATGGGATGCGTCCCTGACATCCTCCGGCAATACATTTGAAAGCATCTATTTTACGATTGGAAAGACAAGAGTGTGAAGCGACGCGATACTAGTTGCTTGCGTAGTTGGTTCATACAAACTTTAGCTAGTCAAATAATACACCCCATTCTCACGCACTATGGTCAATTGTTGGAGCAATTGTTTACCGCTGATTTAATAATACCTGCTTCTGACACGAACGCCTACACGATCACGACCGCACTACGCCCATTCATTTTTATGTTGCCTGTTCCAGCCTCACATTCATATATAATACTAATGTTTAAGAGCCGTCTTAGGACGTTGTTCAAGTGTCACATTTTTATGAATTGGATCTTCTTCCACAATAATTAAATTTGATGACTAACATATTAAAAAAATGATTAACGTTTTATCTTTGAAGAACGATGGATATGAGCAGAGTATTTCTAAAAATAACAACTTATTGAGTATTCTTTACCTATGTACCTACGAAGTTTATTTATTTATTAGTTTTTATTAACAATAATAGAATTATGCACCCCCAAAGAAGAAAGATCTTGAATTATGGTGATGGCTATCGACATTTATATAAAATAAAATCAAGATCTACTAGACGCAAAAATTTTTTTACAAATAAATAAAAAAAATTTACGCACATCTATAATAATACAATTCGAAAATAAGTATTCGTATAAGAAATATTTTTAATAAAATAAAAGAATAATTATTTTTATTTTTAATAATATTTATTTAATTATAATGTCAAGCTACAAAGACTTTGGTTTCATTGAAAGAAAAAAAAAATTTGTTGCAATTTTAATTTTCAAATTTTTGACTATATAAAAATACTTTTTTGTTTGTTTTAAAAAAATTAACTTCAGATCAAAAAGATCGATGTTATGACACTTCTCTTTATTGAAATGTTTGAATTTCCTATATAATTTTTCATTTGTACTTTAGGAGATTATTTATAAGACAGTTTTTTCTTTAGTCTTTAGGATAATTAAAACTACAGGGATAATTTTTCGAACGAAGTTTTATAATTTATTCAGATTATAAAATTAGATCTGTAGTGTTGACGTTTAGGAGATTACTAAAGTAGACGATAATTACACATTAAAGATTAAAACAAATTCCAGTAGTCTAATTTTATTTAACTTGTTAAATTTTATTACAAATATAACATTACATTGCCACGAAGGGCATTGTAAAATATTTGTAAATCAATGAAGTAGTTCTTTTATTTGGTTGCTGAATAATTCTAGAACCGTCGAGTAAACAGGGGTTTTTAGGCTTATTGCGAGATCTCGAGCTGTACTTAACGCGAAGGGCATAAAGTTTAAAGTGATGGGCGAAATTGTTATCTATTCGACGCCACTGTGTATCGATAGCAGGGGCGTGGACTCTGTACAATCAAACTATTATTATTATTTATGCGAAATTTATTTTAAATAGTATGTATCATAAGTGTATAAGGTCCACATGCAAGAAATAAAGACATTTCGGAAGAATTTAGAAATGAAAAATAAAGCTGGGCATGATATTTGATATGAATTTCTATAATTTCTCGCGAAATATTTCGTCTTTGCATTAACTGACGTGTTGCAAAATTCAACTGCAATTTGTATTTGAAGCGCTCCAAGCACTTCCATGCAATTTAAACGTGGTATTATTTTATATTATAATTTTTTTTAAGCCCTCCACTTAATACTACACTATAAATATAAAAAATAGAATTTAAATTTTGCTAATTAATATACAAGGTGACACGTAATATGGCGCCTCTGTATCTTCCAAAGAACTTAAATGGTAGACGTGAAACCTCAGGTCAGCCTCTATTTCAGCTGCAGGAAGGGTTATAGAATCGAGCAGCCGCCAGAAGTCTAAGTTCAGTGAACAAGATTTTACGGTCGTAGGCCCAAGCGTAGAACTCTTGAAGAAACATTGCACCAGAGACTTTATACAAAATCATATCAATAAGTTCATATAAACATTTTTTATTTTAAATACAAAAATAGTGCAGGACTAAGCAGTTTATATGTAAAGCGTCCTTTCAAAAATGGTGCTATACAAATTATAAAATGTTATTATTATTGGCTTGAAGAATTTTCAAAAACTAATATTAATATTTCTCAAGAACGGAAATTAATTCACACAGGTAAACATTTACAAAAACATATTTCTGGAACAGTGTATTTCTTTCATAGGAATACAACTTATTATTATATAGCATCGATATTAGCAGAGTAACCTAAGTCCATCCCTATATGTCTTTAAATCTGTGGCACACGCCACAGATCTATAGACATGGAATATCCACAATACAAAAAACGTTTAACTATCTAAATACCAGTGAGGCTGAAGGTAGATTATTTTCAGAATTTTGCACACGATTTGATTTTTAGATCTGATGAGAACTCGTGAAAATATTCACCCAGCACAAATTCTTTGTATTCTTTCAAGTATTTCCAGGAGCATCTTTTAAATTACCCACCGATATTCGTCGGGGAAATTTGTACAAAGGGAAAACTCCACCGATTTTTCGGGCCTCGTCCGGAGACTTCTAAGAGCTGTTTTTATTTAAGGTTTTCTTAAAAAGTGTCGGCGAATTTGTTCATCGTGATCTGGATACGAGGTCGAATGTTTGATCTTTTCAACATTGTGTTCCGTTTGTTAGTATATTTAATGCGAATCAAACTTTTGATATTTGAGACAATGGATAAAAGTTTTAAACATTAACTAGTTAACTTTTATAAACCCATACTACAAATTCCATACTTGGCACCCCAAGTTGTGTATTAAGTCAAAAATAATCATTTTTATACTCAAGCATTTGAAATTGTAATAAAATTAACTTAAAAAAATCTTCAGAATATTTTATTTGTAAATCAGAATAATATAATCAAAATAAACATTAGTTTCAAGTGTCGTGACAGTTATGGGAAGTAGGCTACAATAATCCGAACCGGACTGTAATGTTATGTTTATTGGAAATATTCTTGGAATGGTTTAAGGTACTAAATACAAAATGAGACCTTTCAATTTATTTGTTAAAAATTATGAGCGACTGGGATGAAATGAATAGAATATTTACATTTTAACACGTCTCAATATGTTTATCTCTTCTTTTCTATGTTTTGTCAATATAAAAATATAAAATTGTCTTGTCTGATGTGTAATTATTGTATCATCCATTGCGAATGAGTTGAATTACCTTGTTTTTGTTGTACCTGAATTTATATGTTAGTTGATGGTTTTTTGCATAATTAAATTTAATCTCGCCATTAGCAAACTTGTGCACAAATCGTAAAGTTTCAATCGGTCTTGATGTCGACGTTGTTTGGTATACTATTTCAGTCGGTGTCGGGTAGTTGTAAACTATTTTGAGAATATTATTTTGTTGTTGTTAAAGTTTGTTTTTATTCCCATTCCAGAAAATTTTTCTGATAACTGGTTACTACTACTTATTCGTTCTACATACGTAACTAAATCACTCAAGTACTATTAATTAATCATCCTCACCGTGTTGCACATAGTTTTGCGTTAATTATAATTATTGTTCGTTTTATTCTCGCAATAAATAAAAGCGTAAATTTTTAATTAAAATAGTTTATTAAAACGTTTTATAAATTAACATTTTTAAATGAAATTAAAATTCATTAAAAGTGCTAGGGCTCGAAGCGGCAAGAGCGTGGTATTGCGCATTATTGTGATGTTAAATATTTAGCGAATGGAAACTATAAGGGTTGGCTCCGTACCTTTAAACTTTTACGGTCGTTCCGCCATGAGCCAAGTGGCATTTTCGTGAAAAATCGATTTCACAGCGTCGTCGCCGGCCATGCTAGGCTAGGGGAGGAATGCCGACAGAGTCACAGGGTGGAAAGAGTACGCACGAGGCGGGGGAAAGGTTATAATCTAGATTACGTAAGTTACACAGGTGAAGAATGAATATCGTACCCCTCTTTCCCTGAAGGTTGCGATTTAACTACCCCACTATATCCACCCGATCCGGTCGGTCTATGGCATCGTTTTACTTACTTCACCGTAATAAAACTGTCTTATTCTTTACGACTTCCTGAAAGTGCACGGAATTGTATTTTTATCCCTTTTGGTGCTGGTCCGTGTAATTTTTAGGAACCAGCTCGGTAAATGAGTACTGCCTGAAATGCGTGCGAAATTGGTCGCTCCAATTGCTACGTCTGATGTACTGTAGTAAATATAATGTACGCAATACAAGTACAATAGTAAGTTCGTACTTCGCAAGATTAAACATTTCTTATATATTCTAATATTATTACATTTATTTTTAACAAGTACACTTTTCATGTTCGTTGCTTTCCACAATACGCTCGCACCAAAACAGTGTCTCGATTTCTATTAACCGGTCAATCAATTACGTCTACAATTCCGTTATACCAATATTGTACACTGGTTAAATCTGATATATAATAAATATTATTATTTTCAACAAAACACTTGTTTCAATATTAATTACTTTACTGACATACAGTAATATTATGTAATTCACGTTATTTCTTCGCAGGAGAAGGCAGAGAGGAGATTGTGGCATAGACTGCCACAATCTTCTGACCACAACTTGCCTCATCTACATTCCCTTGCAAGCTCGACGAACATTAAGGCTTCTAGCAGAACCATCTTCCAGTATCTGATTTTGTCAAGTATTTTAGTATATTTTTATAATTAATGTATTCTTAACATAATTTTTTATTAGGTAACCCTAAGAAAATTTGTAATAAATCAGTGTTAATAAAGAAAAATATATATTCGTAAATAGCTATTTTCACGAGGAGTGTGCATTCCTCGGTAGGTCGAGGGTGGGCATCCCCGGCTGTCATGTCGGAAGAACGGGTTCGGTACCCTGCAAAGGAGATTTTTTTTATTTTCGCAGTTATTTTTAATTAGAGTTATATGTGAATATTTTTTTCAATCTAGGAAAAATCTATACAGAGGTGATAGGATATCTGACAAATGCAACGCGTTTTTAACTATATCTTATTCGTTCATATTACTACAAAAGAAAACGTTTTATTATATTTTAAGATACATGGAAATATCGTATCCATTAAACGGTTGTCGGTAGTTCGTAAGAATGTTTCCAGCTATTTACAAGAAATAAAGGGCTAAGGATAATCTGCACATGGCCCTTGCCATCCGACGGTACGGCGAACCAGAGACCATCTGTCAGATTGTTATTTTTGTATTACAAAAATTAAAGAAATAAGTAGTAAATCGAAACATACAGCGCAGTACTCAAATTTACCATCTGCCTGTGCCTACTGTTACTAGTACCTCCAACACATAGAACTTTAGAAATTAATAAAAATAAGAGTGCAACAAGTGGAGAAAAATGATTCAATTTTGAAGCAGAATCATCTGACCTTGAACTTCATCTGATAACTCTGAATTAAACGAGATTCGCAATTGTCAAAGAAACAATTCGAGCTTTGGGATCTAGGCTAAAAGGTTGAAATCTTCTATTTACCGACACTAAAGAGTATTTCTTTCGTAATCGTCAGGAAGAGTTTCAAGATTTATATTCCCATAAAGATAGTTTAGTATACTGTAACAATATTTCTGCTGTCACGGATGTACTTCATCATGAATGTATTTCACAGAATCTAAATCTTGTAAATCGAATGTAAATCTTCATTGATTCTTCGAAAACGAGTCCAAAGGCTAAACTTTTGCACAACGGTAATAAATTTTCTTTTATGCCGGTAGCTTATGCAACTAATATGAAGGAAACATTTGATAATATTAAAATACTGTTAGAAAAAATTCAATACGACAGGAACTGTTGGGAAATATGCAGTGATTTAAAAGTTATTGGGTTATTAATGAGTTTACAGCCTGGCTATATGAAATTTTGTTGTTTTTTCATATGAATGGGATGCCAGGAATAGGACGAATCATTGTCAAGAAGGAATAGCCAAAACGTGAAGTAATTACGCCTGGGCAGAAAAATGTTGTAAATTCACCACTAGTTAACTCGGAAATGATTCTTTTACATGGAGAACGCTTCCACCAGCAAATCAAGCAGAAAACAAGTACCAGCTACAATGGAGTGCAAGAATGCTCGCAGATTATTGTTGGATACTAAAGAGAAATGTCCCAGATGCCAAACATAGAACGTGCATTTTTGACGCTTTCGATTCAGCGGCGACCACTGTTATTGACATTTTTCCGCGTCCAAATTCCCATCTATATACAATATTTCCTAATGCTCGTCTTGGCAGTGTGAATTGTGACTTTGACGCCAGTAGACGTCAACTTGACTTTGTTCGATCTCGACATCGCGATTATCAGCTCCAGTGCACCAGTACCGTATTTTGTGATATTGTGTTTTAATAATCACTTAGGTGGTTCGGTCAAATGGAACGGATGAATGAGGAGAGAATGTTAAGAAAGATATATGATGCAAGTGTTGATGGCTCCAGAAATAGAGGACGTCCGCGGAAGACTTGGCACGACCAGGTAAACCAGATAATGGAGGATGGCTCTGTTAGAAGCCTTAACAATCGGCGAGCTTGTATGAGAAGATGTATGAATGTGGATGATGTGAGAATTGTGTGTCAGGGCAGAAGAGTGTGGCGCTCTATCCTCTCTGCCTACCCCCACAGGAAAACGGCGTGATGGTAAGTAAGTAAGTGTTTTAATAATGTATTGTTTGTGATCTTGTGATTTGTATGCTCGGTGATATTGTGTGTTTGTTCTGTGGGTAAACTTGTGACATCGCTGTATTTAATTGGGATCGGAGATCAGCTCATCCGCGTGCCATTTATGTGATCTCGGCGACGATTGGCTGAGGCGTCATATACAAGGTAAGACTAGCAGTCCTTTCGAATCCCGGTTCCCCAAAATTCACTGGTCCTTTAACTAGAACCTCTATCCCCTCACCGACTTCATCCTGTACCGCGATTCCTTATTTACCTCCACTACCCTGCGGTGATTCCGATTTACGACCGGAATTGTTGTAATGTATTGAATTGTGTCGAGATGCGCGACCCGGAGTTTGCGCAATTCGTTCATTTAGATCCTATCGATCCTGATTTGCAGTTCGAATTCAGAACGAAAACAACAAATACTACATTTTAGATAAGTTAAACAGTGATCTGAATGTATGTGAATTCTTGCATTTCCATAAAAACGGTGGGTGATGAAGAAAATCTAACTACACATTTGAATGACGGTGAAAAATACTATAGAATCACAAAAGTTAATTTTTGTTCCTCAGATTATAATTTGCATTATAATTTGCATGCAGATAAAAAAATAGGACTTAGGCAGAAACCGAGGGACATCTGTCCATAGCGTGCCGAAGCTCGGTGCAATGTGACTCGATATTTATGAGTGAGCTTTAGTGCTCTATCAATAGAGATCCAGGAGGCCCAGAGCGGGAGACCAGGAGAGGGAACAGCTCGGACCAAGTGGTTTCTCTCTCCTATGATATTGGCGCATCCGCGAGTCAATTCTTTGTTATCATTTCTGTATTATTTTTCCCCCTACAGAAGGTAAGTTAAGTCAATACTCACCAAAAACTACCAAATATATAGACATGAACTAACGAAAATTCCTTATTTTAAAATTTGCATTTTGGTGTCACCCACGTGATCACTTTGGTACCACTTACGCAATGAAATAGTTCGGCGATTTTTTAAAAATATATGATTCGATTGTAATGAAAATTAAAACCATAACAATATAATATGCATTAATGTAAAAAATACGTCTTGTTTACACAAAGATTTAATTTTCGATGAGTAAATACTTTTTTTGTTGCATAAATGTGTCAAACTATCGGATTTATGTTTCCCCAAAAAACGTTTATATGTTAGAATATACAATAAACGTTTATACGTTAGAATGGCCCTCGTCCCGCAACTAATGTTCCAAACCTCTTTTCTATATGTACATTTTTTTCATGTCTATTCATTTACTGGTCTTGATAGTCACTGTTCACCGGTCCCCCTGCAAATGTGTATTATTTTTATAAATTATTAGTTTTATTTTGTTATCTGTATATATGTGTTTTTAAAAAATATTTTTATGTTTTGATTTAACATTGTGTTTGTCATGTCTGATGGTGTACTTTTTTAAAAATTTGGATTATGGGGACAGTGAATGGTTCTTGGTTGGTGGTCACGCCGTCTTGCATTACTGCAATACTGTACTATAAATATAACAAGACTGTAGTATTAAAAAAATAGTCGACTTGGCGGTGAATGAGTAGGACCGATACGGGAGCTTTTGCTCATAGAATATGATCGCTAACGTTAATAAGTAGACAAGCACTAGTAGAGGAAAAATTAGTTAAATAATAAAAATAAAAATGGTAGACACACAAAGATTCATGATAATTATAAGATTTATAGATTTGATCATTATCAGATATTTCGCTTTATCCGATTTTGATCAGAAGACTTTAAAACCATCTTCCATTAAAAGGTTATATATATATAAAACTGAATGTCTGTTTGTCGGTCTGTCCTATACTCTTGACCGATTTAAACCAAATTTTACATAATTACTCTTAAGAATCCTGCAAACCCTCCTTGATATACCAGTTTATTAAATAGAATGCACCTATTCCAAATTTTGCACCGATACTTTTAAGGATCCTGCGTAAAACATAGTCAACTTATCCCACTACCCCGGACATTTTATCTGCTTGGACCAAATTATGTACCCATTGTAATTTTATTCTAAGACTTCTGATTTGATTATTGTCAGATTATTTAGCTAAAATTCTCTGTATTATTTATTATTATTTAAAATAAAATCTCTTTGATTTAATTTTTAATAATCTCCCTAATACATACAAAACGTACATACAAAATTGTTTTTCTCTGCATTTAGCACTCAATTTAGTAAAACAAATTGAGATTCAAAAATGTTTGGCGCATCATAAATGATTATTTCCGGTAAACGATATCGGATATCAATACCCCGAGCTTCAAGACTGACGGTTATATTTGAACTTCTATGTTTATTTTGATAGGGATTTATGCTTTATGGCGCCAACTGCTCTCTCCCCGATTCATTCGAGAGGGACGCCAGGCTGTGAGGGATGTCAATATTTTCATAGCTTCCACGCTATTTATGCATACTTATCCAAAATTCAGGAAGAGACATTTTGGATATAGAAGTAGACCCTCAGAGAAGTCTGAAAATACATACGTACCAATAATGTGTGTAATGTGGGTATGGGAATAAGAACCACATAAGACTCATGTGGTGTGACGGATCCAAACTGACGGTTTTTCAAAAATGCTTCAAATGTAAACATTTTAAAAATTGATTTTATTTTATGTACTATTTGAAATCTGGTTTTCTTTCAAAAATGTTCCATACCCATAAATTTTTGAATTAAGCAAATTAACTTTTTTACGAAAATGTGGGTTTTTATTATTCATTTATATCAGAAGTTATACACTAGAACTGACCTTTTAAAAAACTGTTGCTTAGATAAAATCTTTACACTAATTAAACAAAAAAACTGAATGGTATTTGGCATAATTAAGACAATATAAACATCATAAGAAAGACCGTAACCATTAAATTCATTTTCTGCGTTCCACAAAATTACATCCATATGAAAAATTCTTGCATGTGCGAAATATGTTTTCTTACAATCTTAAAGCTAAAATTACGGAGACAAATGTAAGTCGAGACAAATTAACAAAAAATGTTAAAAATTAATATTATAAACCATTTAATTTACAGGACATGTTATCAATTTTCGACGTTTTTAAAACACTTTGCGTTAGTGAAAACTAATGATTTTAATTATATATTATATTTACTTACATGATTTGATGTTTCAGCTAATATTTGAAACACAGTCTTAACTATTTCTAAATTGTTTTCGTTTGGACTACTACATACAGAACAGTGTATCAATTGAGTATAAACAATAAGATAAATAACTTTGTTTCAACCATTATTTATTGATAAATTAACATAAATAAAGGATGTCCAGAGGATAAATTCCAAGGTTAAATTGTAATTGCTCGTAAAACATTAGGGCGAGGTAAGTGGGAGGGGTATTATTCAACGAGCGTGATTTGCGGATTTGCCAGTTGCAATGAGTCACTGGTCGGGAGCGCACTGCGCGTTTGCGATTGAGTAATGTTTAAAGTGCGGCGATTCATTGGTTCGTGCGCGTCGCTCATTTTGTACTCATTTTAATATTCGATGAATAAGTGATGAGCCGAGCACGAAACTTATCCGGTGTTGAGTTCAAAGTTCAGACAAGAAGGGACAATGGTTAACCAAACTCCTTCGGACCTTCAACGTTAGCAGCGACGCTAGAACATGTGGCTCAGTTCGATGTGAAATTATGCGTAATCCGCGTAAATTGATAAGGAAGATTGCAGCCTGTACTGGAATAAAAAAATCAAGAGTGCACGTTATTTTGAAAAAGAAGCTACAAATGGTGCTGTTTCTTAACAAAAATGACTATTCTTTTCGTGAAACTTTAGCGAGAACGACGCTGGAACGTTTTGGAACAGCACGAACTCTTGGAAACATATTGTTTACTGAAGAAGCGCATTTTCATATCGATGGCTATTTTAATAAACAGAACATGAGATAATTGTGCCCCGACAACCCGAGGAAACGCCATTAAAAACGTTTACATTGTCCAAAAACGACAGTGCTGTGTGCAATTTCTGCCCGAGGGATAATTGGCCCTTATTTTTTTAACCAGCGAGAGACAGTTACTACTGACGTGTATTACCAAATGATCGACGAGTTTTTGGTACCGCAACTGCAGCCGTTTTCAAAGTTCAACAACAGAACACAATTTCAGTTAGATGGAGCTACTCCACACACAGCTAGAGTTTCAATGGAGAAGTGGAGGGAAATTTTTCCCAATAAATTAATCAGAAAGTGCGGAGACATACCCTGGGCACCTTGGTCAACGGACCCCTTACACCGTGAAACTTTTTTTTGTGGGAATATCTTAAGTCAAGGGAGAGGCCCTACAAGAAAATATCCGCCGTGACGTTGCTGCCATTGAACCGACGCTATGCTCTCCCATGTTCGCAAATCAAAAGTCCGATTGCAAGAGTGTCTTGAGAGAAATGGACGGCATTTAGACGATATTGTTTATAAAACGTAAAATCCGAATAGTTAAACTCCATTTTGTATAAATAAAATATGGGAATAACATTGTAGTTTTTTTTAAAAAATTTAATATAACTCGAAAATTTTCCGCTTGACACCCTTTTTTACAAATAACCAAATTTTTTTTGCAAATAGACATCTTTTAAATTTATTTTCTTAATAGTTTCTTATTTTTTACTCAAAATTATATTTTTTTAGTTTTGTTTTCATCTATGGTTGCATATTTAAATTGAGTATACATTGTTTCCTGAAGAAGATACCATAAGTACCGAATGCTAATGCTAATTTATCAATAATTAGTGGTTTAAACAAAATATTTTATCTTATTATTTATTTAAATACTTAGGTTATACAATAGTATTTGTAATGTTGAATTATCATAAAAGAAGATCTTTTTCTAAAAAAAGCAACACTTGAGCGACGTTCTATGACGGGTTTTAAACATTAGTTTAATTATAATAAAGGACATTGTCATTTTTGATATCCTATGTTACAATCGTTAGATTATTAGAAAAGGTCGGAAATCCGGGTGTATTCTAGAAATACTCACATTAAATTAATATTTATATCCTAATGCTAGTCAAATATTCAAACACCGTCGAATATGAAGACGTCTCCGATGAAGATATTTTAATATTAGCTATTTATATTTATGATTGCACAATAATAAGTTTCACTCTTTTTGGTCAGTTAGGTGAGAATAGAACGCCGAACTCTTCCTGATACTACTCTGGCTTCTTTCAGTTTTATCACGTTCCAGTATCTATTAGTTTACTTGGTTACCCCAGGACTATACCTGCTCCTGATCCATCAGACTGTCCATATATATCTCTTGATGCTATTATGTTATCAGATTTTCTCGCGACATCTTGACTTTCCAATAATTTAAATTTTTTGTATATTATTGAATACGAGTAAATATATGTAGTTGTGCTTCGTGAATTTTTACGGTATTGTAATATCATATAAGCTTTTATGATTAAAAAAATTAATGACTCATTAAAAAATATTCCACTCTTTAAAGCTTCAGGGTGTAATTCTGTCATTTGAATCATTAATATTCAAGGTTCACATGCGACGTCGGATTAAAGTGTTCCTAAATAATTTTATTCTAAATTGTATTTTTCTTCAATATTATTTTCTTTTTATATTTTAGCAGATCTGCATAGTGAATATTATGTTCCAGGCCGATATTATTTTTAAATAACTAAAAAACAAAACACAATTTGTAAATTTAATTTTCATTTATAAATTACATTTCTAATTACAATTATGTATAAAATATAATATTAGCCAAGTCACCGCTTTTGCTAGCAGCACAAATGCGCACTCTTTTAACCATATTTTTCATAATATTCTCCCACACCTCGAGTGTTATTTCAGCAATTTCATCTCGAATTTTATGTTGTAGCATCGGAATTGTTGTAAGCTTATTTGCGTAGACATTTCCTTTCAAGTGCCTTTACATAAAAAAATCTTAATACTTTAAACGCTGACAATATAATACGCATTAATATAAAATGTTTACACAAAGATTTAATTTTCGAAGAGTAAATACTTTTATTGTTGCGTAAATAAGACAAAAACTATCGGATTTATGATTCAACCAAAAATGTGTGCCAAACCCTTTTTTTATATGTACACTTTATTTCATGACTAGGATAAAATTTTAGCGGTAGCAGATAACTACTTTAAAATTGCATGTATAAATAATGATTATTCTAATTAGGTACATATTCGTACATGTAACCATGTCTTTGTGTTTGAAGAGTTATCTTGATTATTTATTCCAAAAATATTTATAATTTGGGCAGATTTGATCAAACCTAAAATAATGTTCCGAAGAAAGCAACGCGACCGCTTTCGTGACCTGACACGTGACTCGCGTGCGTGCTTGTGAAGTGTAACAAAGAAAATTGAAGTAAGATTGAAGGGTATTAAGATATTTTAAAATTGAAGAAATATCATTATGTTAGCCCGCGCTCGCTAACTTTTTTTAAGAATATATTTGTTTACAAGTTTTATTTATTGTAACATAAAAAAGATTTTACATAGATTTTAAATAGTTGCTAACAAGCTTTCAAAATATTCTAGAACTATTTGTATTTTCACACAGCCCTGGTTAGGAAATTCTTAAAAGCAGTGTAAATCTAAGAACATTTATATTTTTATGCAGATAAATTTTTGATGATATAAAACATATTTAATTAATTAGGTATTTACATGTGGTATTTTTTTAATACATATTTAAAGTTTCGAAGTTAGTAATAATAATTAACAAACGTATGTGTTTAATTTAAGGTACATTAAGATATGTATATAGTGAAACGATAAAAAATTTCAAACATAAAAATAACATTAACAGTAGAAACAACTCAATAAAATTCATCCAAAAAAATCCATCATAATAATAAACCGACAAAATCCCAAATAATTAAAAACCACTTAGCGAAGTAATTACGCGTGCACAGAGCGGGCTATTAAATAAATAACTAAATTTAAAGTCACCTTTCGTCACCATTAGACAGTTAATTGTGATGTCAAACTAACAGAATTAAGTACCTACTAAGATTTAGACTCACTTTCATTTTGGCTCTTGCTTTGAACGGTCGAGTTTACTCGTCAGTTTAGGGCGTGATTCAGGATAAAAGGCTCTTGAGAATGATATTTACTCCTTATTTTGTCCTCCTTAGTAAATATAATATATATATATGTTATTGGAGATCTACCTCTCGCCCTCCGACTCTTTGTGTCGTTCGTTACCTGTGATGACCAATTTCTCCAGGAAATTTCCATTTTTTATAGCAACATGTTTTGGCAAGTGTGAAAAGTTTATTTTCCTGCATGCTGTAGAGAGTCTATCTTTAGTGCAAACTTCCTGAAGGATGGAGACATTTGTTTCTTTCATTTCTTCCTTTAACCGCGGCGCACCTTTACGTTTCTTAAGATGGAACGGTTCATCCAAATTTTAGTCAGCTTTGATATTGCAGAGTTTATCATTCGTATAATTGAAATAAATGAAAATATGAGTTATTGGTGTAAGGTGTTCAACATGACGACGGATGATTAACCTTATTTTTGTGTTCTCGTCTAAATAAATGGACTAATCCTCGGGGGTTCATAAATCATAAAAAGCCTCCTTAAGAAAGAGTGGACAGTTCAAAATAAATGGACTCTATGGATGTACATGTATTTGAATGGCTTCCATTCATTTACAGATAAACAAATGGTTTTCCAGATATTTTATTCACATCCTGAATAGAATTCCCTATTTGATATATTTCCGGGCGTTACATTTTAAGAAAAGCCAATACCTTTCATTCACTTATCTTTTTATTCAGGTTGTGTACAAAAGAGAGGCTTTAAGGGTTCCATTACTCGTAAAAATACACATAATACCGGCCTTTCATATACTTTCATCATTGATAGTGCCGCATGTTGGAGTACACACAAAATATTAATATTCTCAAATACCGCCAATCGTTTTGCGGTGTCTTGATCTTGTCTTGTATTGATTGCTATTATATAACACTATTGTTAGTTTTAGATTAGGTTAGTTTATATTTTTATTTTTAATATACAAGTTATCAACATTTCGTGACCCTGATAGGTAGTCTACGAGTATGATAATAAGGTTGGTATAATGTAAGAATATTTTTAAGACAATTAAGGCAATATGTTACAGAAATTACTTTTTTTTTTGTTAAGAAATCAGAAAAACTCTAAAAAATGAAAGTTATATTACAAATTGACAATTTAGGAGAATAAATAAAATTAAATAATTTCAAAAAATAATTAGATTCTCATTGTGACGTGCTGTTTCAAGAAAATAAATTATCAAATTTTGTCTATAGATGGCGATAGTGTAGTGGTACTCAAAGTGTTTTCACATATTAACATACATACAACTTTAAAAAATTCTGATAGATATGGAGATTGATTAATGGGTGAGAATGATGAAGTTTTATTTACATAAAGCGATCACTTAAGCCAGCCGAAAACAGATCGTAAGCTTTGTAAATACCTACACTTCCATTACATATAATAAAAATAAAATAGCTTCGTTTCTATGATATATCAATTATAATTGAATAAGATATTAAAACTACTGCACACGTACAGAACTGAACGGGATTTAAGATCAACGAAGCTTAGAGTATATTAGTCAAGTCTTCTTCATCTAGCGGCCGACGTGCACACTTAGGAGATAATTTTAGAGGGAGGCCCTAAAACTTTGACTGCCTAGGGGCCTCCATAGAGTTTAATCCGGTCCTGTTTCCACCGCACTAAGTTTACTATTATACTTTATTAGCCCAGGCATTATTTCCATACTAATTAGTGATAATATTAGAACTTGGAGAGGTTCGCCTTCACAATCTGCACGCATCCTGCATATACCTACGAGCAAAATTGGGCTCTCATCAATCTCACAAGCACGCCTGGTACTGACCCTTAACAGACAAAAATAATATACGCCGCAGCTGCCCAGGGATCCGGCCTTAGCGCATCACTTCTCTCGCAGTCGACTCCCCTACTAGTTCACTAACAGACGCTTCACGTTGTATACTTCATTTTGCTTTACTTAACTTATATTCTTAGCTGTGTTTCAAGTATAAATAAACATCAATCGACTGAAAGTAGTATTTTATCGCTCATCTTTCTCTGGTTACACATACACATACTCGCACACGCACACTCCGCATTTTAATTCAAACAAACATGTGAGTGGATGGGTGAAATATAATAGGGGATTCATTTAAATTCAAAATAAATTAATTTTGGTGCGTAAAGAGATCAGGATCCAAAGTGAATCAAAACAGTTGGTGGTGAGAATGCGTCAGATTAAGTTCCGAATATTCTGTAAGAAGATCCTGAGATGAAATCTGCGGAACTATGGACTAAAACAGGTCCATGAATATGGGTAACTTAATTTTTTTCCCAGACAATGTTTAAATCATGAGGTAAAGAATTAATGGTGTTTCATGTCCTTTGCATATAAAAAATCGTGCCATTTGGCTAAGGTATGACGAAAGTGAAGGAGTACGAAGAAAGGAATTTAAGATATCTAAAAAATTATTGCGGTCCTTCAAATAATAAATAACTTTTCCAGTGGACACGAAAACGTGTGTGATAGTCAACAATCAACACTACGTAGACAGTTAACATTAACACGACATAATCATATAACTATCATAAATGAAAGTATATAAAAGTCTAAAGTCTTACACGACATCAACCCATACGTCACAATTATATAACAATCAGGGGAAAGTTTATGATAGTTAACAATCGTACAAGGCATCAACACACGCGTCACAATTGTACAACAATCGTAGACCAAAGTTTACGATAACCAACATGCGTGTTACAATTGTACGACAATTGTAGGCGAAAGTTAATGGTAATTAACATACGTATTACAATTGTACAACAATTGTAGATGAAAGTTTATAACGGTCAATAATTGTACACGAAATCATCATGTCACAAGATTTTAGGGTATGCTAAGGTCTCTGTATATAAATTCATTTATCATACTTACATTTATGAATCCACTCGTTATTTCGTCTGTCCATCTTGACTTGAAAGAGATGATACCGTGACATAAGTAAATTTCATTACGTGACAAATTTGTATGACGGTAACTTTTGACCGTTTAAATTTAAGTTTCATTTGAATAGTGCGTGAGAGCTCTACACACTCAATTTTTTTCTCTTTCTGTAGAGTCCATATTTCGACTTCAGAATCTATGGAGAATAGCTTATAACTTTTGATGGAGACGTTCTTACAAATTTTGAAACCAGACTTAGCCATACCAATTTTCTTTCGGACATTAGCTTTGCACCCTTCATTTCTTGAGACGGCCGCACTCAAGTAGATAAAATCACTGACTACCTCTTCGTTGTCTATTATGTTATCTATTACTATGAATATTTTTTGTTTTGCGGAATATAAAAAAAATATATTTTTATTAAATAGATTTACAGTTATTTACTCTGTTAGTTGTAAGGTAAAATAGTAATGTAATACATGATCACACACACGTACCCAAGATTGGCTTCACACGGTATCCATATTTACTTTCACATATGGTTTAAATTTATTTTGACGCATGGTTGGGAAAACTCATCGGATGTAGGTTCTGACCTTTGTAGCTACTCTTGGGACAGAGGTTTTTACTTTTGCAGGCTCCTTGATGACGGCACTTTATGTGCCAAGATAATTTTGGCTCCGTTGTTTGTTGTACTTGTTTGTTTAAATTAAGATGTATTGTAATCCAACGAAAGAACGACAAATGGTGTAAGCGTAAATAAGTAGAAAAATAAATTTTTCAAATACGAAAACTATCTACAAATCTTGTATCTACAAATTTAATTTAACTTGATGTTTTACATTCATTATTATTTAATTAAAATATCTGTAGTCAAAAAGAACAGGCGGTAATCCTTTTCTTGGAAATGAATTGAAATAATAATGTGTAACAAGCATTCTTGGGAAATAAAAAACCAGAGAAATATTTCAAAATTTCAAATATAAAATGAAATAACGCTGCTGAACTAAGAATATTTTGTGTTAATGGTTATGATTTTTTTGATGTTTAAAAGTTAGGGCTTCTTCCACGTCGGTCTCTCGTGACCCAGGGATCGTGATCTTTATGAACTTCGAGTATAGCTATTTTTTCTGAGTATTGTTCTCAAAGCCTTATTTTACAGTACTGATAATTATTGCATTTCTTTTTCATTAGACAAAAATAAAATGCTGCTGAAGTAGTTGATGTAAGGCATAATAACAGAGTTGTATACTATTTAACAAGACTCGGTACTAATGAATCTTCTGATCCTTCCCAGAAGTGGTATTTTTTTAGCAATCTTTTTAGTCTCGTGTCTTGTATTTTACGAAAAGTTCAGTAATGAATTTATTAGGACTCACAATTATTTTATTTCAGTCACTTCCTTCAAACTTTCACCATCTATGATAATTGCTAATGTAATTGGTATTCTTTTTTTTACAATGTTAATACATTTAGTTTTGTTCACATTTACTTTTAGTTTATTTTTCTTCAACCATATTGCTATATTGCTTAGGTCATAGTTTAATTCATTCAGTACAGTTGCATAATTGTTATATATGAATGCATAGTTTGCAAATAATCTTATTTTGTAATGTTTTAACATTTTTACGAAGTGGTTTATATATAATAGATAATAAAAAGATAAGTCTAAGAACTGACCCTTGTGGTACTGCTAATGAAATAAGAAGGGTGTCAATATTAAGCCACCTACTTTAGTGGTTTGATATCTATTACTTACGTATTACTTAAATTATTTCAAAGGCGTTCCCGTTATTCCGTGTTTTTGAAGTTTTTTTTATTATTATATCTCTTTTGATGTTTCAAAAGTTTTTTTAAAATTCAGGAAAACTATAATGATATATTTACTATTATCAGAATTGTCTTTACAATCTTCCAGGATAAGATTGAGAGTCCTAAAAAGGCTACATATGCAAGAATTTGTTCATATTTAGGTAGTGTATTGGAATTACCCTGGATATCTTCCGTGGTTGAGGAAACTCTTCTAAAGTGATTATGCTTAAGAAGTATTCTATAATGACCGGTAAAGATTTTTTGATTTACTTTATTGTAATTCTATGGGAATTTAGTTTTAATTTAATTAGATTTAGTATTGCTTTTAATTCATTTTGTATAACTTGTTTGAATACTTGTGTATCTCTTATATATTTTTATCAATGTTAAAGTTGACAGTTGGAATACTTTAATTAATATCTTCTACGCTTAATATAAAATATTTATTAAATTTATCGGCAACATTTGCCAAATCTATTCCAGAAGGAAATTGTTTATCCTCACGACTAATTTTGCTTGTATTATTTTGTATTAAAGATGTAATAGTAACCCATATTTTTTTGGATCTCTTTCCTCTTCTTTAATTATTGTTTTAAAATAAGTATTTTTTCTATTTATATCGCCCATTGCTTGTTGCTAGGCCTTGCGGGCGGCTATTGTGGCGGCTTTGCGGTCAATAATGGTTGCCGCGGCCTTTGATGACCACGCAGTAGCCAGGATCTCATCAGTCTCACCCTATCATTGTTTCTAGGCCCTGCGGGCAGCTAGTACTTGTTTATTGCTAAGCCATGCGGGCGGCTATTATGTCCGCTTCGCGGCCAATAGTGGCCGCTACGCGGCAAAGGTGACCACTGCGCAGTCAGGGTCTCAAAAGAATCTATATTTCAATGATGGAACTTTCCTCAATACAAACCGCACTCCACCTTTAATATAATAAACAGAAAAATGCTATTTGAAATCGGATGAAAAACATAACTAAAAATTGTTATTTTGATATTTCGGAATGGTATACCATAGACATAATAGGCAGTATAGATAAAAAATGATGACAGATGTCAAGTAGGTTTTTTCTTACTCGATACTTTATTCCAAATTGAATATATATTTACAAAGTGTTATTGAATATATAAAAGATAAAACATTAATTAAACGTAATTTTGTCAATAATTTCATCCTCACTCAATAAGTATTCGGATACACTAATAATTTTAACATATGGAAATTTTTATCTGGAGATTTTACTCCATAGTTCTTTCCCAGTTTGCTTCAATTTGCTTTTTCAGTCTATTTTTAGAGTCCATATTTTTACATTGTAGAATAACCTCCCCATTGGCGAAGTTTTTAATGCCTATTGTTTCGACTAATGTTGGATCAATATTTAAAAAAATTTCTACTTTTGTTTTATCACACGACTGAATTTGCTTTGGTTTTATTTCCGTACATCATTTTTATTCCCACTATGAATTGTCCCTTTCTTAGCGTCCGTAATATTTTCTCCATACATTGTAGCCATTTTGATAATTATTCCCAATATTTCAATGTTTTTAGGAATAAGTCTATTTATTTGACTACACACTGTCGCATATTATTTAATGCATTAATGGCGTTGTTTATATTGGTTTTTGGATCCATTCCATCTGTTTTGTATGAACACTCCAAGATGATCACTTTTACAAAAGACTTATAAAAGGTTTACCTTTTCGCCTATAGGTGTCACTTAATAATGATGAGTAGTAACGCAGTTATAAAATAGGTTTACCAGTTGTAAATACAATATATGTCACTTTAATATATTTTTCTTTTCAAGAATACCACGCATTGAATCTTATCACGTGTGGTATCAACAGTTCTCACAGTACAGTTCTCATTAAAATAAGACTGATGGAATTATACTTTCAACTGATGAGATTTGAATAAACATTTTAGCTCCGTGTATCGAATAATTAATTAAAAATAGTGATTTTTAACATTTTTTGATAAATAAGTAAATGTTCCATCTTTCAAATTTAAACAAAAATAATGACCATGAATAAGCAGGCTGTAGTTGATGAATGTACCAAGATGCTGGGGTAATGAGGCAGGGGATCGTTGGGGAAAATATAAAATAGCGCCCAAAATATAAAATCTAAACTAATGGTTTGTAAAATAAGGTTCACACATTTATAAATATATAAAAAAGTGGTTTAAAAACAGGGGTAAAATTAAGAGGATCTATCCATGGGAGAGACGTGAACATGTGACTGTAAAAACTTTATTTATTGTTTTAAAAACAAAATAAACGACCCGTATATTTAAAGGGTAAATTTTTCTTTGGGTTGAAAAGGAGTGTGGACAACGGATTGCGGTTATAATAATATATTAATGTTAATGAAATACTCTTATTATAAATCTTTTAGCACGTGTTGTGTATATTTATTGCACCCTTCGCTAGACTGATAACTAAAATAATCATTTTTAGAATTTTGGATTGGTTATAATTTTTAATTTTAAGGTTCAAAACTATTGGGCATTAATATGCAATGAGGTTGTTGATTATAAATATTAAATTTATTGTAATAATAACATTTATTGATTTATGACAATAACTATAATAATGTGTAATATAATATTCGATTTACAGCAAAAACATGACGATGATAAGATTTATGGAAAAAATAAGATTCATAACTATAGTAATATGTTCTTTTGCACAAATTCATTGGCTTAACAGTTTCTGATCGCGGAGAATGCAAGATGGAATCGGTATATTTTAGAAAATTGACCTTTAGGCAATGTGTTGAAATACCACAATGTCGTGAAGACTAAATATTTAAAATAAGTTTTGTAATAATGTCAATTTTGTTACATTCGAATGTAAGTTGTTAGTGATTTGCTAGTCGAATCAAAATCTTCAATCAATCTGTCAATTGTATCAATTTGGAATTATTAGTTTCATCATGAATTTCTCATCAAAATAACATCGCATACATGGTTACCCTTTAGGGCCCGCGCAAAATTAACTCACCCAGTTTTAAATTTGAAATCTAGACCAAATCTGAAAACCGGGATAATGCCGGATAATGCTAGCGACCGCTAGTTCCGAATATTTCTACACAGGTGGGTATGGACATCGTACGATTGGCTCAATCTTGCAACGAATTCGACCACTGTAAACCTTATCTACTGCAGTAAACAAAAGATTCTTCCAAATCTTCGGTTATATTTCGCGTCAAAATAATAGCCTAGAAAAAGAGAATATCCTGGCAACAGCAAGTCCTGGAAGGACGCCAGAGCGGTGGCTAGATGCGTTGCATATAGGTGGAAAGACCCTGGAATCAGCTGTGAGGTTGTCCCAGGACCGGGAATTGAAAGAAGTAGAAGGGTTATAGGACTGCTATTCGGTGATTTACGTTCGATAAAAAAATCTGAGTTAAGGCTTTGGACCAAACTAAATACTTCAAAGCTAGGTACAGGATTACTCTAATATATCGTCATCAAATATGCATTCTCACGGAGAGAGTGGGCTCCAGAATTTGTACTGCCGAAATAAGATGTTTTAGGGGAGTACCACGAGTGATATTAATGAATCGAGTAAGAAACATCGTAATTAGAGGAGGTTTAGGAACTCATACTTTTATTTACTGAAATATCTCAATTAAGGTAGCTTGGTTACTTTATTCGAGTGCCAGTGGAACAATTACCAAGATGTAGATTCTTGGCAACTTTGAAGGAAAGGCGGCTGGAGAGTCGCTCCAGATTATATTGGAATAAATAACAACAAATACATTACGAAGACAGATCGAAGACATTCATTTTCATGGGTCATTATGAGAAGTGGAAGCTCGAGACGGTCCTTGACCCTCCTAAGATAAGAGGATGAGAATGATAAAGATTAGTCGAATCCTGGATCCCGTGATTCAGAGAAAAGCGAAGAATTGGCGTTTTCTAAGTGTAGAGTAGGCGAAGAATTTTTATAATCTTCACAACCCTCGCTTATCACGAATATTGGATAATTGCATTCAGATTTAAATAACAGATTCTCACCATATGTCTTTAAATAATTAATATTTTTATTATTAGCTACACTGTTTTAAGAGAGAGGAATGAAAATCCTGAGAAGCCGATTGTGGTAAGAATTGTATCAGGACATGATGGGCATTGCACCTAGTAAATCATCCCGTCGAAGGCTATGAAATCTGGAAAGATTTGGTCGACGATATGTCCCGAAGAAAGCATGACTTAAACTTGAGAAATACGATTGAGAGAGAAATCCCAAGATTCATGTTTCATTTTAAGACTTTATTCAGCTAGCAATGTTCATTTGAGATTTATTCATTTTAGACGAGAAACATAATGAGTTTTTAGAAATCCTACTTCATTAACTCAAAAGATATTTTTCACACAAGGGATGCGATATTGACTTATTTCACAATCAACTTTTAAAATGTTAATTATTGGTTGACTTCCTTCACAATCAAGTCTCTTTGAGATGTTAATTATTTTTGTGAAAATTTATATTTAAAATGATGTACTCTCATTTTTCTGTATTTGTACGTAAGCTTAGTATAATTTTTACTTTCAATTTCCTTCATTATTAATGGTATTGCGTACCGTATATTTATACAAATAAAAATAAACCAAGAAGTAAATATTGAAATCAATCAATATATTTTATTTTAATGAAACTATTCTTATATTATGTTATATATATATATATAATGTTATAGATATTTGTAAAAGACACTTACACAAAGTAAATATCCTACACCGTATTCGAAAATGTCACATAAATCTAAGATCGTAAGCCCTGTAATGCCCAAGACTTGGATACTTACCTTCACATGTGAATAATAGCTTCGTCTCTGTGGGACATATATAATATATTTTAAATCTAATATCGATTTTAATTTTCTATTAAATACTCTTATTGTGAGATTCGTCACTTGGATTGTAAATATGTGTGTGTCCGCAAAGAGAGCGGCGTGATATGGGCGTGTGCGTGTGTAGCAGAGTGATTACAAGGCGCAGCGCACTTGTAAATACTTGCTTTAAGTGTAACTGTTGTATTAATATGTGTAACCAATTATTATTGTAATATACCGAGAATTGTATAGCAGACCGAGTTTACTAGTTACACGAGACACAGAGTAGAGAAAACAACTCAAAGAGTTACCACAGTTACCTTCTTTCATACATGTTATATCATTTAAAAATATCACAATTTCATTATTGTTAAAATTATACTTTTAGAATATACAATCGAGGGATTTAATGGATTTAAGTAGAGTGGATTCAATGATCACTTCAATTCAATGAGATTATGTGAACGCCGGGATGCAAAAGTCAATAATAAATAACTTGTGACGGATCACTAAGGAAGGTGGTGATGGTGAGTAGTCAGGTATATTACAACGGACGATGCTGCACCGAACAGTTATAACCACAATTGTAATACCTATTCATTGTATAAATTAAAGTTAAAATCAGGATGCGTGCATAAAACGAATCGCTGAATTGTTGAATTGAATTGAATTGAATTGAAACGAATTGTTGAATGCGCTTGTGAATGACATTTCGACGTGTCGGGAACTTCCTGCTCATCCATGTATGAATATTTATTAGATAATTTCTATTTGTATTAGGTAATGATTGTTTATGTGTTATTTATAAAAGTCAACTAAATAAATGATATGTTTTTAAACGTCGATTTTGTATTATAAAACTTGTGTTAAGTTGATTGTGTTAATTTGTAATTTAGCTTTTTCAAACTAAATTCAAAATAGGACTAACTTGCTGGTGTCCTGGAACGAGGCGCAAACCCCCAACCACTAGATCACTAGGCCAACGTCTTGACCACTCACCAACAAGCTACTCAACTTTAACAGACAGTGGGCCTGGAACGGATAACTACTAAATACAATTTATATTTCAATGTTTGCTAGAATTAATGAATGCCAAAGTGAATTAAGTTCTAGAACTAATGACGCTAGTTCTAAAAAACTTGACCATCTTTGTACATGCAAAACATACCATGCAAAAAATAATTATGTTTGAGTATAAAAATAAAAATATGAAATTAAAAGCGATTCTGCCAGCCCTTAAAATTAACTGATACGCCCGTGAGCTTCCAAATTGTAAACTTTGTTGAGAATATCGATTTTCATTTAGTCTTTAGTGTCGATATTATTTAATGAAATCTTCGGATAATAAAACCTTTTCTTCTTTTCTTCTATACCCAAATTTTTTTCTTTCGTCGTTGAAAAGTGACTAGAAAAGGGATTAGTAGTCAAGGCAATTACAATCGTGAACTAAATCATAGTATTTTAATTTTTTGTATACCTATTAGCGACCCTTATATACGAGAATGTATGTAAATAATTATGGTGTACTCGTGTATATTTTTATGATTTGTAATTAACGTTAAGTTTTGCAGATCGCGGAGCGCCCGAGGCAGCGTGAAGTAGGAGTGGTGGGGGGGCCAAAGGCTTTAAAATGACGATGGGCCTTGAAGGCGCTCTCTTTTATTTCCTTCGCCAATCACGCTCGTATCCTGTATTGCTCATTTATATATCTTGCATAATAAATTATAATAACTAACAGATGATTCATTATGAAATAATCAAGGAAGTACTAGCTAGATTCTAGATGATCAAAGTACAGTTGACAATTAATGATAGCTCACTCCGCATTGTCTTTTAGGCGAGACTGGAAAAAAGTTTCATCCGTGTATCCTCACATTCTTTTCAGTGTATTCCATTTTTATCTGTCCATTGTTATTGCCACGCTTATCAGATGATTTTTAAGGTGGCTTGATGGTCTCTGGATTTCCCATGAATATTACTGGGTTTGTCCAACTATTGTCCATCCTCCGAATAATGCGACCTGCTCATTCCTATTTCATTTCCTTGGCGTAATTTGTCACACCGACTACTACTATCTGTTCTCTTATCCTCCTGTCGTGTTTTTTATTAATACTGTTATAAAAATTATTCATTAAATGTTGACACTGTTTTCGGACAATAAATGCCGTTCGTAAGTGCTTCGCAGTAATGTAGCATGACCTGGATTAGGGCAGAGAAAATATATGACAACCTGGTAGTAAATGGATATGATCGTTATGGGAGCTTTTGCTCATCAATTGGTCCTAGATACGGTTCCGCAGAGTTTTTGCTAGAGGTGGTGGTACACATACCCCACAAGAAAACGTCACAGAGATCTGGGGGGCCAGAATTGAAGAGTCAGGTCTTCATTCCCAATGCGACCTATCCATCGTTGAGGTAGAAAACCTGGAATATCCTCGTGCCAATGAAGTGGAGTTCCATCCTCTTGAATGATGAAGTCTTCTGAATCTTCACTTAATTGTGGAAGAAGCCAGTTTTCTAGCATGCTTTGGTACGTTGATCAGTAACCGTACCCGTAACGAAAGATAATAAAAAATGCACATATAAGTATTGCATACCTAAAATGAAATTTATTTGTGTTATAATGTTTTTACCAAGATTAATTTTTATTTAAAAAAATCTACATGTTTCGGGAGCGATGCTCCCTGCCTCATCTTTATTTTTAAAACGGTGCCACAAAGTGAATTTGAAAAATTTTAAGAAGTTATATTTATTTATTTTTGTTTAATTTTTTATTCACCTACATATTATCAACAGATCATTAATCACTCTGATAGTTAGTCCTAGTATCACATTATGTATAAAAATAATATTATACAACAACTTGATCCGATACTCTGATTTCAATCTGTTTCTGTCAAACTTATTTCCATATAATTACATGTACTTTGTGACTTGACAAATCACTTAAAATGTACGCGTGGCCGTGTGGACATGCAAAAATATCCGCGCCAATCAAAAGCGATGAGCGGTTCCCTGTCGGCAAATGGGAGAAGCTGGTGGCGGACGTTTCGTTTCGACGTTTGTCGTCTCGCCGCCAAAGCGAGAGAGAAAGATTATTTTTTTGTAGGGACATGGCATTTTTACGCAATGAATTAAGAGATTTTAGAGGACTCTGATTCATCAGCAAATTTTCAAATTTGCCGGGCAATAATTCATTATTGCCCGGCAGTGAATGGATTTAGTAAATTCCCGGCTGGCTGCAACGTGAACCAGTTTTGGTCCCACGATTTTGGGATTCATCATGACTTGCCCGCCCGCACTTTGGGACTCTGATGTAGCCGTCTGTGAAGATGACTTTCTCCACTACATCCAATGAAGAAAATTGGGAAGTATAATTGTGAAATGCGATTGTTTATTAGTGATTTCAAATCGTGAATATCGAAGATGACAATTTTATTGTTAAGAAATTTTAGTTGACAATGTGTTATTATCATTATCACCTGAGAGTTATTCTATCCATTCTTTGTATTTTGTCTGTTTTAATGTATTAATTTAGTGAAAATTTGTCGTGTTTGAATATACTGGTCCATTTCGGTGTCGGTGACATTGCTTTCTGGCGTTCGATCCGTCAGATCAAGAAAGCACTGTAACAATTACAATCAACAATTGATTATAATATTTAACAATGACAATGAAATACAAAGACGATTACATTGTGTTCATTTAATTGTAAGAATAACAAGCCAAACCGATATTATTGAAGTATTTAAAGGTTTTAAAAAAAGTAGAGAGTTATGAAAATAGAACAGACTTGATGGCCTTCACTAGGCGAGTATCTTAACCACTGGACCACAAACACAATTTATATAAATAAGTTATGGTAAGTTTGTTGCACTTGAAGCTAGATAAAAATGAGAATTATGAAGAATTTGACTAATTTAATTGTGAAAAGGAGAAAAAAAAAAGTGAAATTTTTATATTGTATTTGAATAATTCATTTATTTTTCCAATACATTAAATATGTAAATAATTCTCTTTAATACTTACTTAATTTAGTATTACAGTGTTTCCCAAGTGTTCCTGATAAATAAACTATTCATCAAAATGATGTAATGGACGGCTATTTTCATTTTTCACAATTCGCGGAAAAATATTCAATTCGATTAAATTTCCATTAACTTTAAGACCAACAGAGGCAATTTGTCATACCAGCTACCGCAGAAAATCCGATAGGTTTTTTAATTTCCACACCAGATGGTCCTCACAGCACGCGTAGGCCCCTTGGTCAAAATAATTATTATGGCTTATTGCTGTCCTATTTTTTTGGTTTACACAAATTTTAGAAAAGGGCGTTTGGTTATTTTTAAAAAGGGCTGTTTTTTTATGATATTTGTACGGCAATAATTCATCCAGTTTTTGTACTGTACTAGATGCGATGTGTAATTTACTGTGTCATTTAAATTACACCATTACTTATAAACTAAACTAACTGTGGACACAATATGTTCATAATTATTTGAGATAAACTATGTTAATTCAGTATGCTCATTAAACACATTTTGAAGACATCGAATATGGATCCCCGTACCTCTCGCATGCTAATCATGATCCCTTCGTGGACTGTGATACGAAAATGTCATACATAATGGTGATTTATTGTGTTAGGATTTAATGAATTCATTAATAGTTTTGGTATAGATCTTCTTTACAGAAAATTTTAATGACATTGAATTTTAATAAATATTATAATTACTTCTGTTGAACATTATAAGAATGGTCAGATGCAACGGAAATATGGATGAAATGATAAGGCGACTTGAAGCCTTTGAGATGTGGATCTACAGAAGAATGCTCCAAATATGCTGGTTGGATAGAGTTACCAATGCAGATCTTATGGTTCGGATAAATAAAGAAAAATAAGTAATAATGATTGAAGAGCCTGATTTGGCCAGGCTGTAGAGCTGCACCGGGCTTCAGTAAACAAAGTGGGCACAAGAAGAAATAGAACTTTACATAAAACCGGTGTAAATAAAGATCTATTTTCGCGTCATGCTTGATTTTTCGGCTTGCTACGTGGGAGATTGGGGTGTGGTTAACTGTCAGGGAGATTTTTATTTAATTTCGTTGATTAAATAGGTGAGTTTGGAATAATTGTAATAAATACTAAATATATACATATGAAATCAATTTTGTCGAAAAATATTGTTTTTGCGTCACCGGGGTACGAACCTGGATCTCTATTTCCAATCCGGGGAAGTACACTACCAATTGTGTTATAACGCCAGTATTTTTCGTGACAAATTTTTGAACCTATATGTTACATTTTTCAAATTAATGACGTTCCATTATTTGAAAGCCATCTACATTATTTTTACAGAATCTCAAATACCTTTGGGTAAACCGACTGCAGACGCCAGAATTATCAATTCATTTTTATTAAATTTTGGACACATTGATACAACTTATTGTAACATTTGAAATCACGCGCGCAGACCTAAGGCGACATCTACCGACGCGAGCAAGTGCGGCGGGTAGAGTGAGGTCGAAGGAAGGAGGGGGACTTCGTAACGAGCGCCCGGGGAGAGAGGTGTGTCGCGGCGGACGCCATGCGGCGCTCCGCCGAGATCTGAGTATTGGTGTACAGATCGAGAAAAGGCAAGAAATTAGACTGAATTTTATAATCACGGAAGAACAAGAGATATTTGGGCCTTGTTCTGTCCGTAGGCATCCAGTAAGGAAGGACTCTTCGCCTAGTATTTCATTCACGGCAGGAATAAGAGATATTTGGGCCTCGTTCTACCCGTGAATGTCAATAAAAGAACTTTTCACGGGAACGAGCGGGAGGCCGCGAGCGAATACGGAAGCGGGACGAGCACCGTCCACGCTGTGACGTCAAGATTGGTTCACTGGAAACCTCCAGAAGACGAGATGATGCTTTGGTTCAGCAACGGAAGGATCGGGATCCCTCTGCGTGTAACAAAGACAATTTTTCCGTGTTCTGTGAATAAAGTGTAAATAATGTGACTAAGTGTTATTATTGTCTGAGACCTCCCCCACACATCTGAGATAGGCATTCTGACACCAACCCTTAGGTACCCACAGACTGAGTTTAGCTGGTAGCGTTGTGCACCGGATTCCATCAGCGGATGAAGATCACGGCGTAACATGGCGCCCAACGTGGGGCGATGCGACGTAATATAGTGTCTGCACGGGTGCTCGATAAATGAGAGGAGAGTGCGTTTTTTTTTTGTGTTTTGTTTGTTATGAGTGTAGTGTTAAATGTCGAGTCTTTGGCTTTAGTCCTCGTAAAAGAAAGAGTCTGGCGCCCTTGAAGTGCATTCTCATCTCATTGACGAGCGTAATAGGTGTCGGATGATCTCAGATAGGTGGGAGTGGTCGTGTATAAGGTAACCTAGAGAAGTTGTTTGAATTAGGCTTATGTACTTTGAACATTTTCAACTCATATTTTTAATACATAGGTACTCTTGCGTAAATTTTGTACAAGAAATATTGCACCCTCTATTTAAAATTGTTAATATATCCGTGTTCATAATATCCCGGTTGACATAAATGCCGAATGAAAATGTTGAGCAAAGTAAATCTAGATGGTGTTTGAGTCAGTAGGTATTTATTATTGATGTATATTTTTCATTCGTAATTCAAATTTTTTCGCACGCACACACTGTGATTATTGTGGTAGGCACAGAAAATTCCAATCAAGTTTAATTTTTCCATAGGCATAATTATATCTATGCACACACTCATCAGAGATTTAGACAATTTGACCTTTTATCATTCTGTCTATAATTTTCATCTTTCTGTCTTTTATTTCATTCTGGTACATTCTTCGCTTACATCTCTATCTTTATCTTTTCGTTTTTTATTCGCTTAACTTGTAAATTTTCGCTGACGCCGTTATAAGGTAATTTAGTGCGGGCACCTTAAACTGCGACAAAGCAATTCTTTGTGACACTGCAAGTTATCAGTTCAAATGAGAACATCGATGCGAGCTAACTTAAGAATACTTATTAATATTTTTGTGTTTTGTGCAAGGTTTTTAAATGTTATTACTACAATTAAAAGAGAAATAAGAAATTGCGAGAGAAGATGATGCTTATAATTTGTGTCCATGAAACAGATTTTTATGAGATTTCTGATTTCTGACAAGATGATTTCTGAGATACGGATTTTGTTCCCATAAGATTCTTGGAGATAACTCTCAGCTTTCGTAGTCTCCCTGTACACACCTTGTGTCAGAGATTTTCCTCACTTCAAGATTGTTGCACGTCAAACATCAAATGTTAGTCCATTGATCATTTATATTCCATTCATTTGTTGAAAGGGTTTCAATCAACGCTGAACTTAAAATAAAATAAAAGTTTGTGATGAATTTCTAGTATAAGTTTTCAGAATAAATAGTTGTAGGTATTTATGGTTAAGATTTTAGACGTAGTCTCGCTGTCAAATCGAATGTCGTGTATTCAAGTTGGAGTTTTTGTCTATTCTTAACAATCTCAAGTTGATTTTCAAGTTTATCTCTAGATCAAAATCTCCTTTTCGTACAATAATTGATTTTAAGGTCGTTTTCCGGTTTTCAAGCCTTCTGGTTTGGATGAGGCGTCTGTGCAGCAGTGCGCAGGGTCTAATTCTGTTAAAATCTTCGTCTAGAGTAATAGACAGTGGTCGAATCCGTTTCCAAAAAGTCCGGAGTAAAGAGAGGCTCACAGCGAGGTACATTCCTGCACGAGTGGTCTCCTTAATATTCTCTATAGTAGCATTCTTGCCATGGGGGTCTCGTACTCCCGGAATTTGACCATTTGTTTTCGAAGTTTCGCCAAAAAGGCTCTTTCCAGTGCTATATACCTGCATATAATTCTATGCGGCACGTGTATATAATAGATTTATCTCAACTTACTCTCTGATATATACTCCGTGGACATGGGCCAATATTTAAAAGTTCAATATTTACTATTGGTATATCATTATATAACCTATTAAAGTAGAACACAGAATTATAACATTTTCATCCCTCAACGCTTATCGTGTGACGCAGAGAGATATAACATAGTATTGTCATGAGTCTATTTTTAATGACAGTACTTTCCGGACAAAATATACCTTAGACGTATTTAGTATGTAGCCGCTTAGATCGCACCAAGAACGTGCCCCAAAATACAAGGTCCGGTTCCGGTCCCATCGCCGCACTTACGTTAGACTGGTCCGCAACCTCGAAGCGTTAGCAGTCCCAGCGGATGTGCTCTCCAAAAACGGTCCGACTCGAATACCGAAAGAGTCGTGTGATCGGAAATAATCCGTCGTTATCATCTATTTATTTGAGTTATCTAAAAACGCTGACCTTGTTTGTGTCATGTGTTTAAATACTATCTACAATTTTATTAACCCACTTATCGTGATTAATCTTTACCATACCATAATATAAAATACCCGAACCATGGTTTCAACTCGTGTTATCGTAAATAACAGTTAGAAAAAATGTTTTTATTAGCTTAAATGGCTTTAATGGTATAAATTTACTCTAAATATTGAGCATTACATTTTGAAAAAATGATTAATAACACAATTTAGAGCATTTATTAAGTCTTATGCAATGTGTCCTTCCTTCTTATCTCTTTTCATTTAATTAGTGAGAAAGAGACAATTATATTTGTATGTTTGTTGTTCTTTTCGCTGTGAAAATAGTATGTGATCTCTGTCTTTTATATCACAAATTGTATATTTACCAACGCATTAATTTTATAGCGGATCGAATGAAAAAAGTAATTGTTTTGTACGATTCCCTTTTCATAATTGGTTTTTCACTAGTCATTCCTAAGCGCTAATATTTTCTTTAGGATTATCTAAAATATGAATTTTATGTTGCATGTATTTACCGACATATTACAGGTTTAATTATAATGGTAGACCTGTGTTACTGCATGGTTTGGGAAGGGTTAATATCCTGGTGTGCACCATGCGGTCTTATCCATTAAGAAAATTCTGGGAACCTACCGCGTGCAGCTTTCTGACCGTTATAATACTCATCATGTGCTGAATGTTACTAATATCGGATTGTGAATTGACATCTGTATTAAACATACGATTAACAATATTCCATCTTGCCTGTAACCGGATGCCTCAAAGCCAAGCTCAAAATTTCAAACTGTCGCGTTTGAAAATTACGTTGAACTGCTCCATCCTGTGATCGTGCCGACGTCCTAGATTCTCTTGTAAAGGGGAATTATGTTCGTTGCATCTGCTGAAGACCTGCCAACTCTTTGATGTATTCCTGATCTCCTGGTAGACAGCCGTTTCCAGGCTTCCTTCCGCTGCTACGATCCGCCGACCTTTTGCGGAGGTCGTCGCCGTAACTACTACAGGCTTTATTTGTATAAATCAGAAAGGTGACATTTGTAAGTAAGTAAGTGAGTGAATTACAGCTCACGCATTGTCAGTATTTAGTTCCCAAGCATTTATAAGTAATTCTAAAATATGATTTGATGATACTATCGAGAACTTACCTTAACAGTATGAATCCAATATCTACGTTTGCCGTTATAATAACACTGACACCCACACGAAGATAAGATAATCTCACTTTATGAGCATGTACAGAGTGAATGTAACCTAGAGGGTAGTTCTTTATAGTGTATACATATTTTTTGAACGAGTCCACTCGGGAAAATAATGTTTCTTGATTTGGAGATTGGTTTTGATTGATTGATAACTGATGTCCCGAGAGAGCATTGTAACGTTTATAAAATGTTCATTCATCAAGAAATAACGCTAAGACTCAGTAGAAGATCACTATTAAAAACATTTTATAATGTATATTTTTTAATACACGATTAAGGAATGTAATATTTGTTGTTCCTTATATTTAAAAACAACATTTAAAGTAAAACTGGCAGGCAACTACTTAAATTTCCATGCCATTATAACGTGTTAACGAAGTTTAAATTTCATTTTATTGATCATTTGAAGAACGACCATGAAATTTGACGTTTGACGTACGACGAGTGTGAAGTGAGGCACGAAACGGCGAATCTCTGAGATAAGAGGACTACGAAAGTTGAGAATGATCTTGTGGGAGTAAAATCCGTCATTCGTGGACACGGGCCATAGGAGATGAATATAAAAGTTATGTTGCAAATTGGCAATTAAGAAGAAAACAAAATATACATTTTTTAAGATTAGCAAAATCAACTATGTGTTTAAAATCAATTATTTTATATCGTTAAGATTGTTTTATTAACCAATTAATGAATTAAAATACATCTACCTGTTTCTAAAGATATTATTTTCCTCTTCAGGATGTCATTAACTAATCAAAAACTTAGGAAATTTACTCATAAATTCTAAAGATAAAGTTAATAAATTTAACAATTCCGGAGTCTATAAACTTAGTTGTAAGGATTGTACTTTATTTTATATTGATAAAACAGGTCGAAATTATTATATAAGAGTAAGTAAAGAAGCATGTAAGACGTTTGAATAATAGTGGGTTTTCAGAATTTCTAATCATTTGTTAGAAAATGATCATGGTTTTGATAAAGATTTGGGATTGTCTATTTTACATGTAAACGGTGTTGGTCGTAAATTTAATAATTTTGAATCGTTTGAGATAAATAAAGCGCGAAAAAATAATCAAAAAATTATAAACAACCAACTAAATTTAACCACAAGTACCATTCTAAATTTTTTTCCTTAAAATTATTCTAGTAATTTTTATCATCAAGTAACAATACTAAATTTATTTTTTAAATAATAATATTTTGTTGAAAACAGTTTCTGTTAAAAAAACAATAACATATATTTTTGATTAATTAACGACATCCTGATGAAGAAAATTATATTTTTCAAAACCGGTAGTTGTATTTTAATTCATTAAGTGGTTAATAAAACAAAATCAACAATTTAAAATAAATAAATAAAACAAAATACATCTATCAAAAATTACAGTAGTAAAATTTCTGTTTAAAATGCAAATGAAACAAGATTATTATATTCTTAGTCTTTTAGTCAATCGAAAACATACAAATCAAAATACAAAATGAGAAAACGCAAAGACCGCGCGTGTTCGGCACACACCCCGTTTAAAAAATTGTAAATTACATGTGGGTCTGTCGCACGAAGTACAAAAAGCTACCCTCAAACGATAACTATATTAAAGCAATTAGCATAATTGTCCCCATATTATGTCTCTGAAGTGCCGAGTACGTCTAGTTTCTGCCATATGTCTCATGCAATTTACCAGAATTCCTATTGTATTATTTAATATATGTCGTCACAACGCGCGAGTAAGGTTTTGTATGTGGAATTTAGGGGAAATTTTTAGGAAACGTTCACTGTTAAACATATTTCTCTCATTCGCTGTATTTAAAACCGAAAGAGTTACATAATACATGAGAACAATTTACAACTTGATTACTATTTAAAAAATGTTACTCTCTGTGACTGATCACAGTTTCATTACTAACACGCATGCGTCGCACGATATCACAATACATGAAAACACATCTTGAGTGTATTTATTTAATCTAATATTTCAAACCACGAAGTGATTGCTTTCTACGAAAATATTTTATTTATTTATATTACTAAAACCTCATTAAAAACGAATATAATTCTAATTTATTATCCTCGCAAAGAGAATGTATTTGTATTAAATAATTAAATGTTTTTTCGGGTCAAATTCTCAACAGATATGCTTTTATAAGTTATGTTGTTATCAATACTTATCCTTAAATTGAACTTATTCCCAAATAACTAGTACTGCAAAAAAAGATTTTTTGAGAAGTTATAATTTAACATAAGATAAGTTATAACTTAACATAATATAACATGTCTGTTCCAGGTCGAACACTAGTTTCCTTTCAGTTATCACATGAAAGTGGACGAGAAAATTGGTACAAAGAAAGCCAGTTTCTTATTGTGCTCATGGGCAGCATTCATTTGTGACAGTCCCATTTATATTATTCGTACATACGGTATATCGGTGAGTACGTGATCTCTATAGTCGATTTCTCTGCGTCATTTTCGTCTCGGAGCCATCCCTTGGCAACTTGATAACATACGTACTATAAATCTGGCGTGTCGGAAATCAGTGTAAAGCTTTTGACAGACAATTTCAGAAAATAACTCGACAAACATCTCTAATAGAAATTTATAAATAGTTATTTTTCTATTGTAATATATTTTCCATATTACTTCGAGTTTATTGAGATATTATCATATTCTCCTTGTGCCCTATCCGTTCGACGGACTTTATCTGTTATGTTGGCTGTCATCTTTTTATTTACTGCGGCTCGGAAAAGCTCTACAATAGACTGACCAAACCTGTCTTAGGTTTTTCAGCCATGATGTTCTTCTTTTTCCAGGGCCCCGACTTGTAGCAATCTTTCTCTGCATTATGAGATGAAAGATCTCGTACTTTTCCAGATGTCTCATCACATGTCTGAGATATTTAAGTTTTCAGATTTATATTGTTTTAAATACTTATTATTCTTCACTCATCTGAACCATAATATTTTCATTCGTAACTTTATCCATCCAGTTTATTTTGAGTATTATTTTATAGATTCATATCGTAAATCCATGCTTTCATTTAAAAAAAAAATCGAGAACACATAGCATCAATTCAATTCGAATTCGTAATCTAAGGTTGAGTTGATGAGTGCAGAACATGCGGATAAAGGTTGCACAAGCTTGTTCAATGCGAAATTTGATTTCAACAGAAGGATACCATCTTTTATTTATATTCATTATATTTATCATGGCACCTATCGCCATCACTAACATCATCATTATCAGCCGTTTAAAAGCCTCCCCAAGCAACTTCCACATATCTCTGTCCAGGCTTGTTGGTCTCTTGATTCACCTTGATTGATCTTCACTCACTCGTGATTGTTTGTCCGTCCTCCGTGTGATGTGGCATTTCCAATGCCATTTCATTTTCTTGATGTATAAAACATTGTCATATATATAATTTCGCCAGTCAATGTAGTCGTCTTTTAAATTCATTCATTCTAAATTACTAAATCTATTCCTTGTACAACATGCTCCCATTAAGATATAAATAATCCAGAATTTATAAAAAAAAATAATCATTTTAAATAACTTCCAAATTGACTCCGCGCAAATATTAATATTACGTGCAAATTTCGTTAGACAATACCGGTCAAGTCTCGCGTAAACAGGAAGTACTGTCTAAAAATAGATTATCCGAGTGCACACGTGCTGTTCCAACAAAAAGAGGATGAGCGCGTTACGAGTTCCTGCTGTATGGAAACCACCAGTATGTATTTTGAATGTGTTCTGTAATTTTCGTCTTTCCTTCTCTCCAAATTTGCTGATCGCCGTTGCTAGTATGGCTATATAAGCGACCCCCACTTAGTCTCCGGAGCAGAAAAAATCAATATCTATTCGACCTAGAGGCGCGTTCGTGAGATTATCGGTTCACTATCTTTTCCGGTCATTCTTTTAAAATGTATCAGTCTCGTTAAAACAATCTATCTCAAGAATATTTTTTAACAGTTGCAACATTCATAACTATATGCGGTAATAAATTACTCGGCATGTCACAGTGAACTGTTCCAAAATCCAAGGTAGTTACCTCCACCTATCGCGTTTGTTATATACAGAGGCTTATAAGAATTTTGCCGTAATATATCATCAACAATTTAACATGCACTAGTAAACTACCTGGGACAAACCAAGAAGTGACGTCTCTTTGTGAATACCGCCGCTACTACCTAGATTCTAGATATATTTTAGACTACTTTCTCCATCGCCTATCTGCTCCTGAAGACCTCGCATCCACCAAGAAGTCATACCATACGCCTTCCATCAGCTTCATCCAGGAAGATCGCCTCTGCCCACCTGAAGATCCCAGGCTGTTAGTAGATACGCCATCACCAAGTTCCACGTCTAAAACCAAGGTACCGTGCGCCCTTCAGTGTTCCGCATTTACCATAAACCTCCACCTCTTCGAAATCTATGCTCTGAACATTCCAGCTCTCGCCGAAGGTGATTCCTCCAGTTTTCTCCGTTTGAAACCCAATGTAAATTAATTAATGTAAAATTATCCTCGACCACCGTAGAAATTATAATAACCTCGAATTACTTCAGCAAACTTTATTTGTCCTGCAATACATTTTATTTTGACATTAAATCTTGGTTGTCTATAACTATTTGTCGCTTTACATTTCTATAAGAAAATATTATTAAAAATTATTTAAATACCATATTTTATAAAAATAATTAGACTCCCTAGTGTCCACGTTCTGAGATAATCTTGTATAAACCAGTCTTTAATTACAAGAAACTAAAAAATTATTACTCTTCACTTATCAAAAACATGACGAAAGAGTTCTATCCGCTGAGCTATCGAGTTGTTCTATCGGCTGAGCTGGTAACTATCAACTTCAATTTCAAAGGTAGGTCCTGGAGAACCTAATCGAGGTCTTTCTAGAATTAATAACTGTCCATGCATTTTAAAACATCTAAGGAAAAAGTTTTCGTTACAACATATCAACTAGTCCTATCGTAATCTTATGTGACGCCCAATATACATTTTTCCAATTTTTTTAGATTTATCTTTTGTTGAGAGTCCATATCTAGCAGCTACATTACTGCTAATTGAACACTTTATGTTTTGGATTTACCTAGTATATATCATATTCAAACATCCGCATTCACTCCAGCTAAGCCTTGTTCTTCGAACAATTTATTCAGATATGCATCGTAGAGATTAGTTGTTCTAGGTACAGGGTGAATATTATATTCCAGGGCAATGTTGCTTTTGAATAACTAGGTAATAAAACACTTTATTAATATTTGGATTTATGTATATGGATTTATTATTTGATTTATTACAATTATATATGTAATATGATATCGGCCAAGTGGCCGCCTCTGCGGTACAAATGCGTGCTCTTTCAGCTATTTCATTTCGAATATTATTGTATAGCATCGAAATTGTTGTTGACTTACTTGTGTAGACCTTAATTTTCAAGTACCCCCACAGAAAATAGTCGGGAGCCGTCAAATCAGATGATCGAGGAGGCCAGTCGATATCACAACTTTTTGACATTATGCGGCCGGGAAATTTTTTTAGTGTAGCTCAGGCTGCGTGTGAGGTGGCACTGTTTTGTTGAAACCACATGTGTTGCAGACCCAATCATTCCAATATGGCCACCGAGAAGTTTCTCAACATGTGACGATATCGATCACCATCAATGGTTACAGCATTGCCATTATTTAGAAAAAATGTTTTAACAACTTTTAACACATTTTAACACACAGCGTTAGATGCTCCGTAATAAATTGTAATGAACTACTCTCTACTAATACCAAATGCAAACTGACAAATGGCGGCCAAACACAATCGGGCCGGAACATAATATTCACCCTTCAGATATAGTTATATATTTGTTCAAGCTAGGTTCCATTAAAAGGAATGACTATCGAGTGAACAAAGCATTACTTTAGAGTTTGAGATGTTTGTCTTCAATCCAACTGTGCCATTAACTTGACTAATAGGTTTTGAACTCTGTTTTGAAAGTCGTCTGAATTATTTGAGAAGATCACAATATCATCTGCTAAACGTCGAGGGCTTAAAAATCAATGGTTGTGATTGTTTAAACCCCTAGCGTTCTTCATAGCTCTATTTGGAGTTGGAGCATGAATTGCAGTTGGAGAAAGAAAGAAAGGACCATGCTTGACACCTTCGAAATGTGGTGTTTGTATCGCTTGCAACGTATACCATGGACTGCGAGACGAACGAATGTCTCAATTTTTTAAGAACTGCTCACTCAAGAAAAGTTATCTACAACGTGCAAGAATAGAGTTCGTTCATATTTTGGGTATGTTGCTAGAAAATATGGATGTAGCCTGGAATAATTGGTGATAACGGGGAATGGGTGATTCAACGACGGAGAGCTAGAGTTTAATTTCTATTAAGGTGGACAAAGTCTGAAAAATAACTGGAACTGGATTAAATAAGGCTCAAGATCGTAAAGAGTAGAAGCAAGCACTTCGCGCTGTGGCAGCAGAATACAGGACGGTAGCTCATTGACTGAGGAGAGAGAGAGGTAAAAAATGGTTTGGTGAGTTACGAAATACTTTTGAATTTGAACCCACTTTTACAATCTTATCAAAAAATTGGTCGTGTCATGTAAAATGGGTATTAGTCTAGTGTCTTTCCAACAACCAACAGAACAAATTCAAGATCGTGTTCTCAGCCATAAATCATACACATTTTGAACGGTCTGGCACGAGGGCTTGCAGGTCCCACTGTTGTGGGAACTGAAGCCATGTCAATGGAGGCATTCCCTTTACTCACTTAATTAATTAGGCCAATCATGATTCTTCCACTAACAAGCCGTGATACACGGATTTATGGTACAAGGCATGAAGTAGGCAATAACGCTGGCAATACTCGCAATCTAATATGTATTATGCATTAAGTTATGTAAGGGTAATGGTGTGTTCCAATTATCTTCACTGTAAGGCCGATACGAACGTAGTGGGACGATACTATTTCTCTGAGAAATAATATCGAGATAAAAGAAAGACAAAGTTAAGGGAAATTGAAAAATAATCGGTGGAGGCAGTGTCCTAAAAATTATTCAAATTTTCATTGATGAAAAATCAATATATATCAATATATATATATTGTGTATAAAATCCCAATATCTTTCTGTGTGACACATTTAATTAGAGTGAAGAATAAATTTCACTTAAAATGTGGCGTTAGGACTTATTTCAATATTAATCTTAGAACACAATTATTTTTTATGATTCATTATAAAAATGGTGTTTTCTTAGAGGTAAAATGAAATTAAATACATTCAAATCGTGATAATTCCCATGATATTGGCTTTGTCGGAAAGATAATTTTATGTTATCAGTGTTTAAATATGATTTCGCGCCTATGGGCGTCGCGGCTGGCTTGAATGAAGCGCAATCTGGAAGTCCAATTTTCGGAGCAGCTGGGGTTGTATATTGGCAATAACGCGACGAATGTTGGCTTTCAAGTCGTCTATCATCTCTGGTTTATCAAAGTAGACTAGCAACTTCACATATCCCTACGGAAAATAATCCAAAGATTTTAAATAACACGATCTTGGAGGCCAATTCATAGATCCATTACGCGAAATTATGCGCTAATCAAATGTTTCCTTCAATAAATTGATTATTGCGCGCGCTGTTTGGAATTTTGCGTCATTTTGTTGAAACCATAGCTCTTTCCCATTAATGCCATTCAATTAGGGAAAGAAAAAGTCAGTGATCGTGGATCTATTGCTGTGCACGACGGCGAATCGACTCATTCGGGTCCTCCCCAATACTACGCTCCACTGTAGCGACACTTTTTTGGTGCGCATTATCAATTACAGCATGTGTAGTGCGAAAACGATCCATGGTTATTCGAATTACTTGCTCGGATGGATGATTATGTCAACCGTAAAATGGACGTAGCGCACGGTAAGTTTCGTGAATTGAATCACGATTTTCTAAATAAATTTGCACAATTGGCAAGTAAGTTGCATGGTGAAATGGCAAACCAAACTGAGTACAAATAAGTAGAAAAAGTATTCCCAATTCGAAAAACAAACCTCTAAAGAAAACAACCTTTACATGTTATCGATTTTAGTCTTTTTATCTAAATACACATATTGTTGCTCTCCTTTTACTTTAACCCTAATTCCAACCTCCCTCACATTTCTCTCACCAGTCACACTTCTTCCTTTCTGATTCTTCCTTCATACTTTTTCCGATATTTTAGTTTTTATAATTTTTATTTAAAAAACCTGCAAAAAAACTTTTATTTTTTATTTTTAATGATTAATACAATCACCCACTAATGTTATATTAATGTTAATAAAAGCTGTTATATTACTTCAATACTATTGCGAATTCATAAGTTTAACGTGCTACGCGTTATGTTAGTATATTATATAACGTAATACCGTTAATTAATAAACTTAATTTAACAAAAATTTCACTTATATTGTCAATTATTTATAAATTGTAATTGCAATAATAGTAATATATTTCTAAAAATATTTTGAAGATAGGTAATCATAATTTCACTTGCAATTTTTAAGCATCTTTTTTAAAAATAACCTACTGATTTCTTTTCTATATTAAATATTTCTCATCGTATCAAGATGTGGGTGATTTTGCTCGAGCTCCGCAGACATGAGCGCGTAACAAATCACCTGACCAGCCATATGGTACCGAAACCCTCCAACCGAGCCGATTTCAATATGTCGACAGCAGATTTCAATGCGGCGTCACGCAATAGTCCTAGGAGCTAGCAACCCACTTGTCTGCAGATCATTCTTTCGACAACATCTCAAACGAGCCACTCCAGTCTTCAACCTTATTCGCGTAATCAACTTTATACTAGTACGTAGTACGCGCCATTGTAAATCGTCCCACAATAAGTGACAACTTTTGTAAGTTCAGTTTTATTAAAAATTCCTTGCTCATATACACTGCGACGTGCACCCATACGCATGAGGCATTCAGTGTGACCATGCACCCATACGCATGAGGCATTCAGTATCACCATGCACAAAACCTTTTGATATGAATTGCTTTAAATAGTATTCATAAATATTACATTAATTATTAGTGGTTGTCCATTAATTTATATTATTATAAATCATAAAATATAAATTACAACTTAAATAACGCAGTGTAACAAATTAAAAGACAAATTATATTCATTGCAAGAAAACGGATTATAATTAATTTAAACATAAGATGATTATATATTATATCATGTGACGTGTAGTTAAATTGCATACTCGTAGCTGGTTCATCATTTGAAATCGTGTGTATTAAGGTCAGCTTAGAATCATTTATTCTTAACTGTTTTATTAAGTGTTGGATATAAATATTATTGTTACGTAACAATGCAAATTTTTCATATTGTTTTTGTACGAATGTTCAATTTGATGTTGAATTGCAAACGTGAAGATTTTGAATGCAGAAAGTTAACCTGCTTGCATCAACTAGTTTTGATAATTTAATTTTAATATTATTTTATACCATGTTAAAAGTATCTGTTCATTTTCAATCAACAGATAGGCTGATTTATATATTTTAATCGTGTTGGTAATTTGAGCCCTTATATCATTTAATTATATTATTGAGATGCAAACATCTTAGCTCCAGTCATCCTCATAAAAAAATTATACTTAAGTAATCTCAAAAAAGACGTGACGTTAAAGTGTGTCATAGTCAACATAATGACTGTATATTTCATAAGATAACCAAAAATCGGTAAACCATGTATCTATATTCAGCATAGATCGCAAAAAAGCTAAATAATACGACGAAGAAGAAGAAGAAAAATGTACTTTTTTAAACATTGTACATAATATTTTATAATTCGATAATAATGTATAATATTAGACATATTAATACAATGTCCTTTATAAAAAATAAATTATTTAACAGAACTCACTAACTTTATTATTATTCTTTTATCTCCGATTTTCGTGATTAAATTTATCTGTAAAAGAAATCATTAATTTTTAAATCACGCTAATGAATCGAAAACTCCTACTTACTTCAGAACATGTATTTTATAAGTAGTAGCTGGCGTCGGCACAGTTTAATAAATTTGGTGTATGTATTTTGTTATGTTATCATCAAATGAAAAAGATTCGATCCGGCACATGTTTTGTGGGATTTGGGCTAATTTCGAGGGAAAAGTGATTACAAATCAGGCGTGAGCAACCGTAAAAAATGATAATACACCACTCTCATCTGTTAGGAATTTGGGATAATACTAAAGTGTTCACAAATTTTAGTATATTTTTTATAAACAGTTGTAAGATCCTGTAAGTCATAAAGACTGCGATGGGGCTGGCCACGTTGAAAGAATGCCAGATGATAGGACACCAAAGATTATGACCGAATGGAAGAGGTAAGCTGAATGTGTGGAAGAAGACTGGAACAGGAAGGCCAGGGATAGGAGTCGGTAGAGAGCTCTTGTGGAGGAGGCCAAATCTCATCCATCTCATCTCACGTAGTGCCGTGGAAGAAGAAGAATATATTTATAAAGCTCATTTTCAGTTTTACGAGATTTTTGTCTCTTAATCTCAAGATCTTAAGACTGGGATTAAACTCCCGTGAGATCCTTTAGAAACAACTCTCGCCCACCGCATATACCGCCACTTAGCTGGCCAGGAAGTGTTTAACATGTATTTAGTCATACGCCTCACATCACGCTTGTTATTTGATTTTTGGGAATTATGTCGATAAAACGTAATAAATGTTGTAATTTACTGACTTGTTTTTTAAGCCTTTAATAACAAATAGTTATAAGTATCTATGGTTCTAGGTGACTTTTTGTAAAAATAATAAATTTATTTATGTAGGTATACTTCCATTATATTCATTAAAAAGATCCCAACAGTAATTGTAAAATTAGTTATCAGCAAATTTTTTTTACATTTATTATATTATGCCATATATATATATATATATATAAATAGTGTAAAAAGTATAACATAAATATAAATTTTAATTATATTGAATAACATTACTTTAAAGTGTTTTGTTTTATGGGGCAATGTAATATATTGAGAGTTTTAAAATAAATAAATATATAAATACATACAAAGTTGTTATCGCTGATGTCATTAGAGCAATAAAATAGTTGTAGGTTTTCGAAAATGAAGTTTTGTGTATAATTTACGGCCCAAAACGTGATAACCTAACCAGAGAATGGAAAAGATTTGATAATATGGAACTTCGGGAACGGTATACCATCTGCAGTAGACGAGACATGTAGCTAGAGCGGATGAGTCCGTGTACGAGCACAAAGTCCTCATACACTAGATCGAAACTGAGGGGAAGATTCATAATGTCAAGACAAATGATCCGCAAGAAGCAGGCGGGTGTGGCTGCGGGTGCCCGGCGGACTCGGGGCGTTGTCGAGGGATGTATGACGCTTCGTTGTGTGCGGTCTCATGAAGAACAACAACTTTACTTAGAATTTAATAAATTCTTTTTACAATAATTAAAACTCAATTATACCTATTTACTATTTCCGAGGTAAGTTTGTAGAACTCCATAATCACATATGTGAAAATAAAACACTTGTATTTTTATTCTGCTCGTTTCATTTACTTGAGCCGCGTTTTGCCTTACGAGGGCATTTCATTATAAAAATTTAACTCGTCAACTTGTATTTATAACTACAACAGCTATACAATTTTATTCACATGAGGTGAAAAAGGTCAATATTATCTATCAATAGTGTTAAGTTTCATTAGTGTTGAAACTGAATGGTTACTTAGAATAATTAGAAGCATTCAAAATGTATGGAAATCCTCAGAATTTCAATAAATAATGTTGTTTCTTTTCACCTCATGTAAATAAATTTACCTGTGCCCCGTTATAGTTATGAATTCAAGTTGTTGAGGTAAATTGTTGCAAGGCGAAACGCGAGGCCTCGCAAGGCCTATAATAAATGTTTTATTTTCATATCCTATATCCTCGTGATGATTCGCAAATCCACTTTAAAATTTAAAAAATAGAAATAAGTCAGTATAAATTATTGCAAAGTTATCAATATTCACTTCATTATGAAAAATCGTTATGCGGAATAATCCAAAGAAGTCCTCAACATCCCCCGAATAATATAAAACATTGAATTTTCGCTGTATAAAAATTACGTAATAAATATTTATGGGACATTGAAATGTAAAAATAATTCTTGTACTGCTTTTGAAAGACTACTAGCTTTTGTGTATTTTGATGTAAATAATTCTATCGATTTCCATCGGTATCAGGTCAGAGATTAATACATTTAATACGACTCAACATTTATAAATTGCCATGAAAAATACCAAGGACTTTAATACAATTATTTATTGATTTTTGTCTCCAAACAAATCATGATGATTCGGTAAAGTTAGTGGCGAGCATGGTAGTAAAACTTTTTTAAAAATAAAATAGAGAAGGGAACACATAAAATCAATCAATATTCTTACTATTTTTAATATATAATTTACTTGATAGTCTCCCAGGACGAGGTTCAAATCCTCAACCACTTAATCGCTAGACAAGTATGTAGACTAAACTAGCACGACGTAACTCGTAAAACTGTCAAAGTATGAGAATACTAAATATGAATAAATTGTAGTTTTCACCAGCGCGCTGTAAGGAATTATTATCCCATTGAAGACGTATCGCAAACTCGCATTGGTGAAAATAGCAAAATAAATGCTTTTTCAGAACATACGACTAGTTCTTTGAAAGATAAAACAAATATAAATCACTAATAAGATGACGTGTGCAGATAGCATCTGAAGACAAGGTATAGTATCACTAAAGCGTAATTAGTTAAAGCTGTCTATCGGCAGTTCCGATTTATTGTTAGATTTTATAATAACCTTCGACAAAATACAACATACTTTTACTAATATTGGTTGTCTTGATAGAACATCATCATATCTTAGTTGAAGTATTGAGAGCTAGTAAGTAGAAATAGTTAATTAAGGTTATCGTTAACAATAGTTTAATTAACTTAGTATTAGGACGGGATTTATATTACCCATGAGGCGGTTGTGTGAAACACAGGATATGAAGGGTTGTTGAAAGGGGCTGTCGAAAAATTGTGGGTGAACAATGTTCCGGATATCTGGGGATCAAAATTAATCGGAGGATGCGTCTTAGAAAGATGTAATGTTTAACTCGAGTTAATTTGACAAACTTTTCATTTAGATCTTGCAGAGACAAGCCACTTTTAAACACTGCAGAGATACATAAGAAAAATGGCGGGCTTACAATCGGCACTTATATTTAATAAATATTATTACAACATACATTATTCTATTTTCTTTCACATATCGGCTCACAGAGATATTCGTGTAGAATAAATCTCTTCTAATAAATTGTACGAAAGTAGCTAAAATTTAATATGTTGACATTATATAGATGCAAAAATAAACAGCGATTTGAAGATTTCCCTTGCAATTTTCTTACTTCGTGTATTCCTCCATTGACATGGATTTGTCGCTAATTTCGCAGTGGCGCACCAGTTCATACTTTGTTCTGATTGCAGGGTCTTGTTAGTATCCCTACTGCTATTCGAAGTATGTAAATCTCCATAAATATTTGAAATGAAAATATTTTACTTACGTTTAAGAAAAAATACTTTACACGGAGAGCTACCAAATACTTCATAAAATATAATAATACGAGTCTGTATAATGTAATCTTAGATGAGAAGAACTTCTAAAACGATTAAAATTATCGTGCTGGGAATTGTCCAAGATTAAGATTTAGTTATAAATAAAGTTATAGTTAAAAATATGAAAGAGTAACTGAAATTATCAATCGACATTCCATCATCAGCCTTGATGATGGACCCTAGAATGTGATTCGGAACGTCAGCCAGTGAGGTCGGACCACATGCCAACTGTACACAAATAATTGTACACATAAAATATTAGGGAGATTAATGTAAGTTATCTCACTATAGCTAATATTTCTATAACATTATGTAAAGTTAAGTTAGATGAGGTTATTTAATATAAAATCATGAAAATTGAATTCATGTAATCTATAAATTTGCATCTTTTCAGCAGTCAGTAGAATGTCTTTTCAACATTTTAATACGAAGTCATATGCACATACGTATGTAAGTATAATTACGTCATGTAATATATTTATTATGAAGTAATTTTAATAGATTACAGAAATTGTGGCCGTGAAGAAATTTTATCTTCCGATGCTTCGCCAGAATGTCATATGGCATCTCGGAATATTATCTTGATAATAGTTCTTGGACGACTGAGGAGCTGCTTGATGCGTCTTCCTCTATATAGGAAGGGCTCGTTTTTTAACAGTTGTGTTTTGCGTTGTTATATCGATTTGGGTTTTTCCATTAGCCGGAGGGTTCTTCGGTGCGCTTGTTGTCCGTGCCACCTTTATTGCGGGGATTTTTGGGGAACTCAAAGTACTTGAAAACTACCTCGAGATGTGAAAATCTAAATAACAACACGAATATATAAAAACACGTACGCAAGAATATTACGAAAATTTTACATGTAGATATATTTATTGAGGAATTTGCGACGTTAGCTGCGACCCAGAAATTAAACGACGCATAGGTATGGTGAAAAGTTATATGTCCAAATTTGACCAAATATGGAAACACCGTGATATTTTCAAGACAAGTCAGGCTTGTACACTCTCTGGAATATTTTATATTTTTATACAGTTTATATTGTGGAATTATGGATCCCAAAGGCAAGAGAGAGAAGACTGATAGGTGCTTTTGAGATGTGGTGCTAGAGACACATGTTGCGAAAACCATGGATAGTAAGTCGCATGGATGTCTCTATTCTGTAAAAGCTGAAGATCAAGAATAGATTCTCACCCGACCGGTTCGACCGACAGAGTGGAAAAGGCAACAAGCACTTTTCTGGTGACAGCCTTACGATTTGCAACATGCCGAGAAAAGTGGAAGAGCATAGTCAAGAGGATGGGAGTTCATGGGGACTGACGTGGATGGTGATATTTATTGAATTTTCCAAGTTTGAAAGAATCGCTAATGTGCAAGTTGGAAAAGTTGGGGTGGGACGGCTATATTTACTGTGCAACTGAATACGATTTGGAGGATTTAAATACAATATTCATTCACATCGCTTAAAGAGGGTGAAGTGGGCAGGGGGAAAGGAGAGAAATGCCTTTGTTTTGCGCAGGCCTCAAGGAGCAACAATGTTTAATCCTGGCAAGGCGGATGGGATATCCGGAGGGAACTATATTAACATCAAGGTCCTAGAGAGTCCTAGAATTGAGTAAAATTTAGAACGGATGGGATTCAATAAAATACATAATAGAATATTTTTTTCCACAAAATAATTTTAATATGACCTTAAAATATCATTAATAATTAAAATCATAATTAAATAAAAATTATATAGACTCTCAGAATTCCAATGAATAATGCTATATTTTTTCATCCTATATATATAAAATTATAAAACTCTCGTTATATACATTAAAATTAATTTAAATGCAAGTTGTTGAGTTAAATTATTATGTTGATAATAATTAATAGATTATTTTATTTTTTTATTTATTATCTTAGTTTTATTAACCACAATTGAGTTTAAAAAACCTTCTTCAGGATGTCATAACTAACGAAGAAGGAAAAGTGTTTTCCGAAACCGGTAGATGTTTTTTAAACTCAATTGTGGTTATTAAACTAAGATAATAAATAAAAAATATGAATCTTAACCACCAAGTTAATATTGCTAATTTTAAAAGAATTGATAGATTGATTGAAATTGAATTGACAAGGCGAAACGCGTCTCGAGTAAATTAAACGGGTAGACTCTAAAACAAGTCGTTTATTTTCACATACGCCAGAATCAATATTTAAGAAAATGTATAATGTAAAAGACGATAGCAGAAATAATAATAAGCAAATACAAAATTACACAATACAATGAATAAATGATGTAGGCATTACATTTTTAAGAAGTGATTAAGGTTTAAGTAGTAGATGATTATAATTAAACATATGCGTGGTGAAAATGAAATGGGAACCCTTTACAAGTATAACGTAAGCACCCTTAAGAAACATAATTTAATCAGATTCCTCAACCTGGAAACTTTTCTAACCACCATGATAATGGAGTACGTCTGACGAAAACATTAACAATTAAAATCGTATGTAATTTTATATGTTTTTCATTCATTTTCGTTACCTTTAATAAATTCTTTTAAATTTCTTGTAATTCACAAAGAAGAATTATTGAAGGTTGAAGGTTAGTCTTAATTCGATCGTAAACTTCATTTCACGTCATAAACGATAAAATTTTATGAGAATGATATAAATTTTTCAAATAACGTCGTTGGTAAAGTCAACAACATATTGTTATTGGCGAGTCGGAGAAAATAGTATCCAGAGTTTTTATTTTCTAAACAATCACACAATTATATCAAAATTGTTACATAACATATTTTTTGCAGATTTATTTAACACGAAAGCCCTTCAGTTTAAAAATAGGAAATTAACTTGCAACACAATACTTATTATTATTACTTTGTGATAGAAATAGAGTATTTCTATCACAAAATATTAAATATTCTACGGTACAGATTGATTTTTTACTCATGGCACTTAAGAGTAAGAACAAAAAAGTGAAATATGAAGAAAAATTTTCAAAATATAAGTATCATAAAAACTGTTTTTCCATATAAAAAAGATGAAGATGTAAAGAATGTATGATATGTATGATAAAGATGACTTATTAGACGCAGTATACTTTTGTCAAATTCCAGAAGTTTTTAAAACAGCAGATAAGATCTAGATAAAAAATAGTTGACGGTATCCATACACCTTTATTATTATTTTTAATGCTGGACTCATTAAACTTTGCCCACTAACTATGGAAAACATTTTAATTGTGATGAATGACAAATTAATTTGATAAAAATGTGGGTTGAATTTATGAAAATTTAAAAAACACGCGATATATTTATATGACACTTTTGATATCAAACCCAAATTTATATTTTTGGAATTTATTAATAATTATTATTAATTTATTAATATTTTAATTTTAATCATTTATTAATATTAATAATTTAAAATATTATAAATGTGTGATTTTTAGAGATTTAGCATTACACAGCTCGAGAAAATAACGTAAGTTTGAGATGTAATGCACACTACAATTTGCAATTAACTATGCAATTTAGAAGAATTTGTTTGTAATACTTCTGCAAAGTTCTCAATTATCCTTTGTTGATCAGTTAAGGCCATTATTATAAAATAATTTCTTATAAATCACCTTCAGATTAATTATAATTAATCCCGAGTTCATATTTTCTCTAGGTAATTTGTATTTTAACAAACATTTTCAGTTCGGCGACTTGTAAAAACAAATTTTATAATTACATTCCATAACTTTTAAGATATCCAAATTCAACTAATCGCAAAAATGATCACTTTCACAATATAACACTAACAATAAATAAAATATTTTATTTATTACAATCTAAAAATCTTATTTTATTGACGAATCACCCAATAAAATTTGCCACGATAACTGCATTTGAAATAGTATATTTGAAAATTGATCACTGTTCATGTCTATGTGATTATGTCAATATAAGGTTGAATCAGATTGGGATTCACACGCGTTAATTATTTTTATATATTGTTTTATATTTTATGTATTAGGATTTAATGCTTTGATTTAGAATTTTGATTATTTATACTTTCTGAACATCTGAAAATCAATAATCCTGACGACTTTTGTAATGAACCGGTATTTATAAAGAACTTAATATATTTGTAAACTGACATTTTTACATATAGCTTACATTACTTCCAGTATAGCGGTAAGAATCCCCTCCTCACCCCACCTTCATCTGTATTTTATATATTTTTCGAATCAGAAAAACACTGTATGCAGAGTTGAAATACTACGTTTGTGAGACGTGTAAGTACGTATTTGTGTTGTATGTTTATTTTTAAGAAATTCATATAACTATGGGTGCCGGCCAAAACACCAACAGTTAAAAATGTCGACAATCCAAATAAAAATCTCACTAACTAAAATCCTGACTTATTATAATTATAAGTCCTAACACGTCATCATCAATCCAGATACAATATTTTTCACCACCATTAAAAATGAAATGGAATGTCGAACAGTGTATATAAATTATTAATAGAATCAGCATTAACTTTTTAGAGTTTTATCATCAAAATGGATGAATATAAATAAAACAATTTTATAACTCTACCTGAGTACAATTATAACATTGTTTTATTTATATTCCTCTCACTATTCCGGATATATTATTAGTAATTATTTTATATTGTTAACTTTGTTTTTTTCCTAATTTTTTGCTAAAAATTATTCTAATAGTTTTATATAGTTAGTACTAAATTTATTTTTAAAATAGTTATTGTTTTTTTAAAATAAATTGTGTTATAGAAACAATATAAAATATATTTTTGATTAGTCAGTGACATCCTGAAGAAGAAAATTATATTTTTTGAAACCGGTAGATGTATTTAATTCATTAATTGGTTAATAAAACAATTTAATAATCATTCATTTCATTCGTGTATCATTAAACTTTTCCATTCCGTCATGCGTAAAGGTAATAAAAGTTTAGAAATAAAAATAAATTTAAACTCGGGTTTAATAATTTGTTAGCAATATTACATTCTCTTCTCCTCTCAATATTTACATTACAACCACCCTTCCACCTTCCACTAGAAACTCAGTCCCCACCCCATACTTCTATCAGTACCACCTACCACCTGTATGTCTACCACCTAAGCCTTGTTTCCTATATTTGTGTATTTAGTTTAAAACTTCACCTTTCGATGAGACTTACTGTTATTCTTGAAACTCAAGTAGTGCAAATATAATAAAGTAGAATTATAACATTGTTTCATTTATATGCATCCATTTAAGTGTATATAAATGTGAATATATGTATGAAATATTGATTTCTCAGAACATTGACTGTATTTTAGCTATCGAGATTATAGTCAAACATATGAAATACCCATTAGTAATGAGTAATTGAATAACGACAAATTTAACAATACATTATAAACCAATTACAAGTTTGAATTCGTTATTAATTTTAAATATCTGAGAGTTACGTTGACTATTGAGAATAATATGCCAAATGGAATCATTAGATATTATTAGGTGGAAATCGCTGCTATTTTTTTCTCAAAAAAATTTACGAATTCGAAATTTTTGTCCATCATATTAAAAATTGCAATCTACCAAAACAATATACGGCATGGTGTTTTACACGCATGTGATACTTGAAATATTCCAAAGCCTAACAGAATCGTATCTAATAGTTACTATACGGACAAGCGTCTGACGGTACAAGTGTGGTAACAGCTCTTGCGATAACTCACGTCCCCATGAAAAAGTAATAATTTTATGCCGGCAAAAAACTTCTTGTAAATCTCTTGTAACGACTTCACATAAATACAATAATTTATGTTATAACTCAGTGAATAGTTGTGCATAAATGGTTTTTTAGTGTTTTGTTATTTAAGTTTCCAAAAAGTTAGTTAAGAGTGGAGAATGCGATGTAACGCAATAATCTTGTGAATTTAACCATCGGAATGTTAATGTGATGAGCGGTTCTGGTATTAACAAGACAAATGTGACCATAAAACTCAAACGATGTAATTAAATGTTTGGTTCTACTTAATATTTGCTTTACTACATACATTATGTGAAAAAGTGGAGTGGGCCATTTTCAATACTAATTAATTTGGCTGTTTTTTTTTAATGTGGGTGATTTATTATTCAATTACATCTAACCTAATTATATACTTGGTTAGATTTATTAAAAATAAAACCTTTTCACTACTGTAAAACTGCACATTTAGATTTTATATCAAAACAATGTAGGTATTATTTGAAAGACCACGACGTTAAATTAGTTTTCAGTGTACTCGTAATAGATAATTTTCTAGTTACAGAAAATTCTTATGTATATAGAATACATTTCCTTATAAATTCAAAGCCAGGATTACAAAGATAAATTTTTACTGAAAAAATTACCAAAATATTTAAAAATAATAGAATTTTATGCGGTCAAATTTTCTTGACATGTCAGTTTTTAATGTTTTTCAAATGGTTCATGTTGGTATAAACATAATTATATAATATTAATTTATATATTGTATTCACTCGCATGCTTTTACCACAAATTTTTGTATTAAAAATACAATAACTTCTTATTGAATAATCGGTGTCGTGATTGATATTTTCAAAATGTTCATAAAATATATTTTATGGTCATTTTTCATATATAATATGAATAAATATTCTATAAAAATCAGTCTAACTTTGTAAATTAGACCTTTATACACTGATTTTAAGAATTGATGTTTTCAGATTCATATAAAACATTTTATAAATGTCATTTTGATAAATGAGGCATGCTAATATTTAACATGTTATCTTTTACAAAGAGCAAAATAAGATCTCTAAATGGCAACCCGGTATATTTGGATCAATCATTTCAAACAAAAGCAGAAAATGAATCTGACGCAATCATTTTGAATGTAAAACGTTGTTAATCAATATTACATTTCATCCACTAAAATTAAAACCTCATACACCAGTTATACATAGATACTTTAATAAAAATCGTTTCTTCAATTCAAATGGCATTATATTGTGTGCGCAGCAATATTTGTAAGATAAAGACAGAATATTTCAATTAATGACGTATTCTCCATTATGGTTCAGGACTTCATTTGACCAATTTCAGGACCAATTTGTAGACGCCTTTAAAAATCAGTTGGTCTGATATCGAAATAGTTATTAAGCCAATTTCTGAGGTAATCGTTGCTGTTGAACGTAACGTCACGCATTTGATTGGAGAACGACGGAAAATGTGATAATCTGACGGAACGAGGTCGGGACTGTAGAGTGGATGACGTAGAATTTCCCCGACGAGTTCCTGGAATGCTGTTTTAACCTTGATTAAAAACGAAAAGAAGTATGTCGAAAACGTTCATTTTTATCAACTTGACACTCCATTATTTAAACCCAAAATTAAGAAAAACTATAAAACTATAAACTACATACGGGAAAATGGCGAAAATGACGTTTCAAAGCAGAAAAAAACTTTCGACAATTATGTCATTTTTGTCACAAAAACAATATAGCGGGAAATTAGTATTTTAACAAAAAATCACCAAATACTTTAATAATTAAATGATATTGTTAATTATTTAACTAGTCGTCTTGAAAAAGTATGAAATATGCAAATAATGTTTCGAATTTCAAATCAGTAAGGTTTCAATATATTTCTGAAAGATCAATTTAGAAATACTCGAAGTTGATTCATATTGGTTTTGAATTAAAACGCCACAAGGGAAATGCAAGTCAAATCATCATATAAAATGTAATAGGTAAAGATATATTTTCATTTAATTCGTATCTCAATGTCTTTAAAATACAATTATATTAATATGTAATATTTTGGTTCCGAACTAATAATAGTTTCTCTCAAGTTCTTTATTTAACTACTTATAAACTTCGTGATCAATAGCAGTCATAAAAATAAATACAAATACAATACATATTTTATTTAAACAATTTTTCTAAAGTAAATAAGTTATGGAAATTTTAATTTACACTAGATATAATATTCATTAAATATGAAAAATGTATAATATGACTTTTTTGTCTTGTTACTTGGTAAAGATTGGCAGAGGAACGAAGAGAGTTGCATGGGGAGGTTTTTATCCAACAGTTAATTGACAATGGATGATGATAATGACATAATTACCTATATTTGCTCGAAAAGTATTCTGAAAGATTTTGCATGGACTGGATTTAGCATTAAATTATGTAAGTAGATACCTTATAAATTGACCAAAGATATTTCTCACGATGTGTAGGCAATCCTGATAATGTTTCAATCATATCAAATAATAACGTTATCTTAATAGTTAAGATATGGTATAAATTTAATCTTAACTTTCTGTTTACGCGAACATTAAAATAGATTGGATTCCATATTATTGGGGAAAATTACAGGTTTTCACGCCTCGTGTTATGCTAAACAACATTTGCGCGATTATCAATGGGTTGAAGAATGAAAGTGTGACACACATCATGATATACCATCAAATAATTTTAAAATCTTCTTCTAAATAATAATTTTATTATCAGCGAGCTAGAAGATATCCGGTTGCAGTATAGGGCCTCTAGTACTTTGCAACTTCGACCAGGTTGTCATTCCCAGCCCATTCTATTACATGTTATACTTAGGTCTGATCGCTAATATTCTCCATCTACTTTATTCTGCTATCATAGTTCATTCCATAATTATCAATCTAGTTATACATACATAAGTTTTAAATATAATTATTGTCTTTTTTTGTTACAAGAAAAGTAAAAAAAATAATTCTAAATGCACAAGATTGTAGTGAGCGGTTTTACAAAAATTTAGGAGGTCTTATTCTGTGAATTACATTGCACGTTTACAAAAAAAAAAGTGTATGAATTCTCATGCCATTGGACTTGATTCTTCATCTACATCTGATGCATTAAAAAATATTAGAAAATTTTAATATGTTATCATTTTGAATGTTTTTAACAAAAATAAGAGATGTCAAATACGATGCTTAGGAATCCGTTATATTTATTTATTGAATCGGGCATTTAATTTAATCCCTTTTATCCTTCAAAAATGGGATTAAAAATATGAGGTATTTCAAACGGCACGCGATGTTAACAGAGCGCGGGGTGAAGGAACCACTTTTGGACAAACATTGTGGCATTGGTTCGTTAAATATAGAAACGGAGACGTGAGTGACTTGGACCGCTTTCATAATAATGGGCACATATGAAGCATCTGGCTGGAGGGACGCTGGATCGAGAGTTGTGGAGGTGTATTATAAACAATTTCTTCTGGTTGAGGCCACTGCACATCAATATAGATATAAAGAAGGAAAGAAGTTTTTGCCATCGAATTACATGATAATTTATGCTTATAGAATAAAAATAAAATCCTTGGAATAGAATCCATCCAGAAAATGGAAATTTTTGTAGCTTCTCTGTAATTGGAATTCAATTCGTTACTTTCTACAGTAGCAGTACGTTCTCGACTCTCTTAAAGATGCGGATCTTAAAGATGCGGATTATCGTAAAATAAATATATTTTAATTAATTCAAACGCAAACTTTTATATATATATATAAAAGTCTTGTCTTCAAACTTTTATATATATAAAAGTCAGGTCTTCAGGTTGTGGTCAGGATAATCTATTTTTCAAGTTTGTCACTTTGACGCATAATGTGGTCAAAGAATTGGAAAAATCTTTTAATAATAAATTATTAATTATCTTTGTAACAATAACCACTGGGTTAATTATATTAAAGATGTTTTCCGAAATATAATTAAGTTAATGAATTATTTATTATGAAAATTCATTGACCACAAAGTGTTTTTGTTAAATATTAAATATACTAATATTATGTTCGGTTGTAGGTAAAGCTTGCTGTTGTTGGATTTCTTGCAAGATTGAGGAATTTGTGCTTTATGTTGTTCAAGGGATACAGTAAAAATAGTCCGTACTAATTTGAAAGTTAAAATCAACCATTATTTTCGGATTTCTTATATTTACCGTTATTATAAAATTATTAAAAAATTTAAAAACTACATTACTGAAATACAACCACTTAAATAGTATCCGTAAATAGGGTAGATTTTGCAGAAAAATTGTGAGTTAAATAATAGCCAATTAATTCCCGTTGAAACCATTTCGAACCGCTTTTGGTCGTTACTTGCCTCGTTCGTGTTAATACTGATATTTAATATTTTTTGCAATACCTCAGCTTAGATGGAAGATATAGGTTCCATTATTCTTTCGCTAACATTTTTTTCTAAATTGAGTTACTTAAGCTTTATTAAGTGAACAGCTGAACGTCCAATAAGTTTTTCCAACTATTCAACAAGTCTTAGTCATTCTTTGTCAGGTCTCAGAGGACACAGGGGTCAAATCTATTCCATACTCCTGAATTTTTTACAAATAAATTATAATACAACTTAAAAGTATCAGTAAGAAAGATATACAGATAAAATCAATTTATCAAAAACACATTTTTGTTGCCATCCGGACTCGAAACATGAACATTACACTACGTCAGCATTGTAAGTTAATGACTAATTTTCGAACTTATATGTTGCATTTTCAAACTGGTATGTCTGTTATTTCATTATTCGAAGAGTTTCCTATATAATATCGGATATAATCTCTAGTATGTAATCATGCGGCCATCCTCTGTTTCTTGTTTCTTAAAAATTATAATTATAAAATTAAAATTCACGTTTATTCCTAATAATTTTCTCGTATGCAAATATTTCATAATATATATGCTATAAATCAAACGCCCCTTTTCGAACGTGATAGATGGACGCAGAAAAACAGTAAAGAAAAGAGACCTTAGCTGTTTGTTTAGATCAGATTACTAAACATGGCAAGTCCATTATAACTAACATTTGACTGTTGAATATAATTCCGATATCATGGTATTATAAAAACATTTTCACCTTAGAATAATGTGGTTTTGACGTCTGCGGTATACCTATATAATAAAAAGGGTAATCCAGAAAAAAATAATTAACTACCGTTTCAAAGAAAGTGGTTAAAAATTTTTGATATTGAATATTTCAGCATTGAAGTTTTATTAAAGGCCGGTGATATTAGTGCTGTCATCGAAGCGGACCAAAAGTGAAGGGTACGATGTTGCGCAAAGACAGAGAATGCATCCAGTAACGGTCTACAGACATTTTAAACAAATGGTAAATGTGTTTAAGCATTGCGTATTGGAACCTGCAGGAGTGGGTCTTTTATGTCAACACCTTAATTAAAAACAGCGAAAATCATAAAGTATACCTTATGTAACTCGAATTCTTTTATCTCCTGTGCTTGCGTAAATTAAGGGATACAAATAAATAAAGCATTGGCGATACGACTTCCATTGCAAAATACAAAAAAATGTAAATAGAGACAACCTATTTAGACATGCTTTTATTGTTAATATGTCAATTTTAAAAACTTGACTATGTGAACTCCATTTTTATGTGAGTAAGACTGTAAACTCTGGCGCCAGAACCATTTGCGGCAACCTCTGTTAAACATGTACTGTACGACGGTACAGATTATTCTCGATGTGTATAGGATGAGATTGAGTTCTGGAAGGCTAGACAGCCGAGAATCGGAGGAAACCAAAGAAAAAAAAACAGGAGACGACAGCAGACGCCAGAAATGATTTTTTCTACATAATTTGGAGTAACATACTCAAGAAATATAACCAACAGAAAACCAGGGCTAGCTATCGAAGGTATTTACGGCGACTAAATCTAATATTTAAATTTTGTTACCTATAATTTTTACGAATATAAAAGTGGAAAGATGACTTTAGTTCACTCTGTAGTACAATAGATATCTCAAAGTTAAGTACTCCATTATTTTTTTAACATGGCCGTCCCATATTTTAGCACAATTTGCAAAAGTTAAAAATATATATTACCGTCCCCAAGAATTGTTACTGCGAAAGTAAGCGGGAAACGTAAATGTCTACAGTCTTCGTTAGTGTCATTTGTAAAATGAAAATTCCATTATGGCAATTTATAATGGCTACACACTATCATAATTTAAAGATATTTTTTGCATAGAAATAATGACTTGTGAAATCAGTAAATAATATTTCGTTAAAAGTAACCTGTAAAATATGTGGGTAATATTAAAAATAAAAATAGTTTGTGTATTTTAATTAAAAACATAAGTAGATGTTTTGGACTGGAACTGGATTGGTTTGGTTGTCAGGAATTTGCTATGCTTGTGTTGCTGCAGAGGTTTAGGTGGAACTACTGCTGGACGATCTTACGAGGAATCGTTTCAAGGATCAGGCGGTAAAATTATTCAATGAGGAGATTGTCAAGCTCTTTTCCTGGTCTCAAAAATATTTCTTTGTTAACTGGGATTATATTCAAAAGTATTGGATGATATTTTGATTGTAATTAGAAAGTTAGAGAGCTAAAATTAATTGTTACAAGTTTATGACAATGATTTTTACTTTAAAAATGACACTTGTATGTTTGTATATTTTCAAATTTATGATTTAAGAGATGTCAAGGGTTTTGGCACGAAACAAAAAACTTCATTCTTTGCCTATACTTGTTACTATAATATGGTAGACAGTTGATTTCCGAGTTATAAACATATACAAACAAAGTACAAATGTGGTCAAGCATATCAAATGTACCGGTGTTCTAAAAAAAAACGTAATTAATAAATTCTGAATAATAAACAATAGTCTAAAATGCCCGAGATAATAAGAAAAATCACTGAACTCTTATTGTATTATTCATACACTTCGGAGTTAATAAACGAATCCCACTTATGATGTAAGTGTGTGATACGTATGAAGCCATTTAAAGTATAGTCGGTTTACTATTCCCTGTTTATGTAGGTATCGCAAAGTGATATGTGAAAGTATCGTGTGATATGTAAGCAGGCAGCAGGAATGATCAAGATAAAATGCAACTAACGATTACACTGAGTTTATCAAGTTATCTTATTACTACTTAAAATGTACTGTGAGATCAGTCCATGCAAGTAAACTATTGAGTGCTTACTTTTTGAGTTGATTTGAATACATTTTAAATAATGAACAGAATATTTTTCATATTTAGTGTTAATTCATGTTAATATTCATCATAATAACATAGATATTTTTAACATTACCTACCAGACGTTACAATATCACCTGCAACTTAAATTTAAATCGTGGACTGCTTTGAAAGCATTTAAAAATATATTAAAGGAAATACGTGTATACAAAGATTCCGCAAAATATTCAACCATGTAATTGAAAAACAATAGCTTTAATTTATTTGCTTAATTTTATTTCATTCGGAATTCCCAAATAATTTGCTTTTTATAATTTTATTATTAATCCATATAATGAATAATATTTTAATCAGGATAGTATATATTTAGTATATAAAAATTATACTACCGATAGTAAAATTGTTATATGTTGCCATCTAGTGATCCACTCGCCAGGTATTGCGCGCCCTGGCCGGAGTACGCACACCAGCGAAGCAGTACATGCAAGCTATGGATTCCACGATCATCGGTCAGAAGGAAGCGGCTGGCAGCCCGATTGCAGCTATATGGACCTGCCTACTTTCTTTCGACATATATTCTGAAACGTCGAGTTATTAGAAGACCGGTACCCGACTCTACACTTCGTAGGAGATTTTTCAAAATTTCTTACTTATCATGTATCACGTCTAGTACTTCCAATGTATATAATATTTATTTCACAGTAAGTTTAGTGCAATAAACGACCAGATTCTGTATCAGCAGTTTCATTTGACCTAGCCTAAAAAGTTGAGCTTTTAGACCTTTTGTTTCCAGTATAACTTGTCATGTATATAATTTCGCCACAGTCAATGTACTTGTCTTTTAAATTCATTCATCCTAAATTAACAAATAAAAAAACATTTATTCAATTTAAATTTAAATAATTTAAATAATAATTTAAATCAAGAATTTAAAGAGAATAATAATCATTTTGAATAGCTTCCAAATTGATTCCCCGCAAATATTAATATTACGTGCAAATTTCGTCAGCCAGTACCAGTAAAGTCACGCGTAAACAGGAAGTATCACCTAAAAATAGAATATCCGAGTGCACACGTGCCGTTCCAACAAAACCAGAAACATCGCGTCACAAGTCCCTCCCTTATGAAAGTACAGCGTATCAAGAGTGTGTTCTGTAATTTCTTCCTTTCCCCCTCCACATATTTTGTGATCGCGGGTCCTCAGCAAGGTATATAAACGAGCCCCACTTCGTCTCCGGAGCATAAAAAAATCGATATCTATTTGACCTAGAGGCGCGTCCGTGAGATTATCGATTAACGATGTTTTCCGGTCCTTCTTTTAAAATGTATCAGTCTCGTTAAAACACTCTATTACAAGAATATTAGATACGCCGTCACCATATTCCACGTCTAAAACTAAGGTACCGTGTGCTCCAGTGCTCAGCGTTTACCGTAAAATTCCATCTCGTCAAAATCTTTAATCTGGATCTTCCAACTCTCGTGGACAGTGATTCCTCCAGTTTTCTGCATATGAAAATTCTAGAAAACCAATTGACAGTGTAGAATTATCTTCGACCACCTTAAAAATTATAATAACCTCCGATTTACTCCATCAAACTTTATTTGTCCAGTAATACATTTTATTTTGACCTTAGATTTTGATTTCAATAAGAAAAAGATTATTAATAATTATTTGTAAACCGAAGAACTGCTACTTACATACAATAAAGTTCTGATCAAACTTACCTACATAATAAAACCATATTCGACCATATCTAGTTAAGTAAATATCTCGTGTTTTTATTTCCTGATAAAGTAACCCTTATTCTATTATAATAATTAGACCCGGTCGACTATGATTTTAATATCCGCTCGATATCTCCCCGGTGACCATTTTCTGGTATAATTTTGCATGAACCAGTCCTCAATTAAAAATAAGATTACAAAAAAATATCACTCTCCAGTTAACCAAAGACAACACGTAAATTCTGTTTGTGTATATTATAATTTTGTCAAGTGTAATGTGACGTCCTCAATACCGCACACTCGGAAGTACCAATTCCTTATATTGTGTTTTCTAAGCTATGCTATGTGTTCATATGTAAATTTTTAACATTATTTTCCGTCACCATAAATATTTCAACGCTATACTGTCTGTTTGGGACATATATTTATTTATTCTTGAAAGAAAATAATGAACTGTGCCTTCCTCTCCCCTTCCTCTCCTCACTCGGAACGCTGCCGCACAAGTCGAACGGCGACTTTGAACCGGTACGGAATCGTATTAAATTGAAACGTCGCGTCTATATAGTGCATCAAAAGGATTAGGACCCAGAACGAAAAAAGGGATCAGTTTACAGTCCACCTTGGAAGTGCCTGAAGGACTGGATTGTGGTGAGTGCAAACCTCCTTCCGAATATCCTGTTTTCTTCCGGCATCTATGCTTTTACGCCACACTGTCCCTGTTCTGCTCATGATACTTTAATTGAATATATGTCATTCTATACTAACTGTACATGAACCTTTTATTTCGATACTATGACCTTTAAAAGCATATATTGAGTCGGACTCCGAGTAAACTTGGGACGTAAGAAGTAAAGTGTTTAACCCACCCGAGCTGACAACTTCAAAGGTAGGTACTGGAGAACCTAATCAAAGGTGTGTCAAAAATTTATAATTTGTCCTGAATATGTGAACATCTAAAAACGAGTGAAAGTTTTCGTTACAAACTGTAGGTGCATAGTGTCGGTGCAACATACAATCCAATCGATGCAATACAACTAGTAAGAGAAGACGGATAAAACTCCACCTGAGTGGTACAGGTCAACAAGGCAAAATACAATGTCTTTCGATAGAACCTCGGACCAGATACTACTAGTTATTAGAGTGTAGTAATGATATTTCAGCATCACGATACATCACCGTCCCCGGGGAGGGCTGGAGCCCGGCCGAAACATAAAACACCGCAGGTCACAGGCGCCCAGACATTTCTGCTGTACCGAGAGGTGTGGGAGAGTTTTAAACATTTACAATAGTGTCGCCTTTTCTTTTGTCATTTAATATATTGTACCCATACTCGGGGGTAATACTGAACAGCTCTTGATAATTAAAAATATTTACAAAAGCGGCTGATCTACAGCAGCTTCGCCCGGAACATTATTTGACTAATTTTTAATGAAATAACATTTTATCGTGGAATTGTAATTTTAGAGGATAGTTCTTTAATATAATATAAATCAATTGATCAATTAATCAAATATATATTTTTCTAAAGTATATCATATCAGTTAATACTGTTCACTAACTCCTAGCACTATTCGGAAGTTTCAAAAATAATGACAGATTTTTAAAGGTTATATTAATATTGTGTTTACCACTGTTTCATGGAGTTAAATATATCTAATTATTTACTAAACCAGTTCTGATACTTATTGTACAACAATATATTAAATGTATATTTTTACGAGAAAAAATATACATTTTTAATTAAAAATATCACGTAAAATCAAACTCAAATAATGTAGACAGAACATTCTCAATTGTCCTTTAACCCTGGTAAGCATTCATAGAGAGATTATAATTTTTATTGCCAAATCCACTCTTTCAAATGACTTTGGGGTCTAGCAAGGTATGTGACGATTTACGATTTAATACTTGAATGTAACAATGGATTAATAATTAAAAGTTGTGCTGTATAAAATTTTGTCTGTTTACCTACAAAATCTTTGAAATTGGATCATTTTAAATTTTATTATGTGACACCATGTTATCACATAATAAGGTACAAAAATATCTGATTTTTCAAACATCAAATATTTTAAGTCCAAAACTCAAGCCAAAGTTTTTTCTAATGAATGTCCGTACTCCTCTCAAAGTCCCCATGTACCCCAATTTACCGCAAGTGTATTTTTTTTTAGAATTTAATTAAATTTTTTGTATTGGATTTAGGTTTAGAAACGGAGATGTCTTAAAGAAGAGGATCAAGAACATTCTGCAACTGTTGAGAAAAAAGAAATTTAAACTTTAGTTGAAGATAAATAACGACCAGCATCGATTAATCAAAAAGGTCTTATCTTGCTTGTAAAAATTTATTAAAATCATTATCCAGAAAATGCCTTTAAAGAACTCTAGGTTTCTAATTCGCTCGAGAATTATTCTATGATCATAATTAAGCTTTAAATTCGTTGGAATAAATACGTGAAATCAAATGGTCATTATTTTGATTAACAAAGTTTATTTACCGTAAAGTTATATTTAATTAAATTTAAGGATTAAAATCGGTCTTTATTTTTGGAACAACCTAATATGATGTAATACTATTGAAAATAACAGAGGATGAAAGTAGATAGAACCTGTACTGAGACGTACACAACAGCTGCCTAAATAATTTAATAAGAAAAATATTTCGAGAGAAGAATATTAACCAAATAATTGAAATGGTAAATGTCGAATGGAAAGCCTTACCAGGAATATCAGATTTAAAATGCCACACAAACAAAAATTTTAATTCAACAGAAAGATAAAATTAAGGCAATATTAAGTGATGGCCTACGAGTAATTATATCTATTTAATAAATGATGTGAAAAAAATTTAAGCACGAGCCGCAAAAAATTATAAATGCGAGTTTTATTGATTAAAAAGTATTGAAAAACGATACGCTTTGATAGGCTTTTAGGAAAGTTGATTGGATGAAAACCTTCGCAGGCTTTGCGTAGCACGTTATAGAAAGCCTTTGTATTAACACCTTGATCCATCCGAAAGTACCGCAAACAATAATGTTATATAAATCGTCCGATACGTTTGCCGGCCGGCAACACGGAAATTTGTTTCTTCGACGCACGCGAGTTTTCCGTTTGGACACCCCTGCTTCGTTATCTGTTAGGGTGGCCTTAATGCATGCGAAACGTTGTGATCGCAAATTGACTTTCTGTAATGGTGAACATTAATTCACAGAGCATTTATAAAAGAGAATTGATCGATTAACGTAATCGAATGAACAAATTTCAAAGAAATGTGGGGTTGAAAACAAATGTTGCGCATACCATAGACAATGAGACGGGAACTATACAAGAAAAGAATGTCAACCATTTTCTTAACATGAATACTTCAAATGTTAAGATATTTTGTAGGAAGAGAGGATAATTTGTTGTGATGGGCCACGTCGAAGGACGTATAGAAAGAGAAACATTCACCACCACAGTCATTAGATTAGCAGGATGCCGAGAAAAGTGAAGAAGTATAGTAAGGGGTAAGTAAATAGGCGACAAGATGAAAATCGCGACCCTCACGAGACCGATGTGAAGGGATAAACTTATAGGACAAAATATTATAATTTAAATAAAATTATTATTAAATTTGAAAAGTAGCGTTATATGTTTTATGTTGCCCCTGTATAGAAATATTTTATATTATTTATGAAATCAATTACATAAATAAAATACAAATCTCCCCGGTGGAACCGAATCCCGGTTTCCTGCGTGACAGGCGAGAGTTTACCCACCAACGTATACGAATGAGACGTTAAAATAGACATTTTTCAATAGGTGTAACAATTTTTTAAACATAATTCTGTGTTAATACCAAATTTTAACGTTTTTGTAAATAATAAAGTACATTAGAATATAAAACAATGCATTACAATTTCAACACAAGGAATCAATAAGCGTTATATTCTTAGATAACAATCCAATAAGTAATATAAATTATTATTATTCAGGTACCGTGAAAATTAAACACAAGATAAAAGTGAGTGTATTTAAAGACGTTACAAAATTTTCTAAGGCATTTTTTCCAACGCAGTTTTTGTGACACGATTTACTAGGGCTGATTTACTCGCTGAATGAACGTTATCTACATACGGTAAAAATATGATTTTTTAAAATGAATTAATTAGATTTTCAGCAGTTTCAACAATTTTCTCATATCGAGAATTAAAATCTTCTTTACGATCTCTTTCATAAAATTCTTGCACAAATAAATGATATGTAATAATAAATTCTTATTGTTCACGGAGACCAGCATGCGTCACGAAAGCTATTATGTAATCCATTAGGCGATAGCGAATAGTGCGCTAATAACGATAACGATAACGATAAGTTATTGTCATCTCTATAGTTCTAGTATCAAAGAAAACGTTATTCCTTTTAAAATAACACTCGCATGTTATCTGCCGTGGATCAGTTTTCATCGTAGCCAACGTGTTAGATCACATTTCATTACATCTGGCCTAATGGAGGGCAGAATCGTAGGCGGCTACGATAAAACCTGACAAGCCTGACCCAGAAATACTGTTATCGTCATCCTTTTTTTATCGAACTTAAGAAATTAAAAATAAATTTGCAAATTAAAACTAACCAACAGATTTAATTAGTAAAAATATAAATTCATTTGGAGATGAAAAAAGAAATAAAAAGTGAATAAACAATAATGTTTTACTTAGAACGCTGTGTTAATAACGCGGGCTTAGATTCAAAACCTATGAATGACGTTATGTTCAGAATTTAAATTTTTATTTATTTAAATAAAAAACTGGGATTTTTTCAAAACATCCTATGTATATCTTGCTGTAATAAGTGATTGAATATTACTAAAAGTTTGATTAAATACTTTCAACAGTATCTCGATTTAGTCTTTCAGCAGGTTATAGGTTAGTAGACTGTATAAGATGGATCATATATACTTTGAATCATTTAAAAATAAATATAGTTGGGGTGTCGTGTTTTAATAATAATAAGATATTGTATTACATATCACACAATAATACAGTTTTGTCATTTTCATGATAACTAATATTTCTTGTAGGCTGTCTTATATAATAAAAAAGGATTATTAAGTTTAGACAATAATTTATTTTACATAATTTTTACATCAAATTTATGTATTTTTAATATAAATTAAATGAATTCACTAGAAAAAATATTTAGTTGCTATCGGAATATATTTTTTCGGTATATATTTCTAGTTGATTAATTTAATTTGTATTAAGTACCACAGAACTATGTTCTGAAAATGCATCATTGTAACAAAAATGTGTTTTTCTTAACATACATTTTAAAATTATTTATTACCATATTTTGTAACACTGCTTTTTTATTTGCCTACGAAACAGAATATCGAGTTTCCATCAATAACAAAGGATCCATAAAAGCTACTTTAAAATAGTTTTACATTTGAAATGTTGAACTATTATATTTTAAATATATAATAGATATTGGCAGTAGTAATTGACATAATTTTTACTCTTTTATTAAAATAATAGGTCAATTAAAGTTTTATTTTTTATTTGACGTGCATTTATCTATTTTAAAAATACTGATATGAAATATTTCCATTTTCTAATATCAATACGAAATGGAGTCGCGCAAAGGAATATAGTTATTTTAGATATTCTATGAAGCTATGATTAGCCGTCCATTGAATCTCCCGTTGAAAGTACATATCATCGTCAAGTACTGATTTTCATCTCTTAATAAATTTTTATTTGTCAACTGGAGATATTAAACTTTTTGAGTAAAATTTATTTTATCATTTTTTTTACGAAAAAAATATGGAACACCAATGTTTCAATTTAGTCTTTATCATACATTTTTCATCTCATAGTACCATTTGATATTATGCTTTAAACTGTTCTTGACAGTACACTAAACTTACAGCTTAATAGGTAAGATCCTAAAATGATGCGAAATATATATTTTTTAATGAAAGCACATTTTTATTGTAATGTTGCAACTTTTAAACATAGTTTCATGAAATTTAAAACAACTTAGATGAATCATTTAGAAAGTATAACAGAAAAAATCTATCTGTCGAAGAAAATTTTTGATTACCACCGGGAACTTTTTCTTGCTGGGGAATTACGTTACCAATTTCGTTTTCTTTACCATTCAAGAAAAATTTGAGACTTCTTTGCAAAATATAAAATAAATAGCACTAATGAATAATTAACGAATCATTTATAGAAGACTACAAATTATTACAGACCAGTAAATGAATAGACATGAAATAAAGTGTACATATAGGAGAGAGGTTCGGAACATTAGTTGTGGGAGGAGGGACATTCTACACACATTCTTTGTGGAAATATAAATCCCATAGTTTATGACATATTTATGCAACAGTAAAAGTATTTACTCTTCGAAAATTAAATCTTTGTCTAAGCAAGACATATTTTTTACATTAAAGCATATTATATTATTACCGTTTAAATTTTCGTTACAATATATATATTTAAAAAAAGTCGCGTAGCTATTTGATTGCGTAAGTGATACCAAAGCAATCACGTGGGTGAAACCAAAATAAAAACACTAAAACGAGGAATTTGCGTTAGTTCATATCTATATATTTTGAAAAACAAAATAGTAAGTGCGTTATAGAGGAAAATGAATGGCGGCCGCGGAGCAAAACGATGGATGGACTTTAGATGCGGCGATGCCAAAGGAATAAAAAAAATAGTGCTGTTAAGCATAATAAAAAGCGCTCCGTTAAAAATAATAAAAAACGTACTTAACGGTTAACAAAATAATGAAACAATAATTAATGAGACACTTAAAGTTAACATAATAATGTAACATATTGTAGTTTATAAGAGACCTTAACGTTAACAAAATAATGAAACAATAATTAATGAGACACTTAAAGTTAACATAATAATGTAACATAGTTTATAAGAGACCTTAACGTTAACAAAATAATGACGCAATAGGGAAAAATTTGCTTTCAAACTAACGTATAAAATATCTTTATTTATTACAGTGTATTTCAAACAATTTTTCGTAATACACTGGTGTGCCGCAAGTTCTTCCAGTGTGCCGTCAAGTTTAATCAATAAATAGCAAAATAACATAAAACCTTTTAACAATCTACACTTACGACAGGTATACTACCAGTTAGACGCAAGTAAGTGTCCATCGTTTGTCAGCTCATTTAAATTATATTAGAATAGAACGACAATCAATCAGTAAACTGACTGATTTAATATATAATTAATCTTTTTTTTTCTAATTTATACGTCCGTTCTACCGCCGAATTGCCACGAACTGCGTTGTTAGATCAAAGCTGAGCCTATTGAAAGAAGTAAGAACATTGTCTATCGTACAGGATTGACTAAGTTTGTGATTCGTACATTGTTAATAGGGAGCGTCATGTCAAATTATTATTATTCTTAAGTCGTTGCACGGTATGGAACGAAAGTTTGGCAGAGTCGAGTGTACCTTTTAAGTAAAAATATTTAAAATCACTTATCGAGTTCATTTGTAGTTGACAGCGGTCGAACTGGCGATTCAGTGAACTCTCCACCCAACTGGTTTCTTGATCAATATAATGTATTTGAAAAAAATGAACTAAAAACTGTAAGTCAAAGTCTTTAATTTTCGTAGAAAATAAATGAAAAATGACATGCCGTTGTTAAAAGCTTTATTAAACATTTTATTCAGCGACTATTGAAACCTTTACGAGAAATAAATAGATGATTTTTATTTTAAAAAGTATTCAACTCGGTCTTTTTAAAGTACCAACTGCCTTAGAAGTTGATTGAATTCAGGGGCAGATATCTTTTCAAGAAGTTAAACACCCCATTAGAGATATTAGGGAAGAAGTGAAAGATGTTTGATATAAATCTCTTTTCCGCCCCCCATCTCACCACCTATTGATAAAGTCACCCTTAAATTGTCGATCACCGAAAAAATGCTATTTCGGATATAAATTTCAATTTTTTAGTCGTGTATATTATTAAATAAAATGAAGTAATTTAATAAACATAATAATCATATATCACTATTAAGTAGATTTTACAAAATTTAATGTTTGTGTAATATATGGCTAGAATACTAAATTACAACCAGATATAATTGATTAATATCAACATGGATACATTCTTCAGGACACAGGCTAAATTCAAAAACGAAATTATATTATTCATGGGTAATAGCTGTTCGAACGCGTAATACGCGCCTACCATAAACAAACGCTATAAATACCAATGACTATCGCATTTCACGTGAATAGACTTTGTTGACCTTGAAACCTACGTACTTATGTACTTGAGTGCACTAGTTTTAAATATATTCATATTGCTAATTTCAAAAGTATTTAATATATTTGTTCATTCTTCTTGCAACATTGTTTTTATAGAAGTCTTAAAATGTTTTTATATTGTATTATATTGTTATCTGTCAGGGTCGTAAATGACCTGTTGATAACCTGTACACGAAAAATATACCGAAATAATAAATTCAGTATATTGTATGAATAATATATTGCAAGTCCGTAACACAAATTATTTTATTAAGAACACATTCTTATTGAGAAGTTGTAATTATTCAAAACATAGGTCTGTGATATAAATTAAATGTATTAATTAGAAAAATATACACATAAAATCAATTTTATTGAAATATATTGTTGTTACTACCGGTATTCGAACCTGGATCTCTTCCCTGGCGGCGTACCGGGTGAGGAGAGGGAGGAGAGGGGGAAGGCACAGTACATTATTGTCGTTCAAGAATAAATATATGTCCCAAACACTATTCAATTGCGTTTAATCAGATTTATGGAAATCTGATGAACTCGTATGTAAGTGAGGCCTGGAGCTGTCAAAGTAAGAATGCGGTAAATGCAGTTGATGCGGTAGAACGATTGACTGAATGCAGTTGAAGTGGGTTATCTCAGGCGTAATTGAAGCAAATTCGAAACGATAGAGTTGAGAATGAACAAATAAGAAATGAATGCAATGATTCAGGGACGTGCACTGCATTTAATTTAAGCAAAGGAACTTTGCATTACAACAAATTCTGAGAAATAAAAATAAATTAACTCTAGACGATGCATTTACTGCGTAGCGCGTTGTACGCTGCACAAATAGGTCATGCTGCACAAATAGGAGACATACACGAAAGACCTGACACTACCAGGTTAATTCGGAAGATGTCATCTTTCACTGTTGACTTTTGAAAATGATTAATACTTTTTGTCAGATTCAACTTTTTTGACTACACAATCACATCTCGAAATATCTGTAGATCTGTGGACACCTAATAAAGATAAACGTTATCTGAAATTTTCGAGGGGCATGTTACGATTATCCATTTTTAACACTCTTGAATCACTCATCAAATATGCATAATATTGGGGGACGGTATGTGATTAGTGGGGAGGAACTGAATAACAGCTATTATTGATTTTCTGTTGTGTCGACAGGTAGTGTTTAAACTGTTTGATCACCGGTAATAATTGAAGAGATACACCAATTAGGCAGAACGTTGTCAAATATCAAAAGAACGAATGTATTATTTACATGTAATCATCTATTTTAAATTGTGATATTTTAGTAGAACCTTCCAGATGACACATTTTGATTTATTGATTATCATATTTTATTGTAAAGTTTCAATTTTTAGAACATGGTAGTATGATAATTAAAACAAATTATTCAATTAATATTCGAACTCGATTCGTTTCTATCGCTGCTAGAAGGCGTTGCCGATTACACTACGATAACTTTATAGAATCACTTCAAATTCGGACTATAAAAATTTTGTTTATTTTTTAGTGAGACATATTTTATATCTATTTTCATTTTATTTGCAATAAATCTTAAAAAGTTTTGAACAATTCATACTACGGTAGTAGAATGTTTTCGGTTCCTGCCCAGGTGGTAACTAAATATTTTTTCGATAGATACATTTTTCTGAGTATCTATCTAAGTGATTTATCTCATTTATTTTTATGTAACCGGAAACTGATTATCTCAAATAATTTTTATTGAGAAAAAAATATTAAGTCTGTTTTTCTGTTCCTCTATTCATTTTGATGGTGTACAAAAGAACTGAAGCATTGAGACAATAATGAATCTACTATTCCCTTTAATAGATGAAAAACTAACCAAAACCTTTAAATAATTTTTTTAATACTCTATTTTAAGATTTAAAAGATATTTATGTATTATAATATCAGAGAAAATCGATGCACATTAAGGTTAAAATGTTTTTAAGGCGATTCTAGTACTATTATGTCAACATAAAAATAATGCCTTTAAATACGTAACTATACGTTATTTGATACACATATTTACTGACAGGTAAGATGGTTAGATATTAGAGGGTCTGTGATGTTTTTTTTCACAATTAAATTTTAAAATGTATAAAATAACGGATACATCGACTGGTAAATGACATATTATTTTTAGAGGTGCAGAATATTTTGAAGTTGCTTAGGCCGAGGTCACGAGTAAAATGGTGTATCGACAGGGTGTTTACGTAGACAAAAGAGTCCTTCCAGGGTAAACTTTAAGAAATTATTGTTAAGGCCAGAATGAAATCTGAAGGACTCTGCAAGTTGAGGTTGGAGCTTTCTCGATAGCACGAAGAGTCAGCAGAGAAATGCATAAGTGTACAAGAGATCAAGAGATGCAACACGTACATTCTGGGCAAAATTGTAGTTGGTATGTAAGGCGATCCTCGAAGAGGAAGGTCCCTGAAGGAATCGGAATGCCATAGACTCGGGATGCACACATCATACTGTGACTTGAATACCTTGAACGTTTCAAAGGGGAGCTGACTCGACCCTGGCCTTAATCGTGGTTGGCCTACCGGGTGAACATTGGAGCATATGAAGGACAGGGTAAGAGAGCCATGCAAATATTTTATAATGTGTGTAATCAAGTGCATTATGTGTTCATTGCAATTATTAGTTTCGTTGTGTGGGTTAATGTGAGAGAATTTTATTGTTTTAGGATAATATTGTTGATAATTCTGTAACGTAAACCAGTGTTTCAAGTTCGTCTGTACTCGAAATAACGAAAGAATTATGCGCTTTTAAACTGAAACAGCTAGAAAACTGTTCGGCTGCGGAAGTAATATTCTCTCCCTCTTTAGGAGGAATGATATTTTCTGCTCGCGAGTCTCTAAAAGCAAAGTAAGAAGTAAGGAAGCCCATAGCCCTTTCCCGGACCCAAGAGAAAATGTGATGCGAAACAAATACCAGTTCGCTGTTCGAAATGATTGGATTTTGAGTAACCAATATCAACGTAGAATTTTCCTTGCCCCGAGCATGCACTTCATACTTAGGTCAGAAAACAAATAATGTTAAGGGAAATTGGAAAACTTCTTATATATTGAGATACAAAATGATTATTTATCTCGTGTGCGCATATTATATATAAATATTGATAAATAAAAATATGTTGAGTATAGATAACTGGACTATTAGTATAGACTAGTGGCCAGGGATTCGAGCCTCGTTCCTGGGAACCATCAAATCAGTACTATTTTCACAACGCAAGCGATTTACTTAGATTGAAAATTGTAAAAAAATTGATCGATAAAAAACACCAAATGTTATTTGAGTACACAAAGTACATTTGAAATAATATTAAATAGAAAGATATAATTACGATAATACCAAATCTCTTTTTAAAATAAAATAGAATATGATTTAAATTACATCGTGTATTCTGTTAATAAAATGGACTCGGAGTCGTAGCAGGTTCTACTGAAAGGTTTTTCAAACAAATTGTTCATTTATTTTTGAGAAACAAACAGTACAATAATAATAGCTGACAAAATACATGATATATGAAGAATATCAAAGAAGAGTATCATTGTAAACAATTTCGTTCTAAATATCTTTTTATATAATTGATCAAAATTAGTTTTAAAACATTTTCGGTGCGGACACTTCAATTTTAAAAAAATGACTAATCAACAATAAAAATAATAAAGGTCGCGGTCGAGCGCTACTACTGTGTTTCATCCTTAATAGGTTTCCAAATCAACTGCATTGTCGACGATTTAATATTATATCTTTTATCTATATTATTGCAATATAAATTGAACATGGGATTCTTCTGTTGAATCAAATGCCGCATTAAACAAGCTCTTGCAACCTTTATCCGCATGATAAAAATATTCTGCAGTCATGATCTCAACTTTAGATTACGAATGCGAATGGTCAGATGTTATGTGTTCTCAGTATTATTTTATGAAATGGTAGCATGGACACTTACCGAAACAATAATAAGGCGACTTAAGTATTTGAGATGTAGATTTACAGAAGAATGGAATAAGTTGGATAGATAATTATGAATGAAGATTGTAACGAAAACTTCTAGTTGTTATTTAAATTTATACAATGCATGTTATTAACTAGGACTAGGTCCACCAAGACCTACCTTTGTAGTTAGGATGCCAACTCAGCGGATAGAACACTTCTCTTTCGTCTCAAGATTTGCTCGAGGTTCGACTCAATATATGCTTTTATGGTCAGGGTATCGAAATAAAAGGCTTATGTACATTTGGTACGGAATGACATATATTCAGTAAAAAGGTTATGAACAGAACAAAGACAATATAAAAGTGAAATGTTGTGGTGGCGAAAAATAAGATAAAAGGTTTACATGGGAATATCACATATCGTAATTTACAAAATGCAATAGAAAGACTCAGTGCTTCTTCGCGTGCGGTATTGAGCCCGTCACATCACACTCAACAAATTATAATGTAACTACACAGAGTAATAACTTTCTTTTAACTTCTCATAATTGATGACTAATTTATACAAGATTAATTCAGTACCTGGACACTGTGGAGACACCGAATGGATATTAAGATCATACTCGACCAAGTCTAATTATTTTAATAAATTGTGGCTTGTCTTATCAAGGAAAACGGAACGAGATATTTATTTAACTAGAGCTGGTCGGGTATGGTTTTATTATGTGGGCAAGTTTGATCAGAACTTGCTTGTTGGTAAGTGCTCCGGTTTATGAATAATCTTAATAATAAAATGTTATGGAAAAGTAAAATGAGAAATATTTATACACAACCAAGATTTACGATAGAAATGAAATGTATTACACGACAAAGTTTGATGGAGTAATTCGAGATTATTATAATCTATACGGTGGTCGAGTATAACTTTACATTGTCAGTTGAATTTCAATCGGAGAAAACTGGAGGGATCACTTTCGGCGAGAGCGGGAACGTTCGGGATATAAATTTCGTAGAGTTGTAGGTTTATGTAAATGCAGAACACTGGAGGGCGCACGGTACCTTAGTTTTAAATGAGGAACATGGTGACGACATATCTAACGACACGCACAGCCTGGAGTCGTCAGGTGGGCAGAGGCGATCTTCCTGGATGAAGCTGATGGAAGGCGTAGGGGATGACTTCTTGGTGAATGCGAGGTCTTCCGGAGCAGTTAGGCGATGGAGAAAGTAATAGAAAATATATCTAGGATCTAGGTATTACCATGGTGTTCACAAAGAGGCGTCAAATTTGTTCAAACGAATGTAAAATTTCTTGATAATCTAATACGGAAAAATTCTTCTCCGGTTTTGTATATTACACACGCGATAGATTGAGGTCACTACTTTGAGATTTTGGAAAAGAAAAAAAGAAGCCGAGTAAGTTATTATCTCACATAGATATCAATATTACAACTGTTAAAGATTATTCTCGAAATAAATCGTTTTACCGCGACTGATAAATTTTACAAGAAATGACCGGGAAAGATCGTAAACCGATAAATTCTCGAACGCGCGCCTATAGGTCGTATAGATGTTGATTTTTTCTGCACGAGAAACTAAGTGGGAGTCGTTTATATAGCCATTCTAGCAAAGGCGATCCGCAATTTTAGGGAGGGGGAAAAACGAGAACTACACAACACCTTTAAAAATAGGAAAGATTGGACAATAATTTCTATACAGCAGGAACTCGTGACGCGTTCATTCTGGTCTAGTTGGAACAGCACGTGTGCACCGGAATAGTCTATTTTTAAAATACACTTCCTGTGTACGCGCGATTTTAAAGGTTTATATGATGAAATTTGCACGCAGTATTACTATTTGCGCGGAATCAATTTTGAAGATATTTAAAAATGGTTATAAAATTAATTTTTCTTTTACAAGTTCTTGAGTATTTATATCGTAATGGTGGCATGTTATAGCAGGTATAGATGTTTCTTTTACGAAGATTTAGTAATTTAGGATCAAAGAATTTAAAACACGAGTATATTGACTGTGGCGAAATAATGTATATGACAAGATGTTATTGTTCGGATGAATGAAGAAAAATAAGTATTATATTCAAAACCATAAAAATCCGATAACTTCAATATATCAGACACGTGACTCTGAGATATCCAAATATGAATTAAATCTTCCACCTCGTAATGCAGGGAAAGATTGCTGGAAGTCGGGGCCCTGGAAGAAGGAGAACACCATGGTTGAGATAAAGCTTTTTTGGGTCGCTGTACAAAAATAGATGATATAGATGTACAAAAATAGGTGAAAAATAGAAAAAATAGATGTGGATCTCTGCTCGCGCCTCACAGACACGGGTACAAACCATGCACTCGATAGCCATTTAAGTCTATCCAGCACCGTCAGAAATGCAGACATCTATATATCGCGCCGCAACCAGTCCGAGAAAACATCAGAACCGATCACTCTTCTTCTGGCCATCTTCTCGGACACATCTCTCAGAATTGCCTCCAGTGAACTTTGAATGTTGAACTTTAACTTATAATTTAGCAAACAGTTTAAATTCAATTGCGCTTCATTTGTCAATAAACGCAATCTTTCTTAAGAACTGTTTCATTATAACCTGATCTATCCGCGACATCAACACCCGTACTCACAAGAACACTTGGTAACATTAGTATACATTGCGACATTTCACATACATGCATGAGAATTCGAGGAATAGGGCCCTCGGTTCTCACAGTATAGTATTCTTTTGATACAACTATATAACTATTTGATAACTCTAAACCTGAGTCGCTCGAATAGAGCGACTCACAATAAATATAATCCTTATTGGTGACCCTTTCGAGTCTATAGTAACTAATAAATCCCTCCCCTATAAGTGGTGACCCCAAAAAAGAGAAGAAGATCTCGTGCCAACTTTAGAAAATAAAATGGGTGGTTAATGGATTCAAATACCACTAAACATTTAACTTTTTCTTTGAACCTTGCCAGAGATAATGCCGGCCGTCACTTTATTAAGGAAGTTGCCTCTATTAACATATTCCATAAACAAAACACATTAAACGATGCGTCATTTTATACAACCAATAAGATTCCGTAGTGCGAAAGAAATGCTCATGGAAGGACGAATACATTCATTTCCGTCTCTTGTAAGATACGCATAAGAGGATTTTGGTGTAGGCTTAGGGAATCAAAGAACAAGATAATCCCGGCATTCCGCGACCGGGTCAGCTCTCCGCTAACTGAATTACGAAGGCAGCTACCCCTACTCCCACTACACCTTTGTTGTGTTCATTTGAGTATTTTTATAATTAATTTTGTATAATAAAAAGATTCGTGTAAGTACATAGTACTTTCATGGTTGTGTGTTAGCAACGTGCGCGCATGGGCGTGCAGATGCGTAAACTCAACTGTGGGAGATTTACATCTCCTGCGAAAAAGTACGGTTATACTGTAATTATGTAACACTTTGACAATGATACGTGTTACTGTGTCAAAATATCGGCCTAGATTTTCCCAGGGAAACGATATACAAAGAACGCAATCGAATCCAGAAGAGGCACCAATTGCAGATACACTAATGCTCGCGGAAACCTTAAATTAAACATATATATACACATACACTGTCATGTATATAATTTCGCCGCAGTCAAGATACTCATCTTTTAAGTTCATTCATTCTAAATTACTAAATTTTCTTAAAGAAAATATTGTTAATAATTATTTATAAACCGGAGCACTGTTATCTACCAACAAGCAAGTTCTGATCAAACTTGCCTACATAATAAAACCATATCCGACCATCTCTAGTTAAGTAAACATCTCGTTCTTTTATTTCCCGATAAGATAACCCTTATTTTATTAGAATAATTAGACCCAATCGACTATGATTTAAATATCCGATCGGAGTCTCCCCGGTATCCATGTTCTTGTATAACTTTGTATAAACCAGTCTTCAATTAAAATAAAATTACAAAAAATTATTACTCTCCTGTTAATCAAATACAACTCGCAAATTCTGTTTATAGATATTATAATTTTGTCAAGTGTCAAGAAATACCCATTATATAGTGTTTTCTAAATTATGCTGTGTTCATATGTAAATTTTTTAGATTATTTTTCATCGCCATATACATTTCAACGCTATAATGTCCTTGTTCTGTTCATGATACTTTAATTGAATATATGTCATTCTATACTAACTGTACATGAACTTTTTATTTCGATTCCCTGACCACAAAAGCATATATTGAGTCGGATTCAGTAAGCTTGGGACGAAAGAGAACCATTCTATCCGCAGAGGTATCAACTTCAACTTCAATAAAGGTAGGTGTTGGTGAACCTAATCAAGGGTCTGTCAAGAATTAATAACTTGTCCTGAATTCTAACATTTAATAGCGGGAAAACTTTTAGTTACAATACACGTTATGTATCCAGTTAGGGAAAAGAAGAAAATAATGAAATTAAACTAAATTTATTTTAGACGTTTAAAGTTTTAAAAGATTTAACTAGTTAATCGCACGCTTAGCATTGATCTTTATGTACTACGTTTGTTTTATCTTCTTAATAAATTTTTTTATGTAGATACCGCGTAGGTATTGAATGCATAGATACATTATTTACCTACCACCTATCGGGATGCGGAAGGACATCGTTTAATTTTGATTTTTGTATTAGGTTGACGCATAATTATCCGCCGTTTCTTTTCCGACGTTTTGTTTTTTGAATTTGACATTAGTCATAATATAATTCTTTAAGAGATTTATGCCGAGGTTCTTAGATAATTTGAAGGTTTGGAGGAATTACTAAATATTTTAAAATATTACCTGCGAAGTGGCTGTATTATAATAGTTACTAATTGGAAGGACCAATTCTCTCGTTCATATTTTAAAATTTACTACATTGTAGTTGGCGAGAATATCAATTGAGGGGTTTTCGTGGGAAAATATCTCGGCGTAAAAACGTTCGGACAGGTGTTTGATGAATTTCTTAACGGTAGAAATTTCCGAGAGTAATTTTGATCCACCTGGATGAATTCAGAAGGTGATGTCTGATGCGTCGTCCGATATAAAGGGAGGAATCGTGCCTTCGTATCATGCTTCCCTTGCAACATTTGGTTGTTATATCGATTTGAGTTTTTCTATGCTCCAATGCATTCGTTTGATCTATACAGTTTTTTTTTGTTTCAATTGGTTTGAATTATTTGCACTTTTCGATGTTGTTGGTAAATTGGTATTCATGTGAATAATATTTTTCGAGCATCATCATATGTACTGAGAACGCAGAATGACTTCATATCTGAGCACCAATAAAAATTATGGCTCAATTAAAACGAAACTTGAGTCTTTCGAACTTCGTGTTGGATAAGTTGATTTTATTGCAATTGTTCGCCTTTTTACATGAAATGAAATACATGAAATAAACTCGAAAACTGGAGTAAAAATTTGAGATAGAAAGATTTCTAATCTCAGGTACGCGGGCGATACAACTTTGATCGCTACATAAGAAGAAGAAATGACTACACTACTCTGTCGCATTGAAGAAGAAGGTACAAAATTAGGCACTGAGATAAACATGGAAAAAACAAAGCTAATGATTATTGATCGAGATAACCAGCTTTCACCAACAGCCCGTCGGGCCCATACCTACTGACAACGGTAGCCGTAAGACAGAAATTAAACAGCATAGGTTCTATGTCCAGACTTGACAACATACGGAAAGACCGCGGTATTTCCAAGACAACAATGGTCAGACTTGTACAGTATATTTATATATGGTGTAGAATTATGGATCTTGAAGGCAATTGAGAGAAGACGGATTGATGCCTTTGAGATGTGGTCCTGGACTACATATCGAGACTCACAAATGTCTCCACTCTGCATGAACTGAAGATCAAGGACGCTCTTAAGGGGAATCCTTTAATTTTTGGATATATTGCGAGAAGGGAAGATAGCTCGGAGGAGCTTGATGCGGTGGGCCACATCGAAAAACGAAGAGGAAGCTGAAGATCCGTCACCAAAAGGCGACAGGCACTTCACTGGTGACAGCCCTGAGATCTGCAGGATGCCGACGAAAATGTAGGAGCACAGTCAAGAGAGCAGGAGTTTATGGAGAATGCTATACTTAGTCAAGGGGGACCGATTGATGTTTGGTTTATAAATTTAATATTTGGTTTGTCGTAAAGTATGCGTAGCATTCGGAGAACATGCGCTAAAATGTTTAAACAGAGTGATGAAATAATTCGCGTGTATTTACACCATTTAGGAAAACCACAGTAGTTGAACAAATGTAATTAATTAGAAGAAAGTGTTATTTTATCAGAATAATACAAGAATGCAATCAAGAATAATGTAAAACACATCAGAAAAAAATATTTTTTCCCAACATTTTGCAACCGATTATCACCATTTTTGGCACTAGATAATTAGATAATTTCACATCGAGATTAAAACGAAGGTTGGTATACTCTTCGGCTTCAAAGTTACGATGTTTTATGAAATATAAATTTATAAACTTGTATCTCGTTGGAAAAAGGTAGAAGTTCGCGAAGATGATTTTTTTAATGAATTAATCTTTTTCTGAAAATCCTGCATTAATTTGTTTGTAATACTTTTTTAGTCAGCAAACAAAAGTTGTGTCAAAACCATCAAAGCGAATTAAAACACATTTTGAAAAATACGCAATTATTTGTATGATTTTTGTCGAAAAATTGCTTTTATATTATGTGTTAAATTTTTGAACCTTGGCCATGTATTTTCGTAAATTATTGTATATGTATCAGTAAAATAAATTACATTGCGAATTAAACGTATTGCTCATAAAAGAAAAACATACATTATTCACAGAAAAAAAGGTACGGTATTTTTAGTATGTAGGTTTATTGCACTGATAAATGTCAAGGTGGGGGCGGTCATTATTTTAAGAGCAATCATTTATGTTTCTGCCCTTTCTATTTTTAGAAATCTAAAAATAGGTTTATTTTTGACATCATTGCGTGAAAAACTACTTGGTTTTGAAAGGGATTGTTGATGAGGTGCTTCGTACAATTTTGCACGGAAGCGGGGTTATTCTTCAGGATAGACAAATGAGAATATCAGGGAGGTTTTCTCCCAATAATACGATCCATTGTTATGGAGAGAGAATCATTTTAAAGAATAAAAGTCGAGTTTTTTTGGTGAACCAGAGTATTGTGTCAGAATAAGAAACATAATAAAAAATAGTTTAATCGATCGGTGTGTGCACCGGCTAACTTGCTATAGCAAAGTTATTACGAGTACAGCGCTACAAGCTTCTTTCTTAGCACTTATAGCGTTTTAGCCTCAACATCTTTATTTATATATCTTATCCTTTGCTTGGTGTTTATTCTAGATTCCAACATGGTCATCGTTCAATATTTATTTAACGTAATAGTAGCAGGACTCTGGCGGATGACCTCTGACATTATCAGATGTCGCCTCCAATATTCGAGGCTTTATTTTCCAATACAATTTTCACTCTTGCAGTTCTCACGGCTAAAAGATTAAATATATCTTAATTCTAAATATGAATTAAATATATTAATTAGAAAGATATACATATAAAGTCGATTTTATCAAAAAATATTGTTCTTGCGCCACCGGGATTCGAACCTGGATCTCATTCCAAACCGGGGAAGGTGCATTATTCGACTATGCTTCAGCGACGATACTTTTAGCGAGAAGTTTTCGAACCTATATGTTACTTTTTTGATATTAATAATTGAAATGTTATATTATACAGCACTCAATGAATGCTTAGAATCTTCAATATTTCGAGTAAATTTACGGCATTACGTATTTTAAAGCCATTTAAGCTAGTAAAAGCATTTATATTCATTTAAAATTCTAAAAAATCTAATTTCGTATGGTAACACGAGTTGATAGCATGGGGTATTTTCTATTGCGGTATTATTATTTTATAATTAACAAAGAATTAAGGTACTAAAATTGTATTGTATTGTAAATAAAGACACACACCAATTAGTTAGAGGTATCTCGAATTAAAAGGTTAATTTAAAGAAAAAATAAATTAACGCCACTTTGTGATATTGAATATAGTTGAAATGGAAATTGAACATTACACTTTCTTTTTAAGAACTTACTGCGAGTAAATAATTGATATCTTCTTCAATATTTGCAAAATTACTTTGTGGCCTCATTTTATATTAATATTTTGTTTAAACCAATATTAATTAATTATTCTACATGTTTCGATACCTATGGTATCATTTTCAGGAAACATATTGTAGATAAAAATACAAGCATAGATGCAAATAAAACTATAAAATGGTGGAACTAATATGAAAACAGATTTAAAAGGTGACTATTTGCAAAGAGGATTTGTTAATTTATATAATTTTAAGCTTGCTATTAGCACTTTTTCTTATTTCAGATTTATTTAACAGTGAACCCCTAGTATTTGTATGTATAATTTATAAACCTTTGTTAATATCAAAAGAATGGTTTATTTCCAAAAGGTAATTGGAAAATTTTAAATAGTTGTTGTTATTTAGGCATCTCAAGTGCTCCTTAATTCTAATATCAAAATTTCTGAAAGTTTTACTTATGTAAGAATAATTGCAATCATTGCAAATTAATTTGTGGACCCCACCTTTTAAATTTGTTTTCATATCTTCTTACTTACTCACCATTTTATAGTTTTGTTTTTATCTATGCTTGTATTTTTAATTTCAGTATACATTGTTTCCTGAAGAAGATACCATAGGTATCGAAACATGTAGAATAATCAATAAATAGTGGCTTAAACAAAGTATTTTGTATAGTTATTAAAATAAATGATAATTTAATGCAAAAGGTTTTAATTTCCGAATGTACCCTGTGATGAAACAATATTTTGTCTACAGATACCTATCTACCTAAATTATTAGTATTACCTTGCATCGCATATCCATGCCTGTACCCAATAAACGTAAATGTAAATTTTGAAGAGGAATACATTAATGAGAATTTAGATCGTCATGTGAAACACCCGCAAGGCGTGGTGAAATAGTTAATTTCTGTGAATTTGGCGTATGTTTTCAATGGACTTGAAATGTTCAGGTATTCATTAAACTTTCTGATATCAGATCTTGAGCCTAGCCTTGAGGCAATATTTTTTACGAGTCACTAGATATATCAATAACATAAATTATTATCATGGCATAAGAAACAACATACTACAATTATTTGTACCAAAAAGGATAACTGAATTTTTAATGGCTTAGAAAGAGGAAGTGAAAAGATAATAATAAGAAGTCCATAACAATATGGTTAATAAATCTTGACTATATATTTTTTTCTTATTCTTATATTACTTACCATCACGTCGTTTCCCCGCGGGGATAGGCAAAGAGTATAGGCCACACTCTTCTGTCTTGACACTCAATTCTCGTCTCATCCACATTTATACATCTTATCATACAAGCTTGGCAATTGTTGAGGCTTCTAACAGGACCATTTTTTAGTATCTGATTTACCTGGTCATGCCAAGTCTTCCGCGGATATCATCTATTTCTGGTGTCATCGACACATGCGTCTCTTATCTTTTTTATCATTCTCTTATTCTCAATATTAAATTAGGAAATTCTTCATTCATTCTTATCTATCTTTGCATGCTTGAAATAAACTTATCATAAAGACTCTTTTTATTAACATAAAAAATGAAACAACACTTTATATGTTATATCGGTTTAACATGTTATTCATACAAAGTACATCCTGAGACAGGTGTTCACCTAGTAGGGCAGATATGGTATAGTATTTGTAATTAATAATCATCGTAAAATATTTTAATTAATTATAATTGTATGTGTATACATGTATGAAATAGAAAATTCTTATATATTGGTGAAAATCTTCCTCCAAATTCACAATTGCACGGACATAGATAAGTAATTAAAACAGGTTGGTTTTCTCCCGAGAAAAACATATTGAAGCGTGCATCGGAGCTCTCAGAGCTCACGCCCCAGTAATAAGATGGGGTGGGGTATTAAAATGATTTAATATGATTCACATCCAAAGAAGTTAACAATGCGGTGGTTTGAGAAAGGTTGGTTGGGGTTTTGAAGAAGAGAATATTATTTTAAGAATCTTTCACTTCATGTGTATTTTTATAAATTAATAATTAATTACTAAACTGCATATTTTATATTAATATTCTTATCTGGTAAATAAAAACGTACGTATATTAAAAAAAGGTCTACAAAAGTAATTTAAATACTCGTATATTATAAAAGCGATATTTGCGGCGATATTATCTTTTGACGAATCTTTCACTATAATTTTGAAGGCATCCGTAGATTTGTAATATTTGTAGGATGTTAAATTTCTCTACTAGGAATATAAATTATTATTGGAAATTATGTAACATGAAAGATTTTCAATGTTAACCCTTCCTAAACCATGTAGTAACACAGGTCTACCATCCATCATAATTAAACTTGTAACGTTTCGGTAAATGCATGCAACATAAAATTCATATTTAAGATAATCCTAAAGAAAATATTAGCGCTTAGGAATGACTAGTGATAAACCAATTATGAAAAAGGAATCGTACAAAAACAATTATTTTTTCCATTCAATCTGTTGGTAAAAATATAATTTGCGATATGAAAGGCAGAGATCACACACTATTTTCACAGTGAAAAGAGAATAATAAACATACAAATATAATTGTCTCTTTCTCACTAATTAAACGAAGAGGGATAAGAAGAAAGGACACATTGTATAAGACTCAATGAATGCTCTAAATGATGTTATTAATCAATTTTTATAACCGTTATTTACGGTAACACGAGTTAGGAGACAGCATGGCTGCGTTCGGGTATTTTATATCACGGTATGGTAAAGGTTAAAATGGTTACTTGTATTTTTGAATCATAAATTGTTCATATACATTCTTAGGAAAGGTTTTAAGATACAAATTATGTAGGATCTTCAACTATCCTTTTATTTTTTAAACAATCTTTCGATTTAATTTTTTTTTGTACTGACGCAACTATCATGCATATGACACAGAGAACTCTCTCTGAACATTTGTGCAAGAAATACGACGATCCGGAATAGGCAGGGACAGATTATCCATGCCTCAATTAGTTACAGGTCGTGATGACGTTTGCAAAGTTAAAATTAAATAAAAATTTTGCACAAAATGCAATACTTCAATGAATGAATGAATGAATGAATGAAGGGCTCAAGTTATTGTACGGTTGCTGTGACATATAATTTGTAAATAATGGATTATAACTATTTAATTTTATTACTTACATATATGTTAAATCCAATTCTAAATTTTCAGCCTAGGGAATAATGTTTAGAACTCAGATAAAAAAGCCATTTTTGATATATAACAACGTTCTGAAGTTGTGGGTTTTCTGATAAACTACAAATTATTTTAGAATATTCAAAGTCAACGAGCTTCATTCATTTCACGTTAAGGTATTGCAAACATAATACATAAATTTACTAGTAGAATCTTATTTATACGGGACTCAGAAATAGAAAGATATCTATTTCCTCGCGACGCAGAATACAAGATGTTTCTCCCTGACCTAACCTAAAAAGAGAAATTTTCTACTGAAATTTTCTTTCAAGACCAACTAATTTAGTTCAAACGGACAGATTGAAAACAGTATTTACGAAAACAAAAATTATTTCCTGAATAAAAGTAGTCAAACAATACTAACTTCGGCGAGAAATAAAACGAATCTGATGATAAATTTTCTTATTAGCTCTAGATTTGGAGATACACAACTTGTTGTTATACATACAAGGGGAAGAAAAAAGTTTCAACAGCATCATTTATTATATTACAACAATGTCAATTAAATTAACAACACCAAATAAAACAAACAAAATATCAAAACGTACAGGAATTGAAACCACTACATGAAATACTGAAATAGTGGCCTACATCAGTGTGCCGTCTCTTTATTGCCTATAATTCTGTTCTTAGATATCTCTAGTCAATGTCCAACATTGTCTGCAAGCATAGCAGAGTTCACTTTACTGGGAAGAAATCTAGAGAGTGGAGAAAGTGCGTGTTACAACAAATTACATGTTGCGGCCTAATCATTGATTCTTGTCTAAAAGGTTACTTATAAGCTTAACATTATTTTCAGTTCTTCAGCTACCCAGTAAGTCTCGCATAACACTTTTAAAGGCTCAACATATTTAAGGTCTCGAATTAAATTACTTAGTTCACCTTGGGTAAGTCTATGTGGCTCACCTAGTGCGAAATCAGGATCCTGTAATATTGAAGCCTCAATGTCACTTCCCTAATGTATTCATCTTCACCCGAGTGCAGATTGTACTCCTCTGAACAGGTCGGTACAGACAGATCGTCCCCATATGGCACTGGTCGGATAGCTGACGGGATGTTGGGGTATTTTATGCTCAACTTCTTCTTTCATGATATTAAATGCTTAATAGGTGGTAAAATGTAGAAATAATAGTTATCTACGTGATTTTTTGTCTCTCCAAATCATAGTAATGCCAAAAAGCATTGAATATCTGTTTTTATGGATCCACTCAGGTAGATTCACAGAGCATGTATTGCAGCAGATATGAGGTGCTAACTTTTTGTCTTGATCCTCTAATCTCATACTAAAATTGAAGTTGAGTGAAGTAATTGAGTGTTTTTGACGGTACATGTCAAATCATCATATACATAACAGAAATTGACAGATTTGTTCATCCATTTAAGTGGCTTCCTGACTTTTCAAGTTATGTATGACCACAAAACAAAACTCCGAACAATGAAAAGAACAACACTCTAACTTTTACTCCAAGAAAGCTGTAAACATACAATGAACAAAATAAACTCTTTCCCGCTGTCAGGTTTGCCAACCCTTATATTTCCTATACAAACTACCTTACTTCACCGCTCGGAACGCCACACGCGCTTCATTTTATATTCATCATAAATGGACTATATCACAGAAATAAGAGCTAACTAAGCATTTTAAATGTCATATACAGTTTTAAGATACTAAAATTAATAAGATATAAGTATTTTTAAGTCAGAAACATTTTCATTGTTGACCAGTATAATCTTCTAATGAAATATATTTCTGGGTCTTCATATTTATGAAATTAATATAAGTTTTTTTGGGTCATTCTATTGTGCGTCCGCCTTTAACACATTCAGAGGGTTTTCTAGTAAAATTTGTTACAAAAATTACGTTTTTACATTTTGTACACTATTCCATTTTATTTTCACCATTACCGGTACCTGGATAGATGTGCAGGTGTTTCCAAAATCTTTTGAAAAAAAGTACTGTACCTCGCACATGCTATGTCAGTACTCTGTATCTTGCTACTCTCCTATGCCTATGGTGTCAAAGTGTTATGTAAGTAAATAAAAATTAGAAGCATTGATTTTCTTTTTCTTCTTTGGCCTGTCTGTGTCCAATGCTGTACACGTATCTTCCTTATGGCTTTCCACAAAACCCAGTTCTGAACAGTTCGTTCTCTCCCAACACCGGTCCTCTTAATATCGTCAGTCCAAAGCATCTGCGGGCGGCTTCTATTTTTCATGCCCAGGCGTGGACGCCACTGCAGAATTAATTAATTTTTCGATCAATGAAAACATATTCTATGTGGTATAATTTTCTTATTTGGGATCATATTTAGTACGAATTATTAAAATTAAAAATATAAAATGAAATAACAAAAGCCTTCGTATTGTTTATGTGAATCGTTGAAGTAACTGTATCCCCAAACAATATTTATGAATTTCAGCTTTAATTAAATCCGTACCGGTCGATAAAGTGTTAACATTATTAAAATTTAGGAATAGTTCTGTTAACGTTGATATGTATTGTTGAATGTTCGGCAATGTCGGTCGTAAATAAGTAATTAGGTTACTTAAGTATACATATATGGTTGCAAGTAGTAAATCCCGATAACATCTAAATATTGTTTTAGTAGATTGATTTTTTCTGTATCTTTCTAATATATTAATTTAATTTGAGTTAAAAGTGCTACAGAAATATGTTCCAAACTTGCAACATTACAATAAAAATTTGTTTTCATTAATATAATTAGGTAAGTTAATAAAATGAACTGAACGTTTTGGCGCCACCTAGCAGGATTTACTCAAAGATTTTTGAGAAACGTTCAAATTAAAATGATGATTAGAAAAATAAATAGTCCAACCTAAGTAGAAAAAGTTTGGCGACTTTGCATAGAAAATTATACCTCAATTGGTTAAAACCGGGTTCGAGTCCCTGTGATGACTATGTTTTGTCGAGCGGTAGATTTTTTTGTGATTTGTTAAAATATGCATTATTTAGACATGTGAATAAATTTGATAGAATACTACAAAATAATGAATGGATTATTTATTTTTTTGGCTTATTAATTGAAGTCACCCTGTAGTTGGATCAAGTACATGGTCGCTCTCGGTATCTATTTCATTGATCGAAGGGGCACACCTTAGTGGCGTTTACTAAGGACGTTAAAGTGAGGTCACAGGCCTAATAATCATCTCTCTTGTGTCATAGCGAAACCTCAAATTGCTATTAATCTGTACCCACCATGGATGATATTTAGGTACATTAACTATATTTCATTGTTTTATTAAAGTTTAATAAACAGAGCAACAAGAAAAATTACAAAAAGTTAAGTATGCTAAAAATTATGATCAATTATGCTAAAATTTTTTATCACATTAAAGTTTACTATATACATATCTTCATAGGCCGTATCATCGAGTGAGAGTTTTAAGAGATATTCGACTCGAGACAATCTTTGCTCCCATGAGATTTTTTGGAGACAACTCTCAGCTCAAATTCCCGAATACATATCGTATTTCAGAAATTAGCCGTCTCATATCTCATTAATTTCACGCTTGTTCATTGACTATTGATGTTACGTTCGTCAACTGGGTGCATTTGAATCTCCCTAAAAGCAGTTAAAACGTAACAAATGTTTGTAATTCAACTTTTTAGGATAAATACTTGCAGGTATTTTTGTTTGTAGGTGACATCTGCGCGCACGTGTTGTTTGCTGTCAAATAGAACGTTGTTCTATGATATTAATTTTAAGCTGATCGCTGAGTTTATCTAATACGTGCTGAGGTTTATATCCACCAAAACTCTCATCGTGTCTGTTTCATGGCCACGGGGCTTAAGACATTACATTTGCCTGTAAGAGTACCACTCTGTACTACTTTGATGAAGGTCATTAGATAAGTTTTCGTAGAGCTTAAAAAGATTTAAAGTGATTGATTTACTACTGTCAATATTGATTTACTGATTGTCAATAAACCATTTACTTATTTAAAGAATGACACGAGAACATTTCTGATAAACCCGAAAAAATTCGAAGATTGTATAGCCTAAAAATAGCTTGCCTACAAAAGGTTAAATGAATTTTTCTGACAAACGTAAGATATTTTAAATAAGAGATATATTTTAAAGAAAATTATATGAAACGGACCCGATTTACAAAATAAATCAAAAGTGGCAATATCTATTAAGGGCGAGCTTTCATTTTTTCAGTTTGAAATTCGAGAAATTTTACACGAATTAGATATGCTTTCAAGAAGACGCTAATAGTTAAATAATTAATGACGTTATTTGTTATGTAAATTATGCGATAGGAAAATTTAAATAGAACGATACAACAATAAAATTGTTAATTTTCTCGCATTCGATACAAGTTTTAAACATAACTCGTGTCGGGAGTATTTTACAGTTATTTTCATATTGATATATGGAATCATACGGAATGAAATAAAAATGTGTGTTGTAATATGAATTAATCAATTAAAAATTCTATCATTTATTAGGTACTTAATTCATATGTATGAATATGTTTTGAAATCAGACAATGTATCTACATATATTTAGATGATCGCTTAAATCAATGTTCTAAATTAAAAAAAATTACGACGGCTTCAATTAATATTTTTTTAAATATTATGGTTAATATTGGCGTTTTGGTAACATCTCTGTTTCATAAGTAATATGTAATTATGAAACAGATAGCTTTTGTTTAAAATGCAACAATGTTAATATAAACGAAATATTTATTTGCGACGTACATAAAAATAAACTTCATAATTCCCTTAAAATTAGTAAAAAAAGATCAAATTTATGAAATTTGCTACTTGTGTTGTGTAAAATATGCGTTAAAATATAAACATATATTTTTGGCATTATTAAACGAAAATAATGACAGCGCGGATCCACGATCATCAAGGCCAGATCGAGCGGCGTATTGAAGTTCGATAGACAATTATAATTATCGTATTTTATAAGACCGAAAATATAATTATTAATAACTGATTATTGTGTATATATATAAATTATTGTATATATATTTATATATATATATATATATATATATATATAAAACTTAGTTTAAAATAGTAGCTGAAGCCTCATAGCATGTGAGTAAATATAATATATTATTTAAAAACGTATGTTTTCACTAAAACAGAGTATTTTAAAAACATCGAAAATTGGTATAATTGAATGGTTTATAACTATATTAATTTGTCTTAATCGAGATTTGTCTCCGTAATTTTGGCTTCAATATTATAAGAAAATATATTTCAAGATGTAGATGTCTCACAGAGACAAAGATAATGTTTTTACATGGAAAGTGTGTAAGTCTTGGGCATTACAGGGCTCACGACTTGTCGTCGGCTGGCTTAATTGATCACTTTACACAATGTAATGTTCACCCATGCTATCACATTTATAAAATTTTTGGAAGTTGTATATACGGTTTTTCTTATAATGCTTGTATTGTCTTAATTATAGCAAGTAACATTCAGTTTATCACAGGATAGTTGTGGGAGAGCGAGCAAAAGGACGATATTTTACAAGACGAATAGATCAAATAAAGGAAGTAACATTGACTGTTGCTCTAAACATGGATCAGGACTGCGAGGTGATACATTCTAATAGACTACCATATTAGAGACAGATCAGAGATTTAAAAATATTATGCATTTACAGGTATATAAAGGATGTTCAGCGAAAAAATTTCAAGATTAAACTGTGATTGTTCGTAAGCCATCAGGATAAGGTAAGTGGGAGAGATATTGTTCGACGCGCGTGATTTGCGGGATTGAGCGCACTGCATGTTCGCGGTTGGGCAATATTTAAAGTGCGGTGATTCATTGGTTTGTGCGCATCGCGCTTTTTGTACTTACTTTAATATTCGACGAGTTAGTGATGGGGCGAGCACATAACATATCCGGTGTTGGGTTCAAACGTTCAGACAAGAAGAGACAATGGTTAACCAAACACCGCCGGGACCTTCAACGTCAGCAGCGACGTCAGAACATGTGGCTCAAGTTTGACATGAAATTCGATAAGGAAATTGCAGCCTGTACTGGAATAAAAAAATCAATAGCTCACATTATTTTGAAAAATAAACTACAGTTTCACCCAAACAATCTGCAAATCGTGCAGTTTCTCACCGAAAATGGCAATCCTTTACGTGAAACTTTAGCGAGAACGATGCTGAAACGTTTTGGAACAGCACGAACGCTTGGAAACATATTGCTTACTGACGAAGCATATTTTCATATCAATGGCTAAGTTAATAGACAGAACATGTAATGTTGGTGTCACGACAACCCAAGGGAACGCCATCAAAAACATTTTCATTGTCTTAAAACGACAGTGTGGTGTGCAATTTCTGCCCGAGAAATAATTGGCCCTTATTTTTTTAATCAACCAGTCACTGCTGACATATACCGCTGAATGATCAACGAGTTTTTGGTACCGCAACTACAACTATTTCCTTGGTTCAACAACAAAATACAATCCTTGAACAATTCAGGCCCTACAAGAAAATACTCGCCGTGAAGTTGCTGCCATTGAATCTACGCTTTGTTCTGCCGTGTTCGCAAATTTAAGAGTCCAATTGCAAAGTGTCTTGAGAGAAATGGATGGCATTTAGACGATAATGTTTATAAAACGTAAAATCCGCATCGTTAAACTCCATTTTCTATATATAAGATATGAGAATAACATTATAGTTTTTTTTATTATTTAATATTAAACTTGAAAATTTATAAAATGAGTTTAGTGAAATAATTACAATGAATGTATAAAATAATACAAAAATACTCTTAAAAGTTAGAGGTGTAATAAACTTTAACAATTTTTATATTTATTTTTCACTCTTTGTATATCTTAATAGTAGATAATCTTGAGTCGAGGTCTATTGATTAACAATTTATTAGTGTTTTTTGTAGTTGTATAAAAAAATCATAATTTATTTTCTATTTTTTGTATAATGGAAGTCATTAGTTCATAGGTCTTAGAATAACAATTTTAATGAAATCATACTTAATTTGTGAAATTTTTCAGAACATAATCAGTTATCAAAAAGATGGTCGCTCCTGGTATAAAATGAATCTGACAACATTGTATAGTATCACTATAGTTCACTCGATTATTGCTGTCTAGGTAGATTTTTTGTGTAACTATTTTGTTTAATACTTAGTGTTATACTTTTATTTTTATATTTAAAAAAAAATATAGAGATGCGTACACGGCAAACATGTCACATCAATATTCTTACTATTTTCAAACTAAGCTAAACTACTTGCACTATGAAAAAAGGACTAACTTGCTGGTCATCTGGAGCGAGGCTCGCACCCCTAACTACTAGATCACTAGTCCAGAGTCTTAACAACTAAACCAATAAGCTACTTTGATGTAGTATTTCATATGTATATAATATTTTTGCGTAGGCGTAGTGGTTGTGCTAAATAATAAAATTTCTGAGTTGAAATATTGAACAGACCAAAAAGTACTATCTTGCTGATAAATTTAAAGTATACGTTTCATACATGGACGGAGAAGTAAATCAAGATAAATTATATCAGCAAACCGCAACACACATAAATATGTTCAACGATCCGAATGCCCGCGTCTAAATCTTAAGTTAACGCTCGACCCAAGTCAGGGCGGTACATTCGAAGGTAACTCCCTTCAAATACAGGGTCTACTTTCACCAAATTAAATTCGACACGTATTTTTGAGATGTTTATTTTTTGGTTTACACCCTCCGGAGATATGTATGACGTCGTCGACATTTCTTTTCAATGACGTGTAGATGTAGAGAACAGATATATACTTATCATACATTATATATCTTGTAGGTTTTCGCGGATGCTATATATATAATGCGAAATCATAAAAAAAAACAGAGAATATGACATGTATTTATTTATAGTTAAGAATATAATACGTCATATTCTTGACGGTAGGCATGTATTAAATCAATGGCTAAATTAGATAAAATCCTATTCTTCTTTGACGGCCTCAGTCATAACGGTCATAACGGAGCGTCATGCATATGTTAATATCGCCACCGTGGTCCAATCGCCGGACACCCGCCTATCTTTCGCAGGGCTATGTTGACATTATCTGCCCGTCGCACTCTTGATCTTCCGCATGTTTCGTGTATGAGTACATTAGGTACGTGTCTCGTTTGCTCTCGGTACACGTCCTGCCCACTGCAGCCTCCATACTTTCACCTTTTTTCGGTTAGGTCAGGGGTCGGCAGATTTTTTAAAGTAAGAGCCAAATATTAAGTAAGCAATCCCTAAAGTTTCATAGAGCCGCAACATAAATTTTCACTGTAGCTATATAAATTTTAATAACGGAACAAAACGAGGTAAAATCAAGATTTTAACTATTTGAAGACGTAAATTCACAAAACAGTAGTAAGCTACTAAAAATAATATAATATATGGGGGTTACAAGCCTAAGTAACTCAGTGCACTTTGTATAAAACAAGAAAATGAAATAATTTCACATCAATAAAACACTTTCTAGGTAAAGTTGTTGAGCTAGAGGTGACCTTGCATGCCATGTCTGCCAAGTATCTACTTGTTCAATTTTAGACAAGATTGTACCTTTTGTCGGTTCATTTGGTTCTTAACTTATTTCTTATTTGATTCACGGAAGAGACTATTTGTTCAGAAAAATAGGTAGAACCAAAGATTGGCAAATGTATATTGTATGTGAAAATATGAGCTGGAATTGAAGAGTCGCAAATGCCTATGAAAAGAGACCCCTGGGTTAGGTTATCACGTAATGGGCTATAAATCTTGCGCCAGACTTTATTTTAGAATATCTGAATACTATTTTCTTGCGCTAAACTGATAGACCAAACTTCGCGCCCGTATCGATCGCTCAGTTGTATCAGTATTGTATACAAATTAATGTTGAAATTTTGTGACTACAACATCGATGACAGAAAATTTAGTAAAGCAATGTACTAAGCGTTTCCTGATTAAATAATCGACACAGAAATCAATCCACAAGAGTTACTTACTTACCATCACGCCGTTTCTCCGCGGGGTAGGCAGAGAGGATAGAGTGCCACACTCTTCTGACCTGACATACAATTCATACCTGACCTCATCCATATTCATACGTCTTCTCATATAAGCTCACCGATTATTATAGCCTCTAATTCTATTATTTGGTTTACATGGTCGTGCCAAGTATTCCGCGGACGTCATCTATTTCTGGCACGTCATATATTTTTCTAACTATTCTCTCCTCATCCGTTCCATATGACTAAACCTCCTAAGTGATCCTTTCTTAATATTACTCACTAAAATGAGATGGTAAGTAAGTAAATAAGTAACAAATTTTAGTTGTGATGTTGTATTTATTCAGAACATAGTTATATGGTATTTTTAATACAAATTAAATTAATCGACCAGAAAGATATCACTCAAAAGTATTTGGGATTCACAGTAGTATGAATGCTTTTAAAAATGAAATAATAGATGGATCAATTGGAAGGGTTACATAATATAAGCATACAATTTATCAAAAATGTCTTGGATTGCTATAGCGAAAATGGTAAACGCGCATTCCCGGATAGGAAGAGGTCCAGGTTTGAATGAATACTGGTAGCAACTAAATATATTTTCGATAAATAGTTTTTTTCCTGTATACCTTTCTAGTTTATTCATTTAGTTCGTATTATAAATTTTTCAAAAATATCAAACACAATAGATTCAAAATATATTTACAAGGAAAAGGAAAATTCCAAGTGAAGGCAAATGTTACCCGTAGAATTAAAACGTTTCAAATTATTGATAACCAAAAACAAGGTGTGTTTTTTGAAGTCATGTCATGTATTCTGTAAAATTCTGTTGGCGTATCTAATTCTTTCTACTTCTGTTTTTTGATCTAGCTGATAGTTCTGGGGTTAAGGCGGCACGTTTGACATTTTTATTATTTAGTCAATCACTGCCTTTTTTCAATAATTCTTTCCACAATATTCTTTGTGTAACTGTTATGTTTCATTAGGTATCTAATTAAATGTGCTATAGTTTTAAATAGTGTCCATTTTTTGTATCACTTTTCTAGTCTGTTGCTGTTTCCATCCGATATATTGTAACAAGTGAAATTACGCGCGCAGATCTAATGCGACATCTACCAACGCGAGTGGTTGCGGTCGGTAGAGCGGGGTCGCATGAAGGAGAGGGGACTTCGTTACGAGTGCCGACAGAGAGAGGTCGTGTCGGTGGCGTACGCGCTGCGGCGCCCGGCCAAGTTAGGAGATTGTTGTAAGATCGAGCAATGGCGGGATTGAACTCGGAATATTCTTCACTACGGAAGAACAAGAGATTTTTGGGCCTTGTTCTGTCCGTAGGGATACGGGAGGAAAGATTCGCCTAGGGATTCATTCACGGCAGGTACAAGAGGAATTTGGGCCTTGTTCTGTCGTGAATATGAACAGAAGGACGATCTAGAGGCTGCGAGCGAACACGGAAGCGGGACGAGCACCGTCCACGCTAAGACGATTGGATGGGTTCCCCAGTAAACCTCCCGATGACGAGACAAAGCTGTGTTCCGGCCAGGAAATGTTAGGATTCATCCTCGGCGTGTACAGAAAGACAAATCTAACCTAAAGTGTAAATAAAGTGCAAATATGTGTAAATAGTGTGTTATCATTGTCTGAGACCTCCCCCACACATCTGAGTATAAGCATTCTGACACCAACCCTAAGGTACCCACAGACTGAGCTTGGTTAGTGGCGTTGTGCACCGGATTCCATCTGCGGATGAGGGCACGGCGTAACAATATTTTTAATATTTTTTTCCAGTATCCATCATAAATGCGGTTAACCTTTTATTCAAGTTGGTATATGATGCGTCGTTCATCCCCATAAAGCGTTTTACTCCAATTTATGTAGAAAACGAACTGGTGTATTTGATTTTTACATTATTTTCGGGGGAAATCTTTTCCTTGATAAATTACTTATTTTTATATTCTCCTTATATCGTATATTATTACATCTATTACCGTGCATTATTGTGATATTATGGTATTTAAATTGTTCCATTTGTCTTGAATATTTACGTTGTTCATAACTTTGTTAATCATTGGAAAAATAATTCTAACTAACTTTGATCTCATGTCCTCTCGCAAAGCACCTTAATAGATGATGTAGACCATGTCTTAATATAAGAAATGGTATTTGTCGTGTTTATTACTATGTACACAAATATTTAAAAACATCCTTTCGGTACTACTCGCAAAAATCAGGTAGTTTTTATATGTAAATGATACTTTGTTTTTGTATAAACTCTAGGTTCAATATGAAACTACTAATTTCTAAGAAACTACTAAATAACAAAGTTTTTTTAAATGCTACTATTTTGGAACTAGATGGATAATTAGGCAAATTAAATAACTTAACCGAGATATCTATCAGATCAAGTTTGATTGAAATCAAATAAAAAGTTATCGTGTTCACAAAATTTGTTATACATGATGATTCATTTTTTTAATAGAGAGTGGTTTCAAGGACTCCTGGTCATGGTCGAAAAAAGAGCATTAAAATTTTATGGAAGTTGCGTCACAAGATATTATGTTATAGGTTACTTATTTATATTGAAAGTCTATATCGAAATCTATAGAAAAATGGTAAATTTTGAATAAATCACATGAAGGTTTTAAATCACAATTGAATATATTGTTACTAAAGATTTTTTTGACCAAAATATTTTCCCCCTTAGTAAGATTATTTGGTATTAAATAAGTTAGCGTGGAAATTTAACAATGTGCTTTGAAACCGTTATCTAAAAGCAACTAAGTAAACCTTTTAGGAAAACTTTGTCATTTGAATAATGTGCCTCCGGTGTTTGAAATTATGAGATTACACGATCACAGCTTTTTATTATTGAGTTTTGTTTGCGATTAACTTTGCTGCGAGCGTCAATTGAGAAGTGAGAAGATACAATATTGGCGTAGCAATTGGTCTAGTGGTAGACTCTCGGAAACGATCATATATATGTGTGTGAAATGACGATCCAAGATTTATTAATAAATAAATAGAATTGATGAAGATATAGTGGGAGTGTGATTGCTATTGACAAAATTGTGACTGCAAACATCATTATGATACTATTTTTATAATAATTATTTTTGATAGGTTGTTATTATTAAATTTTTTTACAGTGACTGACTCAAGTTCGTGATTTTGAACGCTAAATAAAAAATATTTTTATTGTGATTGTGGTTATAAAAGTAATTAAGATTTTGGAATAGCCGGCAGCCGTTTTTGTTTGTGGTAGCAAAACTGTTAGACACTAGAATGTTTGACACGGCTCTGGAGGTACTCTGAACACGATCTACATAAAATATGAACCCAAGATAATATCAGTTAAGAAGAAACACCACTTCTTCCGTTCACTTAAAAGAACTTCATGAAATTATATAAAATACATTAATTTGGTGTCTTGTCACCTAGTGTAAATTCTTTAAAAAAAGATAAAGTTGATTGCTATTTAAAAATAAAATAATAGATGTATCATTTATATAAGACTGCGTAATGTAAGTCTAGAATTTTCCCGAATTTCACACGCTTAACATAGTGAAGTTACTATCGTAGTTCCCCGGCAAGGAAAAGATCTGAGTTTAATCCCTATGGTAACCAATTATTATGATGGAAAGTTATTTTTTTCTGTATATTTTTCTAATTGATTCATCTAATATATTTTGAACTTTCAATGCCAAAGACAGGTTATTGTAAAGGTGTTTTTTTTAGAGGCTTGTTTTTCGAATTGGCAACACTTTTTGAAGCGACAACCAATTTGACAGCCGATAGCTGATTTATGCTCAGTTTGGTTTGCCGTGAATTTCATTTTGCCATTTCACCATGCCATTCACCAATTTGGCATGAATATATTTACGGTTAAAATAATCATTCATCCGAAAAAGTAATTCAAATAATCATGGACCGTTTTCACACCAAACATACTCTAATTGATAATACACATCCATAGAGGCGTTGCACAGTGCACACCGAAAAGCTATTGTTTCTTCAAAAATGATGCCGGCCAGAACGTTACAGTTAATGGAGAGCGATATAGATCCATGATTACTGACTTTTTCGTTCCCTAATTAAATGGAAATAATGCAAAAGAGCTGTGGTTTCAATAAGACGATGCAATATGCCACACAGCGCGCGCCATAATTAATTTATTGAAGGAAACATTCGATGTGCGCATAATTTCGCGTACTGTATCTGTGAATTGGCCTACAGGATCGTGTAATTTATTACCTTTGGATAATTTTTTTTTAAAGATTTTGAAAATGGCTAGTCTACGTCTATAAACCAGAAATGATAGATGACTTGGAAGCTAACATTTGTCGTGTTATTGCTGATATACGTCCCCAGCTGCTCCAATTCTTAGAGCCAACCGTGGCGCCCACATACGCGAAATCATATTTAAAGACTGATGGCATAAAATTATATTTTCAACAAAGCCAATATCTTAGCCATTACAATGATTTTGATGTGTTTAATTTCATTTTAAAGTTCTATATCTCTAAAAAAACACTCTTTATATATATTATTATGTAAAATAAATTTCATAAATCTCTACATATATAAATGAGTGTTTGATTTAAATAAATTTTTATACATATTTATAGAATAGTGATTTATTTAAATTTGTTTTAATTATCACGGAACTATGTTCTAAAATATCGTAGCTTCACAAATTTCCTTAAAATTAATTCGTCTATTTCATAATAATCTTCCTAATAACAATTTTTTCGTGCAATTTATGAGTGGGTATTAAAGACATTCATTAGAATCAATGAAATCGACCATAGAGTCGCGGCGAGTTCGCACACAAAACTATTCTCACCAAACAAGAGCAGTTCAGGAACTTCGTGATATAGACAGGCTCTTCATAACATGCAGGAAAAAAAATATACTTTGGGCATTTTGCTAGTAGAAATGGGGATATTCTTAAGAAATTGATAATTACGAATAATAAGGCCTGTGAAAGCAGAATATAGAACCGCGATGCTCAGTCACGAGTACATCAAGGTACATTGTAAACCTTGCTGTAATACAATATTCCAATTATCATAACACCTTGTTTGCAAATGTTTTAAATATCGTAACACCCTGTTCACAAATGTTTCAAATATCGTAACACCTTGTTGCGGCATTTTTAAATTCATAAAAACTATTTGGTTTAAAAAGTTATTTTAAAACAACACCTGCCGGTTATATAAATCACACCTTGCAACATTTGAAATTACAGTTATTATGACTAGTACTGTACCTGATTTGTTAATCATATTTTCTTTGTGATGTATCCATGATGATATTTTCCTAAATATATTTCATGAATTTTGCAATGAAAAATTCTCGATTTATTGACAACCTTTCGATTCTATATATTTTTTTGATTATATATTATTATATCGACGATTTAATATATTAACTATGAAATTAATTAGCGGCTCGTACCTGGCACAGCCCGGGGTTCAGATTTAATTTAAATTTAAGATGAGGGTGTAGGGGAGACGTATGCAAACTTTGCTCCAAGAAAGGGAGGATAAGAAGAAAAGCAAGAATTTTCACGTTTCTGCTTGATAAATGTTTTGAATAGATTGTTTATATTACAAAGAACAATTCATAATATTAAATATTTTAGATTTTTATTATTGTCCTTTTTAATTTTTTATTATTCTCTTTTAATTACAATAGAATAATAATTTATTTTTAGTTCTACAACCTCTCTAAAAAGCATGTGCTTGTGCAAAGAAGGGGATTACATATTATTAATTATTGTTTACAGTAATTACATTTTATTAGAATAGTATGAAACATTTTATTAGAATAAATAAACTTAATTAATCAACATAAGAGATTTTTGATTTTACATATTTTTGCCAATGAATTAAAAACTTATTTATGCCTGTAGAATAAAGAATCCAAGAATTGTATAGGAATAATTTCTGCCGTTTCTTTATTATCAAATTTTTTTCCGTAAAAAGTTGTGAAGCAAACGGGTCCTCTTTGGCTATTCAGTGCTGGATATTTTTCGCGTGTTTTCTTCCTCTAACGCTTTCAATTATTTCGTCGTTCTCACCAGCTGACTTTAAGACTTACGTCTCAGTTATTTAACTTGTCGAAGCAACGTAGCACTATTCATTCAGAAGTGGTTCTTTCATCCCAAGCTCGGTTAACGTTCCATGCAGTTTTAAATACATAATGTCCAAGTTTAAATTCATCCAAAAAAACTGCACGTAATACTTATTTAAAATTTTTTTTTTTTTGAATTTTTAAAAATCTGCAAATTAAATGCCAGACTCACTCAATAAATAGATTAATAAGATTCTTAAATACGAAAAAAAAACAAATTTTTCTGAAAAAAGTTGAAAACTATATAAAATTAAAATGTGTCATTATTTTCGGAACAAACTTATAATAAACCTTAACAAACGAAACTTAAACGGAACGAAGTAATAATAATTTCGAAAATTTAAAACATAATTACTTCCTGTCAACATGTAGATATTGAAAACGCCCAGATAAACTCCTGCAAAATAACTTGTTAGTTGTTCTGTGAAATATCTGAAGTACATATTTTATTGATAGAGCATAAAATATAAAAATTGTTAAATGTGTGTTGTGTGTGTTCATCTTGGATGTAAATAGATGAACATTTTCCAATAAATATGGCCATACAATGTTTACATTCAGTTGCAATATATTCCGTATTTCAAGATCTTCTCTAAAGAGTAATAATCCCAAGCGATGTATGAAATAATATTCGTTTTCTCAAGATAAACTTAGAAATCAAAGTATTGAAGAAAAAAGTAATATTAAAGGTACTTATTTGAGATTTGCCTACATATGAATTCATAAGTTCAAGTTATACGAGTTTACAACAATTTTAAATCAAGAGCGTAATATGTGCATCTTAAAAGAAATAAATGCACTTATTTATTTTTTAAACTGTAGGGATCGTCGCAATAGAAACATTAATTATTTAATCCAGGTACTAGCTACGTAAAACACCTTTCGGTAAAAATTAAAGAACGGATTATAATATAATATAACAGAGATAGGTCATCATATAGTATGGAATTATAGAGAGAAACAAATAAAGGATTTCGACAGCACACTGATCTCGAAAGTGAATCTTCACGCAAGTACCAGATCATTAAGGAAGCATCTAATATTCAGACCACAGTAATATTGCGTTTTTTAATCAGATTTCACGAATGTGTAGATTGTATAATGATAGTGAATGAGTTAGACATATATTTTCCAATTTATTACTAAGGTAGTTTCAATCGACCGTTTTTCTTGAAACTTTGTTTTTATTTATATATTGGTGCTAAATATTTGTTTATAATTATTTTTGTGCTCCTGTATAGCTTATGTATTAAATTATGCTTTCATGTATGTTGCATTGTAATTTGTTCATAAATGTACTGTAACATTTAATTTGTATATAATATATGTAATTGTCAATGCATAATTCATACCCGCTATAGTACTTATATGTTACAAAGTGTAAACTTTGAAAATGTACGCATTAACTAGTCAATGTATGTACCAACTATGAGTTTTAGTTGCAGTACACACAAAATAATTTATGAACACTCTAACTAGTTGTTGTATGCATTCGCTGTTCGGTGCCTGTCAAAGTATTCACAATGTTCACCTAACGTACGGTACACTGAAGATGCTATATTAAAAAAAAAATAATAATAAAAAATTTTTTTTCGGAAAAATCTAATACATAAACCAATATTATTTCAGTGAATATAAAATATATATTTTTAATAAAAATGTGCCTATAAATAGAATAATATTACCGTTTTTTAACTCGTATAATTGTTTCGAGTGACAACATTGCAATATTTTACATTGGCAACATTATTACCGGCTGTGGAGTGTGTGCGTATTATTATAGTTATCCGACGTAACCTCAGAGTTTCAACTTAAATCATATTTATTTTCTATTAAAAATACAATGTGCTTGCAATTACGATTACAATTTATTTTATTATATTTATAATTATTGTATAATTATCATTCGAATTGTTTTCTGTGGTAGGGTAATTGTAAAACTCGCTCGTATTTGGTTTGTTAGTTGTCAAACACGCTCGTCTGACAGATCTTGATTTTTCACGATGTGACTAATAGTGACTCACTAGTTAAATCATACATTATCTAGTGAAAGTCTACACGAAATGCATCAATGTAAGCTGTAACTTCAACTCATAGTTAGTGCATACATTGACTAGTTAATGTATACATTATTGAAATTTAACCTTTACCATGCAATGCTAAAAATACCCTACGCAGCCATGCCGTCAACTCGTGTTACTGCAAGAAATTAGAGTTTTGTACTTACTTACTTACCATCACGCTGTTTTTCCGCGGGGGTAGGCAGAAAGGATAGAGCGCCACGCTCCTCTGACCTGACACAATTCTCACCCCATCCACATTTATACATCTTCTCATACAAGCTCGCTGATTTTTGAGGGTTCTAACTTTGTAAGCACTTTAAATGGGGAAAAAATGCTTTCACATGCTTAAATGGCTTTAAAATAGTTAATGTCATAGTTACTATAAATACAATAAGAAATAATAAATAAAATCAAATAAAATAACGTTCATTTTATTCTCAAACGTTATTATAAAGTGCCATCTAACATGATCTTCATCCTTATCTCTCTTCATTTAAACTAATGTGTGATCTTTTTTACGTGATACAAGTGCTATTTTTAACGCAGATAGCATGCAACACATTAATTTTATGTAGTATTGAATTAAAAAAAGGATTATTTTTATTAAAATAATTGGTTTTCCACTACTCGTTTCTAAGTGTAAATGATTTTTTTAGAACTAGATAAAATGTATGTTTTATATTGTGCATATATATAGAAATACGATTTAAATGACTCGGTAGACGCATGTTACTGCGGCGTGGCTAGGGAAGGGTTAGTTTTAACATATCATGTATACGGGCTACGGTGGGAAGTCACATTATAGTAATCGCGTGTGATGAGCATATTTAAGAGGTTTAATGAGAGTATTTTTAATGTAGCTCATTTATTCTAACCCATTAAACTGTTAATGCTCTGTGCAATATAAAATTAAAATAAATAAAATATTTATTTTATAACTCACATTATATAACGTGGAGTTATACGTAATGATCAACCAATGGCAGGGTGCGATCGTTAGATCATACAGGGTGAATATTATGTTCCAGGCTGATTTTGTTTGGCCGACATTTTAATTTAGTAGACATTTGTCAGTTCGGATTTAATAGTCGTAGAGAATAATTAATTACAATTTATCAAGGAGCATCAACATTAAAACATCATGAGCGACGAAGCTCATTTCGACTTTGGGCACTGAAAATCTTTAATTGATACCTTGACATCTACGCAGAGTTCCTGTACGGTGAATTATTGGGCTCCATTTCTTTTAGGATGCAAAAGACAATGCTGTAAAAATTTTTTGGTGATCAAATAGGGTCGATTAAGTCTGAAACATACGTGGTTTCAACAGGACGGTGCTACCTCATACAAAGCCCGAGTTACGCTTGAAATTTTGATGTATTGTGGGGTTGTACGCCATTATGAGGTGTAGGCAACGGCTTACCCCTCCACCGACTAGCTACAATGGAGACTTGAGTAGTGAATCTTTCGTTTATCAAATACTGTCTACTTACCACGGTGTGAAGATCCATCTTAACAATCACTGGGAAAAATAAAATGAGATTTGAGATGTGATATTTTAGAATAAAAAGTCAATAAATATTATTTGAATTTATTCAGATGACAATTGGAGCATAAATACTATTAAAAAAATGAAATTCAAGAAAAATTGTAGGTACGAATCTACTTGAATGTGACGACTGCGACAATAATGGTGCGACGACCAGCGTCACTCTTCTGGTACGCATGGTAAACACGGCAACTTCCCGCATCCGTCTTTCGTGGTGTCCTTGGAGCAGCATCTGCCGAGGTATCCGAGTGCCTGGCAATTTCGGTCAGGTACTCCTTCCACCATCAGCACGTGCAAATGTCCGCTTCTCCGAGGTGAACCATTGTGAGATAATGTCGACGGGTGTTAGGATGAACCGTGATTTTGCGTTGTAAGCCAATGTAGAATTGTAGCAAAATCCATCTCTTCCGTATGAAAATCACAAGGTAGGAAGAATTTCAAGGAAGCGTAAAATACTAAGCAAAGATTTAAAAAGTAAGACGGGAGAAAGAAAAAAGATAAAAAGAAAGAATGGATCAAAGAAAGAAAGTAAGAAAGAAGATAAATTTCAATTATTTCCTGCAAAAATAGAGCTTTTTACGATACAATTAGAATTTGTAATACTAGAAATGAGTGCGTTATGAGATTGACTAAAAAAAAAGTTATTATTACCCTTCAGTGTCATCCTGAGCGCGACGTTCCAAGTCCAATACTTCAGGTTCAGGTTCCATCTCCAAGGAAAAAAGTTCCACAACGCGCGGGTTGGCCATGCCGCCCGCTGAGCGTGTACTCCCAGCGCGACACGCGAATTAAAAGTGTCACTCCTTCGCGCCGGTTTAATACGTACCCTGTCGCTCTAGCGACCAACTATGAAACTGATGATAGGCGTTCCGCTCGGCGCGTAGAATTTACTAATCATGGAGATCTTAGTTTTATATAGGTACTATCGTTATTTATTTTTTTGTATCTAAAATTTATAACGTTACAGTATGTAAAAACATCGGCCTGGAACATAATATTCGGTTTTATCTAGCCAAGAGGCTCTGTGTAGCACCCTAGAGAGGCGGGCGTAGAAGAAGAGGCGAAACTGTGCTAGCAGGACGATGTCGTGGACTTTACCGATGATACAAGATAAGTAAAAAGTGTAGAAGTATGTTACTGATAAGATAGAAGTAAGTTACTGATATAGCTAAGACCATAATATTTGAAACAGGCACCCATTAACCAATTTAATCCTAAATAATTTTCAGGCCGACCGAATGAACAATGAGGATAATTTAGCATTTTAAATTTTAAGGGAGGTTCATCAAAAAAATATACTGTATATGTATAAATTTTATAAAATTACTTTCGGCCCGATTGACTGATTGGACTATCCTCAAAAATACAGCTTTCTTTACCGCATAAAAAACTACTACAATAGACAGGGAAGAGGTGATCAAGTTTCATCCGCCCCTAAAGATCTCCTCCTGAATGACAATTCTGTGTGAAAATTGTAAATTTGCTTGAGACCTCTGACAATTCTATACACCAGTAGTAAAATGTGTCTGCAGGTACATATATCTACATATATGTGAAACCATGTAGTCCAAAATTACAAAACTTTTTTTTATATAAGATCAAGGGGTTATTGCATTACAATTAATCAGATCGTGTTAATATAAACTTAAGATTATAAGTGAGATTTACAAAACTATTAACATAAGAATTCATTTTGAGTTTATATTGTATTTGTAATATTAAATTTTTCATGCTCAATGGATATAAGTAAATAACCTGGTAGTTACATAATTTTTTGTGTAGTAAAATAATAACTGCACATGTTTTACAATAATAATTAGTGTTGACGGCTTTGTGGTGTGAATTATTAATTTAATTGAATGCACAAATAAAAATAATAGTAATGTTATATTTTTAATATACACTGCAAAAACATTGTGGTTAGTCATTTTTAATAAAAAATCTGCAATTTATGAGACATTGAATAGTATGTAGTTATACAACCTGAACAACTCTGATGTAAAAAATAATTATTATACATACATAGTTGTTCTATTTAAAAATTATATTTAATGCTTAAAAATGTTCTCAGATTTTCACGAAAGATCAGAATCTTCTGTGTAGAGATTTTTTGACTATTCTATCTGCAACTCTTCAGAAAAATCTTTCCAAAAAAATTCATTCAAGAAAATCTGGATACTCGCCATCCATTTCTTTTACGTTTGAGCGAAGTACCTAGGAAAGCGTAAGAGGCGGTACAAAATGTAGAACAAAAACTTTAGTACGGTCCCTTAGCGTCACGTGTCAGTGATTTACTAGTATTACAATGAAGTGGCGCTGTGTATATTATTGATAATTACAAGTATTCTCAATCTTTTCTATGGTAAAAATAGGCTGTTAAGTTTTATTTATGTAGACTTTGCTTTGTCCACTTTGTTATTTGGTTAAGATAAGTTTGTTTTGTAAAATACGAAGTAAATTTGTACGGTTTTAAGAAATAATAGTAGAGGCATAACAATTGATGATTAGTAACTGAAATTTAACTGTTGAAGGTTTAGTTTCTAGTTTAGCAGTCATTGCTCGAAGAATTGCGAATAATCAGTCACTAATCATCGTTCACAGTCATAATAACGGTTTAACCAATACTATTAAACATATTGTAAAAAACTGAAAATAGTATTCATAAAAAGTCAAAGAATACTCGACTTAATTAACAGCGGTTTCTTAGAATATTCGAATTATTGATTAGAAAAGAAAAATACTTTTGATTTAAATTTGAGATGATCCGTCTTGCATTTAAATTGCACAAATATGGTATGTGGTACAACGCATGTTAAAATAACCAAAATATTATAAATAAGACTTGACATATTTATGTGTCTGGTAATAGAGCGATGGTGAGTTTGAGCCTCGTCTAAGGAGACCACAAAGATAGACTTATTTTCGTAAGTTTTGATAAGAGTAATAATTTTGATGTGTAACGTATTTTTTGTGCCAATCTTTAATCAAAAAAGGTCTTATTTGCATGAGATTCAGATTACGTTTCCTCTGTCTTTATTAAAATGCGGAGCCTTAATATTGGCCTTACCACTAATAATTATCATCAATAAATCTGAATAACGGGGTGTTTGCTCATACATGGAAGTTGCTAGAGTTTGCTCATATATGGAAGTCTGGCAACCTGACGCCAATTCTGAAAAAAGGAGACGAAAGTCATGAATTCAATTATACGATTATGTATACTGTAAGTTATTTACAAATTATTTGCGACTTATTTTAGACCAAATTTATACACAGCTAATTAACCACAAATAATATAGGTTTGTTACAGGAAACCCTCGCTGAAAAATTTCAAGTTGATAGTAAAGAGTGTTTTTTTCAGAGGTTTGTTTTTCGAATTGGCAAAAAATTTTCCAGCTATAGCCAATTTGACAGCTCACGACTGATTTTGGTTTGCTATTTCACCATAAATAGACTTACGCTAGAACAACGCTTGAAAATTGCGGAAATTTATTTCGAAAGACGTGGTTCAGTTCGCGAAACTTACCGTGCTCCACATCCATTTTATGGTCGACATAATCGTCCATCCGAGCAAGTAATTCGAAATACCATGGATCGTTTTTATACCACGCTTTCTCTAATGGATAATACGTATCCGCAGAGACGTCGTACAGTACGCACCGAAGAAGCTGCTGTTTCTTCAAAAATGTTGTCGGACAGAACGTTACAGTCAATGGAGGGCGCTATAGATGCATGATTACTGAGATTTTAGTTCTCCAATTGAATGGAATTAATGTGGAAGAGCTGTGGTTTTAACAAAGTGGTGCAACATGCCATACAACGAGCGCCACAATCAATTTATTGAAGGAAACATGAGCGCATAATTTCGCGTACTGGAACTGTGAATTGGTCTCTAAGATCATGTGATTTATCCTATTTGGATTATTTTCTGTAAAGATATATAAAGTAGCTAGTTAACGCTGATAAACTAGAGATGATAGATGACTTGGAAGCTAAAATTCGTCGTATTATTGCTGATATACGTCCCCAGCTGCAACGAAAAGTAGTCGAAAATTGGACTTCCAGATTGCGCTTGTGATGATCCACATATAACCAATTGATAAAAAAATATGAATTCCGAGAAATTTCTAGAGCAGATGCGACAGGGTAGGGGGGTGTAGCGGGGCGGGGGATGAGACGCCAGGAGCGGGTCGGGGGTGGTAAATGCTTTTCTAGACGACAGTCAGTTTCGTGATCGCACGGGAGAGGGTCGCTTTTGAATCGGGAAAAGTGACAGATACGCAAACGGTTGTTCGGGGGAAGAAATTAGCTTTTCTTTTCGAGATTTACGCCGCAAGTGCTTTAGGGGTGATCGTGTTGTTTTTCGGGTCCGCGAAGGTCGTGTTGAAATTCCGAAATCGCGAGTGTGGTGACTGAAGGCAGACCGGGGTTGGCGCAGACGCTGAGGACCATAGCAGAGGACCCAAAATACTAAGTTTACCTTTTAGCATGCTTGTATACATAATTAAAACCGCTAACAAATACTGTAGTGTGATTCGGATCATCATGTAATTACTCATTCATAGAAAGGGACTGGCGTAACCGCTAGACTACCCGATATTTCACTTTATTTAATTACTGTCCGTTTTATAAAATTGGGAACAACCGCCTACAAGTTTCAGTTACATGTACCTCATCATTTAGGACCAATTATATACTACTATTGGCCGTGTAAATAGTCATGTAACTATGTACGTAATTATTTGTGTATTTACTTATCCGCGGAAATTTAAATCTAAAAATCTCATAAATCCTGTCGAGGCTCACGCTGCTGGCACCCTGGTGAGAGACGGGGCGCATTTTATAGATTACATTTTTGATCCGAAGAAATGGCTTGCAGGTTGAAATGATAGAATTTATCAGAGAGCCTTTGTATGTTTATTTTACCTTGAAATCGCACGATTGCATGGGTAGAAAATCATACTGCGTTTATTATTACTACTATTTTATTACTAGTACTAACATCTTCCCCAAACTGAAATTATTCGAGGGCCTTGCTCCCTTGTGATCAAAGTAACAATAGTGTCGCGGGTGACAGATATTGATGCAGAGGGATTGATTGTCGAGGTAGTCTTTCGTCGAGTTTGGAGTGGTCTACAATTGCTGGGGAGGATCTCTGTTCTGGGCGATATATATTACTCGCGGGAATTGTTTAACACAATCATATACATTAGCTGCAGAGCCGGGAGGCATACATAAGCTAGCCGACCAAGAGGTGCTATCGGCGCAAAAGACGAAAGAGTCTGCCGATTGAATGCTGTTGCCCCACGCCCTGGCTAAGACGTGAGTGGACGGAACAGATCCCAGAGGAAGGACGCCTCGGCGAACCGTAGGTACCTCTTCGGACTTCTCGAGAGATGAGTCTCTAAACATGAATGCCGGGAGATAGTCATTTCACACCACATAGCGTGGGTATCTTATTGAAAGGACGAGAGGGAGATTTATATCAAAAGGCGTCATTCTGCACGGACTTACACATTATTAACACATCTAACCTGTTGTTCCTGACTCTATTCGAGATGCATTGTTCGAGACACCGAAGATCACCCCGCCGATAAATTAAACTATTCTTCAGACACCGCTGTCACATGACGTATGTTTTCAGACGCACCCAAAGGAATCAAGAGAATTTCCTGAGAGTCGTACTGTCATGTCACAACCTCATCACAATTAATTACCTTCAGTGGTGGACGCGGCCCCGGATTGGCCACTTTCATACCGATACTGAATAGCAACGTATTGGAGATACAAGGACCTCGGCCATGCATCTTGAATGGTCATAACAAATGATATTGTTCACTAAGACATTGGCCGAATCAAAACTTTGGATTATCATCATCATCATCTTTAAACTTTTGAACGCGTGGGTGCAGGGTTCGGGGTTAAGAACCCGTCGTCTACCGCGAATAGGCACCAGACGTACGGATTCTTAATCTGGGGTTTATTCAGGGGAGCCGAACGTACGCCACAGACTGGTGTCTAGAGAACTTATCATATAATCACGGAACATATTTGTCAAGCGAGGCAGACACTTAGCATGTCGCATGTTGTTTCACATGTCCACATAATTTATGAACAGCTAGGTGACGCCACGAAGCGGCCACAGTCACGAGTATGAGTCTACGACAAGGTTGGTGTCCTATGTATAATTTCTTTCTCCCTCTTACATTCTAGCTCTGAATAATACGTACATATGTATAATTTCTTCCATACTCTTACATTCTAGCTCCGAATAATACGTACATATTTATAATTTCTTCCACACTCCTACATTCTAGCTCTAAATAATAAGTACATAATTAGTGTCATAACGAGTGCGCTCGAATATCATACCGCTTGATCGGAAGTTTTCTGTTACCTAGTCGTATACCATAAGATAATCGGTATATTTATTTTAATAATTGCTCTATAGGTATTTGAACGGCTATAATATTTGGATATTTGTAAACTTTAGATACTTGATAATTGAAAACGCGGGTTAAAAGAACTAGGAGTATTACGGACATAACATGGGGAATATTCTTAACCACTAGAACGATCACGTTGGCCAAATTTAGATATTAAGCGAATAGACTAGCATTAAGCGTAAAAATTAGTATTAAGTAAGGTAGAAAGCTAGATCTCCACACTGGCGACGGAGGCCAGGAGGATATAAATTAACACGAAATATTACTTAAGTGAGTAGGAGAATGTACGGGACCCTTACACTGGGCCTTTACAAACTCGAGGGCGGGATCACTTACACGGGGGTGCATTGCGACCGGGAGCGCTCGCACAGGGAAAGTGAAGATTCCGCGTTCATTTAGAAATAGTAATATTAAAATTATATTTAAGTAGACAAAGGAATATCGAATTCATCGCACTGGTGCCGGAGACCAGGAATTTTATTATTTATATTAATTATTATGAATTAATTTTTGAGTAATATAATTATTCGAAATATATATATATATAATAGATTAGGGAAATACGGGTTTATCTACACGCTTTATTCGAGCCAGCCGCGGCGCCCATATGCAAGAAATCATATTTAAACACTAATGGAATAAAATTATTTTTCTAATAAAGTCAATATCTTGGCCATTATAACATTTTTTATGTGTTTTATTTCATTTTAAAGTTCTATGCCTCTAAAAAAACAACCTTTATTTATGTTGATTTTAGAATGGTCTTCAACAAAGTGTAAAAAATAATGAATTAACTTATTATACTTAATCAAATGCTTTAAAAATTATTTATTATTCAGAAAACTATTACAAAAATATATATTTAATAGTCACATAATTTTGTTTATCACAGGGCTGCTACTTTTTACTTATATTATTCTTACTATTATATTTGTAATCAACATTATAAAATGTTAAAATTTTGCTTTTATAATTAAATTACACACGTGGTGCATACATTCTTGTTCTCTTGTTCCTTAATATCAAATAATGTCAAATCAATCTCGAACTCCTGCAATTTTTCAATCTACGAGTACCTAGAAGATATACGCGGATCAATCGCCATTTTATTATTACCAGTTGACAATTAACTACCACATACATTCTACTATTTTCGAGTGCATTGATTGGCAAATGATTTCAATTCATTACAAAAATCACAAATACAATAAAACATTTTATCTAAATAATAATTGCAATACTGTAACCATTAATGGTGGTCATATGTTGGAAGACTTCTTGGTAAACGAATTGGGTCGATTGAGCCTGCAAAATATGTGGTTTCATTAGGACGGTGCCCCTCATACACAGCCCGAGCTATGCTTGAAATTTTGTGAGAAAATTTTCCCGGCCGCATAATGTCAAAATGTGGTGATATCGACTAACCTCCTCGATCACCTAATTTGACGGCTCCCTACTATTTTCTGTAAGAGTACTTGAAAAGAAAGCCAAGAAAAATTTCGAAATATTCGATATGAAATTGATGAAATAACACTCAAAATGTACGTGAATGTTATGAAAAATATGGTTAAAAGAGCACACATTTGTGCCACTGCCAGAGACGGCCACTTGGCCGACTTACATAATAGAAATAAATTAAATAATCGATAAATAAAAACCAAATAATTTTTTTAAATTTTATTTCTTAGTTACTCAAAAACAACATCGGCCTGGAGTATAATATTCACCCTGTACTTGGAACTCAATCATATAAAAAAATTTAATCTCAAGATAATTATCGAAATAAAAAATATTTATTTATGTTTAGAATGAGTTTTATAAGCCCTTAAAAAGAAACAAAAGTTGTTCCAAAGCTGGTTGTTTTAAACGAAGTTATATTATTTATCAGAATGTCTTCTACAAAGATATTTCTTCAAATGTAAAAAAATTGTTGTTAGTCAATGCTCAAATTTTTTTATATTTTCTCTTATGTATTAATTATGTATTGTAAATAAGCATTGCAATCGCGTCTTAATACGAAATAACCTAAAAGTTGAATACCCCTGTAATAGTATGTATTGTGTATTGGCTTATTTAGAATGACCTTGGCGTCGGTGGGACTTCACAGTTGTGGACGCGGGGCAAATCGTGTCCATGGACACGTGTACCTCGACTGAAGGGTAATAATTTGGTGGAGGTCGTGAGAGTTCCGCCCGGTGCGACAGTCGAGAGCATTCATCGCTGCGAATGGATGTGTTCCTTCACAGCAGATGGGTTGGCCAGAAATATAATGGTCACTCGCAAAACATCTCGTTGCAGACTCCGCAGCATTTTTCTAAGTACTAAATTTTTATTTTTTTCAATAAACTTTCTACAAATGTGGGTATATTTATTTAAGGATCATTTCAAACATAACACTGTTCAAAAAATAATCTAGTACGTGGCTTTTGATTTATTACTGGCCCTTATAAAATTATCCATACATACATCGACTCCCTTACGTACTTCGAGAAGATTAATTTTGTTGTTTGGATTCGTACACTGAGGAACTCCCTACTTTTCATCTACCAGCCTTCAATACAAAATTATAATAATTTAGAAGCTAGGATATATCTTAACTTTAATGGACATTGTCATGAAGATATTGATACTTCTATATTACTGAATTTGTTTTATCTTTTAAAAAGGCTGTCATTTCACTTCACTTCACAGTAACCTATCCAAGCCTAATTACATATTTAAAATTTATTTTTACCATGTCAACTCTTAGATACTTCATCAAAACTGAACATGATACATTATTAATTTTTTGATATATATTTTTATTATTTGTAATAATAATATTTAAACACTGCTTTATTCTTGTACGAGGGAAATCGTCGGAAGCATATTACGTATTTCGACTTTTGATAATTGTTGTGAAAATATTTACCTAAGTGAATAATGTGATTTATAAATTATTTTATTTAATATTACACTTTCTTTATCACTTTATCCGCATGATACATATTTTCTGCAGCTATGATGAGATCATAGCTGCACCGTAGATTGTACATTGCTATGTACTGAAACAACCAGAGAGAGAAGTATGAGACCTTGCACCTCATAATGTAGGTAAACCTTGCCACGAATAGACCTTTTCCGAGGCGCAGTATAAAAATAATGATAGTCAACGTAAGAGCCAACGTCCGTTAAATACACAAGTCACGGAGAAAAAGAAGAATAAAATCTAGAAATAATTCTAATTATATTTTTTGTTTAATTAATTATATAATTGTTTTCCACACATCCATTAAAATCGCATCTCGAAGGAAGTAGACGCTTTGCTCCAACGTTAAGTATCTTATTTCTTTCAAATTCGCCTGAGTATTAGACGCAAAGCTGGGCTTTAATTTACACATATATTCAATTATGATTTTTTTCTCCAAGTTTGTTAAATATCAGACGGTTGAATATAATTTACGACATTTTTTTATCTCCGCTTCTGTGGATCAGAGATACAGACGGTTTTTTTTAAAAGGAAGAGAAAAGAGCGTTTTCAATAGACCGATGAAAAATAATACACACAGATAGGTTGAGAGTTCCTTTCATGAATGTTAAATAGCTTGGCACGGCAAGTACGTTTGCGTGGCACATTAAATCTTAGATTGTCATGCTTTTTCTCATCCATCGCCAACCGTTTATAGGTATCTTAGCAATCATTAAATAACATTGAATATTTTGTCAACTGTGGCGTCCTCAAATGAAAGAGTTTTGGAGACAATCTTACCGCCATCATCATCTTCTTCTTTACATGAGACTCGGAATAGATTATCACGAGTTGTATAATAGTTATATGTGTATAAATCTTTGCGTTAATATAAAATATCTTTATATTAACGTAAAGATTTGCATTGTAAGTCTATTTTGAATTATATTGAATAGCAATCGAAATATTTTAAAAGAGATTTTAGAAAATATATGATTGCCATTTACACCTACAAATACCATGCAAGGTGAAGGCGTCGAAAAATTACTGAAATAATCAAATGTATTCACGAAGTTTAGAAGATATTTAAATAAATTACAGTTAATAATGTTTGTATCACATTTTAGTTATTATAAGCCTAAAATTACGTTTTAGATTGTGAAGAAATTGATATGTCTGAATAAAGAAATATTGTTATTTATCAAACTTTTGTCAATGTACCTTATTGAAGTAATAATAACATTTTATATTAATAATCTTTCTTTTAACTTTAGAAGTACTTATAGCATGTGATAATTCAAGAATACGTTTTTACGAATACGTTAAGGTCCATTTGTTCTACCTTTTTCCCCGTGACGTATATTTCTAATATTAATTAACACTTTTTTACTATTAAGACAGTTTGACTAGTGTAATTTTAAATTAATATTTCCCTTAATAATAACCTTTCTTGTTACTTATCTTATAGTGATTATGGATCTGTTTGTAGTATGGTCAATAAGATTAAGAAAAAGTGGTTTAGATGGTTTGGGGGTGTACAGTAAGGAGAGGATGATAAAACCTTTCGTAGATCAAGTCAGGTCTTTCGCTGAGGGCATTACGAATCACTTGATTGTAATAAGACCTGTAACAAGGATGAAGGATCCTCGTTACAGGCTTTATTAATCGTAATTTTTATTTATGATAATATTGAAAATATAATCTATTACCGAAAAAGGGGAAGTAATCTAATACAGTACAACTTTACCAAACTAATTAACTCAAATACGATTATTTAGAATTTCGCAGCTCCTGTACATGTAAACAATGTTCTGAAACATTGCGTTAACCATAAAAATTGAAAAAATTATTAAAAGTCAGATTATTGAAATTCTTTATTTGTTAAAATATTTTAAGCGGGTCAAACAGTTGCAAAGTATATTCAGTACCGCGATATCTTTAACTTCAAATGTCTTAGTTTCAGTTGAGTGAGAAAACCATCCACATGATTTTAATCGAATGAATATTATACTAATGAAATAGGGTTTTTATGTTGTTATATATTAACAACACTTATATTTAAAACATTTATCATAATACAATTATCTATAGACCATAGGTAAGAGATGGTCAACATATCGTACTTTCTAGTAGATTTAAAGAAAGAAACGCTACTATATTTTATCTTCAATTGACCGAATGTTTGCTTGCGTACCATCTACTGACATTTAAATGCATAACAAATGTTATTGAATATATAAAAGAGAAACCATTAATGTAATTTTAATCTAAATATTTAAAAACATATTCGTTTTTGCCCTGCACGTGTCTCACAGACTTGGCTGTTTGAGCAAGCACTTTACAGCCACAAATGACACTATCGAAGTCGCCACATCCAGAAAGTTATAAATATAGATGGGCAAGCGTAATATTATTATGGATAATATAGGAAAATAGGCATTTTGTCCCAAGTGATACCTCAAATAAAAAATCTTACTTAGTACAGTATTTTGATTAATGAAGTGAACTCCAATACATGTTGTGGCGGGATAATTTTCCTATCACGAATAATCTTATTAAAATAATTGATTTAGTATAAAAATCATATTTCAAATTTACCGCGCTTCAGTTTCAATGCCATTTTTTGTATAATAAACAACACGTGAGACCACGTCTCGACTTTTCCGAGCTGTGATTGGCTCGGAAAAGTCGAGACGGCCTCGCCTCGGCTCGGCCTCGCCTAATGGACAATGGACCTATGGATATTTTTGCCGCCGTTTTTATAATTCTATTTTCTACCACCCGATAGCAGCACCTAACAGTAACAAAAGTATCGGTCCCGACAGCTTGCAGATCCGTTCTGTTCTCGTCCTCGGGTAGACGGTACCGTCGGCGCAATTTATTACATAATTGATCTCGAGTTAAAAGAGATAATTCATCACTTGAACTCGCTACGCAGTACGCCATCGGAAGTAACCGTTTAAGTTCCAAAATAACATTTATTCTGATGTAAGTGTAACGTCACCAGTGCAAGAATGCTGCAATTCATTCATATAGACTCGATGTTATTAACCTGTACACGTCGGAAGTTCCAATGTTTAAATCTTTCTTGTGTTGCTGCGTACTTGTCGCTAGGCTGATCTCTAGTATTATCCCTTGTCAACTGCGTCGCGTTTAGCCATAAATATGTGAAGACTTCAGGAACCCAATTTTCTTTTGAAAACCGTCAGTAAATTCAATGTTGATAATTTAAACAGGCATCTTATGCCTACCAGTAAATATTTTAAAGGCTAGGCAATCACGAGTATTACTCTAAAATATACCATACCAAAATTAAGTTAAATGATAAGAATCCTTATCCCGCCAGTATCTAACTGGATTACTCAAAAGTTCTTAATGTCGAATTTCATGTGTACTACTTAGAGTAGCAGTCATTCATCTCATGTAGACCAAGAACTTAAAATATTGATCCGTATACCTTGATAATTCAGATCTTGTGTTAAATGCAATAAATGTTTATGTAAATCGCATATCTTCTTTAATTTCATCCCATCCTCTCTCTCTGACTTTTGTATCTGATTACCCATCGCCCAATGAGTGTACGAGCAGTTCTCCGACTGGAGCGAGCCGAGCAACTTTCATTTTACTTTACCATTAATATAGCCCCCACTCCTCAAGAGAAGCCTGTTTATTTTTCAGAAATTTGAGAAGTAAAAAACCCTTACAATATTCACAAGTAAGCGTAAGAAGCAATTATAATTTGTTTCTGTAGCTGATCTAATAAATTTGGTTTATTTTCGTCATAGCCTAACAAACCCAAGCACGCGGGTGGCGAGATCATGAGTCTTCGTTTGTTCGCATTTTAATCAGGAAGTATGATATTCAAATAAATTTTATTCACATGTTGGGTGTGCTTCTATTTTAAAGCAAAGAGGAAACCGTTATACCGAGCGTGGAAAAAAAACAATTTCCCCTCGTTCCCGAATACCTAACAATCTAAAACCACTACAATTTATACAAAAGACCAGTAAAACACTCCAGTATGAGAAAAGTTCAACATTCAGGAGACATTTTCTCACATTTTTCCATTTAGAGATAGCGCAGCCGTCTTTTTAAGCCTCTCACAACAAAAACGAGATCTAAATAATTTTTCCTTGCGTGGAAAAATGACACATGAAACATGAAAATATCTTCTCTGGAAAGTACGTATTACCTACAACGCTCTTTTGAATTTTTTTGGTACACCCAGTAAACAAAGGAATTCACCAGGTCTGACTAGACTCTTCGCTATATTTCTGTGCCTTTGAAGTATATTTTAGAAACCCCCTCCTCACTTTCTAATCATTATTTTGTATTCAGATTTCATTTAAAGACTACCACTCCTTTGAATTCGGCATCTATCAGTTATTTGAAAGTTATCGGTTCAAAAAGCTACTCTTCAGTTTCTTTTCGGCAACAGTCTAGCGAGAAGGATCCACGTTTCAACTTAAATTTGGATTATTATCGAAAATTATGAACGTTATAAAGTGTGTTTTGTAATAGCCCATCTCGACACAAACGTTCTCTAGTAAGACGGGCATAGTCCAAACAGATTTTTAGGTAGTATTATATAGGTACTAATAAAAATAAATAAATAAATAGTGTACAGAACTTAATAATTGTTGTCATTTTTATGATTTAATAATCATAATTCAATAATTATTTACTTACTTATCATCACGCCATTTCCCCGTGGGATTTAGTAGAGAGGATAGAGCACCACACTCTTCTGTCCTCTCACACAATTCTCGCCTCATTCACATTCATACATCTTCTCATACAAGCTCGCCGATTGTCGAGGCTTCTATCATATTTCCTTTGTTCTGTTTCATAAGTTAAATAAAAATGTATTTCCTGTCTGTAGTTTGTCATAAAGTATCCTGCGAATAGGTTTATTAAAAGTTAAATATACAATCAATTTCATACGTAGAATAATTGAGTATAGAAAAATACTTTCCGCAGTTTCGTATGCGTCTTGGCAAATTTACGTTAAATTTTGGTCTTTCTGGGTACGGCATGGGCTCCATTCAATTTTACTAACATGGTGGTCGAATTTTGTGAAACTAAGATTTATAGAAAAAATGCATGACAAGGAAAAATTATTATATAAATATTTAATGTACAAATTATACATAATTAAATCACAGCTCTCATAATATGGCTTCAACAAATACGTAAATCGATTCTTGGAAAATTTTATAAATGTGTTACTAGTTATTACTTTAGATATCTTCAGAATTTTTTAATAACTAGTCGATAGATATTACAATAATGTTGATGGCTTCTTTAACAATGTTAGCATTCGAAAACTGTCAATACTAAAAAATAGTTTTAAAATGCTCGTATTTATATATAGTATCACTAATTTAAAAAATGTACAAATCTTGATTACCATTAACCTTTATCAGAACGTACGCACACTAACTGATGAATTATAAAAGATATCTTTAAAACTAAAGATAATAATTTTGAATGAATTTTTTTTTGTAATACAATTTCAGAATATGCTAGTGTTTAATTCTGGCATCTCCTAGTATGTATAACTCAAAGATAACTGCGAATCATTGCAATACAACGTTGATTGTTTTTAAAAATGGGATAATAGATGTATCAATAATAAAAAAAGACTGTAGAACATAAGTTCCAAATTTGTTGAAATGAACTGGTAATGCATTTACCCAGATAGGAAAAGTTCCAGGTTCGTATCCTGGTAGCAACCAAAAAAAATTTTCTACGGATAGATTTTTCTACGTATCTTTTACAAGATGATTTTGACAGGAAAGTGATTTGTACAAAATGGGTTAGTTTTAATATACAATGTGGTTAAATACAAAGTTAAATTTTGTATTATGTATTGATCATCATTGAAAGTACAAGATCGCACATCCCCGGGGTCGGATTCCTTCAGCGACAGCCGCATCTCACTGTTACTCAACTACCGAACAGCTATAATTATTATTTATTACATCAGAGTTGTTCATGTTGCATAACTACAAACTATTATATCTCACCAGTTTGTTAATTTGTTTGATTATTACTGAGTGTGTTTCTTGCTTAGCAGAAGCTTAATGGTGTTTAGTTTATAAAATAAATAGGTTTTCAAAATAGATTGAATACTATTATTAAGACAACATAAATGTAATATGTAAGTAGATAATATTACATTATATTTAAATAAATTAAAGTCACAAAAAGAGCATTTAAGAAAAGTTTAAACATTAAGATTTGAAACCCTTTGTTTTTAAATAAAATAATTAAGTAACATGCATTTATTTTTGTGGGTTTTACATATGTCCGGTAGGTTAAATCCGAAATCTATAATCTGTGCAATAAATAATGTAAGATATTTCTCTTATCTCCCGTTTTTAGCATAGAATGTGTATTTTCTCATACTAACTTTTTTTTAAAATAGCGCATTAGAAATTTCATTAACTCCTGCTACTACACTAAGGTAACCCATTCCGGCAGTCTAGATTCTTGGTCTATCTCTGTCCATCAGAATCCATATCCATACGTTAAAGTAAGTATATAAAACACCAGAGGGAAGGTGGTCGTCTTAGGGCGAGTTGTATGATCAGTGGTAACTTTTTACTATTGTAAAAAAAGTTACTTTGTTACGTTTACGAAATCGAGTTGTTCGATCGATGGTAAAAAATATTTTCTCATCGAAATTACATTCGGTAGTAAATTAATTTTATTCTACAATATTCGTAGGTAAAACCGTCAATCGTTAGTTAAAAATGGCGGACTCTTTAAGAGCTGTTTCAAAGGCACCCATTGCATCGATACTATAAAGGTGGCAGTATACGATAATGAATCATTCAGTATCCCGCTATTTTAGTGTTGAGAGCTCGTCCAATGACGATCTGGCTATTTAATTTAGATTACCGAAGACTTTTGCCATACATATAGCAAACAGTCGTATGTATTGATTACTTAACTTGAAGGACCTTCTTGATAAGATAGTCAAACCACTAAATGATCTGCTTCCTTGTAGGCAGTTTAATTCTAGCACATTTCAAGTAATTATGCATTTCTGAAAATCGGATGTATTCGAAATACGAATACTCGCGTACTTCGGCTTTTACTTTCGGGCTGACGACCAAATGGCCAAATGACAAAATATTACTGATATCGCAGTTTACGAATATCAAATTATGTTCCGGATAATATGTTACGTTTAAAGGCCTGTGGCGAAAGGGGACATAGGTCATCTGGAGATCCTACCACCAAGTCGGGAGAATACGTGCTAGACGCCCGCTAGGGGAATAACTCGTTAGACTGCCGGACGCGGAGAATGAGAGAGCTATTTTGTTCTTGCTGCTGGCGTCTTCTACAAGTCTCATTAAGTGTAAATTATCATGTACTTAAATATTGCATACATTCCTCAATTTTAATGTAGTTCTGATATCCTTGGAATGGTGGGATAGGGTGTGTATGTGTGCCGCACCGCCGGTGCGGGTATGTGTGGCTATAAAGACGGCGCGCGTCTCTTTTATCTGCGGTTCATCAGCTTAATAGTTTGACCTATACTAGTGATATATCTTGTACTGAATTATAGCTTATTGTAATAAAAGATTGATTGTTATAGTCTATTTTTTAGACCTTCACGTTATGAGGTGTACACTAAAGGTATACTAAGAAGTCAAGTACGTAACCTTGGAGCAGTCAGTAGCTGTATAATTGGCGTAACGTTACATTGACGAAATGTAATGTTGGCGAAATCGATTTAAGATTTTATTCGATCGAGAGAAGAGCAAAGAAGAACAGGTTCGTTCTTCTTGGAGCTGTGATCGTCGGCGGACTTCCAGCAGCTCAGGCTTTTTGATCTTCTGTGCGAAAAGGAAGGCTCAAGGCGTGCAGTCAGACGGAGGGCGCGAGGCGGGCTTCTACGAACCGAGGCAGCCGGAAGACCAGAGCAGCGGACTAAAGAAGGCGCAAGGCGGGCTTCTACGGACCGAGGCTGAGGAGACCAGTTACAGCAAACGCAGGCTGAGAAGATCCTGACGGTAGGAACTAAGCTAAGTATTTGTTTAGTCTTTCACCTGTGGGTATTATCTGTAGGGTAATGGATAAAAAATTGCCATATTTTTGCAACGAGATCGACGATTGGTTGGTTTTTGAAGCGAAGTTCGATTAGTTTCTGTTAGCTGATGATGCAAAAGAAACAGAATCTAAGAAAAAAACAATTTTTCTAACCGCTTTGTCCGAAAAAACGTTTATATTGTTGTAAGATTTGTGTGCACTTAAAAAGATTACTGACGTAAAATTTGAATTTTTATTTGATGTACTCGACAAATACTGCGTAGAAACAATATCAGTATTTTAACAAGGGAAAACTTTTTTGAAATAAAACAGTTGGAACACGAAACAATTCGGGATTTTGTGTTAATATTAAGAAAATTCAGTAGTAAGTGTGCTTTTGGTAAAAGACTGGAAGACAAAATTAAGGATTTGTTTGTCACTGGGATAAGAGAAATTAAAACTAAAGAAAGGTTGTATTTAGAATCGAGTGATGAAACACTGAATTATTTTGTTCAAATCGCATGTAATATTGAGGCAAATTCACAATAACGGTCGACGAAAAAAGAGGTTTTTTGGGGTTAATGTTACAAAGTATAAGGCGAGAGCGAGATCAAATAGTAGGATATATCGCGGGAGTTTTAAAAATTCGCAATGGAACGCAAACAAGTAGGTAGCAAATCAAACAATGTAAAATGTTTTGCATGTGCTTCATTAGAGTACAGGAAAGATAGTTGTAAATTTAAAAAATTAATATGTTTTAATTGTAACTAAATAGATCACTTACGAAAAATATGTAGGAAGAGTCGGTGAATATATTACAAATATGAATGGAATCGTTGGTAAATAGTGTTATGAAACCAGTTATGTTACAAGTTCAGTTTGAAAACTAAAATAAAAATTGCATGCTAGATTCGGGAACAGCGATTAACGTAATTCCATTTACTTTTTACGAAAAGGAATTGAAACATTTAAAATTACAACAAACGGATATAAAGTTGGTCTCGTATGGCAACAAACCGTTAGAGATACACGGAATATTGGAAGTTTCAGTGATATTCCACGGTGAAAGATAAAAGACAAGTTTTTATATTATCAGGAATGGAATGGTATACATTCTGGGGAGAAATTTCATAAATACTATTAAAATTGGTTTTAGCGGTATAAACACTTTACATGTCGAAAAATAAATGAGCTATAAAATTAATTTCTAAATAAAATCAAGGAAGATTTCCCGGAAATTTTTTCTGATAAGATTAAAGTGTTTAATAAATATAAAGTTAAGTTAACCGTAGATCAGAATTTTGGAAATAAATTCTGTCGTGCTAGATCAGTACCATTTGCCTTAAGAGGTAAAATAGAAGTGGAAATGAAAAAATTAGTTGAAGACGGGGTGTTATCACCAGTTTCAGCTAGTATAATAGCTTCACCAATTGTTCCTATCGTAAAGAAATCTGGAGATTTAAGAATCTGTAGGAATTACGAGAGCCAAGTAAAAAATAAGATTCCCTACGCTGTACACTCGCCACGCGAGATGCTAGGCAAAATCCGACAACATTGCCTTCATTGTTGGTCCCTTAACTACATCCCCACTACCGGGAGCAAACGCTGCGACGCTCAGTAAAGGCCTGACAGCCATCCGCTATGGAACCGCCATCGCCGTTACCGCCAGATGTGAAATCCGTTCGGTGATTCGATTTTTAAATGCGAAGAAGCTTAAACCTGTTGAAATTCATTGACAGTTGGAAGAAGTTTATGGCACAGCTTGCATCAGCGTCCAACACGTCCGCAAATGGTGCAGGGAGTTCTCCGAAGGACGCACAGACGTCCACGACGAGCAAAGGAGTGGGAGGCCATCGGTGTCGGACGAAGTCGTGGCGAAGATTGAGCGCATTCTCCTCTAAGATCGGAGAGTAACGCTTCGGGAGCTTGCTGTCCAGGTTCCTGAGGTTTGTGAAAAAACCATCGACAATATTTTGACCGATAAACTTGGTTATCGCAAGGTGTGCGCGCGGTGGGTCCCATACATGCTTTCAAAAACCCACAAAGACAATCGTGTCAAGTGTACCAAGGGGTTTCTTCGAGAATGCGCCGAGAATACCGAAGAATTCTTGGACTCCATTATTACGGGAGATGAAACGTGGTGTCACTACGTCACTCCAGAAACAAAAGAACAGTCCAAACAATGGTGCCATCCTGAATCCGCAGGATGGCACCATGCCTTTCTGCAGGGAAAGTGATGGCTACGGTGTTTTGGGACCGAAAAGGCGTCTTGCTGACCGAGTTTATGTCTAAAGGGACCACCATCAATTCGGACAGGTACTGCGAGACATTGACAAAACTCAAAAGAGCCATCCAAAATCGCCGGAGAGGAAGGCTGACCAAGGGCGTTAGACTGCACCACGACAACGCTCGCCCGCATGTCTCTCGACAGACCACCGCCCTACTGGATAAATTCGGCTGGAAATTGCTTGACCATGCCCCCTACAGCCCTGATCTTGCTCCCAGCGACTTCCACTTGTTTCCGAAATTGAAGCAACACTTGGGTGGACAACGCTTCACTACAGATGAAGAGGTGAAAGAAGCGGTCACCAAGTTCATCGGCGGCCTAGCGGCGGAATTCTTCGAAGCGGGTTTTCAGAAGTGGATAACTCGTCAGGAATAATGCATAGAAAAATCAGGAGACTATGTAGAAAAATAGAATAAAATATAAGCTTTCAGATGGTTTACTTATTTATTGCAATAAAAAATACCTTATACCTGAAAAAAATGTAGGAACCTTATTTTTTACTTGCTCCTCGTATAAATCTACTATAAATCCATATTTTATCATTGATAGATACCCACTACCTAGATTTGAAGAGGTTTTGGCTGAAATAAGCGGCGGCTGTTGTTTTAGTAAAATAGATCTGAAAAGTTCTTATTTTCAATTAGAGTTGGAAGAAAGTAGTAAAAAGTTTACAATAATTTCGATTTGGCTGGGATTGTTTTATTACAACAGATTAGTTTTTGGAATAGCTTCAAATCCAGACATATTTGCGAATGCGATGGCATCGTGTTTGCAGGGGTTAAAGGGACGGTAGTGTTTTTGGACGATATCAGGGAGAACGTCCGAAGAACATGTAATTAATGTAAGGGCATTGTTGGATAGGTTGAAGGATTGCAACCTCACGGTAAATGTAGAAAAATAGGACTTTTTTAAAGAATGTTGAATTTCTAGGTCTTGAGATTGAAAAGAATGGGGTGAAACTGTTAGAAAGCGAAATTAATGTGATTTTAAAGGCAGATTATCCGAAAGATATAGGAGAACTTAAACATTTTCTGGGGTTAGTACTGCAGAAATTTTATGGTTAAAAAAAAATGCAATAATAGATCTAGAAGCATTGGTAAAAACTTTCAAACATTCGGTTTGAAAAAGTTTTATCAATATTTGAGTAGCTTGTTGGTGTAGTAGCCAAGACGTTGGCTTAGTCATCTAGTGGTCGGGAGTTCGCGCCTGGTTCCAGAACATCAAATTAGTCCTTTTTTCATAGCACAAGCATTTAGCTTAGTTTGAAAATAGTAATAATATTGATATGACATGTATTCCGTGTACGCATCTCTATTTTTTTTTATTAAAAAAAAAAAAATTTATACGGTCGTAAGTTTATATTAGCAATGGATAACCAAATGCTGGTGACATTATAGGCGGTAAACAAGAAATTCTAACTTTAGCGGCGAGCCGATTGTAGTGTTATTGTTTGTTGTTGACAATATTTAATTATACAGTGGAATACGTGAAGTCAGATCGAAATTGTTCGGATTTTTAATCAAGAGTGCCGGTAGAGGAACTAGAATTGAATAGTGATGAGTTGTTAGAGTTATATTTTTGTGCAATAGAGAATAAAGAATTTATTGATTTGAAAATAGATCAAATAACATGTTAAATGAGCAAGAACCCAGTTTTAAATACAGTATGTGAATTTTTAAGGACTAAATAGACATCGAAAGTTAATAAAAGCGATGAGATTTGGCATTTTTGAATTAAACGTTTTGAATTAGCATTAGTTAAAGATTGTGTGGTTTGGAATTATAGGTTAGTGATACCAACAGTTTTATAGAAACAAGTATTGGAAATGTTACGTAGATCGCATCTAAGATGCGTGAAAACAAAAGGGATAGCTATAGGTTATGTATATTGGCCAAAGATAGATGAAGACATTCTCCGACTAATTAGTGAATGTGATTCTTGTACTCAGATAACACCAGCCCCTCCAAAAGCAAATTTAGCGAATTGGCCGGTACAAGAATGTGTTTGGTGCCGGATACATATAGATTTCTTAGGACCAATTGCGAGTAAAGTTTTTTTAATAATTTGCGATTATTTTAATAATTTGCGGGTAAAGTTTTTTTAGTAATTTGCAATAATTTTAATAATTTCAAAATGGGGAGAACTTGGGTATTGGAAGAAATTATAAAAAGGATTGGTTCCACGCTGTACTTGGTACGAATTAATGGCACAGACCAGATTTGGAAGCATCATCTGAACCAAATCAAATGCAAGAAAGTAATGTAGTTTTGATGGATAAGAAGTGGGTTCGGTCCCAGGCTGAAACTGCAGGCTAACTCCAGACGTACCGAACCAGCCCGTGAGTCGATGGAAGGCTTAACATGGGTTTTCTGTTTCAGATGCTGGATAGGGTACTTCACAGGGAACAGACCTACCTCGGGCTCCTGGCGTCATGATCTTCCCAGCCATCGTCCAGAGGAAATAAGATAGTCATAATATTCTCTTTTGCCTTCAAGGATGATAATCCTGATTCAAATTATAAATAAGGTGAGGTGCTACCAATCGTCCGATTTCCTATATTCGCATACGTTAAAACCAAATCATACAACCTGGTCATCTACTTGTCTCCATTATAATTTTAATTTCATTCTCTACAAAGTCTGACCAAATCTCTGGAAGGGTTTTTAAATAAAGATTTTAAAATGATATATCTTATTTAAATTGTTTGAAAAATAGAATGTGTCTTGTTCCATTTCTTATTTTAATAATGATAATTTTAAATAAATGGTTATATTAAATGGACAGAATTTCGTTGTTTGAAAATTCCTCCTTTCCTCTTATTTGAATAAGTGACGCGATGAATCGTAAAGCCAAACGACCTGGTACAGAATATCTCATGTTATTGCTAAAATAATAAATAAACATTTTGTTTGGTAACGTAACATTATGTATATCCATTTTACATCTACATTACAAGGATTCTTGGATCATTTTTTTATACAAGGCTATCTAAGAAATTTGTTGATAATATCCGTAATAAATGAAATATAAAAATGAATGAAGTATAACTAAACTGAATTATGTTCAGCATTTTTGTACTAGGATTAAACGCTATAACACATTACACAATAATAAGTTTTTCCTTGAAATGCGATTATTTAAAAATATACTTGAAATTTATATATAACCTCGCAACCGAGTCTAAAAAAAATTCTTTTATTATAATAATAAAATATTTAATATTAAGGAAAACACATTCTTATTGTGAAGTTGTAATTATTCAGAACAGACGGTCTGTGATATTTTAAATACTAAATTAATGTATTATTATAAATATATACATATAAAATCAATTTTGTCGAAAAATATTGTTTTTGCGTCACCGGGATTCGGACCTGGATTTCTATTTCCAATCCGGGGAAGTGCACTACCCCGGATTGGAAATCCCGGTGACGCAAAAACAATATTCTTCGACAAAATTGATTTTATATGTATATATTTATAATTAATACATTAATTTAGTATTTAAAATATTTAATACATTTACTGATATATGTAGCAATTTAAAAAAAGTATATAAATGATTTATAAGGCTTTTAAAGCCTCTAATAAACATCATCTATTAGTATTTCACAGCCTCCTTTCTTTCTTAAGAAACAACCTGTTTCTCCGTATTGAATTTATCAAAATGGACAATTAATCCCTTAATGGGTCTTAAATTGAGTTTATTGTTTGTTGTTGTATAAAAGGGTGAAAACGCGGAAAATCATCTCTGTTCACTTTCAAAATATTAAAAAAATATTTCTTTGTTTGTATTTTCAAGTTTGACAGTCTAAATTAATTAATTAACCAAACACTAATTAATTGCATTAGCTTAAGCTCAAACCATCTTAATTGGACTTGGGTAATACCCTAAGCATTAGTGTATTACATAGGAACCTTTAAATTATGTAAATATTCTGTAGGTATCATTTTCTCCATTTATGCTCATGAAATTTAATAAAATGTTATTAATATTTAATTAAAACATAATACAAAAAATATTAGACTTGTCAACTTTTAAACGAGAGATAATTTTTAAGATGTTAGTCACGTTCCTGTAAGCTTAACTTTTTTGTACAATAAATTTCGTGTGCCAGGTATTCAAGAGAAGCGCTTGACTATTTGATTGCGTGCGGAAGGGATGGACGGCTGTGCCCATAATAAATATTATGTTACTACACAAATTAATTGACAACAATCCCTTAGATAATAACTAATACCGACTGCAAGAAATGGCGCAGAATTTATTATTTAATATTGTGTGAAATTCATGATTGTCATAAAATCTGTTTTAAATGAGTTCAAATGTGAGAATGGTAAAATGTTAAAAATGGTATAATTATGTATAATGCATCTCTGTACATAATATTCAAATTACAAGTTCAACATGCTTTTATTATTGTTATGGCTGCAATCTCACTGACACCGTGTTTGTTTGACCTTATAGTAAGCACGGATTGTGTTTTATGAAAAAACCTGCTACTAGGAATTATTATCAACTTAAATACTCAATATAAGTACCTAGTCAGCCCACCTCAATAACAATAATATCCTTAATGTTTTAACATCGACTGCATAGAAAGGATCGAAAAATCGCAACAATATCAGGCACACATCAGAAGTAATGGTAAAGGTTTTTCAATCGTTAAATAATTACATAACTGAGTTAATAGAAAACCTAAATGGAATATATCTGTAAAATATATTCATTAAGGTTCATTCGAAATATTTTTCGTACAGTGTAGTAAATATTTTTATTTATATTCGTTATCTGATGTAAAGGGGCAATCTATTGCAGCTGACGTTGCACGCGTGAGAAAGATCCACGCAGTTTTGGAACACAATTAGTTTTTGTGTACATTCATGTTGAACCATTAGCCATCTAGAATGTTTTTACTATACATCTCCATACATTTCCGATAGCAGCGAGATTTGAGCTAAAATATAGTTGAATTGTGGATGTCTGCCGCCTCCTGTAAAACGCAGCTGAATGCGGCCGTCAATGCGGTACTCTAACGTCCAACAGCGAGGCAGCTCTCTGATGCTGTTTGTCATTATGTCTATTGTAACTTGTTTTAATAAATTCAATGCCAGCAATAAAACAGTTGTTTTTATTGGTGCGCTATATTGGGCTCGAGAGTACTGGTTGGTCTTGGGGCAACTATACCTCACACTCGCTGCTACACGTGGTTATATACCTACCTACATATTATTCCAAATTGGTACCCAAGACTCAACAATAATAAGCATCATACGTTAAGGAGCTCCCCCATAACGGGTGACCTACTCACAGTTGCATGTCACACATCTCCCATAATTGGTGATTCGCTCGCTCCATTCGGACTACATGGTCATCGACCTCATAGAGTTACATAACATATGTGTAGCGACCGGAATTCAAATCCACCGCCATCTCAGTCGGCATCGACACTAGCGATAGCGTTGCCGGTTGCTGCCACAAGCCTGGCTCAGAATTCACCGCTAGGCACTCTCTCTAGTTTCAGCGTTCTACAGCGGCGGTCTCGCCGGCCTAGGAGCACCGGGCGAGACAGCCAGATTGCTTCACATCATTTCATTTCACATTCGTTCATTGCATTCTGTATTTCTATCTGTTTTCATCATACTGTCATAATGTAATAAAACTTTGTGATGATCCACATATAACCAACTGATAAAAAAATATGAATTCCGAGAAATTTCTAGAGCAGATGCGGCAGGAGCGGGGCGAGGGTAGAAAAAGTTTCTCCGTGAGAGTCGGGCTCGAAAAGGCGAGAGGGTCGCATGGATGACAGTCAGTTTCGGAATGGTCAGACGGTTACACGTGCGAGGGTCGCTTTTGAACCGGGAAACGAGACGTATACATAAACGTTGTTAGGGGTACAAAATCTGATTTTCCGTTTCGAAATTTACGCCGCAAGTGTTTCAGGGGTGATCGTGTTGTTTTTCCGGGTCCGCGAAGGTTGCGTTAAAATCCATAAATCGCGAGTGTAGTGACTTCAGGATCCAGATGGCAGACCAGGACCGGCGCAGATGCTGAGGACCATAGCAGAGGACCCAAAATATTAAGTTTACCTTTTAGCATGCTTGTATACATAATTAAAACCTCTAACAAATACTGTAGTGTGATTTGGATCATCATGTAATTACTCATTCATATAAAGGGACTGGCGTAACCGCTAGACTACCCGATATTCGACCTTATTAAATTACTGTCCTGTTTGTTAATTTGGAACACCCATCTATAAGGTTTAGTTATATTTATTTCATTATTTAGGACCAATTATATACTACTATTGGCCGTGTAAATAATCATGTAACTATGTACGTAATTATTTGTGTATTTACTTATCCGCGGAAATCTAGATCTAAAAATCTCATAAATCCTGTCGCGGCTCACGCTGCTGGCACCAGGGTGAGAGACGGGGCGCATTTTATAGATTACATTTTCGATCCGAAGTAATGGCTAGTAGGTCGAAATGATAGAATTTATCCGAGAACCTTGTGTGTGTATTTACTTTGGGAATACACAATCGCATGCGTATGCAAATCGTACTGACCTTTATTATTGACATTGTGCTAACAACTCACTGAACATTTTACTTTACGACACATCTCACAAGTAAGACTCCGCATTTATTCCTACATCATGTATACGTCTATCCTTTCGGTTATCAAGCCGAAACCAGGTGTTTCATACTACCGACTTTCAACGCCTATGTGAATTGTAATTTTCCTAAGATGATTTGATTGGGAGGAAAGGGTGCTTTTGGAGGCTGAACAGAGTCATTCGGTGGCATGAAGTGTGGTCGGGCTAGCTATGGTTATATTGGTTTGGTAGTGATAGCCAAAATGAAAGAGTTATTGAACATCATCGGTCTACGTAGGGTGCACAAGGCTACAGGCTAACCCTACGTATGTTTACTGTTCATGATCTTTTTCCGATATATAATCTGGCGTAAATAGTTTAGTCCGCGCTGGGCTGCATCGAGGTGATTCCTGTGAGGTCACCATGGTACTCGTACTTCAGTTGTATGAGGAGGATGATAGTAATGTCTCTAGAGGTTAATACCCCGAGACAGTGTTCCTGAAATATTCTACAATTAAGCCGACACGTCGGCAATCCACACACATACACACGCACCAGCATGCAGTGATAACAATCCTAACCAATTGTTCCTGACTCTATTCGAGATGCATTGCTCGAGACACCGAGGATCATCCTGCAGATAAATTAAACTATTCTTCAGACACCGCTGTCACATGACGTATGTTTTCAGACGCACCCAAAGGAATCAAGGGAATTTCCTGAGAGTCGTACTGTCATGTCACAACCTCATCACAATTAATTACCTTCAGTGGTAGACGCGGCCCCGGATTGGCCATTTTCCTACCGATACTGAATAGCAACATATTGGAGATACAAGGACCTCGGCCATGCATCTTGAATGAGTCATAACAAATGATATTGTTCACTAAGACATTGGCCGAATCAAAACTTTGGATTATCATCATCATCATCTTTAAACTTTTGAACGTGTGGGTGCAGGGTTCGGGGTTAAGAACCCGTCGTCTACCGCGAATAGGCACCAGGCGTACGGGTTTCTTAATCTGGGGTTCAGGGGAGCCGAACGTACGCCACAGATATGGAGAACTTATCATATAATCACGGAACATATCTGCCAAGCGAGGCAGGCACTTAGCATGTCGCATGTTGTTCCACATGTCCATATAATTTATGAACAGCTAGGCGACGCCACGAAGCGGCCACAGTCACGAGTACGAGTCTACGACAAGATTGGTGTCCTATGTATAATTTCTTTCTCATTCTTACATTCTAGCTCTGAATAATACGTACATATGTATAATTTCTTCCACACTCTTACACTCTAGCTTTGAATAATACGTACATATTTATAATTTCTTCCACACTCTTACATTCTAGCTCTAAATAATAAGTACATAATTAGTGTTATAACGAGTGCGCTCGAATATCATACCGCTTGACCGGAAGTTTTCTGTTACTTAGTCGTATACTATAAGACAATCAGTATATTTATTTTAATAATTGCTCTATAGGTATTTGAATGGCTATAATATTTGGATATTTGTAAACTTTAGATATTTGATAATTGGAAACGCGGGTTAAAAGAATTATGATTATTACGGACATAACATGGGGAATATTCTTAACCACTAGAAATTTGGCCAAATTTAGATATTAAGCGAATAAACTAGCATTAAGCGTAAAAATTAGTAGTAAGTAAGAAAGCGAGATCTTCACACTGGCAACGGAAGCCAGGAGGATAAATTAACACAAAGTATTATTTCAGTGAGTGGGAGAATGTACGGGACCCTCACGCTGGGCCTTGCGACCGGGAGAGCTCGCATGTAGGAAATTACGAATGCGTCACAGGGGTGCCTTGCGAGCAGGACGCCCGCACAGGAAAAGTGTAAATTCCGCGTTAAATTAGAAATAATAATATTAAAATTATATTTGAATAGACAATAGGAATATCGAATTCGTCGCACTGGTGCCGGAAACCAGGAGTGTTATTATTTATATTAATTATTCTGAATTAATTTTAGAGTAATATAATTATTCGAATTTACTATATATAAATAGACGTAGATTAATACGGATTCATCAGAACTTCAACGCGCAAACAAACATCTATATTTCATTTAACCACCGTCCTAACCCCCAAATATGTAATTATTTATAACATATTACTTACCTACTTAAAACCGATTGACGTTCATTTTATGATTTTATTTTATTTTTAGTATGATTAAGAAATCTAGTAAACATTGTAAAAACAATATTTTGATGAATCTGGTAAAAAAACTAAGTTCCTCAGAATTAGCGTTTAAAGGCAGTCAAAAGTGTATGTTAATTTATTGTAATTACACTACTCAACAAAATATGATACTAACATAATTTTATAAGTTTTTTAGTACCTTTTTTAATTAGTTGTTCAATATTGGAAATACTATACATAAAAATACTTGAACTACTTATATAATCATTAACAATTTCATAAAAATATTGTATAATAATATATATTAGGTAAATACTTGCATTCAAAAATACTAAAATAAATCTGAAAATATTCTTATTGTGAATAGTTTTCTACCTTATTTCAAATATTGTTTTTAAATATAATGTCTAACCTTACATTTATATATATATATATATATTTTGTCTTCGCAACTAACCTTTGCGGGGATCATGAAAGATGATTGAAACATTTTTTAAAATAGGGATGCGCACACGAATATGTCATGTCAATCAATCCAATGGATAAACCATGGCAGACATCAACCAACAAAGAAGACATCACTTCAATATTTTCAAAGTAAGCCAAACGCTTTTGCTATAAAAATTAGACTAACTTTATGATATCCTGGAACGGTATTCGAACTATGCAAATGTATTAACCACTAGATCGACAAGCACGTTATTGAACTATAACTAATTTATGAATTAATTTTTTGGCTATATAATTTAAATACTTTTTTTGGAATCCATCTTTTTCGTTACATTGCCTATTAGTATACTATATTTGTACACAAATTAGTGTCTTGATGTAGACATTGAAATTCCTTAAAATTCCATTAATAAAAATATATTATATATGTGTCCATTATTATGAAAATGGTCTATTTCAAGAAATTGAAAATTAATGAGGTTATCAATTATTTCGCGTTACATAATTTATAATAAAATTAATGTAATGCAAATTGTAATAATTGTGAAAAATTTGAAACGTTCTTCAGTGTATTATTATGACGTTTAACGGTATTCAGCTATTGTTTATTTTGATAACATTAAGTCATTTGAACCATACATTTTTTCATTTCCTTATAAGCTACATGCAAAAATTGTATGTCAAAATAAATTATAAATTTAGTGAACTAAATACATTTTTAAACATCGTGTTGCGTAATAATTTTTTTTTTATCAATTCAAACGCAAACCTTTAAATATCTCGAAACGGACGAAACAGGACTTTCATAATAACGGGTACATACAGGATGTAACAGACCTTATCCACAATATTTTATGGGTAGATACTTGACTAAATTAAGAGTCGAAAATGTTCAAGGAACATGTTCTTAATCTCAACCATGTCAGAGATATAAGCATTTAAAAAAAAATTATTTATGCGATTAATTTAAATATTTATTATTTCAAAATTATTTACTGAAAGCCAAAAAATTATGGTCATCGAATTTAGAGCGGTGAACTATTTTTTGTTAAATGATTTAAATCATTTAACAAAAAAGTAGTAAATTAAGCCTGAATCATATATATTGTTAGAATGCAAAATTATCCAAAATAATATTTTGTTTTTCAAGGATACGTAAGCACTTAGTCGAAGTAAGGTACGGGGGTTGCAATATACATCGGTATTGTTAGACGTACGACACAGCGTGGAAACAGCAATAAGGAATCTGGCGTACGTGACCATAGTCACATCGGTAAATGCACCGTAAGGGATGCATCACCTTATGCGTCAGTCTTATCCAAATCTCGGCCGAAAGAACTTGCTTTACAAAGACGGGATCTAATTTTCAATTAGAAAATAAAATCAATATCGTCTCTGATATATTAAGCAAGCGCTTTATAAATTGTGATTCTAGGGAAGATTTAAACCGTGCACTTGAGTTTAAGCTTAGACGATGATGTTCTCTGTGTTTAATCGTTGATGTGAAAGTATTAAAAAGGGTCCCGATAGATCTATAAAAAAGTCGAACATAATTTGGTGCAGCGAAAATAAACTGTCGCCATCAGGGCAGACGCTATCCTATACGGCACGCAAATATTCCATAAGAACATCGCGTTCAGAGTCCCGGTTTTCCTGGATAATTGGGCATTGTCTGATGGTCAATCTACTACAGGCCTAAATTCCGTCAACCTACGCTGGCACCACAAGCATCTGGCCACACTTTACGTCCAGGATCCAGGACCATCATCTACACGTGGAAGGCGTCTCCTGAGAGGTAATCACTTACGTGAGGGACCTGCATAATTTAAATTAGACAAGCATCAACATAGACAATTTGGTAGATAACTTTATGCTGGCATGATGGGCACCTAATTAATGTTAATTTAATTGTAATTATTTTTGAATTGTCTCATTAATAAATAATCAGGTAAAATGCTCATTTTCTACTTTTAATACATGCAAGTATCGTAAAAAATAGATAATAAACTTTCTTGTAAACAATGGTATTTTGTAATTTCATTTCATAACCATTTGACTTGAGATTATTTAAAAAAGAACCAGTTAGGCTTAATGCCTCTCCCTGAATAAAAAACCGAGGCAGAAACGAGATATTTTAACAATATATAGATTAATAATGGATACATTTCACCAATATTTATTTCAAAGTACGTTGACTTAAAGATTAACATGATTTAATTAACATTTCAAACAATAATATTTTCCGTAACGGTGCCCAATTCACACATATTCGTTGAACATTTTCGACTCGTAATTTAGTCAGGTATCCACCCATAAAATATTGTGGACTAAGTTTGTTACACCACGTATACTTTGGTATAATAAATAAACCAAGTTGGTCGTTCTTCTTAAATTCTCATAAAATTCATAATTCATAAACTAATATAAATGTACGTAATTTCATCATATCATTACCGTTTCTTAATTACAAATAATTTTTAAGAAAAAAACATTGTCAAATAATTTTAATAAGTTAAATATAAAAAAATATTCTTCAAAGAATTTATTCTGAGTTTGTCCGTCTCCAACTTAGTTCGGGAATAAAGGTTTATTTTATAAATACACAAAGACAATGGCCATAGTAAATACGATCTGAACAATACGGATTTTCAAAGTAATCTTACCGAAGATTATGAAAGTAAACATCTTTTATAACTTCTTTAAATTGTTTCATATTTATTCTGGAGTATTATTAAAACAAAAGTTACCAATTTCGGCGACAAATACTTACAATTTAAATTAAAATTATTATTATAGATTCAGATTCAGTTAGTTAAATTCAGATTCAGATAGTATATTGATAATTGAATACACTTTTATCATAATTGTTTCAATAATTCGGACAACTAGTTCTCTATGTAATGTTGAAGGTAAGATGAGATAAAAGTTTGTTGACAGTAATTAGTATAATGTTTTACACGAGAGGTGAGCTAATTCAATAACAATTGTATTAAACGAGGCGCGTTTTTTAAGAGAGTATGTTGCCGGATATTCCCAGCGCTGCGGTTGCGATTTCCTTCGTCTATTGACTCACCATATCCAACGTTATGCCAGCAGTCCACTCACGCCGAGGCACGGCAAGAGGAGCCGAGCACGACAGTGTAGTGCAGCTCTCGGCTTGCATCGCCTATCTCGTGTCGATACTGGTAGTCTCGTGCCATCTCGCTTGGCTTCGCATGCCTTGCCTCGCCCCGTCCACGGTCCGTTCCTTTTAATCCTCTTAATTATTTCTTACGTATTTTGATTTGGTTTGAGGAATGTGAAATAGTAACGGAACACGAGTTCGTGGATAAGTATCATGTAGGTAATGTCACCATGTATCATTTTGTATAGACGTACCATATCTGCTGCAAAGCGGCACTGTTACAATTCGTGGAGTCTTTTCCGAAGATTTATTATCAGTTCTTGAGGCTGTGGACTTATTCATGCTATTCCCAAATACCCACAAAATGATATCAATTCACGATTAGGGGTGTTGTCGCTGATGGCATCAGAACTTCGGCCAGAAAGGTCGGATACACACTTTAGCTTGTATCTACTCGTATAAAGCTATACACAAAATATTTTATATAGCCGTTTAAACATGAGAACATTTTTAATAATTTAATAAATTAATGAAACATATTTTCAAATATAATAATTCCTTTTCAATTACTTCTTTTGTTAATTTTTCTTTAAATCTATAAAATATTCTATTTTGAGAAATATTATGAGGCATGTATAATAGAGACAGTGCTTTGCGCTATAAAATGAAATGAATATAATTTTAATTTTCCATAATACCCCGTCATGAGATTGAATAGGAAAAATATCATTCTATATATTATAGCAGGTCTACGTACATATTTTTTTCATTTAATATAAACTTTGTTGATTTTATCTGTATATGTTTCTTATTGATACATGTAAAATATCACAGAACTATTTTCTGAATAATAATGTGTTCTCCTTAATAATTAAAATAAAATTTATATTGAGTAATTAAAAAAAACAAATTACTTAAAAAATAAGTTAAAAATTTTGAATTGAATAATTTAAAAGTGCAACCCAACACTTCTGCTAAAGACCCCAGGTATACAACGGACACATTCCTGAATGTATATATACCATATATATATATATATATATATATATATATAGTTCCAGGGAGATTAACATATTTTATATATATATGTATATATATATATATATATATACGAGTATATATTGCGTTACTACATATAGTACACATATATACATTGCTGTACTAGTCTAAGCTCGGTACTGGCTTCCAGAAACTACATATAATTTTTCATACAACCATTTTTATTCTTTCAATGCAGTTTTGAATCTCCTCAACATATAACCCTAAGCTTGCCGCTATATTTAGTAGTCTTCTAGTAATATTTGTGTTCCAGCTTGGCCGAGATTTTCCAACCCTTGTAGATAACTAAAGCTATAAATCATAGGTAGGTGCTGAGTTTCATTTCATTTCAAATTCTAGTAGAATTCTAGGCAAAACGAGCGTAATACATAATTCAAACATTTTAATACGTTTGTAGAATAACTGGGTGGGTCTACAAATAATACATTTTAATATAATATTATTAGAACACATTCTCATTGTAAAGTTATAATTATTCAAAACACAGCTCTGTGATATTTTAAATACTAATTAAATGTATTCATTATAAAAATATACATATAAAATCAATTTTATTGAAAAATATTGTTATTGCGCTACCGGGATTCGAACCTGGATCTCTTTCCAAACCGGGGAAGGTGCATTATCCAACTATACTACAGCGACATTATTTTTGACGACAAGCTTTCGAACCTATAGGTTGCACTTGAGAAAACATAAGTACTTTTAATGATATGACTAATTAGCGTTAGAATATTTCTAAAATAATAAAATCCGTAACATTATTTAGTTTTTGTTTAACTACGTTTTTGGTATTTTCGAAGAAATATATTATTATAGAAATGGCATTCTAAATTATACCTAATTATTAACACGAGGGATCAGCTGCATAATGTAGAATATGTAGTGGGCCATTTAATAAAATTTGTCACGAAACTTGGTTAAAAATAATGTGTTTAAATAAAATTTCGAAACATTTTAACATGCGCCCATTTTTACCTTAGGTTTTATTGTCACCTACATTGCTATCAATAACACCTCTAAAACCTTTTAAAAATCAGAAATATTCTAGAGGCACCGAGTATAGATCCCAACACCTCTCACATGGTGAGACAGTGCTTTATCATTTTAGGTATTGGCCTAGTAGACCGTGGTGTCAAATTGTCTATAATTCGGATTTTGTGTTAGATGTTAAAGCATTGATTTATATTTTTAATATTTAGTATTAATCTTAGCATCAATCTTTAATATAAATATTTAATTTTAAGTAAATAATATTATATTTTCATCGTTTTTAGCATTTTTTTTGTAATTTTCAAGTGTGCATGAGATTACTATGTAATAAGCTCATTGAATTTTAAAGTATAATATGTTTCACACTATTAGATTACGTAAGCATATTCAATTTTACGACCTTGCTCGGTCTAGCTGGTTCTGTTTTCATAACACAAAGGCTTAGCTAAGTTTGAAAAAAGTAAGGATATTTATGTAAAACGTATTTCGGGTAGATTCGTATCTTACAAACCGGCTACAATCACATCCAATCTTACTTTAAAAACGACTGATAGTCACAAATATTTCAGTTTAGAGACAGACAATATTCTATCAATTACTTCACGCAAAAAATATCCATTACTAATTATCCAGTATAATTGAACAAATTCATTATTTAAAAATGCTGGAGTGTCAGTGATAGTCATTTCTAATGATGTACCTTGCAATGGAATCCGGTACGATCAGGTCGGAGGTAAATGGCAGAACCGCTCAGAAAACTCTGATGTTTAAACAATATAACAATTTTTCCACGAACTAAAAATACTTTTATTTTATTTTATCGTCTTACTAATTATCAACTGTTATCAATCCACTGCTTGATAAAGGCTTCCCCAAGTGTTTTCCATATTTTTCTATCTATTGTTAATCGCTACAATGTATTTCCGCTGAATTTGATGATTTCGTTAATCCGGTGGGTTTTACGTTGGCCTGTCGGTCTCTTGATTTCCCTCGGGTACTACCAGATAACTGCATTTATTCATCGATGGTACGCCCTCCGAACTATGCCCTCCACCCAATATCGTTTCATTATTTTAGTGTACTACTCTTGTCTGTTCTCTTTACTCATAAGTTTATTTCGCAATGTTCAACGTGCATTTTTACTGCGTTATTAAATTTTTTCTCTTTTGTTGAATATTAGAGTGAGCCTTAGAAGTATGCATCGATTGAAAACTTTTTGTTGTAGACATAGTGGAAGATCATTTTAGAAAATCATATTCACACGTCCAAATGCGCTTCAACTCAGCTTTTTAATCTTCGAATATGCCCCCTGCTATAGAAATTAGTCCAAGGTAGACATAATTATCGATTTGTCCGAGTTGGGTTCCATTAGCACGAATGACTATCGAGTCAAGAAAAGTAGTTCATCATTACTTTAGTTTAGAGTAAACACGATTAGTTCTCTCGAATCAGGAGTGTGATATAACAATATAACTAATGACTTAGTTGTTTAAAGAACACTCCAGAAACTAAAGTAAATATACACATTTATTAAATTAATTGCATTAATTTCCGAAGAAATTGAATATAACATTGTAATATCTGTCTGGGAATGTTGTATGCTATTATTAATGTAATTATATACCGTATTACGTGGATGATAGGATGCCTTCGATTATAAGACGCCACCGATTATAAGACGCCACCGATTATAAGACGCCACTGATTATAAGACGCCACCGATTATAAGACGCCACCGCTTATAAGACGCCACCAATTATAAGACACCGCCGATTATAAGACGCATCCTTATTTTTCTAAGCTGAGAGCTGTTAGTACAAATTTATTACGAGGACAAGTCAAAAATTATCTACATTTTTCGTTCTACAATTTATTTACACAGATTTTACGGAAGCCAAGTTCGTCGTGGATGATTGGATGATGGGCTACTTTTAAACTTATCGATTAACAAAAAAAAACATTTTTAGGTGATAAAGCACTGTCGAAAAAATCGATAAAAATCGAATCTTAGAATTTCAGCTTCTTTCACACCTTTCCTCCTTGGTGCAAACTGCTAGCGGAGCGGACATGTTTACACCGCAATAGCCGAAAGGTAAATGACGCAATCGGAATTTAATACAGCACACGTGACCGCAGTCGTCCCAACTCTAAGCACGCATGCGCGGAAGGCAGTATGACAACCTTGTAGGTGTGTTACGGCGAAAGTGTAGATTGACTCGTCTTCGTATAAAAATGAAAGATATTAAATTGCATACACAATAAGTTTTCTATTCAATGTAGCACCATAGTGAATTGTTTTGAGGCCATATTGTACAACACTTAGGGGACACAACTTTATTCAAAAATGATCGCGTTCGAATTTCACCGAGCGACGAATGTTTCCCAACTGTACAGCAGCTCACTGGAGGTGGGCTCTGAGTGTAAGATGCACCATGAATATAGAGACACCAAAATAGGAAAAAAACATGCGTCTTATATTTGATGTAATTTGGTAATACATTCGGTAATAGTTCACAAAGAAAATATATTTCATCTGTTAAAATATTGCAGGTGAGAATATAAGAAATGAAATATTTCATATGAAAAAAAATGGTTAAAATAAAACACAACGTTGTATTCTTACGTATACTATAACACTTTAATTAAAAATTAAAATTGAAAGCTTTTAGATGCTTACTGCATTATCTTCAGTAATAAACTAAAACATGTGAGTGAAAAAGGCATTGGAACTACATAGGAAAACGTTTTTATTAAAATTTTAACTAAAGTGTAAAGAAAACGACGTTGTGTTAACTAATTAATTTTTCTAAAAGTTAATTAAAAAAAGAGTTATATACAACAATATAAAATTGTTAAATGAGATGTAAGACAGTTTATTTAATTAATTTATTGATGTTTTTTATACAGTGTTCCAGAGACAGTAGTCTAAACAGAGCCTATGGTTATGGGACTGAGCGTTGAGTGTCAATTAGTGTTATTCGGAATTCAACTTTTGTAATTTTCGAGAAATTTGCAATCTGTCTTTACAAAAATACTTAACCTGTTACGATGAAAATTGGCACATGTGAGAATGTTGCTACCACATAAGCTACCGGATTTTTATGGATAATTAAAAAAAGTTATTCTCACAAAAGATCGAATAGCAGTTGAATTTCGGATGACTATTTGATGCCCGATGAGTTCATAACTTAACCTTACCATAGTCTCCATTTAGGCTGCTGTCACTGAGACAGTTTGTATTAGATCGTAACGATAAAAATCAATAAACAAATATTATACAAACAGCCATTATAAAAAGTCAAATAAGTACGACTAGTACTTATGTGTGAATATCGCACGTCTGAAGATGTTTCATCAAAAATGGTTAGCCGGTAATAAACTTTCTAAAATTATTTGCGTAACGTTCTCCCAGTACATTAATTGTAATATCGTGTATTAATTAAGGAACACTATAATAATAAGCACACGCCTCACGGGTATATTCAGGATTCTCCTTTCATAAAATAATAAATACAGAACTGGAACACAAGAATGGATTGCACCCTCATTGATCAGTAAATTACAAGTGTCCTTACGCACTTGCGTGTAATATATATTTAGATAAATATGCATGCGAATTTATTATAAATGAATTAGCCAATTTGTAAAATTTATTGAATGAAGTACTTAGTATACTAAGGAAGATACGTTTGATTTTATAATAAATTTAGATAAATAACTAAAAATACACAAGAAATCTATATTTCAAAATAAATTACGTCATCATCGGGACTCGATGCCGGAACATTCTATTGCCAGTAGAGGATTTGACTGATTAAACTGTAATCTCTTATGTTATACGAATGAATGAGGAGACCTTTTTTCTTTCATTTAAAAAACTGAAAGAATTTTTACGATATATTGAAATATGGCAGAGTTACAGATCTTCAAAGTTGTGTGTTTTAAAAACGATTGGTTTATACCACACGAGAGATGTGATATCACATCTTCCGAGTCGACAAGTTTTTACTCGATACTCTAGTACTAATATTATTAAAACTGACCGATACGTACGAGCCTTTTTTAACAAGTTCAACTTTGCACGCCGATATCTCCGAAAATATTGCACATTTTGAAAGAATTCAAAAAGAACGATAATCCGAATATTTTTTAAAATATACTACGAAAGCTTTTTTCTAACATGCTCCTCTACCTTATTGTGTGATAGGTGTGGCGCTCTATTCTCGCAACGGTATGATCTAAGTTAAATTATAAGTTAGTTAAAATATGGTCAAATTTCTTTTAATTACAATGCTTCTAAAATGATCTTCAAGAAGAATCTGCTAGGTGGCCCCAAGAAAAATAAACTGTGTAGATAATTGTTATTAAGAGAATGTAGTATATTACGAGCTTTTTGAAATAGTAGTATTGAAATAAGCATTTAAACCATATGTTTTAATAGTTATAATTCAAAAAAATCAGATCATGTCACTAAACGGAACACAAATATTATGAAGGAAGGTGTTGATACTGAAAGATGAAGATGATCCGACCAAAAACGCAGTCAACGTTATGAAAAAAGAATTAAAATGTACAAAAAATAATAACAATTTTTAATCTTTTTTGAGGGAACATAAATCAATTAAAACATTTTTTTACGTTAAAGCGTTATATTCTTGTCACTGCAATGTTCGGCTTGTATTTATGTCACATCATCCAGAACCAGGCTGCAGCTGCATTACTGCCCATTATTTGGCGAATATATTTTTGTTCGGGCTTTCCTCTTTGGCTTCTAAAAGTGAAGATTTTTGATGGTATCTATTTTTGACTCTCAGTTGTCATTCTCTCGGTCCAGTTTATTATTTACATCCAATTTCAGCAATACCTACTTCTAATGCTTCCAATCTATTTTTCTGTCACTCTGGTTAACTTAGGTCTCTCTTCCTTTGCTCCAGATGTAGGTTTTGATGAATTACTTTTTCATCTTTCGGTTCGTTTATCATTTGAAAAATTGATATTTTTCTTTAAAATTTATTATTAAATCATATATAATAATTATTCAAAATTTAGATGATTCCCCGATCTGTTTTTTACTAAAATTAACCATTGAAAGCATGTTAAAAACATCAAATCAATATTAAAAGCTTTAAGTGTTGTTATGAACGTGGATCGTGAAATGTAGAGAATCCATGTACGTGTATCTACATACAAACAAACAAATACACGATGCAAAATGTACAACATTTCCTGTATGCTATATTTAACAAAAAAAGGACACCTGGTAGCCATACACGAGACTAATTCCCACGTTGTTTTTATGTAAACACGTGTTCTAATATATAATATAAGCCCAAATACGAGTAATAAGTACATTGGTAAAAAATTTGCTTGTATACGACGCCGGTATATATTTGTAACTAGTTCTATTGAATAAATCCAACGTGAAACACCTTAACTTCTTATTGACCAAGCACATCCTAAAACATAATATAACCTTTTCAGATGTCTAAAGTTAAAATATCAAGAAGAATGAAAAAACCGTCACCTAAGGTGTGCTTACGAAAATTCCATTATTCTATTACGTCACGATATGGTCGTGGATTCATCCATTCCTGCAGCCAAAAAAGTAATTGCTTGTAATAATTTATCTTACCAAATAAACACTCACGGGAATTATGAAAAACATTTTTGTAAATTACACACCGGAACATTTTGAAGGAAATATTAATGCCCTGCTTCTGTTTGCACACCTGAGCTACAAAAGTACATATTCCGAACGTTATTTATAGGCAGTAAGTATCGCGAAAGGCTTGCCAACTCAAAACTTTGTTAAATTCCAGAAAATTTAGGTTACATACTTCATACGGTCGTATGGGGGACATTAACATCGACCCCCGCTCGTGAACTGTGCAGAATGAAGTCAGTCGTCGAGGGCACAGCGTTGAAAAGTCCCATGCGTTTGGGTGATGCTGTTTATCTGAAGACGTTCAGGGAGTACCTTGTTGCGCAGGTCGTGAGGGTATTAAATCGATTACAACTTAACACATAACTCGCAATTCGGGCTACGCTGCTTAATCAGTTCCTACCGCGAGAACGCAGATATATACTGCCCGCGGTGGAAAATATAGTGTCATTACCGGTATTCGAACCTGGATCTTTTCCTATCTGAGGAAATACAACTTAAATATTTTTTGATTAATTAAAATATTATTGATTAAAATAGCATTTTTTTTTAATATTATAGATATATATAAAATAGCATATATTTTGAAAAAACTGAAATTTTTCAATAATAATGTGCTCTCTTTAAAAATAGTAATATTTATAGTTTTTTTATCATCCTCATGAAGGAAAATGTATTTTTCCGAATCCGGTTAAATATAAATGACTTATTATTAAACCATTATCTATTATAATATATTTATTAATATACTTCTTCCAAAAACAAACTTGTTCTCATGCTGGAGGTTATTTCGCGTAGCGTGAATATTATTGTTCAAATTCTAATATAAATAAATGATAGCGGCAAAAATGACTGACTTTGCAACTAGCACCGATTTGGAAAGACAAATTTTCATCGATAAGAGCTAAGTTAGACTTATGAAGAAATTAACACAAAGTGTACAAAGTATATGAAAAGACAACTGCATTAAAAGTTAGAAAAAATATGTAATGAAAATCGCTGACTTTGTTACTAGTAGAAATGGGCCGATTTGAAAAATTCCTTGTGACGATATATGACTAATATTATTGATGTCCTTCAGTAGACTATTGGGGATTATGATTCTTTCATCTACTTCACTTGCCTTCACACTCTGTCTTCCTGGGCCGTATTTCAACTCATGTAGAGCTATGGAGAAATTGGGGGTCTTAACTAGTCCGATTTTTACGTTTTCTTCTTGACATTGAAAACGAATAAATCACCTAAAAAATATATTTAAATCTTTCTAAAAAATTAATACAACATTGATCGATTTTCATTTTCGTAAATGTTCTCCAGTCACCAAAACATGAAGATAATATTTCATTATTTTCATAGTAATCAACTGTGCTACAAATACGATAAATACAGGCGTTTTACACTTTTAATTAAAAGTTTTTATTTAAGCTCAGATTTTTAATCCATAAACATTACTTTCTGTGTAAATATTTTTAAAAGGATTAAAAAAATCATATTCATTTCGTTAAAAGTAGAATATTATGAGCAGAGAAAACCTTTTGTATAGGTTATCGCGTGAAGATCGCTCTCACAGTATTCCAAGGTGCCAGTTTATTATTTAATTAAGCGGTAAATGCTACATTTATTATTTTTCAGGTGAAATGATTGGCCAAATGATTATTATTTACTTTTAAAATTAGCAATATTACCTTGGTGGTTAAGATTCATATTTTTTATTTATTATCTTAGTTTAATAACCACAATTGAGTTTAAAAAACATCTACCGGTTTCGGAAAACACCTTTTCCTTCTTCAGGATATGTCAAAACTAACTAAAAATATAGCATTGTTTTTCTATTTATCCAGAATCTATTTTTAAATTTTTAAAAAATTTTTAAAAACAACAATTATTTAAAAAGTAAATTTAGTACCTAACTCAAATTGCTGTTCAATACAAATTTAGTCGAATAATTTTTAGGAAAAAATTTTAGAATAGGACTCGTAGTTAAATTTAGTTGGCTGTTTAGAATTTCCTGATTACTTTTACATGCTTTATTTATCTCCAACGATTCCAAATTATTTAATTTGTGACCTACACCGTTTATATGCAAAATTGACAATCCCAATTTTTTATCAAAACCATGACTATTTTCTATCAAATGATTAGCAAATTCTGAAAACCCACTATTGTTCAAACATCTCAAATGCTCCTTTACTCTTATATTAAAATTTCTACCCGTTTTACCAACATAAAATGCAGCACAATCCTTACAACTAAGTTTATAGACGCCAGAATTGTTAAATTTATCATCCTTGTCCTTAGAATTTATGAGTAAATTTCCTATACTATTATTTGTGTAAAATGCTGGTCTAATATCTCGTGGTAGGTGTCAATTTCATTTGTTGTAAATATTTTATTTGTGGTATGATACACGTGTATGAGATACGTAACGCGTTTTTTTCTTACAAATAATATTTTTTCTAATAACGAACATTGATTTAAAGAGATTTTTTGTATGTCGTTATAAATATTCATAAGAGTACCAGCAAAGAAACATTCACGAGAATTTTTAATGACTGAATACAAGCGTCACTTTGCATTGAGCTGACGTCAGCAGTTCTGGAGTAACCGAGTCATCGTGCACGCCTTGATGAGGAGATACTCGAAATTTATAAACATCTGATCAACATTAACAGGAGCAAAGGCCGGTGATTAAACTTTTTGGACTCAGCAAAAAAATGAGAGCTCATCAGGTACTCGCTAACGACGCTCCGTTATGATCACAATATCTTGAAAACACTGCAAGAACTTTAACGAGTTGTCTTACAATCCAGTGGCGATCGATGGCTGTGATAAGTTATATTTGTCGCAAATTCATCATTGTGGTTTTTATTCAAATTAATATAGATCAGAAGAGGCTGGCAGAAGAGGAAACAAAGTAGACTGAATGCAGTGGAAATGAGATAACTTAGGTGTATATGTGACATATCTATTTATGATAGAGTAAAGAAATAATGTTAAGCTGATATTAGTATAGTGAGTAAGATTAAAAAGAATCACTTAGGTGGTTTGGTCATATGGAATAGTTGAATGAGGAGAGAATGGTAAGAAATATGTATGACACAAGTGTTGACGGCACCAGAAGTAGAGGACGTCCGCAAAAGTCTTGGCACGACCAGGTAAATCAGATACTGGAGGACGGTCCTGTTAGAAGCGTAAATAATCGGTGATCTTGTATGAGATGAGAGATCATGAATGAAAATTGTATGTCAGGACACAAGAGTGTGGCGCTCTATCTTTTCTGCCTACCCCCGCGGGGAAACGACATGATGCTAAGTTAGTTAGATTATTTTAAATTACTTTATTAACAATTTTCACATAAGAGTCTCACAGTTTAAAGGTTTTTGGTGAAACTTTGTGGAATTCCATGATACTTTTGTAAATTGAGTTGAAACACTGTTTTATTCCACTATATTATAAATATATTGTAATAATAATAATATAATTCAACATTTAAGCATTAAGATGTTTAAATAGTAATGGTTTTTCAGAATTTATTAGAAAATGATCAAACTATTGATACGAATTTGGGATCATCCGTTTTACATGTAAACAATGTTGCGTCTTAAATTGAATAATTTAGAATCTTAAGAAATGAGTAACGCGTGTAAAATTAATCATAATATTATAAAAATGTTTCTAATAATTTTGTATCAGTAAGTCAATTTACACATCGTAACAAGGTAGGTACAAGATTTATTTTTTAAAATATTAATAATTTTTTAAAAACATTGTAACAATTTGATGTACGTAGTTTTAGTGAGATAATTTGACATACTGATTATTGTATTTTCCGAAACCGGTGATTAAATATAACTCATAAAGTGGTTAAGAACAAAGTTTTAAATAATCTGTATTAAGATAAATTATGTTCGTGATTGATGTTCAATTCTACAGACATGCCTGATACGTTGAAATGAATCCAAATTTAGATTAACCGTTTCATCTCGAAAAACGAATAAGTCTAACAGGTTAAAACCCCGGTGTTCTCTTTAGCCCTTAATAGAGTCGAAACATGGACCATAAAAAGGGAAAAATATAGGATGTCCAGCGGAAAATTTCAAGATTAAATTGTAATTGCTCGCATACCATGAGGGTGAGGTAAGTGAGAGGGGTATTGTTCGACGCGCGTGATTTGCCAATCGCAATGAGTCACTGGTCGGGAGCGCACCGCGCGTTCGTGGATGAGCAATATTTAAAAAGCGGTGATTTTTGTACTCACTTTAATATTTGACGAGTAAGTGATGAGCCGAGCACGCAACTTAACTGGTGTTGGGTTCAAAAGTTCAGACAAGAAGGGATAGTGGTTAACCAAACTCCTCCGGGACCGTCAACATCAGCAGCGACGCCAGAATATGTGGCTCAAGTTCGACGTGAAATTATACGCAATCTGCGTAAATCGATAAGGAAGATTGCAGCCCGAACTGGATTAAAAAAATCAAAAGTGCACTTTATTTTGAAAAAGAAACTACAGTTTCACCCATACAAACTAGAAATCGTCCAGTTTCTCAACGAAAACAACTATTCTTTACATGAAACCTTAGCGAGAACGATGCAGGAACAGCACGAACGCTTGGAAATATATTATTTACTGACGAAGCACATTTTCATATCGATGGCTATGTTAATAAACAGAACATGAAATACTGGTGCCCCTACAACTTGAGGGAACGCCATCAAAAATGTTTGCATTGTCCAATAACGACAGTGTGGTGTGCATTTTCTGTCCGAGGGACAATCGGCCCTTATTTTTTTAACCAGCGAGAGACAATCACAGCAGACTTGTATTGCTAAATGATCGACGATTTTTTGGTATCACAACTGCAGCCGTTTCCCGAGTTCAACAGCATAACACAATTTCCCTCCACACACAGCTAGAGTTTCAAAGGAGAAGCTGAGGGTAACACAATTTCCCTCCACACACAGCTAGAGTTTCAAAGGAGAAGCTGAGGGTAATTTTTCCCAATAAATTAATCAGCAAGTACGAAGACATACCTTGGGCACTTCGGTCACCGGACCTTATACCGTGCGATATTTTTTTGTGGGGAACTTAAGTCGAGAGTGAACAGCAACAATCTTAGAACAAGTTGCTAACATTGAACCGACGCTTTGCTCTCGCGTGTTCGCAAATTTGAGTCCGATTACAAGAGTGTCTTGAGAAAAATGAATGGAGTTTAGACGATATTATTTATAAAACGTAAAATTTGCATCGTTAAACTCCATTTTGCATAAAAAAATATGAGAATAACGTTGTAGTTTTTTATTTCATTTAATATTAAGGTTGAAATTTTTTCGCTAGACACCCTTTAAATGTGTCCGACACGGTATTGACGTCATATATTTCATATACCATGGACCGCGAGACGAAGTATTTTCAGGAACAATTGCAGGTAAATAATTCTTTCGTGCTTTTGGCATATTGCTATAGCAACTAAGATATGGAGATATCTAATAGAAATTGGTGAGAAAGAGATCTATCATGGTGTCGCTAGATTTACTCGTAATTGGATTAGCAATAGATTTTGTATAATAATTACTTTTATTTTACAGTTTTTCTTCAAATTCCAAGTATTGAATTATGTTACAATGAAACATTTCAAGTGTTAGACCTAGCACGGATTGCGGTTTTTTACTGCGATGTACAAAAACGTGCACCAACATGCACTAGAATTTTGAATTGATCAAAATTGACTTGTGGATGACAGATAATGTTGGATCTCTGGTTATCAAAAATGGAATGTTTTTATTTATTGTTAACTATATTTTATTAACCACTTAATGAATGAAATACATCTACCGGTATTTAAAAATATCATTTTTTTCATCAGGATGTTATCAACTAATCAAAAACATATATTATATTGTTTCTTTAACAGAATTTATTAAATTTATTAAATTATTTTAAAATAAATTTAGTAGGGTTAGGTGGGAATGAAAGTGACGCGAGAAGAAAGGTCCATTGCAAATATCTTATAAAAGTTACATGTGAACACCGCGTGATGTGGTGATATCCACTCTGCCTCGCATCGCACTTCGTCAGCCGAGTAAATGTGGTAGTCGGAGGTACACGCGTCCATACTTTGTTTATATGGTTGTCGAGTTTAATTTCAAAATTGCACAATTTTTGGTTTTGTGACTACATTTTTTTCCACTGTGTATGATGTGTATCCTATTTATTTATAAATGTAGAGTGCATTTTTAGTTATATAAATTGTCTTTGTTTTATAATTTGATATTTATTTCGATATTTCGGCATGCGGTTGCGGTAGTATTTTCTACTCCACTCCCGGTACTATTTGTACAAAATATGCACACTTACATTTTTTTATTCTTTTTTGCAGAATGAGGACGTATAAGAGAAAAACTAAGCGAGGGAAGACTTCCATCAGCGTTACGAAACAAACTTAACTCAAATTGGTGATGAGGGAAAATAAATCTTTGCATGTTGTTCGCCAAGCATTTCGATATTTGTAGAATATCACTGAAGAGATTCATAAATCGGTTATGAAAAAATCCGGAGACAGCAGCACATGGGGCGGGTATACTCGTAGATCAGCACGCTGGGTTTTCTAGGATAACGAATAAAAGTTAGTTAGTTGGCTTGTTTATAATATTTTGGTTAGTTTTACATGCTTTATTTATTTCTAATGAATCTAAATTATTTAATTTAAAACCAACGTTGTTTATATATAAAATAGACAATCCCAAATTTTTATCAAATGTGATCATTTTCTAACAAATGATTGGAAAATTCTGAAAAACCATTATTATTCACAAAGTTGATTTTTCCATAATAAATAGTGCATTTATCCGTTAACTGACCAAATATATGATACCTAAAGGGTTATTTTTACCATAACATGCGAGAATGTTCCGATGAGCATAGAATGTCAATAAATAGTTTTGATAAACATTCGATAGAAGTGGGTCCATGTTACAACATTTCGCAAATCACTATCACAACAACTCTTTTAATTATTGTAATAACAATTAGACTCAATAATAATTGTTTCATCTTTAAACTTTTGATCGTAATGTTTTATCATAAAATACAAGTCGTTTTTGGTCTGATAGATTCTCATACGATGTCGCTAACATAGGCTCGGATTCAGTTGACGATAGTGACATCTAGTCCCTACGTTGGTTCAACGCGTACTGATTACTTTTATCTACGGTACTGACTCAAAAAATCAGACGCGGGAATAGATGCTAGTGCGTGCGCTCGCATACATACCTACAAGCTACAGTACCTTGCGGGTGGAAACCTCGCGCGTTTGACCGCAGTGCGTGGTAGGCCAGTGCGTTCACAATAATGCGATCATGCGGCGACTGAGGTCCGAGCAGTACTAGTGGTGAGTGACGTTTGCATAGGGAGCATTGTTGCGTGCCAAGCGACGGTCAGTTAGGTAACAATATTTCTGTTTATGAGATTATACAATTTGGAATATCACGCAAAGTCAAATTTTCTGTTTTATACTTGGCATTGAATGCATTATTTGTGATAGTAAACTCCAATATTAGTATTTTAATCTGACTTACCCCTTGTTGAGCATTCAGCCCTTTATATCGAGTTAGTGGCTACTTAAGTTAGTACTATTTTCATTATCTTAGATTAATCTCTTAGCTGTATTTGAAAAAATATACATAAAATATTTTCATTCCGTTTAAAAAAGCTTTGTCTAAAGATAGATGCTCGCGGAATAATTACAGAAAAAACTCCCAACACGAAAACTTAACTCAAATTGTAAATGAACTGATTCAAATCAAAGACATTCCAATTGATTTTTTGTCCTACGTCAAACTTTTCTTCGTGAAGTTGATATAAAAAATTGTAAGAATAAAGCGAGAAAGATTTCCTAAGGTCGTTACTCAATTTGAACCAAAACCTTTTATCCATTAGTTTTGTTGTGGTGCCTCTGAGTGTGGGGACCATATCGAGTCTATTCACAACCGAGCCATAACGAGTTGTTACGTCATGAACCGCCAACCGCCAAAGTTCTTTATGAACACTCGCAAATCGATGAAAATATTTTGGAATATGTAGACAATTTACGATTTATAAAAAAAATTAACGTTAATTTGGTTTATGTATTAGATATATCTATCATAGAAGCTTTCTAATAACAAATTTGAGAAATATTAAAAAAGGATCTCACTTAGGAGAGCAGTCTAAATAGAAGGGTTCCGGGTTCAAATCGAATTTTTTTAGAAAAACATTTGTCGTCTACATTTTTACAGTTATACATTTTCGTTGATTGATTAAATTGTATGTTTAATATAAGATTAGAGCGAATAGAATATACGACTGATGAAATCATCCTTAAAGGACTTTAGATGAGCGTGGATGGTAAACAATAATCAATTAAAACATAATAACCAATAGAAAAAAAAGTATAATCTAAGAATTGCGGATGTCATCATATTTTATGTAGATTATGATTTGGTGCTACGTCTACTTTATTTATATATTATATAAGAAATACAACAAGAATATTAAAAAAATGTTTGATGTAATAGTCAAAAAGATAACAGAATACACAATCAAGTTAAAAGCTCATTACATCATTCCTCCTGTATAAATTAATCCAATTAAAAGTTTGCTTCCCAAATACATTTTGTACTTCATTAAAAATATAAAGTGAATATCTTAGTTAAACAAAATTAATAATATTTTGATGAATGTTAAGAATGTCATAATAATTCGCTAATGAGACAAAGTGTTTTCCAGCCACTTTATAAATATGAGGGTCGGCCGAAGAAAGGCACTAGTTATTATATTAAATTAATTAAGGGCCTAGGTTTTAAATTTATTCTTACATTCGCCCGAAAAATGTTAAAATATTTTAAGAAGAATTATTGTGATAAAATAAAATCATAAGGATAATTTAAGTTTATAATTACCATCAGCAGATCAAATACACAAATGGATTTTTATAATGAAGTCAGGAAGAATGTTTCCTACTAATATCCTCGTTTTACCTAGAACTCGTTGAAATATATTGGACGTCTTTTAAAAACAAGATTTATTTGCTAATATCACGTATTCAACCCACATCTTAATACAATTGTACCTTATTTTCCCTTTGTTATTTTGTATTATTATTAGTCTGTATTACTGGACCGACCCCTTAGAAGATTTTTGCGGCGGGGCTGCCCCGGCGGGCGTTATAGGGGTCTCGCTTCCGCAACCAATTGACAACTTTGTTATACATTATATTCTCTAAAAACTGATTACGAAATACTTCAGTACGATTCAATAGAGCTGTATGTATATAAGTAAATTGGATCATACACGATATTAATGAAACCATTATCGATTTGTCAGTAATGACCAGATTGCTCAAAAGTTGGGTTTGAATACGGCATATTCATTATACGTACTTTAGAGGAAAATATGTAAGTAATGTGAAATTAAATATGTGTTAATCAAAATGTTGAAGACTTAGAAGGATGTGCTTTAGCGTGAGTTAATCAATGCCCTATTATATTTCATACATTCACTCACATGTTCGTTTGAATAATAACGCAGAGTGCTCAAATGCGTTTTTTGTAGCTAGAGCAAGATGTACAATAAAATACTCCTTACAGTAGATGATGTTTATTAATGCTTGAAATACAGTTATGCATACAAGTAACATCCATAAGCATATACACATATATAAGCAGAACAAAGTCTACAACGTCAAGTTTAAGAAGTCAGTTTTACGATCTCTTTATAGTGTAGTAATGAAGAAATCCTAATTAAGTGTTGAAATAAAACTGTCAGTTTTTAAAGCGATGTATAGGTCGACTTTATTATACAGCCACCAAAAATGAACCCTAGCATAGAGGAAGATCAAGAATCCAGGATGTCGAAATGTATTATCTTCTAGCATAGTCCCTTCTATTATATATAGAAAAATCACAATAAGGTGGCTCAAATATGTGTTGCGGATGCCAGAGCAATTCCAAACAACAAACATTAAGAGTACAACTAACATTGGAAATCCACCCATCAGCGGAGAACCAAGGGCACCATCAGTCCAGGTTAGGTTAGGTTAGGTTAGGTTAGGTGGTGATCTTTTTTTACTCATATTAGGGTGAATAGGGTGAAAAATCTGAATGGCTATCAAGCACAAATTAAACGACAAGTTTTTAAAGCTATTTGACACTCACTTGAGCTCCTATGTAATGATCGTCCGTAATGACAAGTATTTCAATATTTTCAATTACAGTATTTTATCTTCACGCAATAAACCGAAAAACTGTAGATGAAAATAATGTTAACATTTATAGAGAGTTTCGTTTTATACATTTCTTTTAGTTACTATTCTAACAATATATTACTTAGCTTGACCATCAATCCAAAATATTTTTCCTGAATACATTAATATATAAATATATATTTCAAGCATTCATTATTTAATAAACCTTTATATTACATTTAGAACATTTTCATTCTAATATATATTGAACTATGTTTTGCCCTGCTTACGAGTTACAAATTTTCTAGATTATGAAATTGTGTATGTCATTGTGAGGATCTTTTTAGAACAAAATGGTCCCTTCCTGACAACGTGGCTCGGATTCATTTTCTGTATAATATGACAAGATGCGGGAGAATTTCCCCGCGGGGCATTTGTTATCATCTAAAACCAACATTATCTGTCATGGAGGACTGCCTAGCAAATGAAAACGTTAAAAGATGATGGAAAGAGGACTGGAGCCATCTCGTACCTCGGGTATATGTTGGTACTGAGATACAGACTTGCACCAACATTTTAAAGGAGAAGTTCACAGCAATGGATGTCACAGTAATGTCAGTTGTTTCACTTGGACTTAACCATCCAAATGCGACCTACGAGGTGATCCAATCCACTGCGGTTGAAGAATCTCCATTGTAAATTTAACTACCTAGATTTGTCATAATTACATGAGAATCTCGTGGTTCCAGATAACCTCAATTGTAACGTGTTAACATATTGTTTTGATGACCGACATGGTTTTAACCTGTATTTGAATTGACAGGCTTCATGTCAAGATTATTTGGTTTTATTTTATTTTGTTTTATTTATTTTACCTAATTATAATGCTTTAATTCCCTTTCTCTATTCATTATTTATTTTTTCCTTAGAATAACTATTCCAAGGTAGGTGGTGAAAAGCAAGTAGTCAGTTCTGTACAAAGTACTCACTAAACTCCTGCTCTATCGTGGGTAAATCCAGTGGACATGTCGACGTAGGTCGCGTATGACATACAATGTAATACCTCACATAATATGTTTAGATGGAAAATCATTACTAAAAATATAAAAACTTTTCTGTACTTTAGAAAGTAAGTTGTATCCAAGTTATGATTCAATTCATACCCACCAGTCTTGAATTAGGACGGAAAAATAAGATAAAGTCATACAATTGGAGAGGCGAAAACAAATAACTTATTTAACACCTTTAATCCAAACTATTACAGCAACAAAGTATTGCCAATACGCAGCAACGGAGTAAACCGTGGCACTGGTATAAAATCAAAGTTGAAAATGGTGAGATCACTCCTTCAATGGCAGTTAAGAAGTAATTTAAACTATTACTCAAGTTCCGTTTATCATTTTAAAATCACATCTAGCGATCACTTAGTAACCCCGACTCTTGGGTGAGGCAATGAATTTAGAATTGAGAAAGAATAGATGGAGTGTGAAAATCGTAGAGAAATATTATGAGGAAATTTTACTTCACTTCAATTTAAAACTTTTACAAACTTCGGGAATAAAACGAATTAGGTATATAAAAGTTATATTCTAAATTTGTATTAGAAATTATGAACAAATGGAGACATTATACATCAAAGAGACAATGCAATCAATGGAAATATAATGTTTTAATGAAAACACATTTTTGTTGTGAAGTTGCATTTTAAGAACATAGTTTTGTAATATTTTTATTACAAATTAAATTATCTAAAAAATACATAAATATAAGTAGATTTTTTCTTGATTAATATTTGTGGTGTCTTTCTAATTGATTAATATTTGTGTTGGAAAAATAATGGGTGAAAAACTGATAATTAAGGCGTACGTGTGAAAGATCAACTCATAATAGTGTGAAAAATGAAGGACATATCTAGAATATAAGAAGTTAACCTAAATAATTAACTAAGGGTTTCTAAAATGGTTTGAGGGTGTGGAAAATGCGTGAAAAGTAAGTAACTTATATTATTCTTCTTCCTTTTAATTTCCTCATGTCAATATTAACATGAGGAAATTAATGAAAACGGTATGAAAAGTAAAAGCACATAAACCTAAATTAAGTACATATAAGTTTCGGTCCTGGGTGCACTCATTTTTCCGGGTATTCTAAAGATATGTCCTAGATAACATCCTTTTTAAGGCTGCCATATTGACGCATAATGCAGCTATATAAATAATTGTAAGATTTTTTTATGTATTACAGACTTTTTTCTATTAACCTCCTTGTATAAATAAACTAAATAATTTGACTGTTATATTTTTCGAATATCTTATATTTATAATTTATTTAATTATCAATTAAAACCGAAATAGCAGGTCGTTAGCGCTGTTCCATGTAATGTGTCACGTACAAATATTTATAGTAATGCACCCACACAAAGATTTCAGTCTTGGGAACGATTTTGGTCTAGTAGAAATATTCTTATGTTCAATGTTTAAATATAATAATGATGTTTCTGATGCTGTATGTAACTGAGTCAAAGGTATAGTTGATTTTGTTACTCAATCATTCTGTGTTAAACCTACATTTTTTTTTCTGCCTTAAACCCTAATTTTTACGGTTTGTTTCGCTTAAATTTTTAAAATTTTTATATTTATATATATTTTATCAATTTATTTTTTAGATATATATTTCATGTTACTTGTGTAGCTGCACATGTATTTTTATAATTAATTTTGTAAATACCCATAAAGGCGAATATTCAATATAGATAAAAATAAATAAATAAAAGTGTCATATTTTCTAATGCATACATGAAGATTAAAAAGAGAAGAGTGTGAACCAACATTATTTTAGTTGCTTGTTTCATCTGAATTTCCTTTTCCCATAAGTTGGTTCACAGCAACTTATGGGAAAGCTATTTGATTTTCATGTCTTCGAATTTCCTACCCACAGTCACCGATGTTCGTGATCAGCGAACCCAAATAAATGGCCCTTTGAACTAACTCGCGTCCTATTTGGGATGTTTATGAAGATACATTAGGGTGATCTATTATACAACCAATAAAATTCTTGTAATAATATTTGGAGTAATAAAAGTGACTGCCGTGTAGAAAATAATCATCGTAAACCGGTTGTGTGACTGTGATTGTGACTAAGATTGGTAAGTGAGGTTTAACGATGATTGGTAACTAAGATTTAACTGTTGGTGGTTTAATTTCTATTATACCAATATTCTATATTGGTCGAAGAATCACGAATAATCAGTTACCAATCATCGTTACAAATATAGTCACAATAATGGTTTAAATAATAATTTATTACTAATCGTGAAACAATGTTCAAACTATCAATATATAAATATACATTTTGTTATGAGAGTTTTATGTTGGTGCCTACTGGTAAATTGATTTAATTTCCAAAGTTACTATCTATTTCTGTTTTTTTCCGGTAATAATTAAATAACTTTATTGAAAAAACTTTGTATTTAACTAATTATTAGAGCTTTATAATGTTTAAATGATTTTTGCAACAATTATACATTTTAATTTATTTATTATGAAAACACACGGTTAATCAAAAATGGTTAAGATGGTTTCAAAAATAATAGTAAATACAATAACACGACATCTTTTCTATTGAAGAAGTAAAAAAAAGTTAAAAAATAGGAAAACTAAAAAGATAATACAAATTTTTTCCAGAGGGAACGGAAGGGAGAAGAGGAAGGAAGATGGGACGGGGATTCAATTATGTGTAATAATAATAAAATGTAAGGCCATTATAATGTTTCTGATAATCAATTGGACTTAATATCTTTCATCCGAGAGCAAGATATGTTTGAAGGAAGAATGATTGGTTCAAATTGAAAATGTAATGGTCCCTGAGAAAAAATCTTTTAGTGTAGTAAGGCCAATGTTGATAAAGTCAATTTCTGTTATCTTTTTATTATGATATTCGAACGAACGGCGTTGAATGAGTTTTGTGCACAAGATGCTCTACTTCTAGGAGTGTGAAAGAGTATGGACTGCCGGGTTGATCTGGATGGAACGTGGAAGGATAATAGTTCTAATTGGCTGAGACAGTCAATATTATGTTCTTGGAGTAGTTTAAAGACAGGTATTTGGTCAGCGCGTGTTCTTCGATATTCTAGGGTTTTCATATTGTGAAAGTTTGCTGCATCTAAATAAGAGTTGAATGATAGATTAGATCTAGCATTAAGATGTCAAAAAAAGATATTTTGTATTCGGTCTAATCTCGCAATATATGTAATCTGGAGTAGGTTCCAAATTTGAGATACGTTCTCTAAGTAACTGCGAACAAATGCGTAAAAAAATATTTTAAAGCAACATTAATTTTTGAACTATTTTCAGGTTCGAAGTATGATCCTAGTATTGGACAAACACGTAATATGGTCAATGTGATTCTTGAATAGATGTTTACTATCGAGAATTATTCCTTGGTTTTTTACATCACTTTTATTTTCTAGTTGAGTGCTATCTATATAAAAACAAATCCAGGAATCAAATATGAGAAAATTCAATTTCTTTTAAATGTATATTACAGTGAAGCATTCACAAACTTGACTCAAAAGGCACACATGGTTGTGGAGGATTATTACACAGTAAAATAATGTAGAGTTGAGATATCCGTTTAATATGATTTTCAGGATTCACCATTTGACTACGTTCTTATGTCTTTACCGATGAAATGTGAGTTGCGAGGTCAAAACTTTTAAGACAAGTGCGCAAACCAAATAAAGATAAATATTTTTTAAAACCTCACGAAACATAATAAAGAGAACATTTATTTGAAAATGACGAAAATGAGAATTATACAAATACTATAATAATTTTAAACATTTCTATTACATTTTTAGTACTGTATTATCAAAAAGGTGTATAAAGATAATGTATAAGATTATGGTTACAGAAACACGGAACTTTCTATAAAATATTGCAGTGGTATATTAAAATGAAAAAATAAAAATATCGTATCAAGTTTGATAATTAAAATATTGTAGGTGCCTGTGAATATAGAAAATAAACATAAAAGAAGGAGAGAATGGCTGATGAGTAAATATTCTGGTTATTTAGAAAGCAGTCAATTCTTATTATAACGGAATTGTTATTTGTGAAGAAGATCGATCATTTGGTATCTGCCGGAAATTGAAATATGTTGAAAAAAATTGATATTTTTACATTGATTGTTTAAATGCAAGGATAATTATAGACTCAAGAATATAAATTTTTAAATTTATAAGGAAGAATTCACAAATCGGTGGTATTTTTTTACAGCAAAAAACATACCTTGAATATTTGTCTTATGTGCGGTATTGAACTTAACCGAGGAGTTTTTAATTGTTATTGTTCAATTTTACTCTTATGATTCTTGTACACAGTGAGTCCCGTCAATGAGACTTTAATCTTTGAGGATTAACAATGTACGTACGTACCGGATTCGTCATAGAATGCTTCGCGATGAATTATGTACTGATCTTAACTCGCAACATAGACGAAAAGAGAAATCTCATCCGTGAACACGGACCATTAGAATAACTGCCTTACTCTTAGAATACATACATTCCTGTAAGAGAGATTTCGATGGATTATAATTATGGCGACAGAGAGTATTATCGACATGTTAATTTAAAAAAAACGATTAAAAATATCACAAAACTATGTTTTGAAATTGCAACTACATTAAAAAACACGTTTTCATTAAAAACACTTTTTTCATGTGTAAATACTGTAGAATAATACACTTTTAATAAAAATTGTCACTAATAATTAAAGTTTTCAAACTAATGCTGAATGCAAAAAATATGTAGATTAACATGACATACTAAAAGTCCGGAGTTTTACGTTCGTGAAAATTAATTCAATCAATTCAAGGTTTTTTTATAGAATTTTCCACACAATGAATTTTTGTAATTTTGTTAAAAATGAATATACATTTTATGTATACGTAAAATGATGTATTTTTTTGACACTGGTTTTTTAATTAAAAATTGCGGTTGAAGAAATTCTGCGGAATTCTCTATGTAGAGTCAAACGACAAATGAAAACAAAATTCATTTAACTTCGCCAACAAAGTGCACTTCACTTTAATTTGGAGAAAATTTTCTCGGGTTGGAATTGAAACGTGCCCAAATTTTTAGATGTGTTTTTTTATTAATTTTAGGTGGAATTAAATTTTTTTGATTTTGGTTAGTTCCGTACGAACTGAAATCGTTTATTTACTACGATATCACGTAACATGTTTAGGGAGTTTTGATAATAGAATGAAACGCGCAGTTTGTGTAAAGTTGATTATTATAGAGGTAGGGACAGGAAAATAAGAGTATAGATAATAATGGAGCGTGAAATATGAAGAGTTAGAGGAGCGAGCCGACGGCGCTCGATCTTGGCCCCGCCCGGCGCTCGAGCGTCGGGCGAGACTGAGGAGGACTTAGAAGAGTCTGCAGAGAACGAGCTATACAACATCGGAGATCAAAAACCATTAACGAAGAACCCATCAGCAGCCAATAACCCAGGTTAGTGGTGATCTATCATACTGAGTAAATAGTCATATTATCAATAGACAACCTGGAAACAATTAGCACAGGCACTACCGTAGCTTTTCTAGGAATAATGTTCAAAACAGCAACAACCAAAGTAGCAAAGATTAGCACCCATTATTATCTCTTCGTTACTTTTGTTTACGTCTGATACTTATGAGGGATGATAGATATGTAAATTGAATTATTTTTTAGATTGTTAACTTTGTTTTATTAACCACTTAATGAACTAAATACATCTACCGGTTTCGAAAAATATCATTTTCTTCTTCCGGATGTCAACTAATCAAAAACATATGTTGTTATAAACAACCAACTAAATAATAATTTAAAAGTAATAATTTAAGTTAGGTCCTAAATTTATTTTTAAATAATTATTGTTTTTAAAAAAAAAAATATTTTTTAAAAATAGTTTCTGTGGAAGGAAAAATATGACATCCTGAAAAAGAAAATGATATTTCTCGAAACCGGTAGATGTATTTAATTCATTAAGCGGTTAATAAAACAAAGTTAAAACAAAATTTAATTGATTTAACTGTCTCAGTCATTTCTAGCAGTAAGGGCAGCACGATAGTCTATTGAATAAACGTTATTAATATTATTATAACAAAAAACAAGCAATGATTCTAAAAATGCTGACAAAATTAGCTCAGCTGTCTTCTTTGCGAAGTGGAACATTATCACGAGTATTCCAAGAGTCAGGTATCTAACACAACATTGATTAGCGCGCTCAGTGTTCAACTTAATTACGTCCCTGAAATACGGCTGCTGTTCCACATGCAGCTGCTCTAAATACATTGTACATGTAAATCTGCCATTTTTTGAAATTAAATTTAATAGATTAATTACTGCCATTGACCGGCGTACTTTCATGCGACACATAAAAAATTACAGTCTAATTGAATTTTAAATAAAGTTTACGTAGTAATAAAAGCATGAAAAGGTTTTCATTAAAACCTTCTGGATCATCCATAAAATATTTTTGAAATCTGACATCATATTCCACTTGCTTCTTGGTTTTATATGTGATCGAATCGTCATTGTATATTTCCATCGAATACATGAAATTGTCGTTGAAGTCGTGAAGAGATATTTCTAAAAAGCGATTCGTGATAAGTGTGTGAGAAGTGCGATAGTTATCGATTTGTCAAAAATTACCATCAGTTCATATTATCTATCATTCACTGCTGAATACAGGCCTCGCCTTAGAGAGAGTAATTATTCGTCTTCGTCTTCAGCCCTTCCCATCCATCCATTGCCTGCTTTTCTTCTTGCCTTGTGCATAGCCAGCAGTTACGGTGTCAGTCTAGCCTAACTTTTTTTTTTTTTTTGGGCATCTGTTATCTCAGTTCTCTGGCGAATTTGTACGGTAAATAATCGATCCCTCAGAGATAACTTTGTGCATGACAATGACGGCGAAGGTCCACGACTCGGCTTCGTATGTAAGTACTTAGAGTACGCACTGGTTCCAGTCTTTAGACTCTAGATATGGTGGTATTTTGGAATTGAAGATGTGTTATTGCAACCTTCAAAATGATTCAAATGATACACAATAAGATAAGTAAGTAAATAAATAAATATTTAAACCGAGCCTAAGCAGACATGCGAATCATATAATCTGCTAACATCTTTTGAATAAAGAAAAATAAATGCTATAGGAGACAAATAATTTATCCTTAGATTCTAGTTGGTCACTAAATAATTCATATATTTTAAAATTTATTTATTTAGCTATGTAAGAATATTAATATTTTTGACATTGTACTATAATTGTCTCACTACACTAATCTGAGTTGACATGATCAATAATATAAACCAAAATCACAAGTTGATTTATTCCAAAAATCACGCCTTTACAATAAATAATAATCAATTAATTTTATTATACAACTAATATTTTCAACTTTAAAGTGTATATAATGTAATACTTTCCACTTCATGAAGTTTGAATGTATTAAAATTAATTTATATGTTTTATTCATACAATTTGTTCGATTTTTAAATGAAATTGCGTTTTTTTCGCCGGAAAATCATCTGGACATGATTTTCTCAGTATTGAGCATGTAAGAAATGCAGTAGAGTATCTATCCCCGCTCCTGGCGACACTTCAGTAACATGATCAAGCATCTATACATACCTGCGAATATGACAAAAACTATTATTGTACCTATATTAAAGTCGAAATAACTGGATATATCATCTCCCAAAAACTATATGCCGATATCGTTAGCCACTATAATGGCAAGACTTTTTGAAAGAATCATTATGGACCAGATTTCAATAAACATAAACACTAGAGACAACCAAATGGGATTCAAAAAAAATATGTCTACTGACAATGCGATCTTTGTCGTAAAGCAAATTGTGGACTATTTTAAAAGTCGAAAAACCACGATATACGCGAACTTTCTAGATTTGATCAAAGCCTTTGACCGTGTCAGATACCATAAATTATGGACGAAACTGCACGTGCGAAACGTTTCCTAACCAGTTGTAGATATATTTGACAGGTGGCACAGGCAGCAAGAGAACTTAATGCGGTGGGAAGGCGTCGACTCCGAGCCATTTTACCTGCGCACTGGGGTGAGGCAGGACGGGTGCATGTCGCCAATCCTCTTCAATATGTACATGGACGAATTGAGCGAATAACTATCTGATGCAAAAATTGGCTGCCACATGGGCGAGACAAATGTGAACCACATTAATTATGCCGATGATATGGTTATACTAGCGCCATCTATAAAAGGGATAAGAAAACTTTTACAGATATGTGAAACATATGCCAGTGAACACAATATTTCATATAATGCCAGCAAATCGGTCATAGTGGCATTCAAATATGGAAAAGGGCCAGATAATATCCCTCCCGTGTGGCTGGACGGGACGAAATTGAGCATTCAAAATAAGATCAAATACTTTGGCCATATATTCAATGAAGATGGACAAGACGATGATGATATAAAACGGCAGAGGAGATAGTTGAGCGTTTGTACAAATATGCTGTCACGGTGTTTCTATCGATGCAGTAAAGAGGTGAAGAGCATCCTGTTTAAATCGTTCTCCACCAGCATGTATACCTGCGAGCTCTGGTCGAAATTCAAGCAAGTGACGCATAATCGTCTCCGAATTCAGTAAAACAACTCATACAGAATACTGTTCGAGTTGGCACGTTATTGCAGCGCATCTACAATGTTACAATGTCTACAATGATATTTTGTGTATTTGGTCAGGTCATTAATCCATTTAATAATAAAAAAACAATTTAATAATTGATCAATAATTAATGATAATAATTATTATTAGCGGATGATTTTATACATAAATAACTTTTCAAATCAAATATATAAACACCTACCACGAAATATTGACCGGCATTTTATACAAATAATAGTACAGGAAATTTACTCATAAATTCTAAAGACAAAGATGATAAATTAAACAATTCTGGTGTCTATAAACATAGTTGCAAGGATAGTACTGCATTTTATATTGGTAAAACGGGTAGAAATTTTAATATAAGAGTAAAGGAGCATTTGAAATGTTTGAACAATAGTGAGTTTTCAGAATTTTCTAATCATTTGATCGAAAATGGTCATGGTTTTGATAAAAAATTGAGATTGTCAATTTTGCATATAAACGGTGTTGGTCACAAATTAAATAATTTTGAATCGTTGGAGATAAATAAAGCGTGTAAAACTAATCAAAAAATTATAAACAACCAACTAAATTTAACCCATTCTAAAATTTTTTCCAAAAAATTATTCGAGTAAATTTGTAATAAGTAACAATTTGAGTTAGGTACTAAATTTATTTTTTGAATAATTGTTTTTTTTTTAAATAGATTCTGGTAAAGTGTTTAGTTAGTTATGAAGAAGAAAATGGTATTTTTCGAAACCGGTAGATGTGTTTAAACTCAATTAAGTGGTTAATAAAACAAAGATAATAAAGTGTTTAAAGTAAATATTTTTTTATTCTTAAATATGAATTTGTAAAATTGAAGGAAAGCAAGCAAGAGGACAGCCTCCTACAAGATGGATAGACCAACTAAAGAGTGAACAGGGTCCTCTTCGAGCACTGTCTCAGCATGGCTCAAGACCGGGAATAGTGGAGACGTAGTCTGCACCGATAGTGAATAGAAGAAAAAGAATATGAAAATAAGTAAAGATAATTCTTGTTGATTGCCCAATCTGTAATCTGTTATCAGTTAATGTTTCGATATTACGTTAACTAATAATATTTTAAAACAAATTAAATGCATCAACTAGAAAGATAAACAGAAAAAATCAATTTATAGAAAAAATGTTTTAGTACAAATTAAATGTATCAATTACATAGATATACAGATAAAATCAATTTATTGAAATATATTTTTGTTGCTACTGGGATATTCAAACATCTTTTAGTGAAACCCGATAGGAAACGCCAAAATTAATAGATAATTCATTTTTATTACATTTTGGAAAAATTAATACTTTTTATATATTTTTAAGAACACATTCCTTACGTCTTTGAGTAACTGACGGATTTTACAAATCGATGACAATTAATATTGTGTAATATATAATACAAGAGGTTGAGAAACACACGATGAATGGCGTGCAGGCGCTATCAACCGCACGATCTGAGCATACCTCCTGGGGAAATAAAATGTTGTACTTCTTATTTCTGCATAGAAACCGTCGGGCATTATTCTGTACCAGGCTCCGTTCAGCGCGCACAAAGGGAACTCCTAAAGGCTGGCAGAACAATCCATCATCCTCGTGATATTGGAAACACAAGAAAATGATAATTGGATTTTTCAGATAGGCGCAAAAGGATATAACAAAATAGTTGGTTTGTGTTTATGGACGTACATATAATAGGCAGGGAGGTAGGTGGTGCTTTAATGATGGTATTGCAGTAATACCAACGTATGTTGGACACAAGTATTGATTTGTATGTAGTACTACAAAATTTACGTTCATGTGATGTATCTACACCTACATATACTAGTGATAGTAAACCGTTAAGTGACTGTGATTGTGAGGATGATTGGTAACTGAAATTTAACGATGATTGGTAACTGAGATTTAACTGTCGGAGACTTACTTTCTAGTGTACCAGTAATTGCTCGAAGAATTACGTTAATCAGTTATCAATCATTGTTACAATCGAACACAATCACAGTCACAATAACAGTTAAAATAACGGTTTAAATAATGATTTTACCATCACTAAAGTATACTATTATCAATAGTAAGGTTCATTAGGGTTTGTAGAATAGCGATATCTAGAAATACAGTTTATATAAATTAAATATAATCGGTCTGTTGATGATTTGACCTACATATAAGTTGCTTAAGTAGGGGGTTGGGTAGGCAGAGAGGATACGATGCCACGCTATTTTGTTCTGGTACACCACTCTTACATCGTCCACTTTAATTCGTCTTCTCATGCATGGTCTTTGACTGCTGAAGCTTTTAATAGAGTAATTCTTCATTATTTTGTTTATCTGCGGATGCTTGTTCATCTCCAAGCACCATCTCTTCCTGTAGTCTTCAACATTCGTCAAGTATATTTTAGAGCAGGTTGCTTCATGCTATCGGCTATACTACAAACAGCTTTATTCTCTTTAGCTCCTAAATTCACAAATATAATAATGAACAGCTCCAGCTGTCTTTTCAGTCTTCTTTAGTTGCGTTAATGTTGGCACCAAAACTCTGTTGTGCACCGTTTGTTTGTTTAAACTAATTTGTTAATTTTTTCTCTTCAATTAAATTGATTAATACTATTTATTTTTTTACATAAAAATGGAATAGGTTTAAAACTTAATGATTCAGAAGCATCAGTCAGATACTAAATAACCAAATAAATTTACCCAAAATTCCCTACTCTTCTCGTTCACCCCCTAGTTGATACTCAGTCCCATTCTGATATGCTGATGCTCTTAACCTTCAATGTAAACATCTGTATTTAGGTTAGTCTATGCTGTATTGTTCTGAAGAAGGTTGGGTCCAACTGAAACTAGTTGCCACGACGCTACGAGTTCCATTTATATGGAATGGAACACAGACACACTGAAATAATGCTACGGTGACTTGAAGCACTAAAGATGTAGATTTAGAGACGATATATAAAAGTAAGTTGGATCGATACGGTCACAAATGACAATGTGATGATTCCTTGTTTTTCTTTAACGCTACCGAGCAAAATAAAAGGCTAATTATTCGATTAATATTTAAAAAAAATCTTAACCTTAACCTTAATCTTAAATAAAAAAAAACGAAAGGAGATATGATGACATAATCTCAGAGATTCAGCTGAGATACATCTTAATATCATGTAAACGCATTGGTATTTTGATATGGAGACAAACTTAGAGATTATCTTGAGATTGATAAAAAGAGACATAACCACCGTAGGCAGAAACCAGCAGATATATACTAAATGCAAGATTCGACAAATATATCACCTCAATCCACCAAAAATCCTACAACTACCTATTCTGAAAAAGTTATATATTTATTAATCATTAATGTTTATATATAGTGTTAAATGATGTAATTCCGTTCTAACTGCTGCTGAGGTTCTCCCCACTAGCGTTTTAACAACCGCTCATCCTACTGACGAACGATGATGACGTTTGATGTACGGTGAGCGAGAAGTAAGGCGCGAAACGGTGAACCTTCGAGATAAGACGACTTGAAGCATTTGCGTTATGGATCTACGGAGTGATGCTCTCAATAATCTGAATGAATGGACGTGCGAATGAAGATGTTATGGTTTGGATGAATAAAGAAAATAAGTATTTAAAACAACATACATCCAAAACTTTAATATCTTAGCCATGTATTGAGATATCAGATGTAGTGCTGGGTGGATTGCTATAAGTAGAGGTCCTAGAGAATGAAAGAGAACATTGCGTTTGACAATGTTTTGATCAGTCGTTGAATGGATGAGCCACGAGAAGAAGATGACATTTTTGATAATAATTTTTATATGGTGAGACATCATTACTGTGAATTTGAAAGATTCTTTTGCCTGATATATTTTTTATTAAATTTTTTGTTTTTCCCGGTAAAATTCGGTCTACGCCTAGAATGGACCTGTTGAAAAATATCTTCATTATAATCTAAATTGTTTCTTGTCTACATGTACAATAGGGAAGTAAATCGATTGCGGAATAAAGTGAGTATCTGTTGGGCAGAGTAATTCTGCGTATGATTAATCGCGTCATTATTTGATATGGATAAATTAATCGAGGCATGTTATTTGACAATTTATCATTAGAGATGATATTAAATTTCAAAGTATTTAACTTATTTCAATATATGGACTATCGAAATCTTTTCATTTATGTAACAATACGTCATTGTTTTGTGTGCATATAAAAAGGAAAAAAAATCGTTTGTGCTTGTTCTTCAATGTGCTCAGTGTTGAGCACCATTTAATTTTAGTAATGTATGTTAGTCCTCTGAAAATCCCCGAATCTGTAAAGACAACGAGATATACTGAGGAATTTCCATATTGAGTCGCTGTAAGCTTACGTACCTATATCATGATGTACGTGTTATTTTTATATTTCATGTCATCATTCTAAAATATTTCCAAATATTAATTAAAGACATTTTGAGTAGAACAAGAAAGTGAACAAATTTAATTCATTATTGATTCTAAATAATTTATGTGCGTGTACATCATATGCTTGATTATAAAATGACCCATGTAAAATTAAATGGTAATTAGTATGTAGTAATTAATGGTAGTCCTCTGAAAATACCCGAATCCTAGAGAATTGAAACATGTGTGCGACTTGCGGTCCACGGGATACATTTCAAAGGCATTCTTTCCTTCTATTATAACATCCATGTTTCCATTACAGAGCTCTGGAGAATTCCAGAGATTTCACCATGCGGATTTTGGTTCTTTTAGAATGGACCGATTCCTCCATAGCATCGTCAGACTGGTCATTGCTGATTTTCCATTACAATCACTATTACATTTCATAATGTTTTTAATTGTATCTCCATCAATTTACTCCTTTTAATAAAATGACATCTCAATAGCATGAAAAAAAGCCTGGTTACTCTAACACAGATGGCAGCCAAGGACAAGGCTTTATCTATCAGAGATGAATGCCTCCTGCATCCCACTCAACAAATTAGTAAAATTAATTGCAATGTAATTTATTTACACACACTCATAAACATTAAAAAAAATAAATTAATAACAGTATCAAATATCCGCAAAATTCCTGTTGTCATTTGAATACATATATTTATATTTTCGTAGAAAAAAATCACTTTGTTGTTTGACATGAAATTCGTAGTTTTATGCAAAGTGATTGTGTTTTATTTAATCAGATATATTTATATCAAAAATTTAAATGACCCAATTTAAATACCCAACTGACGTATGAAAACACTATTCACGAACTATGCTGAGGGCTTCAAACATTAGTAACGCATAATTTAAAACAAACACAAATGACATCTGTAAGATTTTAGAAATTATTTATAATTTTTTATTAGATACTTTTAAATGCAGTAACCAAATAGTAAACATTGACAAACTAGAATAATTACAAAATTAATTTAAAAAGAAATTCACATTTTGTAAAGCACATAACGATCTAATAAATAATTTTAAAATAACAGATTTAGTTTTTGATCATTTTGATGATTTTTGAAAGAATTTTTCCCAAACCAATTGGTTTTTCAAAGAAAACTTGTAAAAGTTGTTACATAATTTATGTTAAATTATATATATATATATATATATATATTTAAATTAATTTTTGTCAGCAGATTAGTTTTGATTCATGTTAAGAGAGCATATAGGACCTGTATATATAATTTAAATTGACTAAATATCTGTTAATTGTGAGAAATTATAAAATAGTAAAAAGAGCCAACTTTGTCATTTCTCTGTGGATAGATCTTCTACACATTATTTCACTGTGCTTTGGCATAAATGATATAAAATGGCAGGCATATTTGTGCTTTGGATTCGTTTGTTTTTAATTGTTGTAATTACGTCAATTTTATTATAAATTTTTAAAATTTGAGTAAATATTAAATCCGTTATTTTGAAATACAGTTTCTCATTGAATTAATTAAAAGTTTTTTAAATTTAAAGGTTATGGTTAATTTCAAAAATTATATTTCTATAAATAGTAATATTTTTTAAGTAGTAAATTATTGAATGTTTCTTTATGTAGGTACATGAGATTGGAAGAAAGGATCGATATATGTATATATATTGTTCGGTAAAATCTTTTTTTCTTAAAATTTTGAGCGCTGTTGAATTTTAGTACAGGTTGAATATTATGTTCCAGATCAATTTTGTTTTGGCAAACATTTATCAATTCATATTTAGTAGTCCTACAGAGTTAGTCTAACGTCTCAATATTAAATCATTTTATCTAAATAATAATGGTAATGCTGTAACCGTTAACGGTGATCACTATCGTCACATATTAAAAAGAAGATAAGCGGTTTCAACAGGACGGTGTCACCTCACATGCAGCCCGAGCTACGCTTGAAATTTTGCAATCAATTTATCCCGGCCACATAATGTTAAAAATAGGTGATATCGACTGGCTTCCTCGGCTGTTCTGTGTAAGTACTTGAAAAAAAAATCTACGCCAATAAGCCAACAACAATTCAATATTCGAAATTAAAATGCTGAAATAACACGTGAAGTATGCGAGAATGATGAAAAATATGGTTAAAAGAGCACGCATTTGTGTCGCTACCAGAGGTGGCCACTTTACCAATGTCAACATAGTGTTATGCATAATTGTAATAAATCAAATAATTTAAAAATAAAAACGAAATTAAAAATAGTTTGTTTTTAGTTATTCAAAAAGAACATCAGCTGGAACATAATATTCACTCTGTATAAAATAAATTCAGTTAATCAATAGTGTCTATGTAATAAACCAATCAAGTCGGCATGGACACGCACCTTTATGGAGACTTTTAATCTAATACGACAGGGTGTATGTAAAAACAATTCTAGATGATTTTTTGTTGTCAATTTTAGAATTTTGAACTGTAATTGTATACCCTTAAAAGTATTTAGAAAATAAACGTACACTTAAATTTGATTTAAAAATGAAAGATTTAGAATATGATAAAATATGATAAAAAATGTAATGTCTACAATAAAAAAAAATTGTAAAAATATCAATTAATTTGTATTTGGGGGAGACTGGACTATACGGGAGATTGAATTTGAAAATAAAATAAGCATTAAACCGATGAAAACCCAGTGGTACATTTGGTAATTGATACAAATTATTATTAGTAATAAAAAGTCTGTATAATTTTTACGTATTCCAAAGTGGAGGTGTATCAGGTTTAATTAAAATATAAAAAATGTTTTCTCGATTGTAAGGTTTCGCCAAAAACTCCATCCGTTTCAAAAGGATCACACAACTACTTACTTAAACTGTTTTCAAAATCATCGCACGTTTCACCCTTCAAACTCTTTCCGTCGGTTGAGGTTTCTGACACGACCCTTTCAAAGTAATGTGTTTATTCGACCGGACCATTTTAATCCATCGCATCTCCAAATTGTATTTTTTTCCGACAAATTCTAAATATTCTACAGCTCAATTTCATTTATTATTGAGCTATCAACGTGACATACTAAATTATGGTCTGCCATATAACGCTACTCCCTTTTCTTTTATACACAACCCTTAGTTTCATTTTGTAATTTATATATTCTAGTTTTTACGCCACGTTGTATACCTACTGAGCAATATTCTGAACTAAAGTGATACGATGAAGTACAAATTTTTATTAATTTTCGTACCGGCGAATGGGTATATTTTGAATATTTTAAGTATGGTTTAAAGCAGGATTCACAGAGCGAAGATTAACCTCCTAAAAGTTTTATTAATATAATCGTCATTGAGATAACATTTAAAATGTAAAAAGTTTAAAAAAATAGGATCAACACGTTAAATTTTTTTTTTCAACAAAAAAATGGTTTCAATGGTGAACGATAAAATTAAATCAATACCAAATTTTTAAAAACGGACAACTAATATTAAAAACTTATAAGATTTTTATTGTGCATTTGCAATTTAAGAACATAGATTTTGTTGTATTATATATATTAAATGGCAAAATAATATAATGTCATCAATGGAATTCGAACCCGAAATTTTCAACTGCCGGTTGCTTGACCGCTTTAGCCAATCTATACAGATTGCCGTATTTCATATACATATATTATATTTGCTAAGTGACAGATTGAATTTTTCTTGTTGAACGAATTTTTGTTTTCATTGACATTAAACCTAATTTTTGAAATATAAAAGAGCACTAGTGATACGTTAAATATTTTAAATATTTCTGAAAATAAACTTGGTTTTCAAGAACAATGCATGAGACCTGTATTTTTTTAATGATAAATGATTTTGTGTCGGTTTCTTTCTATATAGAGTTAAATAGTTGTTTGCAATTCTAAAACCTGTAGGACTGACGAAACCATGAAATTCTGCAGAAATGAATGGCAACGAATAACAATGAAGAGAAAAAATGGCGGAAACTTGGAAGGCTTTTATCCAGCGGTGGACAGAAAACGGCTATTAATGATGGTAGATAAATATGTAAATATTGTAAATACTGTTTTATTAGTCATTGTTGGATACCCAAGCTAGAAAAATCTGGATACGGAAGAAATTAAAAGACTCACCACTCATTTCCAATTCTACTGGCGCCTCCAAAAATGGACTGTATGAGATCACACACACACTATTTTGTCAAAGGTTCCACGCCATAAAGAATAGATGCGAAGTCTCAGATTTATTATAACAGTGCTCGAACCGTTCCGATACAGAGCCGCCTATCGACTGGTTGTTGGGGCCTGGAGCGGAAGAGGGAAGAGGGCACGAAGCATTATTTCGTTCAAGTAATTAATATGGCAATAAAAATATGTCCCAAACAGTCATAAAAATATTGGATTATGATGGGGGCGATTAACAAAATCTGAATAATTTACTTAAAAAATATTAAAACAATGATATTTAAAAAAATTACGATAAACACTTGGTTTGATGGTGGTAACCTTTCCTATTCTAACGTTTCTGCAAAAGTGTGCGGTGTATTTTGGACACCATTAAGCGGATTCGTAATCTTGAACGTCTGATCGATGATCGACCCTATAATGGGATTCATATGTCAGCTAAAAAATAGAGTCTCACACGAGTCAGAATATATTCATGAAAATTGTATCTAGAAAAAAGTAATATTTCCTTTGTAATATAAAACCAAGTCGCTGTCGTGACAAAATGCAATCGCAGAAAAATATTCCAGTATTTAAAAAAAATTATCTACATAATTCAAATGAAATATTTATTAACTGGGTACTTCTTAAGTAATATTGCTCAGTAAATACTACATACTTACTGTATAATTTTACTTAAAAAAATACATTTTATGCTAATTCATAGTTTGTTTAGGAATACAAAATAATGGTAGTTACCTTACATGAAACGTCCGTTTGAGATTGTAATGTAATCCACCTAAACAGTAGTTGACAAAACGATACGTAAAATACTGGAACAAACTATATTATTTTAGATCATTTTTACAATATTTTTTAGAATTAATATGGACGTGGAAGTAATTTATACGAAGAATTTACGACAGCATTCTTCTATTTACCGACATGAAAATAAAATGTTGCGGTTAATTAGTTAGACTTAATGTATCAATTGTAAAAATATATGGAGTAATAAGTTTTGAATTTGTAGTAATCGTAATCGCTTGCTGTTGTATAATAGTCCCCGGATTGGAAGAGGATCAGGTACGAATTTCGGTAGCATTTAAGGTTGATTAATTTAATCTATATTAAAAATATCGTTCTGAATATGTAATTTGACAACAAAAATGAATTCACCTTAAAATTTCCAATATAAATATTAATTAGTCTATTTTTGATTGAAGATTCCTAATAATTATAAAAGAATTTAATGTTTTGGCCAGTGCAATCATAATCAGTATTTTATCATAGTATCGCTAAATTACAACTGTATTACTTTAATTCTATGTTTATATTAACTTTTTTAAATGTCAGTCACAACTCGTCCCAAGTAATTTGCTGCTTACTCGTTGCTCATTCGTTAATTAAATAAACCAAGACTCTCTCCTGACATCTTACCTACCGATATAATTTTTTTATAAATAACTGAAGATCGGGTAAGAACTGCGTATATAGGTGTTATACATAATAATGATGGTTTAACTAACTAACCAATTTAATATCATGCCGGTTCTCCGCAAGGATAAGCACATAGTATAGAGAGCCGCTTTTCTGACACTTATTTCTCGCCTAATCTTTTTAACTTCTTATGCATGACAATTTTCGATGAAACAACGATAAGTATCTGCTCTTCCTGGTTTTGCCAAGTCCTTCTCGGACGTCTTCCTTTTCTGATGCAAACAACACACGTGCTATTTTTCTTTTTCTGTTTATCATTCAATTTATCAATTACCTACGCGACTCTTAAATCCTGGCCACCACGTGATAAAGTCTAAAAACAAAATAAATACAAATATCATAAATACCGTCACCACGATTAATCTAAAACTGTTTGAAAGAGATCTATCAGAATCGATTTATAGATTGATAGCAAGTAAGGGAGATGCCCCACTAAGGGTTTGCAGGAGTTGAGGGGAGTATGTTGAAGTTATTAAAATAATGATTGATTCGAGATCGTTATGATGCTGTGAAATAGAAGCTCCTAACTTCTTCTTGTCTTACGCGTATCAGTAGTATGTCCCTAATGGTTAATAGGTGAATCCTTATACGGCCATGTCTACGGGCGCGTGTAGGGTCACCACAAGTCCTTGACGATCCTCCACAACTGATCAATATCATATCGCTCCACTGTTGCATACACAGAACATCCACACTGTCTCAAATCCGATTCAAATATAACAATTAATTTCAATACTAATTAAATGTATTAATTATAAAGATACACATATAAAATTGATTTTATTTGTATATATTTATAATGAATACATTTAATTAGTATTTAAAATATCACAGATCATCTGATCTGAATAATTACAATAATAATTACAGTAAGAATGTGCTCTCCTTAATACCTAGATTCAGTAAGCCGAGAGTAAGAGTATACTTTACGAAAGAAATGAAAAACTCGAGATGGACTGAGGACGGATCCTCATCGTTATCATTATCAAATACAAAGTTTATTTTTACGGAGAACACATTATTGTTCTGAAGTTGCAGATTTTCAGAACATACTTTGTGCTATTTTTAATACAAATTATGTGAATCAACTCGAAAGATATATATATAAAGAATCTATTTATCGAAAAAAATAATTATTAGTGTGTATTACTCTAATATATTTGAGATTCGTCGTAATACAAAGATGACTTTGAAAATGAAATAAAAGTTGTATGCGTTTGAAAGAGCTATAGAATAAAAGTTTAAAAAAACCACATAGTTGATACTACGAAACTGGATAACACATTTTCCCGGATAGAAAAAAATCTTGCTCCGAATCCTGGCAGCGACTAAAATATTTTTTCGATAAATATATTTTTTCTGTACATTTTTTAGTTGATTAATTTAATATGTATTACAAAGTTGACTGTTCAAATTTTATTAAAAAGAACTAACCTCAATATTTTTGCATTCAAAATACGTAATAATGACAATGAAATAAAAAAAGGTTGTTGTTCACCTTTACTCGGATTCTTGGTAATTCAATTTTTAACTTAATTGCTAAAGGTCACCAGGTGTCTCAAAACGATAAGAAATTATATGCGGTATGCATGCATATTACAGTTAAAATAAATCTATGTTATCTGTGTACAGTTTTTTGGGCTAATCTGCCGTGTATATCGGACCTTGCTGACCAACGTTTCAGATCTTATTGTAGAGTCCATCATCAGGAAACTGTATATATAATATTCTAATTGCCTGTGATAACCTAATAAGATTTTTAAATCTATATTAGTATATATTGATTTAATAGCTAACGTTCTACTGAATTCAAATTTATTATTAATTGGTTGCATTTTAAGTATAAATTGCAAACGGTAACGAAGGAGAATTGGAAAAATTAATCCTACTTAATGTATCAGTACGCACTAAACATTTCATGTTTGCACATTACATTACGTAGATATATATATTTTTATGAAATTTATTTGTTTATTGGTTAATATGAATTGAAAATATTATCTTTTCGGTGAATCTACTAAAGGTCTTACTTAAATAACATAATAATAATTTAAAAAAATTAAAATATGAATATTTATTCATAGTATGATCTTTTAAAATTTTTGCCAACATGCAGTCTCGGATTGCGAGCAGAAGTTTCACATAAATATTTGGTTTGTTTTCTTCCACTTGGAACGTTTCGATTTGAACACTCTGCACGGTCTCTGGAGAATTTGTTTAATGAGATAATAATGTGTAGCTTACTCGAATATTGAATGAGCCCCATGAAAATCACCAATCGAATAATTTAAAATCACACTCCTGAATCATGAACGGGATAACGGAATATAATCCCTAGTACTAATCATTCCATTTAACTCTTAAACATTTCTTGATTATGTGTCCTGGTATTATAGAAAAATGTTTGTATTAAAATAATTTAATTAGGATTTATCTCTAATTATTAGTAAATCTGAATTCCGGGTAACACCAAGCATCTATCGCTAGTTATGGTATGATATATCTTAAGTATTAAAAAAAGTATTCAAATTATTGTGAATGAGAAGCAAATGCATACAAATCTTAAGTAACGATGAACTCAAAGTGATATACCAAATTACTATTAGCTATTTAAAAGAATGTTGGATTAACATGAAAAAAAAACAATGTTTAAATGATTTTATCAAAGTTTTTTAAAGAATTTGTCAGTTTATACATTTCTTTAGATATAAATAGTAAATTAAATTGTAATTTAAAATATGCACAAACCTTATAAACAAACACAAAATATTAATCGCGTTTTGGAGAAAAATCAATGGAGGCTGCGGAGCAAAATAAAGTAACGTTTCTTTGTCTGATGCGATATGGCAACGGAATGAAAAAAATACCATGTTGCCAACCGTAATTCAGTACTCTTTAAAAAAATTCACGTTGATTTAAATGGACGATGGATGAAATGTAATTAAATAAATCATGTCATGTAATCAAAATCCAAGAAAACAACCATCATATACCAACTTCAACGCCTTTCGCAAGAAACAATATAAGGTGCGTAGGTTGGCAATGTCCACGTCTCACATTTTTCCGATAATATATTATAACATCCGATATATCTATGTACTTTTTCCCTCCTCCTTGACTCTGATAACATTAATAGTTCCTAATTACTCAGTACTATCCGCTTATCATTCTAAGTAAGTATCATTAGATTCTAATTACGGCAAACTAAACCTTATTTTATTTTCAATTTATGTTTTTTGATATGCTTTCTTTTTTCCACCTGTTGTGCGTCATTTTATTTTAAATAATACTTTTTCTAGACCGAATATACACTATATTAGGTCTGAAACGTAAGTAATCTGTACGATGTTGTAAATTCATGTAACGGAAAAATTGACACACCTTCGAGAACCAGTCGATTTAACCGTCTGTGAATTTTAATACAATTTAAATTTTAGTAGAAAACACATTTTTGTTGAAAAGTTGCAATTTCAGAACACGATTCTGTGGTATTTTAAATAAAAATTAAATTCCTGGAACAACCAAATGTTTTTTCAAATAAATTCAATTTAATATGTATTTATTTCATTTTGTATATTTAGCTATGACACAAACAATTTTATTCAGCAAGATCCTGTAATATCCATAAACCCACAACACAAACACCTCTATTTTCTAAATTGCAGACCGCGAAGGTCAGAGAGGAAGAGGTTTCAACTCGATAGATCTACCATATCAAGGAAGGCACTGGCTTTCTTAATGGAATTACTATTGAGACTGCAAACTGTAGAGAAAGGTGGAGGAACATCGTTTAAGACATCAGCAGGCCAAAACTCGGGAATCACGATCTTCAGTAATAAGGAAATCGACTGGAGAAGAAGAAGAATAAATATATGATTATATATCCTTCATATTGACTTAGCCGGTAGATATGTGCAGGGGAGGTTTTCTGGTGGTGGTGCACTAATAATTGGTATACCAAGAAGTTTGCGGAGTGACGAATTGCTAGGCAACCAAATAAACAGGACACCACCTCTCTATTCAGAGAGTGATATTTCTTACAAAAATCAGGGTCTAATATAGCAGACGTCTTCGCGTTAAATACTATAATTTATATCCTTTAGGCCGAATAGCACAGAGGTAAGACGCTTGCCTAGCTATCAAATACTCGGGGGTTACTCCTATTTTTTATAGCACAAGCTCTTAGCTCGATTTAAAATACGATGTGGCGTATGTTTCGAATACTAATATATTCTTGAGATTCATTTTTAAGCATAGTTTAAAATAGTGGGTTAGCAGGGGGAGGGGGTGATGTCTGGGGGGATGTGGTGGAGTGCCGGATGGGATTTAGTATAAAACATATATTACATGTGCGGTTTGCGCAGAGTTCTAAAGAACGGTAATGCAAATTTGGAATGGAAACTATTTCATTTCATTCGACATTATTCATATTCGTTTTACGGGGAGGAAGTGAGTGACCATGGGGAGGACATGTTTTTTTACATTGACCTAAAGAGTATCTGTAGAAAATTTTATTTTGATCAGCCTAAAGCAGTAGGATTATGTAGAGAATCGAAAGACTGACATTAAATTTTATGTATAATATAATATTAGGTATATAGATTTTGTAATTATTTTAGTCGCTGGTTTCAATTAAGAAATCGTTACAGGCGTATATTATGTTTTTAAAAAATATATATTGTTCTTTCGAAAACAGGTATTCCAAATATATTTTACCAAATATAACAACGCATTGTACTAGAAATAGTTCTAACGTGTAAAATTGTATAGAATTTTGTGAATTCAGTAAGGAAGATTAATCAAAATACTACTTTTGTATTAGATATTAGAAAACCTCTGAAACGTAGAATAAGTGCAGATGAAATGTATAGTACGAACAGTATGTAGATAAATCAGTGTCGAAAGTCACTTTTCACATACACTATTTATACACGTAATTAAATTAATTATTTTCCAGGCATTCATCTGCTAAGTGTTCACGGTTATGTTAGTATTTATGAAGTATAGCAATAATTTCTAAATAACCTAAAAGATTAGTTATTTTATTGTAAACGAGTTTAAGCATTCATTTTATTTTTATAAACGAGATTAAAGCAATGATTAGGTTTTCATTAATGAGGTTAAGTATGGTAAAATAATTAAATTAAAAGTTTTAACAAGTGACAAATAACGAAATAATAAATAAACGTAATTATTTACGTTTATTTCTTACATCGTGCATCTTAATCGTACATTTCTTAATAAATTATTACATTTATTTGTTAAGAGCTGTACGATTCATTTAGATATTTTGAATCCACAGACAGTATGCGTGGTAAAATAATTAAATTAAAAGTTTTAACAAGTGACAAATAACGAAATAATAAATAAACGTAATTATTTACGTTTATTTCTTACATCGTGCATCTTAATCGTACATTTCTTAATAAATTATTACATTTATTTGTTAAGAGCTGTACGATTCATTTAGATATTTTGAATCCACAGACAGTATGCGTGGATTTTATACAACTCCAGTAAAGTAAAATTAGTCGAGACCAAATAAAATACCTGTTGAAATATGAAATAAAGATGTTTCTATTCTCATAAACAGGCTGCATCCTGTAGCCGAGACCTTTTATGTAGCTTCCGCTTCCACCCTCTTATAAAGTCAACGGTTTTACCATATCAACCCTTCGCGAAGCGGGAGGACCCTTCATGGATACTTTTACAGTCACTACCCACATGAGATGAGTTTCCTTTCTTAGTAAGAAATTTTTTGAAGGGCGTGCCCATAAATTAAAAAAAATCTCAGAAGGTAAAGTAGTGATAGCTATATTATATTTAATCTAAAATTCTTTAAAAACAATAAAAAAATTATTTTCTTGCGATATTACTTTTATTTTTATTGTATTCTTACTTTACTTGTTTCATTCTGTTATTACTCACTTGAAGAACTGATATACATACATGAATCGCTTTGTAGACATTTCGTAAACATATCGCGTATTCCTGTATTTCAAAATATATTTTTTGTCGATAGCATGTACAAGTAAGCATTTAATACTTTTGCAAAATACAAAGAAGAAGTTAAGAAGAATATTAACAATTATTTCAAGTTTCTCGTGATCAAGATTGATATTTTTCAAAATTATGGTCAATGAACTTCTCGTACGATGCTCGTATTACGAAATAACAATCGACCTCACGAAAATACAAATAAGTGAAAATACATAAAACCTTATATAGAAAAATAGTTTTTGAACGTCATGTATTAATTACCACAATACACTTATATCTCGCTTTACAGCTTCGATATGTTTCGGAAAAGTTAGCCGTAAAGCGAAATACCGTATAACGAATAATTTATTTTGATACAAACCCATACAAATTCCATAGGATTCGTTTCAATAATAGAACACTTATGTTATAAAAAAAATAAATATATCTCGGGTTCATAATTACTGACGAAGGTAGCTACGAGCCAGAAATTAAACATAAATAGCATAGGTTCTATGTCCAGACTTGACAACATACGGAAAGGCCTCGATATTTCCAAGACCACGAAGGTCAGACTTGTACAGTCTCTGGTGCATTCTATATTTATATATGGAGAATTATGAAGTCTGAAGGCTAGAGAGAGAAGATAAATTAATTTGAGGTATGGTGCTGGAGACACATGCCGTGCATTTACATTGCGCATACCGTGGATTTACGAATGTCTCCATTCTGCGGGAACTATGAGAAGGGAAGAGAGCTTGGAGAAGTTTGTTATGGTGTCATGTTGAGGAACGAAGAGGAAGATGCCCCATTCATTGGATTAATCAAGTGGAAGAAGCAACATGTACTTCTCTGGTGACAGCCATAAGATCTGCAAAATGTCTAGAAAATGTCGATAATGTTCAGTCATGAGAGATCAACGTGAATGAATAATACAAAAATATATGTATCTATATAAAACAAAAATGTTGAACGTTTTAAACAGAGCCTCAAGCTGTCATCAGATCCACCCATTGTTGTGGAAGAAGCAGGTAGAGAAAATTGTTTTTGCTTCTTTGTTGCAGTTAATAGCTGTATCGAGAAACTTTAACGTTGCGATCTTCGTCGGGATCAGTTTGAAGTAGAATTTTTATTTCTCGTTCGACATGACAAATACTGAAATAATATTCTTTTGGAAGAATGTATATCGAAAAATTTTGGATCGCAAATCGAAGCCGAAGCTATAATTTTAAAATACCGTTATAGCGAAAACCCGTATAAAGAGCAGTCGTATAGCGAAGTATGGGTAAATAGTGGAAGTTGGGCCTATTTTCAAAGCACAATCGTTTTGCTTTCGTTAGAAAAAAATAATGTATATATGCATGTATATGGTATATCCACGCAAACGTTTTTATATAAAAAATGATTTTTTATATCTTTTTATCGTGCGTATTCGTAAGATCAATGAGTTTATAAAATAATTTCGTTATAATGAGGAATCTATTCTTATTTTTTGGAAATGTCGAAACCATTTCACGATGTTAAGGCCGATGCCTACTAGTTGTTATATTATTTACCTTAACATTAGGTTTTCGACGTTAGAAGGAATGATACCTGCCACTTTAAAAACAGAAGAACAAACATAAATAAGAGCCTACGCTGTTTTTCACTCACATCTATCCAATTATTTATGCACGATGAATTTATACGACTATTCGATTCTTCTATAGTTAAATATTTTAAAGATTTATATATTATTCATATACCAATTTTTTTTTTTAAATTCTAAAATATTAAAATAACAGAATATTGTAAAATAGTATTGAAGAAGTTTGTACGATAACTGGATAATATATAATAAACGTTTATGATTAAATTTTCTAATCACTGAAATAATTTTTAGTCGCATAGTTAGGTTGCCCATTTAAATTACAATTTAAGTTAAGTGTGATCAAATTATTTTACCATCATATAAGAGTCTGGAAACCAACTTTACCTTCACCGTCTTCTGTAAATTCAATTGAGTGATCATTTATCCAATGCCTAAGTCTAATAATTCCTATATGTGTCGGTCTGTCGAGTACATGATCATGGTGGCGAGACTAGGGTAGACCGGACACGGGCGAGACTAGGGTAGTTATGAGAGCGGAGAAGCGGTATAATGATTGCCTCCGAGAATTTCTGAATTTGTTTGGAGTAGCCGAGGATTGGAGCAGATGCCTCAAGATCGTGGGGGCTGGAGTTGAAGAGCATCTGCTCTCGGGCTGATGGTGTTGCGGCGACTAGACGAGCTAGAAATGAGCACCGAGCCGCGACCGCGCGACAATGAAACCGGTGAGGGCAACAGAACCGCTTCGTTTGTGAAGTTTGTGGGAGTGAGTGGGCCTCTCGAGTTGTCCAATTCTTTCATAGAAAAGACGCATGTTGTGGCGGAGAAATTGATATCCTTTTGTTTATGGAACGTGAGGCCTGACACCGACTAACCATGTGTACGCTAATTGCTAATTCAGCACTGTGGTAGATACGACCATTAATACATTTACTGAAGAGTATTAATTTATCCACTATCTTTGATGATGGATGGTGTTCAGTACAGGAACAAGAACTGTAGCAATCGCGTAGGGGTGGTCCGCCAGTTCACTCTGGGCTCTCGAACGTTGATGTCTGCAGCGGTGTGCAGTGGTCTAGGGGAGTCCAAGTCTTCGTCCAGTGTAGCAGCAAAGTCGTAGAATCTTCCGGGATCAGTACAAATGTAAATGTAGCCAAAAGTCAAATCCAGGAAAGAAAGTCCAGGTGAATAGCAAAGCGAAAGTAAAGATGAATAAAACAGTTTTCTTCAGAGAAAGCGGTGCAAGCGCAAACGAGGCAAGTGATTTTGCAATCGCTGGACCGTTCATTTAATCTCGAGATTCATCTCGGGGAGCTTGTGGCTCCAGCAAGAAGCTGGGGACTAATCAGGAGGCACAGACATCCTCTGCGCCACCCCGATTCGGTCCCGCGCCGCCACCACCTGGCGGACAGACTCCAAAGCTCTCGTCATTTTTTCCTCCGTCCCGTACGGAGCGGCAGAACTCATTTTGCTCCGCAAAAAGGTCTCTTATAATTTTATTGTCACATACCCAGGCATCGCGAGTATTTTTTCTTACAGATTGTTTCTTTCAGATCCTCCTCGCGATGCCTGATACATTTTGCCTTGGGCGATGGCCCGGGGAATTAATTAATCCACCTTAAGCTTTAAAAATCCATTTTGACAATCTAAACGATTTTAAAGGTGCATAATATTATCTCCGGGCGATCGTCTTCTCAAAACTCTCTTTATTTCTGTATTTCATTTATATACAACATTTTTTAAAAGCAAGTTATTCAATAAAATGACATTCATGATTTTGGCTGGCGCCGGGGGCGGGGCCTCGTCCGCGGCCCGTCATCCCCCTCCACCTGGCCGGTCGCCACGTACAGGGGCGACGGGACTCCAGTGGCGCGGAGTGCTGGGTAAAATATTCCCGTGAATCAGCCAAGATGGACTTTTCGCCCGGCGCTTCTTGAGCCGAGGTTAGCGCGCTCCGCGGCCACATAGCTGTGCGGAACATTCTCCTCGTGCGGCTCCGCCGTACTTCACAGGCAGCGCAGCTAGTCCTCGGTAGCCGCCTGGGACCCGGGGCGACAGAAGGATCACGCAGTCGCCCGCCGCTGTCTTTGCTCGAACGGCCCGGAGCTGTCCGGAATACTCCACCTCGCGTTCCTGCTTGGCCTCAAGCACCCGCCGCACGGCGCGTATGAGGCATTCTGCCTTCTATCCTGCTATTGCAGGAGCTAGCCCCGATCCATTATGGTCTGAGGCGGTACGCGCCTTTCTGCGCGCTCTCCTACGCGGTCTCTTTCCGCGCTTCCTTGTGCGAGTGAGATCCACTGTCTGGGTTCTCACTCGCTCCAGCGCTTTCGGCGCTTCCATTCCATGAGTGAGAGCCATGTCGCTCGCTCTCATCGACAGTGGAGCAATAGCGCCATCCTGCTCTCCCAGTGTGCCAGCCGTGCTGACTGCGGTGTTCCCTGACTCATGAGCGAGAGCTGCGATCTCCGCTCTTGCTCGCATCGCACATGGCGTCCCCGGCCCGTCACTTCTCACCTGCGCTGGGCGAGCTCGAGTCTCTGCCCTTTCCGTAGCGATGCGCGCCTTCCTGCGCGCTCTCCTACGCGGTATTTTTCCGCGCTCCCCTGCGCAAGTGAGATCCACTGTCTGTGTTCTCACTCGATCTAGCTCTCTCGGCGCTTCCATATCATGCGTAAGAGCCATTGTCAGTTGTTCGGTAGACCGGCGCTGCTCTGCCTTCCTGGGAGCTCCGTCTTCCAGCGGCCGCTCAGTGGCTAGCGCGGAGTAGCGGGTATTATTTCTATGGCCCGGGCGTCCTCAGTATTGACCCGGCCGCGGCGGTCACCCCCAGTGAACACTGTAGTCCTGTAACACCGCCTCCAGGCGGGTGTTGGCGGCCGGGCTCTGTTTGTCCGCCCGACCGTACCACCTTTCGAGGATGGCCATAATTTCGGGCACGTTGCGGGGCTCAATGAGGAGCGCCGCCACCGTTTCTCGGGCCCGCCCTCTCAGAGATCTCTGCAGGCGCAGTAGATTTTCTGCGGCTGACAGCTCACACAGGCTTGTCGACTGATCATATTGCGCTTTAAATGTCGGCCAAGCTAGCGGATCACCGCTGAACGGCGGCAAATCCTTTGGCACCGCTTGCCGCGCAATGAAGGCATTCATGCGCGGCTCGTCCTGGCCCGAGTATGTCCTCTGGCTTTCTCCGATCCTCGCCGATCGGATCGCATCGGAGATGGCGGTTGCCACCAATGTCATCGGGTCCCGCTGATTGCGAACCCACTCCCTCGGGAATGAAGTAGCACCGTGCGCCGCGCCCCAATCCTGAAGCGATGTCTGCACGGTATCATCCGAGTGAGCCCGCGGAATCCTGCCCGTGGTCCCGGTGCCGATGAATGCATCCTACTATCATCTTGTCACTGTTGGTGTTGGGTAAAAAGATATGAATAGTCGTTGAAAATAACGTTATAGTACATAATATACTAATAATTAATATTAATTTAATGTGTATTAGGTACAATATATTATATTAATACGAATAACTTTTGTTACAAAGATTTACGTATAAGCTATTCTTTCAAGCAAGGCATCATTTGTAAATTTAAGAGTTAAAATGATACGTATGTAGGTAAGTATTGTTCCACGTGTCGCGAAAATTTAATAATTTGTAAATTTAATAATGTGCTGTGACGCTAAAAGGTTGTAAATCACTGGACTAAAGTACATACGTCAAAGATCACACGTAAACAAACACATACTTTTCCACTATTGATATATAATATAACGTCATGTGTATACTTTTATTACAAATGCAGTAATATTCACACTCTTCACATAACGTAGCTGTGGCCGAGCGATTTAAGGTCTCTAAAAATCAGATATAGATGGAAGCGTAGGTTCGAATCGTACTAGCTAACAATTTTCTTGATACTGATACTTTCGTCTCGTGATCTTAACCATTCCTCTTCGGTGATGTAAACTGAGTTGAAATCGCCTCTAATTATGTCAATATCTTTGTAAATATACTAAATACAGAATTCATATTTTAGGTATTTCTCCGTAATATATTTATGTATAGGATAAAATAATTACAATGTATAAGTATTTACTATACACAACAATAAAAAATGTTTTCTCGAAGAACCTGAAGTGATGTATATGTGTAGTGCTTTAGTTATCGTGCTCTCTCCGAGGCATGGCAAGAGGAGCCGAGCACGAGAATGTACTACACCTCTCGGCTTACATCGGTTATTTTCGTATCGACTCGGGTCGTCTCGTGTCGTCTGTCTTCGCCGCGAGAGTACAGCCAGCTCTCGGTTTCCCTCGTTCCACCTCGCTCGCCTCATTACGCCTCGTCTACGCTCCGTTCTAGTTGGAATGTGGACGTCGTGAGGCGAGGTGAGGAGCTTTGGCGGGAGTGTACTTTGTACCATTCGGGTCTCGACACCTCGGCAAATGCCTCGCATGAGGCGCATCGGCGAGGATAAACTGCTGGCATAAGATACGTCTATGTATCTTATGCCAGCAGTCCATTCCCGCCGAGGCGCCTTGCGCACGGCGAGAGGAGTCGAGCACGAGAATGTACTGCGGTTCTCGGCTTGCATCGCCTATTTTCGTGTTGACTAGGGTCGTCTAGTGCCATCTCGCTTCACCTCGCACGCCTCGCTTCGCCCCGTCCACGCCCCGTTCCGGTCGTGGCGTGGACGAGGTGAGGAGCCTCGGCGAGAGTGGACTGCTGGCATTATGCGTTTTTGTGCTGTCCATTATAACCAATGTTTTTTCTTATTCTTGGCACTTTTTTGCAATAATTGATACATACAGTCGATTTCGCTTAATTGGACCACCAGTTTATCGAGACAGACGGGTATTTGGACCAAATCCCTAGGAATAGAAACCAAACAAAGTAAGTAATAGTAATTTACTTCGGTTATCTGGGACACAATTCCGTTTAATTGAGACAGTAAATTAAAAATTAAAATAAAATGTTAATAAATGAAGGCCTGCGCTGATTTAGCACAATTGTAATTCTATAAAAACACAAGGCAGGCTGGATTTGATAAATTCCTGCAGAAATATGTTTTATTTGTTATAAAAATATTTTGTACATTATTTTCATGACTATTTTTTTAAAGTGTTATTATAATTATTACATAATTTTTTTTATTGACATAATTGATTTTTTTTTCTTCATAGTTATATGTATAACTAATAATTATACACTACTTTTCTGTAATTCAATTTTTTTTCCAACAATTTAATATAGTTCAAAAATATGTACATATTATTTTTTAATTTTACCCTAAACTTATTAGAAGCCAACCGCTTAAATGGAACAAAATATTATGACCCAATGTGTTCCAATTAAGCGGAATTAACTGTACATATATATATAAGTAATAAATGTAAAATATTCATATTTATCCGACGTAAAATTCGCAAAAGTCTCCGTGTACACCGAGTTTACAATACCGGAGCACGCGTTAAACCTCACCAAGGATGCAGCCCAGGACAAAACAAAGTGGAGAAGAGTGATTAGAGTAGTCGATCCTAAATTAAAAGGACAAAGATGAAGATTAATTAAACACACGGTATATTTATTTATTTATAGTTTTATTCACTTTAAAAATAATCATTTAATTAATACTTTTATAATAATAATGGGTTGGGTTGTTTATACCAGACTCAATTCGCCATATAAATAAATTAAATATGTTTATATTTTTTACTCGAACGTTTTTTTTATAAAATGTATTTATTGTTTTGTATTTGTTTGTTATAAAATTTAAATATCTTGGTGTGACTGCAAAGAGTGATACGCTAAATGAAAACAATTTGAGGATTCATACTAGAAATCTCCGATATACTATTGAAAAACTCATGAAATCGAAACTCCAGTCCATAAAATCAAAAATTGTAATCTACCACACAATAAAACGCTGAGACATGGACTTATCATGGAAAAAAATGATAAGAAAATATATTATTCGGAGAACGATAATCTTTTAGGTTAGTGCCATATTTTATACACTAGCGATTTCTGATCTTTGCACTGAAAAAAGCAATCGGCGATAGCCAATATTGTATAGCGTTCTCTATTGCTGTCCCTGGAATTGTACGAACGGTGTTTTTACGTATTAACTTTGAAGTATATGTATTCACATAAAAACATTTTGAAACATTCATATTGTCATAATAATAATAATTCATTACTCTTTTTTAAAGGAAAAATAAAATATAATATTAAGTATTCAATATAACCTTTTGGAAGAGACTGCTTGAAAAGATTTCGAAGAAAAAAGGCGGTGGATATGCATTATAAGCAAGTGCAAGTGGTAGCAGAAGATTGAGATTAATGACTGGATGGAAAAATTACGAGTATATGTATACTACAAAATGACATTTTATTTTTAATATCTAACAAATATATATATTTTTATCATCCTGATACCTTATAACCGAAACCAGTTTGTGAATATAATTAACTCACAGTGGTTAAAAATAAAGTTATTAAATTATTTACAAAAATACAAACCTCTTTTGAAAGAACGGTTACTCCACTACTATTTGTATACTTAAAATCCAAATCGAACGTAATTTCTAATTTTCGTTAAATACTATAGATATCTATTATACAATAATAGATAGCAATCATAGTTCACACAATTTGGAATATTGATATATTGGCTGAACATTAAAAATTACATAAAATGACACGACGCGACGTTCGATACTGGACGAGCCGCGACTACAACATTAACAGAATGTAAATTTCTTTGATTGAAGTATTTCTGAATAAATTTTATCTTGACAACAAAATGAAAAGACCTCATTATGTAAAAATTTATGCGAATTTTTTCATTACGCAAAATAACATTTTGTTTTGCCGAATATTTCGACTTTTTCTTCAAAACAATGTTCTTTCAAAATAAATTATTCAATCCATTATTAAGGGTTGTTATGCTGTTATGTTGTCTGTGGGTAGGTTTTGATTTGACCTGACCTGATTGAATATTGACAAAATTTTTTCGCGCTGTTTGATGGATTCCGCATAGTAAAAAAAATCGTCACGCGATATTTGTGAAGAAATCACACGTTGTTTGCACGTGTAATAACATCACACATAATATAAAAGTTTGTTCTGAGCGGTTCACATAATATACAAATGTTTGTTCTGAGTGGTTCTCTTGACAGTTCGACAATAGTTATTTTAACTTTTAAATAATTATATAAAAAAGGTTTATTTTTATTTTCAAACATTATTATAATTTGTATGATTATTATTGAATGCCGGACTATTCAGGCAAGTAATATATGAGTAAGATATATTTATTTTATGCAAAATGAATTTTCAAAATATTAGCTTATTTTGAAAACCTTCAAATTCAAATAAACGTAACTTAAGAATACATAGAATTTATTAATCGAAGTGAAAAATACTTGATTCTATGCATTGTTGCCAACAGATAACGAGATTATTTATGTCTGTAGAATTAATCTCTGGCGGATTAAAAATCAAAAATTCTGAAAGGAAATTCTTACCCCTTTTCTGTTATTTAATTTTCATTATAAATAGTTATGCTTGAACGTGTGAAAGATATTGTAAAGCAAAATGCGTGCTGTTCGATTAATCAGTGTTGGGATTAAACTAACAGTATCAGAACATTATCGACCCGTTTCCGTTTCTAAACTTTTTGAACTATCGCAACACTGTTCATTCAGAAGTGATTCCATCAAACCGCTCTTGGTTATCATGCGTACTGTTTGAGATGCATAATGACGTACCAAAAAATTCACTGTTTCAATCTCATTTCTTTAACAATTATAATAAAGCTAATTAATTAACCCAATTAAAGAATATACTTAGCCACAAATTGTTAAACAATAACTAATATTACGCTGGAAGTAACAATGATTTACACATATTAGAAGACTCGTGGAATGGTATGAACTTCTATGAAGCAGTCTCGTCTGTAATAATGAGTTGTAGTCATTTCAGTGCCGATAAATCGGCGTTTATTTTTATAACAACATTCCTTTTACAGCTTGCATTAATATAAAAATCCTCAGTACAAATATTAGAATACATTTCATTTACATTCGGCGCTTCCTACCTCGCTAGATACACATACATTACCTGTTCTGAGGTAGGTAGCAATAAGGTTCCATAAGCTCTAATACATAAGTTGGAAGTAAGGTAACAAATTAAATTAAATGGTAAAAAACGGAAAAATCAAAAACGGACAAGTAAAGATAATAAGTAAATTGAACAAAGTAAATCTTTTTGATGCAGACTAACGATATGTAAGAAATAAACAATCACGGAGTAAACCAAACATGATAAGTACAAGGTAGGATGTAAGGACAAAAATAATTAAACATTAATTAAATGTTTTAGTTAGAAAGGTACACGCCACCGGGATTCGAACCTGGAGGATTTCTTTCCAAACCGTGAAGGTGCATTATCCAACTATGCTAAAGCAAAATTATTTTTGACGAAAAATTTTCGAACCTGTATGTCACACCTTTTTCAAATTAATATATTTATCGTCCAATTATTTGAAAGTACCATCTACTTTGTTTTTATAGAATTTCAAATACCTTTGAGTAAACTGATAGCAGACTCCAGAATTAACAATTCATTTTTATTAAATTTTGGACAAATACATTGAAATACTGATTAATACATTAAATTAATATTTACAATATTACGAACCTATGTTCTGAATTATTACAACTTCACCATAAGATTGTGTTCTGATAACAAAAAGAATTTCATAAAATGAGTAGCTTTGATCATTTAAGGAATTCTTCCAGCTAACTTCTTACAATATAGAAAAGCCAATCCTTTATAAGCACACATAATTGAGAATACGATACCGTTGCCATCTCTTGTGGTAGTTTATTGTATATCCGCGGTCCCATAAAACATGCATGTCTTTGAGCATATGAGATTCTCATTAATCATGTAAAAATAATAGATAATTTAAGGATAACACATTCTTATTATGAAATTGTAATTTTTTAGAATATAGGCATGATCCGACAGGGGTCTCTATTTGAAAGTGCAACATGTAAGTTCGAAAACTTGTCAACTTATGTTGATGTAGTGTAATCAGTTAATGCATTTTCCCGGATAGGAAAAGATACAGTTTTGAATCCCGGTAGTAACAAAAATAAAAAAATATTTTTTCGATGAATTGATTTCATCTATATATATTTCTAATTTAAAAGTTTAATTTGTATTAATAATAGATGTTCTGAATAATTACAACTTCACAATAAGAATGTGTTCTCCTTAATAATAATAGATGAACCTGCTATTAAAAAACTCTGTTTGACTAATAGTAAGTAATCTCAGTTATTTTTTAAATCAATATATCTAAGATGGTTAAAGTTACCATTGTTAAACTGAGTAACTAGTCATTTAACTACTGATCAAACAGGCCTTAATGTGTTTACAGACTACGTAGCTTCGTCAATTCAAACAAGATCAGGAGGTCAACCACGCCAAATCGTTAATTGTCTATCCATTCCATTTACTAATTATAGACAAGAGTGACTAAACTCAAAACGTTCGATATTACGTACCACATTGTAGTGGGTCGCCGTTAAGTAAAATTTAAAAATATTTTTTTTCAAATAATATAGTTCTGTCATTGCTAATTTGATTTTTAAATGAATCTAGCTGAAGTTGTAATAAATTGTGACACAATTACGTCGTATTCTTTCAAAAAATGTTTTAACATAATTGGCATCAACTGTTGTACCTAGTGGATGCGTATTTTACATTGTAAATAAAAAATATATCTACAAGATAAACATCGTTGACGAACATAATCAGATTTCCTGGGCGGATATCCTCCCAGACCTGTCAAGGAGTTTAATTATCTCGGGTCTACTACTACTGACGACGGTATTTGCAAACCAGAAATTAAACAGCGTTTAGAGGTTAATGTGTAGTTGACACATGTGTCGCCATTTAAGATAGTAGATATACATATTATCAATCTGTCAGTGAAAGTATGAATAGTTTGCGAGGTACGTGATATGAGATGTGATTGATGTGTGACACTATTGTGAGAGCTTGTGATCTGTGACCTACTGTTGTGTGATCTGCGAAGGTAATGCTTATTGTGTACCCTGAGTGTAATGAGCACGATATCAGAAGGTTAAGTTGCGAATGGTATCTCGCCTCCAATATGAAATCACAATTCGGTGATCTTGTGTCGCTTGCTATGCTGGAGCGCTTACGTGCACCGTTCATATGGCGGAAAGTTATACGTCCAATTAAAAGACCACAGTATATCTAAAGTAACTAAGACCAGGCTTGTGCAATATCTACTGTGTGGGATCGTGGAATTAAAAGGAAAGAAGAAGATTAATTGATGTCTTTGAGATGTGCTATTAGAGACAGATAATAATTGTGCATGAGCTACAACATTATTCTAACCATGAAATTCTTAAGCCTGAAGTGAATTATTCAATTTTATTCTCATCTGCAAGAAGGGAAGCTTATTGCGGAGACCCACGCGGAAAATCAAAGAAAAAAGGAAGTATTCCCCACCCTTAAGGTTCAAATCTGTGGGATACGAAGAAAAGAAAAGGAGTGCACTCAAGAGAGTGAGAGATAATGAAGAACTTATAAAAGACTGACGAGAATGAAGAATAGTTAGTGATAGAAGAAAAAATAAGAAGACAGCCGAAGAAAACTTTTATGACTCAGGAGTCAAGCAGATGCTACCGATGGAAAGAATGGCAGCGACAGCGGAACATCCCTCAAAGAGAAAAAAAATAAGAAATAATAGAATACTAGAATAATGACAAATGATTGAATATATATGTTAAGATAAATAATAAGAATTAAGCTTGATGTATTATAGATGAAATATTAGGTGTAATGAAATTTCCCAACATGAATTACGTACTTGCAGCAAATAATAATGAAGAGAGAGAAGTAAGAAACACTAGAAGGAACCTTCATCACAAAACGGCTGATGATGATGGTAAATACCCGAAAAATTGTTTGAAATTTTTAGTTACCTTTTTTAAACTTTTTGTGGTAACTTAATTTTTTTAGTATTGTTTAAACGTAAACATATGTACTTTTAAGTTTGTTTGCCTGGAACAAGTATGACTCCGAAGTATGTAAAAAAGAAAATCTAGTAATTCATATCTAAAATAAGATCATTGAAATAAGCCAAGCTACGTTTCGGCACTAAATGATATAACGTCAATGAAGCGCGATCAAGTTTTCTTCCACTTTATCACTAATCACAGAACATAGCTGACACAGTGTTAATCAGACCACTTTTAGTGTGGTCACGTATACAGGGATACCAAAGTCTATGCGAGAAAACGGTTTGGTTTCAATTTCTCACAACCACTTCCAACCCATGCGATGAGACCAGCTGTCAAGTGTGAAGGACTTTTCCTCGGATTATAGACACTTTGTAGATGCCCAGAAAGTTGTTTTATTTATAGGCTAGCTCTGCGGAGATGGTGTGAGATTATCTCATGTACGTGTGGGTCAGTGGATATTGTCAATTTAAGTGAGGGTATTTTCAATTAATAGAAGTAAAATTATATTCAAAAATGTTTATTCACAAAAAGGGGCATCAAATATAAAATAAGTCTTAAATAAATATGGGAGTAAATGATACTTAAAGTAGTGTTATCACAACGGCAAACATAGATAAAGGATTTATACTTATTAAGGTAAATTCTCGATACATTCAAGAGAGTATCATCAAATCATTTTCTACAAGTACTTGTAGGTTTTTATGTACCATATGTTGACGCCGCGTAGGCTGTATAATATCACTCATTGAATTTATATTATATTGCAAATGTCACATAAATACCTTACTGATTATATACAAATAAAACCTCTAGTCACTTTGGAGACGACCTGCACAAAAGGCCAGCGGATTGTATCAGCAGAAGGAAGGTCTACCGGGAGATCAAGAATACATCAAGGAGTTGGCAGGTCTTCAACAGATAGAACGAATATAATTCCCTTTGCAAGAGAATAGAGAATGTTGGAATACGGCATAAAATGTTGGAAAAGAGAATCCCAGGATGAAGAGGTTCACCGTAATTTCCGAACACAGCAGTTTGAAATGTGGCAATGAGGCGTCCGCTTAGAGACAAGATGTAATGATGTTAATTGTATGTTAAATACAGATGTCGGTACACAGTCCAATGATACTATCACTAAGTACATAATAAGTATTTCAACGATCTGAAAGCTGGACGCGGTAGGCTCCAGAATGTGCACACCGAGATGTTAATCACGATAAGTCGGTTAATAACGTGGTAGATTGTAATTAAACACATGACATAAACAAGGTCAGAGTTATTAGATGATAGATTACTCAAATATATGGATGAAACGACGGATTACTTCCGATCACACGACTCTTTCGGTATTCGAGTCGGACCGTTTTTAAAAAGTACACCCGCCGATGTGAGAGCACCGATGTAGCCGGAACCGGACCTTGTATTTCGGGACACGTTCTTGATGTAATCCGAGCGGCTACATACTAACTAGGTCAAATGTATATTTTATCGGGAAAGTACTGTAACGAAAAAACGACTCACTACACAAGTTAATTAGCTGCGTCGGTCGCGAAGCGATCAAAAATAGGTCCAGTGAATATAAACTAGCGACGGCTGGTTGTTTACTCTGGTAGATAAAAAGTTGTCTTCTGACTTATATATATTAGTAATGGTAAGCAGTCACGTGACTGTGACTGTGACGATAGGTAACTAAGATTTAATTCTGACTGGTAATTGATTTAACTGTTGGAGGTTTACTTTACAGTGTACCGGTCATTGCTTGAAGAACTACGGATAATCAGTTGTATGTTATATTTAAGGTATTCACGGATAAAAAATAACGGATTATTTCAAATTTGACGCGGGTTCCCCCAGAAAATAATGCAATAGGTATAGATTTAGGTTATAGTGTTACCAATGATATTATACAATCATATATAATATATGTAATACAATATATGTACTTTCGTTTAACCAACGTCTTTGAACAAAATAAGTACGTCGTTTATTCGATCCTATCATGTATTTATTTATAATTTTAGAGTACTGTTAATAGTATTTTTAATGTTTAAGTTTTAACGTAAAATAATTCTTTCTTACCCATACAAAAAATGTATGGACATTTTTAAGAACACTTTCTTTGACTGAACATGATTCATTTATTGTTTGAAAATATTTCACGTAATAACTAACGGAATATTTTTATTAAAGTTAACGTAGAAAATAGTAATGGCAATTGCTTTTTGTTTTTCTCAAGTTAAAAACCAATCCATGCACCAAATTTAAAGAACAATCATGAAATCAACAGGTTAAAAATAGTAAGATAGTAAAATTTGCGAATTAGTAAAAGAGGAATTAGACACTTCAATAATTTGCACGCGGTTATAACCCTTTCTAATATTATTCTGTTAATACACAGTATGGGTAACGACTCCATACAAAACGGATCAACCAAAAGGAATTTTTAATTCAGTAAATAGCCATTTATATGACTTGAGTAATTCACTAGCTTAAAGACAGAACTGAGTAATGTGAATAGCACGATGCGGCGAATAAAAAAAGAACGCCATGACAGCGGTAAGTTTCAGTGAGTTTTTAGAACTAATCAATTAAAGTCTTTACTGGTATACAGATGGCACTAATTGCAAAATAATGTTTTCGTTAATGTTAATCCAATTTTTAAATTTATATTTGTTACCTAGAATTTTTAGTTATGTTAATTTTTAGTTTAATTTTTAGCTTTCTTGCTTGTATGCACTGCACGCCTCTGATATATATTTGCTTAGTTGCATTCTAGTATCCTGACAACTCCCACTTCCCCTATTTGCATAAAATTTTGAAATACAGAGTGAATATTATGTTCCAGGTCGATGTTGTTTTTTAATTTTGTATTTATTTATCGATTATTATATTTATTGCAGTTATGCATGGAATATGACATTAGGTAAGTGGCCGCATCCGCATAGTTTTCATAAAATTGTCATTTTAGAAATTTCATCTCGAATATTGTCCTGAGGCATCGGAATTGTTGTAGTCTTATTTGCATATACGTTTTCTTTCAAGTACTCTCACAGAAAATAGTCGGAAGCCGCCAAATCAGGTGATCAAGGAGGCCAGTAGCTGTGTGAGGTGGCACCGTCCAGTTGTAACCGCACGTGTTGCAGCCCCAATCGACCCAATTCAGCCACCAAGAAGTTCTCCAACATGCGATCACCGTAGCATTTCATTATTATTTAGATTAAATGTTTTAATACACGTTGTTCAATCATTAAATGCTCCATAATAAATTGTAATTAACTATTCCTTACGTTTATTAAATACGTATTGACAACTATTTTCCAAACTAAAATAGCGATCAAACAAAATCGGCCTGGAACATAATATTCACCTTGTATCATTACTTTAAAATTTTGAAAAATTATTTTTAATTGAGTAAACCTACAATAAGTGGAGCTTACATATAACGCATTATCCTCTCATTGACCTGGAATTATTACGAGACTAAAAAACGTTAATACACCTTGATTTTGACATGGTACTGCAAGACAGCACCTACTTAAAATTACGCTAACACTATCACATCAGCAACATTAGCATGTCAGTATTGGTGATTTTGTCAGACAATACTTTTGGCGATCGTTTCTTCTAACATCATGTCATACCCATACCATGTTAATTTCTGAACGAGAATATAAAATTAAGATCTATCGAACTTTTTAATTAAAGATAATACATTATTATTGTGAAATTGAAGTTTTGCAAAACATAGTTCTGTGGTATTTTAATATAAATTTAATGTATGAATCAGAAATATATACAATAAAAAGTGATGGATATTAAATTACAATAATATGTGTATTAATTTGAAAGAATTGTAGAATATAAGTTCGAAAATTTGTCATCAACTTTATATCTTTTTAATTGATACATTTATTTTGTATTAGAACCTTTTAATATTATTGTTGCAATAATGCACCAAAACCTGTTTAAATATGTATATATCAAATATAACAGTTTTTAAGCAAAATTCGATAAATAATACATTTTTATTTTATTTGAACTGCAGAAGGTTAAATTTATTCAGCTCTTAACAATCTTTCCCACAGGAAGTCTGACAGACGAGAGCCTTAAAAATTTATTAAAACTTTAAAAGAGTAAAAAAAAATTATCGTCGAAATTTTACAGATTGAAAAAAAAAATTTTAAATTTACTCATTTTACAGGAAATATTTTAAAACCAAAGAAATGCGATCTTTTCCTTAGATCACAAAATATTAAAAAAAAAAGATAATTTAGTATTAATTATATAGTGATGTATATCTGTATTACTGATTCGTGATATTGGTGTAAAAATTAAGTATTTTTATGCAAAATCATCACATCACATATGCAAAAATTTATCACATCACATAAGCAACATTTTTTTGCATGTTTATTTGAATTATTAAGTAATTGTATATTTACTTTTTAATATAATTTCATATTGTTTGTACAATCTAGTTGGAAATTATCAGTTGTAGCAAATACGTACAAAATTGAATGGGTTTAACGGTTATCGGAGCAATAAAGTTGTTGGAATATTAAAACACTTGAAAATTAAATTGAAAATTAAAATGTACTAAATATTCAAACATTTTCACCGCTCAAGGTTTCGAATTTGATTTTCACAACAATATTATTAATTTTAAACTGGTCACGTATTAACACTATTCAGGTTCTATTAATGTTATATTTATAGTATTTTTACATTAGTGAGAAATGCGCCTGGCCATTTGCATCTTTTGAAGATTTCATAAAATATATGATTTTTCCTGTATATTTAACTTCGTTTAAACCACTCCTCCCCGCTCTTACCAAACTACACCCCGTAATGGATGTCGTTTAAATTTTATGAAATAGTTCGGTTGTACTTCAGTCCTGGTGAAAATACGTTATGCAGTGGTTTAAACAAAGTTTAATATAATTTTATTTAAAAAAAATAAATTATTATTGTGAAGTTGCAATTTTTTCAGATAACGGTTCTGTGATATTTTTATACAAATTAAATGTATTAATGAGAAAGATATACAGATTCAATAAATTTATCAAAAAAATTATTTCAATACCGGGATACGAACCTATCCGGGGAAATGCGTTAAACGATTACACTACGCCAACATAGTAAGCTGACGATAAATTTTCGAACTTACGTGTTGCACTTTCAAATGAATACAATTGTCGTTCCATTATACGAAAGCAATTTATTTTATATTTAAGGAATCTCATTTTTGAGTAAAATCCAATAGGAGACGCCAGAACCAAATAAATAATTCATTTTTATAAAATTTTGGAAACATTAATACAACTTATATATTTATAAGGAGAATACATCTGTATTACAATTTTAAGGTTAAGAACAGTTTAAATATTATTAAAGGATGTGAAATTTAACCGTTTGTCTTGGCTCAGGAAACCAACTTAAGTAATGGAAAAATAAGTATTGCAATGGATTTTTCGATTCGATAAGTGATAACCTCATCAAGACACGGAGGAGGTTAAAAAACTTGGAACTTCGGAAACGGTGTGATGAGAGAAGTAAACGCATGACGTTACAGTGGGCGAGATATGCATCAGAAATAGTCGAGTACTGTGATACGCACAAAGCCCTCATACATACACTAACAGGATTAAGATCGAGATAATGATGTAGATGGGCGGAAATGTCAAGACGCAAACGATGACTGGATCAGCATGTCAAGGACTGGTGACGTCTTGTGATGCCGTAAAAGATTAGAGAGAAATATGCACAAAATTACCAGCGTTTTGGTCACTTTCTGAGATTCTTTCTGAATTCTTTCCACCTTCCACTCTGCTGTCTTTATTTTCCTATGCATAAAGTCATCTTTCTCACTACAGAGAATGTATTTCAAGTATTATTTATACATCTTAGTACCTCTTTATTGGTAATATTGTATGTATATATCTATGTATGTATCTAGAAAAGTTCATCAATTTCAATTCACGGAAAGTTCGAAAAGAAAATTCACCGATTCTACTGGTGCTATGTTCCAGGGTGATTTTTTTTGACTGCCACTTTAGTTTGGCAGACATTTGTCACTTCGAATTAGGTAGTCGTAGAGAGTAGTTGATTAGAATTTATTAAGGAGCGTCTCCTCAACGTGTTAAATCATTAAAAAAACATAAACCAGACTTGAAATAATGGTTAATAAACAAAACAGCCGTTATTGGGGCACTGAAAATCCTCAATTGATATCAACAATATTTACTTTCACACGCAGAGTTACTGTATGGTGCGTCATGTATCGTATTGTGCCTACTTCATTCGGACGCAAGAGGCAACTCTGTAACCATTAAGGTGATCGTGACATGTTGGAAAATTTTTTGGTAGTCGAATTGAGTCCATTGAGTCTGCAAAATATGTGGTTTCAACAGAATGCTGCCACCTCGCACACAGCCTGAGCTACGCTTGAAATTTGGCGAGATATTTTTCTCGGCGGCATACTGTCAAAAATAGGTGATATAGACTGACCTCCTCGATCACCTGATTTGACGGCTCCCGACTATTTTCTGTGGAGGTACTTGAAAAAAAAGGTATATGCCAAAAAGCCAACAACAATTCCGATGCTACAGAACAATATTCGAAATGAAATTGCTGAAATAACACGCGAGAATGATTAGTATGATTAAGAGAGTACGCATTTGTGCCGCTGCCAGTCATGAAGGGGCAAATTGGCCAATGTCATATTTCATACATACTTGTAATAAGGTATAATCGATAAAAAAACTAATTAAAAAGAAGTAGTTGATTTTTTAGTTATACGAAAACAACATCGGTCTGGAACATAATATTCACCCTGTATTTGTAAAATTTTGTACGGATAGGGGAAGAGCGAGTTATCCTGGATGTAACTACATTTTTTTCATGGTCCTAGAATGCAACTGAGTAAATACACATATCTGTGAGTATAAGATTATTTTCTGGGGGAACCCGCGTCCAATTTGATAATGTTTTACCCGAGAAAAGCTTAAATAGAACATATAAATGATCGTCGATGATTTATTTATTAAAACAAATTAATTAATTTCATATGATTAAGTGGATCGATTTTTTAAGAAACAGATAGGTGAAAAAATGGTAAAATGAGTTATGAATGCCATTTTTATTTCTGAAAGTATGCCGATGTTCTGTCAAATATTTACTAATTTTTTATTCTTACATTAATACATTTATATAAACCACTAAACTGGAAAAGTACTTTCTGCTATAATACAGTATAATGCTAGTACAGCACACAGTGCAACGAATGATTTTTTTTGCTGCCGAGATACTTAGCAACAATGCTTCATGTATAAGCAAGCATGAATAAATAAATAAATAATAATTACTATTATTAATTAATTGTATGTACAAAGTACCGGTAATGTAATATGTATGTAATGTGTAATGCGACAAAATAAAGGCAAGTTTTAATTTTTAGTAAATACTCATATTTTTATATCGTAATAATAAATTTTATTAAATAAATCATAGTCAATCGTTTGTAGAATCGATGAATTTTCCATTCGACGAATTGTAATAGGTGTTGTTGAATTTTCCGTCGGTGAACTTTTCGGATATCCCAAGCCAGTATATAAGTATGCGAGTTCCATATATAAATATAATATATATGTTTATATACTTCGTGTTTCTGGACGGTTTTTATGAGGAGACCTAGGCCGAAGAACAAACGCGATCTAACCCGTACAATTTTCATATATTAGTGCTCGCGGAAACCTAAAAATTAACAAAAATACAAGATTACATGTATAATAATGAAAATAATGTAGGAATGTTTGTTCTTATCTAATTAATTTAATTGATGAATTTACCTTCCCGATAGGCCACGCGTATTCTAGTAATAAATTCGAATATAATTTGTGGCAAGATAACTCACTTCCTGTTAGGGTGCGTGTCATGAAAATAACGGTAAAAGTGTGTAATAAATTGCAATAATGCAAAAGAATTAAATTATTCAGAAGTAACTCAGCAGCGACCACGAAACAGAATTAAATTTGTTTTATTGTATATCATATCTTCGACAATTTAGGCTTGTATTTTATTTTATATATGTAAAGAATGAAAAAATTAGGAGTTCATTTGTAAAAAGACTAGAAAAAACACATGTGTGTACAAAATTGTGGCAAGACTTGCTTGTGGTCTAGTGGTTACAATACTCGCGTAGTGATCTAGCGGTCGGGGGTTCAAACCTCATTTCAGGAGGCCATCAAATTAGTCCTATTTTCATAGCACAAGTGTTAATCTTAGTTTGAAAAGAGTAAGAATATTGAGGTGACATGTATTACATGTACGCATCTCTATTTAAAAATAAAAAATATAGCATTATAAAATAGATTATAATGTATTTAATCATTTATTTGTTTTTAGTAAGTAAATTGATTTAATAAAAGTGTCAGAGTGACGAAGCAAATGGGTTGTTGAGAAATGGTTTAATGAGATGATATGTTATTAAATGTTTCCAAAAGATATGTCGTTATCGCGCAATTACTAAATTAATCACAACTAACTTCTTTACTAACAACTTCTTTCTATAAAATATCACAATGAAATGAAGAATGAGAACAGCCCTAACCAGACACCCCTAACCATTTCAAAGTATCAAAAAATATAGTAGACTAATTATCCTTTTCCCCTTTTCGGAAACTAATTCCGAGTACGACTGCTATGAAAAGCTCCGTGAATTCAGTTTTAACTACTTCATCATAGGTTCTGTGATGTTTTCGGGTCGAGTTATTCATAAATTATCTTTAAATGGTTGCTAGCTACCAATAACTTATATAAAAGTAACACCAAGCTACTAATTAGGATACATTTTTAATAATTAACCGGCAATAATAACTGGAATGAGTACAGTCTTTGATTTTTATATCAGTTTACTAAACCGCAAATATAAGTTTATACAAACTTTAACACCGTTTAATGCAAGCTGTAGTTAAGTATATCAGGTTTCGTTCATCGACTACTAACGGAACCTTAATAAAATAATACAAAATGTAAATTATACTTCAAAAGATTTTATCGATGCTACGATTTTTTGTATAGAATATATATAAATAATCATTAAGGAAAACACATTCTTATTGTGAAGTTGTAATTATTCAGAACAGACGGTCTGTGATATTTTAAATACTAAATTAATGTATTAATTATAAATATATACATATAAAATGAAGATCCAGGTTCGAATCCCGGTGACGCTAAAACAATATTTTTCGACAAAATTGATTTTATATGTATATATTTATAATTAATACATTAATTTAGTATTTAATATAAATAATCGTTGCATCGTATATGTGTAATCACCATCGCTGAAACCATGAACTCTGAGAGAAACGGAATCCAAGAGTATGCTCTGAAAATGTGGCGTAAACGACGCATATGGTCCGCACACCGTGAAAGGAATGCTTCGTTTATAGACGAATTAAAAACATCCATGAAAGACTATCGCCTCCACTCTCACCATCACCGCCTGGTGAAGCTGAACATGCTCAGCAAGTATTAAGGCACAAAACGAAACTCCCATCAGGCTTAAAAACTTTCAGTATGGACATACAACAATAACCTTGCGACCAACAGATATATGAAATCACGAGCTACACTCTCCCTATCATTACCTTCCAGTCATCAGCTTCAGAAACCGCTATGTAGTAAGTTCATTGTAAGGTTGTCTTCTGCTTTTGTAAAGTTTGATGACAATAAACTCAGTGCAAATAGTAAGTGGTTTCTTTCTCATAACCTGTAGTCTGCCGTTCTCACATTTACACAATACATTCCGCGACCGTTCAATACTCTTCGCATCTCAACCTTCTGACGTCATCATCACAGGACACAAGCATTTTCACAGATTACACCCTTGCTCTCACGGTAGTGTCACACACTAATCTCATTTTACATCCTGCACTGCGTAAGTTAGTGACGTAGTTTCAAATACTAATTTATTAATCTTCATAACCTTTAAAAGTTTTGAAAAAAAATCGACAGTGGCGCTAATAAATATGAATGAAAATATTAATTTTAAATTAACTGGTCAACAAAAGAAAGATATTTGATAAGGAAATGAGACAGAATAAAGTAAGACACCAAAATGGGTACAAAAGTCAACATTCAACACTCGTAAGTCAGAAGGGCTTCAGGGTTTAGGCATAAAATAGAGAAGTTTTGACGTTTCTTCGCGAGGCGCGAACTTTACAATTTTCACAGTATTATACATCAAACAAAGCCAGGTAAAAGTAAAAATATTGCGTATAGTTCCGTATTACGGGCTTATTTTTATTCTAATTATTTTTTAAACCTTGGCTTACCCGATCTTCGTATGGAAAAAAAAACTTTTATTTTGAGCGGAAGTAACTTGCTTTACTAAAAAAAACTGAAACATACAATAGGTAAAATGTGTACATTTTTTGATTAAATGTGTATCCACAGATTAGATTTCTCTTGGATATTCGACTTGATTTTACATAAAGATCAGTTAAATTTCGGTGTGAACCGAATTATGAATCCGCATGAAACATCCAGTACACACGTATATTTACTGACTCTCGGAGATCATCAGAGAGGTTTCATTGAGAGGTTAAGACACGGGCCTTAACATCAGTTAAAGATCTTTCTTCATAATATGCACGCAACTAACACAATACATTTTTTTGAAATTAAATTTTCTACTTTTCCGGCACCTACGTTACTAAAGTTATCACGTGTTTTAAATTCGGATAAATTATACATTGTGATTTACATTCGACGCTTTCTCTGTTCCCACTTTTGTATCAAAATTTGTGTTCAAGAAACTGTTATAGTTTTAGTAAAATATTTTCAAAAACAATGCATTAAACCATTTAAAAATGCTTGTCGTTCTTACACAAATTTATTAATATTAGGTTATTTTGAAAATAGTTGCCGATTTTAACCATCAAAGTCGATTAAAAATAACTTTACTAAGAGTGAGTAATAACTCTGTAAGTCTGTAGACTAAAACTCAGGAATGCAAAAATCTTTCAACGGCATTTTCAGAAATCTTTTTTCAAACCCATTTCTGAAAGATTCAAGAATCTAACACAAATTAAATGCTTAATTAAAAAATGAATACAGATTTATATCAAACAATATCCAATAAACGTTAAAAATTCCTTATCATTATGAATTTTTTTTTTTTAATGTTTATACTTTACATACATTATTTAATTATTGTAATTTGCAAGCTGTGCTAATATTTAAAATTAGAATTTATGGATAATGCTATTATATTTTAATACTACTGAAAAAATAATAATTTGAATAGTCACCTCTTAGTTGATAAATATACGTCAAAAATTAAAATTAATATTTTTACATGAACAGCGGTTGAAAAGCTATAATAAAAAAGGAAAGATTATCATATATTAAAATTATTGGGAATTTCTCGAGGCAGTTTCTTGATATTCTATTCTTTAGTAAAATAAGAAAATTTTCTTACTTACTTACTCAACAGGCGTGAATAACTTGAGAAAATAAATATATTCAATATAGCTATTTATAAAATGTATACATACATTCGTTAGATGCTTACGTGTTAATTCTATGTGAATCGCTTCAAATATTCGGAAGAATTGAAGACTACTTATAAAATAACGGTATACTAATTGTTTAATGTCAAGACAGACATTAAACAATTAGTATACCTCTGTAAGAACATTTGAACCATTAAATTGATTTAAATGAATAGACTCCAAGTCTTATGTTTAAATTACGTTATGAACTCTGTAATATTAAATACAGGTGTTTATATATATGTCGTGTATGTTTTACGTTTTATAACTTATAAATGTCACATAAAAGATGTCAAAACTCTGAATAATTAATAATATAGGATGTCCAGTGAAAACATTTTAGGATTAAATTGTAATTGCTCGTAAACCATCAGGGTGAGGTAAGTGGGAGGGGTATTGTTTGACGCACGTGATTTGCGGATTTATCTGTTGCAACGGATCACCGGTCACGAGCATATCTGTTGATCAATATTTAAAGTGCGGTAATTCATCGGTTCGTGCGTTTTGGTAAGATTTTAAATTAATAATGAAAAGACACTTTGTTTATTACACTGTTTACTGATTACTCAACATGTTTTCGTACCAATGGTCGCTTCTTCAGGATACAATGTATACTAAAATTAAAATTGCAAGTATAAACATAAACAAAACTATAAAAACAAGTGGTGGGAGAGATTAAGAAAGTGAGTGAGAAGGGTGGGTTAGAAACTACGGTGAAAACAAATGTAAAAGGTGGCTATTTGTTAAAAGGATTTGGCTAATAATAATGTTTAATTTGCTATTAATACATTTTCTTATTTCTAAAATTTCTAATTTATCTAACTATAAAACCCTGGAATTTATGTGTAAAATCACTAAACCCTTGTTAATGTCAAAATAATGGTTTGTATCTAAAAAATGATTGGCGAATTCAGAAAAGTTGTTGCTATTTAGATAGCTATATGATTACGCTCATTGAAAATAAATGCATAAATAATGAAGAGTAACTGTGGTGTAAATAATGTGTTTTTTCATTATTAATATAAATCAATCAACTTGAAAGATATACAGAAAAAATTTATTAATCGAAAAAATATTTTAGTTGAAAAAATAAATAAATTATAATATGTCTTTGTCTTAAATATCCCTGTCCGATCAATGAGATCTCTAACCTTATTTCACCCCAAGTTTTATAATTCCAATCTAAGTTATTTTTTCCCCTGCCCAGAATGCTTAATTTACTATAACGAGATCTATTAACGCTAACCTGACACAGACTCAGTTTTAAAAACGAAATTTTATAACTTATGGTCGTTCAAACGTTCAACAAATACTTTTCATTTTAAAATGCCGAGGACTATCGCATTCACGTCAGATATCGTTGACCTCTGAACCCACAAGTTTTATAATTCCAATCTAAGTTATTTTTTCCCCTGCCCAGAATGCTTAATTTACTATAACGAGATCTATTAACGCTAACCTGACACAGACTCAGTTTTAAAAACGAAATTTTATAACTTATGGTCGTTCAAACGTTCAACAAATACTTTTCATTTTAAAATGCCGAGGACTATCGCATTCACGTCAGATATCGTTGACCTCTGAACCCACACGTTTCTATACTTATGCGATTGTTTATTTTTTAATCTTGAACAATTTCTAATTATCCAATCTAAAGTGTCATTATCTTTATTAAAGGTGTGATTTAAAAAAATGATAGATGCGAAATGATTTGTCGACATATTTATTTTCTCTTTATGACATCCGAAGTATTAAAGAATCTCCTTCCCCCATCTTCAATGGGTCAATGAGAGTTAATATAATTTAAAAAAATATTAACAAACATTTAAAGTTAACTTCTGTACACATTAGATCGTAGAAATGATTTCACTGTCGGAAACGATGAAAGCTTCGAGGGTTCGTTTAGAGCTCTACGGAATTGACCGCTAGGGCACAAGCCACACGCGAAAATGCCATACAGGGCATCCGACCCTGTTTGAGTAAAACGAAGTACTTTGAAAAACCACCACTGCCTGAACTGGGTTCAAAGCTCTGTTATTTGCTGCCGCGCGCCGCGCCGACGCCGCCGGGCGCCGCGCGGTACCAGCCCGCAGAGCTGGACCGAGGCAATAACGGTTTGGGAACGTGCCTCGGGCGCCACATTATATCACATTTTTCCCTTAAATATATTCCGCTGAAAGGCTGGACATATCATATTAGGATTGCAACAGACTCTTTACGAGTATATACGTGTTATAGTGCAGAGAACAGCCTATAATGAAAAATAAATATAAAAAAATAAATCAGAAAAGTATTAATGAGCAGCTCCATCTTAGTTGGAGACCTTGATCTCTAATAATGAGTAGACAACTATGAACTATCAACTAAAATTTATATAATTCTTCGTTTTTTCATGATTAAAAAACACGACCTCGATTGAGTCTCTCGATGACTTTTCTCAGCGATGGTACAAATATAGTGCCTATTGCAATCTTCAGTTGGTGGCACCGACCTACAGTCATTGGCTACTAAGAGTCTCTTCTTTTTAGCAACATGTCCAAAATATTAAAGAATACGTCTAAAATCATAAATTGTTGCTCGTTGGAAATTGGAAATTACTAAAAAAACTGCTATTACTAAGATACGAAAATTTATATAACGAGTTTCTTAATATTCTTAATCAAAATCTCCCTGAATTTTAGAATTGGGCTAATGTATAAGTTGAGTATTTAATAAAAATGTTGTAACTTATACATTTTAAACACTTAATCTGCTATTTTATTATTGAATATTTTTGTATTTTAAATTTTATTTACGCATGTGTGCATGATTTTTTCAAATAATTAGGTACCTATATAGAATATTACTTATTATTTTCCAATTTCATTTTATTTCAACAAAATAAAATAAAGTTGTACATTTCGAATAATTTTTATTATTAAAGCGTGTATAATCATTTTTTAATAAATAGTTACGTTTCCTTTTTCTTTCTTAAAATATATTTTTTATTATATATAAATAGTTTTTATTAAAAATATGAAATTCGTAAATGAAAGTTTTAATAAATAAAATTGAATTAAAATAAATTTTTCTGATGCACAGAATTTTTTTGGACCGGCTCTGATATCCTGCCATGACGTAGGGAAAAGACAATGATGGTTTTATATGCGTAAATTAAAGTCACTAATGTATCGAGCAGTGAATGGATCAATCGTTCATATTGATTTGTGATTAAATTGTTTTGTGTGAAATTAAAGTATGAGAGAATATAATATTTTAATTCATTTCAATATTGAATATTTAGGTTGACAGTGCAAGTAGCAGATGCAATATTTCCCTTGCAAATTGGTGAATTTACTAGAACTGAACTACTTATAATATGACATGTACATACATGCAGCAATAGCTTGATTCACAAGCGTGTAATACACATGTACAATAATTTTTAAAAATATTAGAAAACAATGTGGTGCAAGATTTCTTTTAGATATTATTTTATTTTACGTGATTATTGTAATATTTAATCTAATTATATATTATTCAACCATTAATAAAGTATGTAAATGTAATGTAATGTTATTCTTATATTTTGATGAGAAATTCATGATGTACTGATACATTTCAATAAAAATAATCAAATTTCAGTGAAGATTTTGATATGAAATGTCACACGTGTGCGACGTACACCAATCATTAACAAGTTACAGATGTGACATAAGAAATATAATATTTAATTTAATAAATTGAAATACGATCATGTGAATTTAAAGACATTAAATACCTATTAAAAATTTTTTTTTATACTTTTCACGTTTGTAAGCGATCGTTCTGCCCGCGACGAGGGAAGATAATATTTGGGTGCATAATATTTTAATAATTGCGATTTTTGCCACGTGGTGGCCAAAATATATCCTCCCGCAGGGCCTAGAAAAAACGATCCTCCATAGCTGCTGATGAACAACCAGGACAAGTAATTTTATGTTTGTTCATTACCTATAAGTTGTTTTTTAGATTTCTTGAAATTCTTCTTCTAATCCGCTATACATATTATTCAATTAATCAATTTGATTTTCTCGACTCTGGATTGATGAACCGATTTTTATTTTCTGCTAATTTTGGAACCTCCGTGGACACACCGAGAGCTTGTGTAGGCAGATGGAATGATGAAACCCGTTCAAACGTAGCTCACGTTAGACAAATGTATCCCTCATGCTCATTAGTATATAAGGGGGAAAACTTATATTTTGCACAAGGTCCTAAAGATTAACTACGCAAAATTTTATTTAGATCAAACAAAGATTTATGATGGTGCATTTATTAGACATTCATTTTTGTATATGTACAGTACTATAAATTCAAATAAAAAAAAAGTTCAAAAACTGTCAAGAGGAATACAAATATTTGAATATGAAATATTATAGATTTGAATTTTTTTTATTTATTCTCTCGAAACTTTTTCAGAACTGTTTTGAGTTCATCATTTATTCATATCAGACTTTTGATTTGCGTCTCTCGAGAACAAGTGAATAACTGTATTTAATAATTATTAAGATTATCGGAATCCAAGTCCAACGTTAGAAGAACATGTGTACCCATATAATGAACTCGTTGTTATTACACATTTATTTTAATTAAAATGTAGGTTTTATTGTAAATTTTCCTTCAAAAATTTCAACCTGTACCTTAAATATTAGACATTTCTGTAAGAACAACACTCTATTGTTGGCATTATATTTTTAATCCATTTTTGAGGCACATTTCATACGGTGAGCCACTGATTTAAAAAAAAAAAGTTAAAAACAGATTTTACCCATAATTTTGGGATTACATACATAACTTCATGGTAACTACGAGAAATAGAATAAAACTGGAAATATTATAAGAGTTTCCTAAAATATATATTTTTTGAAGTAATTAAAAATTAAAGTACTTTAAAAAGACGGACAAATACATTTAATTTTAATGAATTAGCGTTTTTATTAGTGATATACAGTCTGGTAAATGAATAGAAATGAAATACAGTGAACATATAAGATAGGTGTTTAGAACATTAGTTGCGGAACGAGGGGCATTCTACGCATACTCTTTGTGAAAACATAAATCCAATAGTTTGTCACATTTATGCAACAGTAAAAGAATTTACTCTTCGAAAATAAAATCTTTGTGTATTTTATTTTCGTATTGTGTACAAGACGTATTTTTCACATTAATGCATATTATATTGTCAGCGTTTAAATTTTCGTTCCAAACAAGTCATATATTTAAAAAAAGTTGGGGAGCTATTTGATTGCGTAAGTGGCACCAAAATGATCGCGTGGGTAACACCAAAATGCAAATATTGAAATAAGGAATTTGCGTTAGTTCATGTCTATATATTTGGTAGTCTCAGGGGCGTGCAGTTCATACAAGCAAAAGAGCTGTGCATAATTAAAAGTTATGGGAAACAAATATATATTAAAAAAATTAGATTAACATTAACAAAAACATTATTTTGCAATTTGTGCCATCTGTATACCAGTAGAGACTTTAATTGATTAGTTCTAAAAGCTCACCGCAACTTACCGCTGTACTCATAGAATTCTTTTTTTATTCGCCGCATCGTGCTATTCAAATTACTCAGTTCTGTCTTTAAGCTAGTGAATTACTCAAGTCATATAATTGGCTATTTACTGAATTGAAAATTCCTTTTGGTTGATCCGTTTTGTATGGAGTCGTCACCCATACTGTGTATTAACAGAATAATATTAGAAAGGGTAACAACTGCGTGAAAACCATTGAAGTGTCTACTTTCTCTTTTACTAATTCGCTACTAATACTAATTGTACTATTTTACTGTTTTTAACCTGTCGATTTCATGATTGTTCTTTAAATTTGGTGCATGGATTGGTTTTTAATTTGAGAAAAACAAAAAGCAATTGCCATAACTATTTCCTATGTTAACCTTTAATAAAAATAATATTTGCTTTAGTTATTACGTGAAATATTTTCAAGCAAAAAATGAATCATGTTCAGTCATAGAAAGTGTTCTTGAAAACATCCATACATTTTTTATATGGGTAAGAAGGTATTATTTACGTTAAACTTTAAAAGCACTATTGACAGTACTCTAAAATTATAAATAAATACATGATATATATAAAACGTATAAACGATGGATTTTTTTTTTCCAAAGGCGTTGGTTAAACGAAAGTACGTATATACATATCATCGGTAACAGCATAACCTAAATCTATACCTACTGCACGCCACTGGGTAGTCTGTGGTGATATACGATTTTTCAGAACATAGTTCCAAGATAATTAAAGCAAATTTGTATAAATCATTTACAAAAAATGTCAGATAATATAGTCGTCACTGAAAAAACACGCCTCACTTGGAAATGTATGCAGGTTAAATTTGATCACATTGTGAATGTTGATTGTAGCTTAAATAATAATATTTTGGGTTCGAGTCCCTATGAAAAGTATATATTTTTTATAAAAATATATTTTCTGTGTATCTTTCTAAGTGATTTTTACATATATATTTTTTTCGTTTTCGTACTCGTTTTGAAGTTACCATTATTCGGTTTCAGATTATTTAAAAATATGTTACGAATGGTGACCACGGGTTAGATTAGATAAGATGAAATAAAAATAATAAATACAAAATTAATGTATTAATTATAAATATACGCATATAAAATCAATTTTGTCGAAACATATTGTTTTTGCGTCACTAGAATTCGAACCTGGATCTCTATTTCCAATCCGGGGAAGTGCGCTACCATTGTGCTATAACGCCAGTATTTTTCTTGACAAATTTTCGAACCTATATGTTACATTTTTCAAATTAATACACCTGTTGTTCCATTATTTGGTAAAATGGTAGTGCACTTCCCCGGATTGGAAATAGAGATCCAGGTTCGAATCCCGGTGACGCAAAAACAATATTTTTCGACAAAATTGATTTTATATGTATATATTTATAATTAATACATTAATTTAGTATTTAAAATATCATAGACCTATGTTCTGAATAATTACAACTTCACAATAAGAATGTGTTTTCCTTAATAAAAATAATAACTTTAATTATGAACCATTTCATATCATACTATTCAAATATTGTAAATATGTCAATGTAAATGGGAAAAATTGACACAAAAAGTCTAATAATGTACCTACAGATTTATTTAAACTTATGCAGTTCCCACCACTGGTAACAATTATCTACTCATATTAACGTAAAGCTGTCTGTACACTACGAACAAAGGATATGGGAGGGAAATGAAGATTCGTAGACAATTACGACTTCGTTTCTAGCCAGTTAGTAAAATTGCATTACATCTTCACCAACTATAATTGGAAGAGAATAATGCAGTGAATTGCGATGTGACTTTATCGGTTTAATTTAACAGGTTATATATAATACTATTTTTTTAATGATAATTTGATTAGATGTAGTTAACTATGGATAAGATAGGATGTATTTGGAGAAGATATACTCATTTATCTATATAAGATTATTTAAAAATTTGATATTATGCAATGCTCAATAGATGCCTCAATAATCTATATTGAGAAAGAAAAATGTATGAAAGTGGATGAGTGGAAACGAAGCCAACGCAGTTCACACAGAAGGGGTGTTATGAGAATTTTAACTCTTCATATATTATACTGGCTGCTGTGTGAAAAAAGACTGAAGCAGGATGGGAAACTGGAAACATGAACTAGAGAAGAATGGCCAGGGGTGGAATTCGGTGGCCAAATCCCATCCTAGGATGTAGTGCTGTGGAAGAAAAAGAATATATTTTATCCATGCTGTTGCAATTCAAATACATTAATAAGATTAGAAAGATTGACAGTCCAGAAAAAATCTATTGTATAAGTCCACAAATGACACCTCAGGGGAAGGATGTCTCTGAATACTTTTAATCTGTCTCAGTTAACAAGAGAATGCCCAGTAAAAATTAAGTAAGAAATTTAATTTCCAGTAATCAGTAATAATACATATATACTTTAAATGAGTTTTAATAGTGGCATGTGTACTTAATATTAAGCAACAATGAGTTAAAAGGTATATTGATTAATATTTTTGTATTTTTTTCTAAAAATAGATCCACATCGAACCAATATTTTTAACAGGAAATCCACTATCCAACACCACCATTCACATCAAATCGATATTATTACCAGGCAATCCACGTCAAACCAATATTCTTACCATTTATCAAACTAAAAAAGGACCATCTACTAGTCTTCCGGAATGTGAATCGAACTACCATCCCTTTTCAAATATTGTTTAACACGAGAATTTCAATATTCATTTTTCGTTCTCACTTTTCATTCACAAGTTGTAAAAATAACATATTTTTGTGTGCAAGTGAAATGGAACTAAGCAAACGTACAATTTCATATACGGGTCCTCTGAATTTTTAATATCAATAAAGGAACTTGAAATATTTACAAAGGCGTCAAAACTCACATTGTTTGTAAGAGAATTTATGATTGAATTCAAATATTTTTATGTGAATTTTGATTCTACGTTCATCGTCTACAGATTGTAGTAAATAATTATTACATTTAAAATGATGATATTGTAACTGGAGATGATATTTTAAGTTAATTTTAAATGTTTATTTTAGGATTTTATACATTTTCGGTAAGTACTAATATATCAGCATAAAAAAAAATAAAAATAAAGGATAGACCCATTTTATTAATTATATAGGATCCCAACCAGAATAAAAAATGGAGCGGGCAGGACCTGAAGAACCGGAAGCGTTCGCTACAATTCGGTGGATTCGACCCATTGAATTCACATTACTTTGGTAAGTACTATCCACGAATAAATAATTGAAACTTCAACATGACGAGTTTTAATTGGGGGTAGCAGTTAAAATCTCAAAAATCTCCATATTATTTATTTGGAGTTAAACTGATAGAAACTTGAAGACCAATATATCAATTAATGTACCTCTTATTATAAATGATAATCCTTACAATTTCGTTTAAAATACAAAATTACTTCCAAAAATAAGGTAGTGTTTATCCTGGCGGCCATTTAATAAATACAGCGGGCAAAGGAATTGATTTTGTAATCAATATCGATTTTCAATTACCAATTTAATTTACATCAAAGTGAGCTATGTTTAATTTTGTTGATAAATTGACACAATGTATTAAAATTACGAAAGTAGTACGTAGTAGTAGTTTGCGCCGTGCGGAGCGCTAGTAACGCGAGTAGCCGCCGCTCAAGATGAAACAACTTCAGTCGACTGCCTGCTCGCTGTGTAGGAAGTTTTGTAGCGCTATCATTGTTTCTGTGAGTGTATAAAATAAAGGGCTATAATTTTTTAACTCATGAAATGTGCGACCACATGATATTCACCGTCAATCAAAGGAGGTTTATAGGGACAATGTTATTATGAGTCTGTTCTCTAGCGTCATCATTAATACTAGGTCTCGTACTGTTGGAAAAACACCACAAATTCTCCAACAATGCAAGTGGGAAGTTTTAAACCATCCACCTGCTCCTTCAGATTTTCATTTCTTTACAAAACTAAAGGACTTTCTTGGAGGAAAGAAATTTTAAAGTAACGAAGAACTGAAAAAAGAGTCGAATACTTTTCTCAATAGACTGGCGATAGAGAAATATGAAGCTGCGATACAAAAATTATGACAATAGATTAAATTTTGCATAGTGACCACATACAAGTAGTTTAAGATTTGTTGTACACAAATAAAAAATATTTGTCACTTAATTTTTAATTCTAACTACCTACTACTTTCCGGACGGCCCTCGTATATGAGAAGATAAATGTATTAAAAGTTTAAATAAAATAAATAATTGAGTTTACTGACTCCTCAATTGCCACTATGTTATTTAATAAATACTGCAGTTGCAGTGCCACCAAGATTCACCAACCTAGGTATTTTCCCCCTTCGTTGATGTCTTTTACCGACTTATGACCTAGCTAGCAGTTCGGACCTGGTGCACACATGCGGTAATGTGTGGAACTGACAAAAGGATGATCGAATCCTTTGAAGTTAATGGAATTGCGATCATGGTTGAAAATTTTCAATTTATCGCACACATACACCGACGTGAAATTTAATTTATCAGAACATCCACCAAATATCGTTATTGAAACAGTGACGGTGTTGTGAATCGCTAACCGCTTTCGCTCGGATGCAATTTTAGAATTAAGTAAATGAATCAATAACTATTTTTTATTTATTATCTTAGTTTTATTGTGGTTAATAAAACTAAGATAATAAATAAAAAATATGAATCTTAACCACCAAGTTAATATTGCTAATTTTAAAAGTAATCAATAACTTGTATAAAATTTTTATGCCATTTAAGTTAAATCTATGTTAGTATATCAGTAATTTAAATTGATATACGAAAAACATTTTTAATATACAAAAATATGGAACTTAATTCAAACGAATTAATAGAGTTAAAAAATATTTTTATTGTAAATTAATTACGCTGTAAGACGTCATATAGATAACTATTTATTTTATTTGACTTAATCCAGTGTACACGATAAACTTTATTTTATTATACATTGTAATGTGTCTTATTCTATTACAATTCAAATAATAATTTTAAATCCTGTTATCAAATATATCTTTGGTATAAAAAATGGATTTAAATGTATTACAAAATATTGTATGTATACCAAAATGGTGGCAATTTTAAATCGGCTACTCTTGTTGAAACACTTATTTTAAAAATAATTTTATATAACTTCATTAACATTTTAATTTGCCATCACCCAATATCCCTTTTTCTAGTACACAAAGTTCTGATTTTGTCGACGCTCCAATCGACCTTTTGTAGCTGACATTGACGGTCGTGGTGCAATTACGCGGGCAGGAATACATTTTACCTGAATTCACCGATTTCGATTATGCAAAATAACGGCCAAAGCGCACCAGTATTTCCCGCCTGGCTATTACCATGCATTGGAGTGCGAGGAAGAATTTTCACATGCATTAATTCTACAATTTCCATAATATTTTTGCATTTTCGCCCTCTAGCTGTTAGAAAATAGTGAGTTCGTTTTTTTAGAGAGAATATCGCAGATCTATTTCAAAATAAATTAATCATTTTAAACTGAAATATTATTTTTGGATGAATTTGATTGAAACTTAGTTCATTTAAGATTTTAAAGAATTATATTCAATGTATCTGAAACTTATTTTTCCATCTCAAATTTTTCCAATCTTTAAATGATTAACATAGCGTAAATGATAACGTAGTTCCTCAGTAAGTAAAGTAACCAAATAATTTTTCGATACATAAGTTTATTCCGCACATCTTTTTAATTGATTTTAATATCATAGTTTAGTAGTTATTCAAGGAACGCGTTTAATGGATAGTTATTATTGACGATATGTTCTATGGTCTTTCTTGATGTTAGACTTCGTACTGGAATTCTTGTTATTCTGGTTAGTTGAAGCGATCATTTAGGATACCAGGAAAGAGAGACACAATTTTATTGACAGATAATTATACGTTATTGATAATTACCGCCATTAAAATAAATGAAATTATTAAATTTGCCGCTTTGACTTACGAGTTCTTCCACACGACGCCTTAACTTCGCTTTCATATACCCTCTACCAGATTCAATCATCGCAAGTACTCGTAGGATCAAGCTAGCGCTAATTAGTGTAGAGATTTCTTTTCAGCAATAGAGATCTGTTGTCCAAAATTAAATCCAAAGTTAAATAGTTAATATTTTTTAATTTTCGTTTTAATTCTTTTGATAGAATTATTTCAATACATACCTTGTACAACAAACAGCCTTTGTAATATTTTCTTTTCATTAAAATGTATTTCTAAATTCGTTGTTTTATTCATTTATACCACAATAATCAATGGTGTGCAGTAGGTATAGGCTTACGTTATGCTATTACCAATGTTATTATACAATCATATATAATATATGTACTACAATATATGTTGTACATAGGATTATGAACTTTCATTTAACCAACGTCTTTAGGCAAAATGAATCTGTCATTTATACGACCCTACCATTTATATATTTGTAATTTCTACTGTTCATAGTATTTTTAAAGATTAAGTTTTGATGTAAAATAATATCTTCTTGCCCATTTATAAATCAATGTAAAAAAATGTATGAATGCCTACATGGATTGCACGTAAAAACTAAAGCAAATAATTATTTTTATTTCATATTTTGATTGATAATGATTATTGATTTATTTGATCAGCCGAAAGGAATTTTCAATTCAGTAAGTAGCCAATTGTATGGCTTGAGTAGAACGATAGCTTAAAAATAGAAGATATACATTTTAATTGAACAAAAATATGATTAAAGCGCTATGTCCGTAGCGGCGGGATAGTCGTGGAAGTTTTTAGAACTAAGCAATTAAAGACTGGCGCTAGAATAAATCGTCTGTTTATAACATATGAATTATTTATTATATATTTGTTTCTCACAATTTTCAGTAATGCATAGCTTTTTGCTCTTATGCAGTGCATGCACCCTTGATACCTCCATAATACCCTTAATACCTCCATAATTGTACCCTTAAATTACCAGTAAACCAGTATTAACTTATTTTATCGATTTATCGGTAGTACTAATTCTCTGTGATTTTGCATGCCCTTATCTTTACTAAAAAGTGAATTGTACAATAATAACAAATTTTGATCAAGATTGGAAAAAAGAAAATATTTCCTATTTAAGATTTTTTGTGGGAGATTCAGCAGGAATCATCTTTAATTATTTTCGAAAATTATTTAATATTTAATAATTTGTGGAAATAAATTTTAAAAATATATCCCACCATACAGGGTCCATGTATGACATGCGTTTATAACAGTAGAACGTATTATCGTGTGATTTTTTTGGTATGACAAGTCAGTGACAGCACGAACTAACTGTAGTAATAATTGTAATACTTTAATCACGAGGCTGGCGTTTCCTGACCACGCTGATGAAAGAGTAATATAATATAAAGTCATTTCCCCATCCCATTCTCGGCTGGTACACTCTATGCCCTCCAGGCTTTTTGAGATGCTCTAGGTTAAAACAGGTAAGGTCGGGAAGAGGTTGGAAATCAGGGAGTCCCTTTGAAAATTTGTTCAAAAATCTTGCTCAAGATGTGAAGTTTGTTATAATGTGTATAGGTATATAACGTGTATGTACATGTCATCGGAAATAGGTGCTTTTCAACTAAGGATAAGCTAAGGAAACAATAATGTCATTCTTCTCGCAAACAAACAAACAAGTCAATAATTTAAATTAACACCACTGTAATTTTAACTCTTATATATAAATATTTGTCGGGGACATACAATAATAGGAGTATAAATATATATTATATTTCCAAAAAACGAAAAATTGTAACGTACAGTAAGCGTAGGAAAACATACTTATTTCTCATTGCCTACACAGATGTATATTGTGTATATGTCTTTAGTGTCGTTAATATTTTATCAATACTTTAAAAATTCATTGTCAATTTTATTAATTTAAAGTAAATACAAAATTACAAATATTATCCTAGGTATAGATAAATTTATATGATACGCTAAGTATTCATCTCATTTATGCTCTAATAAATATAACATTTTCTCAGTTCATATAATACAGACAGAATAACTACAGCTGTGTCAATTTAGCTGGTAAAAATACATTAAGGAAGTACTGGAATATTCTCATTCAATAATTTTCAGTTGATAAGTTTACACAATTTTAACATTAATTAGTTCAATTTATTTTAAATTACTAAATTAGAATATTCTAATTGATATCTTTGTCATTTGAAATTTGTTTATATTTTACTGTTCTTTTGTAAGAAAGTCATTTTATTAACAGAAAGTAAATAAATATAAGCTCGATTGGATGTTAAAATACCATTGTCTATAAATTTAGTATCCATAATTAGTTGATAATTCACACCGTGGTTTGATATTGAAAAATTGTTAAAATGAAATATTTTATTTCATATTATGAACAAGCAAAATACTTAATTAATTTTATTTGGTGAACAGACAAATTGTAGTAAACAAGATGACTTATTCCAATATTTAGCATTATAATTTGGGAAATAAGTAGATAATAAGTGATTTACGGTACTTAGTGCAACATATTATAAAAATTATATAATATGCCTTATATTAATTATATAAAACTTATATAATAAGCTTTACACATTTTATTTATGAATCGGTAAATGTTCGCTTATTCTGATAAAAATACAGTACTATCGAAATCTATCGGAGATAAAATGGAAAGATTCATTATTATATTGTTTTAAATTAATAAAACAGCTTCGTTAAATTTATGGTATTGAACGTTTTAAAAATATGTTTATTATTTATTTTTAAAATAAATTAAATGTGTTAATAAAAAAGGTATGCAGATAAAATGAATTTTTAGAAATAATATTTTGTTGCCACCCGGACTCGAACGAGGAACCCTTCCTATCTCCTATTACACCACAACCAACACAGTAAGTTGACGACAAATTTTCGAACTTACATGTTGCACTTTCAAATGAATACATCTACGTTTATTTCATTATTATTATTAGGAGAACACATTCTTACTGTGAAGTTGTAATTATTATATTTTAAAAACTAATTGAATGTATTGATTAAAAAGATACAAGAATCTGTTCTCCTAATAATATATAAGTTGTATCAATGTGTGCAAAAATTGAATCGAATGAATTGTTAATTCTGGCGTCTGCTATCGGCTTACTCAAAAGTATTTGAGATTCCGTAAAAACAAAGTAGATGGCTTTCAAATAATGGAAAGATAGATATATTCATTAGAAAAAGTGTAACATATAGGGGTTCGAAAATGTGTCGTCAAAAATAATATCGCTGTAGCATAGTTGTATAATGCACCTTCCCCGGTTAGGAAAGAGATTCAGGTTGAAATTGATTTTATTTGTACATCTTTCTAACTGATATATTTAATTAGTATTTAATTAGTATTTCGTTTAAAAGTAGAAAAGTGTTATTCTCGATCTAAAATATAATCAGAGGCCGTACAAAAATAGCTTCATACGTTAAGGCGCAAAATATGTTCGGCATTTTTGCCACCGGGTGAGACTTATGATGTAATTAAGTCATAAAGATGCTCGACTCCGGTGGTTTCCATTAACAGCTCTCGGCGTAGAAACGTTAAGGTCAAAATTGCATTAAGCGCAAACTCAAACTCCCAGGAGAAAGATGGCTTTAATGAAAATGAAGTTTTTCATATGTTACGTGCCGCGGAGATTTAGCTTGAAAGTGAATATATTTTTACTCATCGCTATTACCACGATTGTTTGTCTACTTGAAACGATTAGGACACCTCCACTGTGTTTGCTGAGTGCAAGAAATGTAAACTGCTAGTTTAGAATACCATTAGTGAACGGCTGGGTAGCTTGGTATGTTGCATCCATGTTGAACATAGGCCTCTCTCGATCCCCGATTCTCTGCATACTTCTTTTGTCCACCCATGGACACCACTACAGAATTTCGCCATTCTATCGTTCTTGTCATCAGTCTCGCTACTCACACGGCACAGTCCCATGTCCAATTTTGATGGTACCTCTTTAAGAGATACCCATCATTTTTCTTTTTAAGCCACTGCAGCATTCGTTTGTTGTGTGAGACTATAGTCTATATTATACACGTACTTGCATATGGAGTTACAACTCATATGTCATAACTGGTGATAGAAACATTCTGAGATTTATTTTCTTATTCTTGTTCTTGGGTATTAGACTGAGTTTTTTGAATACTATATTAATACATTCACATAAAAGAATTGAATAAAAATATTCGTAGTTAATTATTCATATTTACAAATTTCAGAAGGTAATACAATTACATTTGTTGGTACGATTTTCTTTCCAAATAAAATGCATAGACATTTAAATTATTAGTCGTGCTATTAAAGCACAGCACTTAAATTAACACGTCACGTCAAGTGTGTATTTATCGCTGTGTGTGGACGCTCACCAATGACAGTTATCTACATATAATAACTATCGGAGATTGCTGGAGTACTTAATCATCAAACAATCTATCATTACAAAGCTCAATTAGCACCACAGTTGCCAGGGCGTACCGGTGGGCGACCTGTTTGACGCGACACTTCTTCACCTTCTTCCGTCTAGACGACAGAACTAAATTTATATTTAGAATCACATATAATTTTGTAATTCGTACTCAAGAAATCTGTTGTAACATAGGAGTACTTATTAATTTCACGCGTAATGTTGCTTTAATCTTACAGGGCAAGTCGAATACATTAATAACTGAACACGAATGATGGTTTGAAAATATTTGATTCAATATTCACTCTTAACCTACGTAATATTATTCCATAAAACAATTTAATATCCTGAAATCATTTTCAGCCTATGTTAGAATTTCCAAGATGAAACGAACTAACCAATCTGTCTAATCACGGGGGGTTGGGGAAATATTGGATGCAGGAAATGTGGAAGGAATTCGTGAGAAGAACAGGAAAAAAGAATAAGGGGCGGCTAAAGGTCCACCCAGAACCAGAAAACACGACCCACCTGTGAAATGCTCCTTTCGGTATCTGGATCTTCTTACACTAGATCTACAAGATATTCAATATATGTACAATATTATTCATAGATTCAAGATACGTATAATATTATTCAACACTACGTACACTTTTGGACGTACACGTTAAACGTACGTCAAGTGATCGCGCGAAAGTGTCAAACAGTTCCTCGCATACTTACAGATATACAGCACTAAATCGATTCGCACGGCAGCGAGAAATAATACAATATCAGCTCCATATAGCAAGACGATACGATGAATTCATTCCCACATGGCAAGATGAATTTGGCGGTAGTCAACGCACCCAAAATGGTAAACGCTACTTTTAGTTCGAAGGCACAGCTTAAACTTCACTAAAATACCATAGAGAACACACCACAGAAAATTGACGTGTTCTGGTATAGGAGGAAGGGGTAATGGGTAGGTACTGGTCAGGAATCATCGATCGACGTATATCATTTTGACATGCGCGTGCATGATGACCGGCGATCCATGAATAAATTATAAATATCGAACACTATCAAATCAAGAAACGTAATTGAGAAAAATATATTATGGTTTTCGAGGTGGACCAATCTTATTTTTTTCTAATTCGAGGTTAACATAATTATCTTAGATTTAATATAACATTATTAATTCAAAATTTCTTGAACATTAATCAAAATGTTTACATCTGGCACAGCAGCATCCACAAAAAAACCTCTGATGAGGGTATGAACAATTAACTCAATTCGGCAACGTAATGGAGGTTGTCATATTATCAATTGTTGTATTACCTCTGTATAAATAAAATAATTAATTATAAGGTCACGGCCATTTCCGATCCGCGCACAATTGTATCTTCACGACCAGATGTCTTGATCATGAAGTCACAAAGTTCGGCGTGAATTTCAAATCTTTCTGAAAGCATGTCAGATACATATTCTAGCCGATTAATCATGTTTTATGGATGCCTAATCCTAATACTCAAACTAGACTATTTTGTTTGTAACATTTCTAAACAATTTAAAGATGAAACTGTACATACATGACACTGATACAAGTAAACGTTCTATACGTGTGTGAACTTTAGTCTCTCACTCTGTCAACTTTGGTCTTTGAAAATAAAATCTTACGTAAGATATTCGACCCGATGCGCGATAACCTAACCGGAGTATAGAATAAATACCGGAGTAAATACCCTGGAACTTCAGGAACGCTATACTGCCCTAGATATCCTATGGAGGGACATATGGCGAGAGATCAGTCCCGTAATACACACTAAGCCCTCATACAAAACAAGCTAACAGGATTGAAACTGAGGGGAAGATCAAGAGTAAGATAAGCGGATAATATCGAGTGCCTAGCAGACTGGACCGCAAATGCGACGTCGAGGGATGTATGGCGCTCTGTTGTGACAGCTGTCATGGATTGAGTTTCATAATATCATCAAATGTCAATAATAGTTCCAATTGTATTAAATTCGATTTTATCACAATTGTAACAGCAATAAAAGAAATATTAATAAATAATTCATTAACTTTGTTTTTAACCACTGAGAGTTTTTATATCCACAGACAGGTTTAGAAATATACCTATTTGCGTTAATTATAAAAAAAAAAGATATTGAAAGGGTTAGTAGTTTATGAAAATAGATGTGATTATATAAATTAAGAAGAAGTGGTGAATTCAAGGGAGACGAAGAATTAAGAGGTGATGAAGTAAAAAAAAGCGTGTTTTGAAGAGTGCAAGGGGATGGGTAAAATTAATGAGGCATTTATTAGTAGATGTTACAATTCTATCTTATAAATAATTATAAAATACTGTTTACATTTTTTATTTATTATCTTAGTTTTAATGTTAATGTTAATTATTAGTTTTTTTAGTTATCTACGTCCTTTAACATATCCACTAATTGCAACGAATTTTTTATAGTATATTTTTCGAAAACTGAAAATTTCCTCAAAAGTGACCAGTTTAGTATTATGACAAAAGATCCGACTCAAAAATATCAAATGAATATTAAAATTCCATAAGTGATATATTTACTGATAATACCGTATTATTAAATCTAATTTTTATGAATCCTAAGCCTCCAAAACTATTCCGTATTAAAGATTCATAAGAGTGATATTCCAATAAGACCTGTGGTTTCATACTGTAGTGCTCTAACTTTTAAATTATGTTCTTTTATTACTAAAACTATAAATAGACTTAATATTTTTAAGCCAAAATATACTATAAAAAATTCGTTGCAATTAGTGGATATGTTAAAGGACATGGATCTTCCCAATAATGTTAAACTTGTTTCTTTTGATATTGTTAATTTTTTTACTAATGTATCTATTAATGAAAGTAAAATTTTAATTTCTGGTTTACTAAAGTCATCTAATTTACCTAATAATTTGGTAAAAGATCTATGTCGTTTGTTAAACCTTTGTATGAACCAAAATTATTTTCAATTCAATAATATAATATATAATCAAACAGAGGGTCTTCCTATGGGAGCACCCACAAGTCCACTAATAGCAGATATTTTTGTAGACAATTTGGAGAGAAAAAAATTTTTGATTGCGATTCTTCTTTGTTAAATAATGTTTTGTTATGGAAAAGGTATGTGGATGATGTATTATGTATTTGGTCGGGTTCACAACGTCAACTAAATACATTTCTAAATTTAATTAATTCATTTAATAATAAAATACAATTTACATTAGAAATGGAAAATAATTCTACCCTAAATTTTTTGGATCTAACATTGATTAAAAATAATAATAAAATTGAGTTCAAAATTTTTAGAAAACCAACTTTTACAGATACTATCATACACAATGAATCTAATCATCCATTATCACATAAACATTCAGGGTTCCACTCCATGATACATCGTTTAGTCAATATTCTTATGTCAACATTCAATTTCAATATTGAATTGAATACAATTAAAAAAATAGCAGTTAATAACGGGTATAACACATGTTTGATAGACACTATTTTAAAAAATAAATTAAAAGAATATAATAATCAGTTTTTATATAAATCACAGATATAAGATAATGATAATAATGATAATTGGCGTAGGATTTTATACATAAATAACTTTTCGAAACAAATATCTAAACACCTACCACGAGACATTAGACCAGCATTTTACATAAATAATAGTATAGGAAATTTACTCATAAATTCTTAAGACAAAGATGATAAATTTAACCATTCTGGCGTCTATAAACTTAGTTGCAAGGATTGTGCTGCATTTTATATTGGTAAAACGGGTAGAAATTTTAATATAAGAGTAAAGGAGCATTTGAGATGTTTGAACAATAGTGGGTTTTCAGAATTTGCCAATCATTTGATAGAAAGTAGTCATGGTTTTGATAAAAAATTGGGATTGTCAATTTTGCATATAAACGGTGTAGGTCACAAATTAAATAATTTGGAATCGTTGGAGATAAATAAAGCATATAAAAGTAATCAGGAAATTCTAAACAGCCAACTAAATTTAACTACGAGTCCTATTCTAAAATTTTTTCCTAAAAAATTATTCGACTAAATTTGTATTGAGCAGCAATTTGAGTTAGGTACTAAATTTATTTTTTTAAATAATTGTTGTTTTTTAAAAAATTTAAAAATAGATTCTGGTGAAGAAACAATGCTATATCTTTAGTTAGTTATGACATCTTGAAGAAGGAAAAGGTGTTTTCCGAAACCAGTAGATGTTTTTTAAACTCAATTAGTGGTTAATAAAACGAAGATAATAAATAAAAAATATGAATTTTAACCACCAAGTTAATATTGCTAATTTTAAAAGTATAAATACTGTTTACACCACTGTTTATTGATAAATCAACATGTTTCGAGACTAATGGGCCGTTCTTCAGGATACAATGTATACAAAAATTAAAAATATAAGCATAGACAAAAAAAAACATAAATATAAGTGATGGGTAACTAATTAGGAACTACCGTGAAAACAAAAGGTGACTATTTGCAAAAAAAATTGGATTTCTCAATGTACAGTGATATAAACAAAGCGTTTTCTTATTATTTATATAATACGATGCCACAAAGTATAATACCTTTGTAATTATTGAAGAAATTCAATCTTACCCTATGGAAATGAAAATGTTTTTGCATTAAATTTTCAGACGAAGTTATGATTTTACTGTGGATTTTTTGTCACCACCTTCGCACCAGTCTGTGCCAATTGTTTAACACGGTGATAGCGATTGGAGCGCATGACGAATGCATTTAACAAGAATAATATAAACCTAAAACACTTAATAGCTTGCCCCGCCAAGCTCTTTTTTAAAAAGTTTTTTAAATATACAAATTGTCAACATCAAAACTATTACTCAAATATGGTTTAATTTTATTATTGCTTTTAATAAAGATATGTGATTAGGACTGGATGTGTATTAGAAATAATATTTTTTTTCGTATAATTTTCAGATTGGACATATATTATTTTCATTTCATTTTTACACATAATTAGTATCAGACTCATTTGTATTACATTGTAATGTAGGTGATCTATTGAATAGGACAGCAGCAATAAATTCTCTTATCCTTGCTCCGTGCTTAGTGGAATTTTAAGGAATGGAGAAACTCGTAAAGCTTAGGCATAAATCTTGAGATATATTTGTAATGTGCCCCGATTATTTTTAAATTTATCTCTTATTAATAATTATTAAACTTTTAAATTATAATTTACCAAGAAAATTGGTAGATACAAAAAATGTAATGAAATAATTTAATTTTAAAACATATAAACAAAAGTGCGCTTGCACATCACTAATAAAATGAGAAGTAGATGAGCACACAGAAGAGAGCACGCCGCACGCTTATATTCTGGCATGCCTCCTTGACTTTCATACCATTTCTCATTCGCTCTTCTAACATAACTGTTTTCCTGATCATACCTTTCCTGATTGCCCTCCATTCCTACAGCCTTCGACACTCGCAGCATATGTTTTTTCTCACACCATCCTCCCCTCACTCGTTCTACATTATCAAACCATCTTAGCGACCCCTTCATAACTCTATCGGCTACTTTTGCTTCTAATTTGTTCATTCTTCACTCTATATTATTTCAATTTTCTCGCATGCGCCCGAGCGGCAGCATTTCGATTGCATTCAGTCTTCTTTCGTTCTACATTTGCCAATTCCAGGAATTACTCCCATTCTTTGTGTTGGCACCGGCATTTTATCGTGCACCGCTAGCTTCACTTAATACGATAAATTCGCGAATGGCATTCACATAATTTTCCGTTGTCACCTCCTTTTGATACCATTATCAACTTTGCCACACATATTTCCCAAATTCACAGTCTTTAACTCATTCTACTAATTCATTATTTATCATTACATTATACTTTTCTACGTCTCTAATTATTAGCTAATGACATTACATCATCACATACCATGAAAACGATTATTTTATGAAATTCTTTTTTGTTAAACGCTAAATATTAATAACATCTTGCCAACATTAAAATATTTAGTTCTCTGAGCGCAATTCCAAAACGATACTGTGTCATTATCTTTTTATACCTTTAAAAACTTTAAATTTATTATATCTGAAACGTAATCAAAATTATCTTTTTTTGAAATTATCCACTTGATTTTTAATATTAAGAATTCAGAATATTTATAATCTGCTTATAATAATTCTGCTTCTGACATTCGAATTTCGCGCCAACTATGCAATACTTGCATTCTTATGGATGACGTGTACATTGTATCGCGAATCACTAAGAGATGGCAGCACCGCTAGTCTCGCACAGCTCTACGAATGCGCTTAAGATTGCTTTAAATACGCGCGACTTGTGTTTCGCTTCACATCACACACCGCGGTGGGGCGCTTCGCGCGCTCCGCCGTGACATCACATTACACATCACACTTACACGAACGCTATAGGTCATCATATAGCGAGGAGCCGCGCGCGGCCGAACCCGTGGAAGGGAGCGGTCGGGCGGGCACTCGCTGACCCATCACACACATTCCATAGAACACTCATCACAACAAATGATTCAAAGAAAGGCTTTGCCTACAGTAGGTTGTGCATTGATTTGTGCACCTGCTGAAAGCGAGCCTCGAGGAAACGGCCCGGTGTCAGCAGACTGACTTATTTAAGTGGAGTTAATGCTTTCTCTACTGCAATTATATCAGTTAATTATGTTAAAATAACCACCCTTCTGTAATGTTTTAGCTGAGGAATGTAATAATTATTATAACCTTAATTTTGTATTGAGCCTTTTTATTCTTTTAATTAAATTATTTTCTATATTTTAGTGTATTAAATTAATTTTATATATGTATTAGAAAATATAAGCATTTTATTATTTTAAATAATTTAATTTGATGTAAGTTTTAGTGCATTCAAACAAATTTTTATATAAAACTTTTTTATTGTTTTAATTTGTTATTTATTGATATTGTGAATTAAAAGTTTACGTGTAATGATTACATTATAAAATAAAAACTACTAAAATGTTTGCCTCAGTACGGGCATAGCTCAGTGAGGAATTTAATAAATAAACAAATTTATTTATTAACAAGGCGACACGGACAATCGTCAAAATACATTTGTTTTTCATGAATAATAATAATATTAAAGAAAATTATTGTTGTAAATAAGCAAAAAAACTTAAACTTTAACATATCCTCGTTAACTTGTAGAACATAGTGCTGCAACCAAAATATTTTTTCGATAGATAGATTTTTTCTGTGTATTTTTCTAATTGATAAATTTATATTTTAAATTAAATGTCGGTCTGACTATTCTCTGTTCAATTCTACACTTTCTTTCCTATCTAAACTTAATTTTGCTTAGATACTCTCTTTACTAATATTGGATAATTTTTATATATGCTAAACCTAGCCCCTTGGCTGTCCCAACACCTCCTCTCAATAAAATGTGTATTGTATTGAATGTCATTCAAATTTTGATCAGTTGAACTTTAGGTATCTGAGGTAAATATTTAATAGTAACCCCACCCCACTTCACCGCATATCTCACCTCCTCTCCCCTCCACTATTTTATAGTATAACTAAATGTAAACAGACCGTGACAGACATGGACCGCTATAACTTAATGAATATGATTAAATGAAATGTATGAAAAGTAAAGAATTAACATATTAGGAGCGAATTTATAAATGTTTGTATCATAATATAAATAATTGAAAAACGTTTCTTAAGACGATAGTAACGAAGATATATGAGGCGAGTGTTGAAGATAACAAGAACATCTGATGTCTCACCAAACTTGATCGGGTACAGAAACTGTTGAACGATTCTATTAGTGGTTCCAACAATCGACGATCATGCGTAGGATAATGTATGATAGTAAATAAAACAGGAATAGTATGTCAGGACAGAAGAAGAATGTGGCGTTCTAATTTCTCTGTTGGCTCCTACCCGGTGAAAAAAAATCTAAAATAACAAAATAAAATCAAATTAAATCCTCCTGTCTAGGTGTAATATGGAGGCAACCTAGAAGGTTATTTAAATAGTTAATTATATCACGCTATAAATGCCGGTGAGGAGGTACTGTGATTATATGTACGAGTATAATATTAATGTATTATAATTTGTCGCCAGGCTACATCGTACGGAAGGCAGCAGCATGGTAATCGCTTTTTATATATGGAAGATACGATCACCACCGGAACAGCACACTATATATACGAGTATAAATAATTTTAAGAATATGTCTGAGTATTTTTTGTGTTAAGTTAAGTTGTGCCGTGGCAAACCACTTCCTTATATTGATATGAGGGTGGCTATACATGATAGGTAATGTGTGGTTTGGTAATAGAATACATATTGAAAGAAGGTAGGTAACGTAGAAAAATCAGAGGATATAGTGGACAATACTAATGAAGCACTTTGAAAACTTCTGCGAAGGTTGAGGAGCCACTATGAAAGTTTTTTATGGCCAAGAGAAACGTGGTTTAATGGTGGCATTATAAACCACGTTTTTCCACGTGCGTCCCTTTCCGTGGACATTTTCAGACGTGCGTCCCTTTCCGTGGACATAAAAAATTATGTCCACGGAAAGGGACGCAATGAGATACATCTCAGTACCATGTACGCGTGTTGAGATTTCAATCTGGAGATAAACCCAGGGATCAGCTTGAGATTAGTAGAAAGAGACAAAGACTCAAACCGGTGTACGACTTTCGAAATGACAGCGGGATTCGAGATGTACACACAAATGTTACCTAAAATCACAATTAAATCAAATTCATTAACCATTATCATTAATATAAGGCATTAAATTTACAAATATTTATTCCGTTTGAACTGCCGGTGAGGAGATTTAACTGACAAACGACAATGACATTTGACGTTAGACGCGAGAACGTGATGAGCGTGCAGTGAAGCGTGAGACAGGTGTATGCACGGGGACTACGAAAGCTGAAAGTTGTTTCCAAAGAATCTTATGGGAGCAAAATCCATAAACCTGCTAAAAAAACTCTTAAAAATCTCAACATCTTGATTAATTACGTACTTTTTGGCAATACGTATGCACAATCGGGCGTTAAATTATACTTATTTTATGGTTATTTAGCATTTCCGCAGTCATTCTCGGTCACGTATTATTAACATAGGTACAAAATGTAATCGTGTCTTTTGACATCCGACTAATTTACGCGATTGTCGCCTGGAGTAATTGTGCACGAATGAAAGCGACGCGGGTTAATGGCTCGGAAGTTATTTACTCGCTCACTCAAAACTTGATCGGAAGCGGCAATCGGCTGTTGGTCCATTCTTCCCGAATTCAAAAGTACCCATTGTATTAAACTTGGCTTTTTTGTAATATAATGGTTTTCGTGAAAGCTTACGGCTTTGTTTATTGATTAGATAAGATAAAAGTTTACTGACAATGTTTCACATTAATGGTAAACTACGATAACAATTATATATTCGTATAACATATATATTAGAAACAAACTGCCATTTTAGATTACAAATTATTATTTTTTATGCGATGCGGTAGGTATTACTACTGATAGTTATTCAGCCTTGTCTCGGCTACTTTGCTAGACTTTTGTCTGTGTTAAAGAAACCAGTTTGTGAAAATGTTGTCATCGCAAACTGCTACTACAGGGGTACTTTATAAAGTGACGAAAATGTTTGCTTCAGACGTCTGGGGAGAGAGGGAATCATTAACGCCGGATACATTTAAGCGAGCGGTCATTTTGGGTGGTTAGAAATGTGTTTGAGTATATGTGCGATCATTTTCTGCCAATTATATCGCGTTCTCTTGCTTGAGGATCCGTGCAGATAAACCCGATGTCGAAACGTTAATGACAAACGTTGACATGAAAAAGACCATAGTAAGTAGCTGGATGCAGAAAAATAGAAAGAAATTGTGGTCATTAATATAGATCATTATCCAAATGTGGGCCAAATAAAAATTTTTTTTTAACTTTTCGCTGGAATAAAATTATCATACATAAAACTACTCATTGAGAAGAAATACCATTCTTCTTGTACCAGTGTGTATTAGTAGTTGGTCTTGGGCGGTAGCAACTAAAGTTCGTAACGCATTTTTGTCTCTGAAAGGTTTTTTAATCAAATAATAATTATTAAAATGAATGTATAAATTGAGAAATCAAAATACAATATAATAATTGATTATATTTTATGTTTAAGGCACAAGGTCGCCATTAATGAAATTATCTTCTTTATAATTATATACATTAAATTAAATTAGAATAAGGTGTAGCATTGACTTTATTAGTATAAAGTACAGTACTTTATTAGATTTAGAAAAAAACTACTTTTCTGAATAGATTCTAGTGTTGGATCTATGATTCTAAAGCACCAACTACGATGCGCATGGTATCCCTAACAAGATCTTTGTGTGTAGCTGACTCGTGGTAAAATAAGACAGGATTGACCAAGAAAAAGATTCAACGACACTCTCAGGGCTAATCTGAAGTAAAGATTTTAAGGAGAACATATTATTATTGTGAAGTTGCAGTTTTTCAGAACTTAGATCTGTGATATTTTTAAGACAGATTAAATGTTATTAATTAAATTAAAATTTTTATAAAAAAATGTCACAGAACTACATACGTTCTGAAAAACTGCAACTTCACAATAATAATGTGGTCTTCTTAAAAATATGTAAGTTGTATTAATGTTTCCAAAATGGATTAATTTATTTATTTCTGGCGTCTCCTATCGGGTTTTATTCAAAGCCATTTGAGATTCTTAGAGAAATATGAAGCAGATTGCTTTTAAAAATGGAATAACAGATGTATCGATTTGAAAGTGAAACATACAAATTCAAATATTTGTCGTTAATTTACTATGTGTAATGATTAGCGCACTTCTTCGGATAGGAAGGGTTCCAGGTTCAAATCCTGGTGACAACAAAATATTTTTTCGTTGAACTGATTTTATCTGTATATCTTTCTGATTGATACATTTAATTTGTATCAAAGAAAAGTGATACATGGCCTTGATAACTGATACCTATCCTGCAATAACATTGTATATCGGTTTTTACAAATTAATGACGGAGCGTGATGATATACAGCGTTGTTGCAGGTAAAATCACTTATAAATTGAGTGTAATAGTACTTTTATTCATTTCACATGGTTCTTTAATAAACCATTCGATGCCCGAGAAAATATACAAAGCAAATGCATTCATAACTCTGATCTGCCCAAACACCAGGTCTCGCCTGTGAACCACGGCCGTTCATCATCAGGAGGATCATACCGTGCATCAGGATGAACATTTTTCACCTAGCACGTCCCTGCCTAATGGTTGGGCATGTGGAAGGGTGTGCAGATCGAGAACAGGGCTCCTCAGGCATATGTAGATACGACAGCAGACATCATCGTCGCAACGAGGGAACCGCCAACTAATAAAAGATGTAGTTTTAAAATTAACAATATTAACTTTGTGGTTAAAATTCATATTTTTTTTTATTTTTTGTTTTATTAACATTTTATACAAATAAATTCTAAAGACAAAGACGATAAATTTAACAATTCTGGCGTCTATAAACTTAGTTGCAGGGATTGTGCTGCATTTTATATTGGTAAAACGTGTAGAAATTTTAATATAAGAGTAAGGGAGCATTTGAGATGTTTGAACAATAGTGGGTTTTCAGAATTTGCCAATCATTCGATAGAAAATAGTTATGGTTTTGATAAAAAATTGGGATTGTCAATTTTGCATATAAACGGTGTTGGTCACAAATTGAATAATTTGAGATAAATAAAGCAGGTAAAACTAATCAAGAAATTATAAACAACCAACTTAATTTAACTACGAGTCCATTATAAAATTTTTTCTTAAAAATTATTCGACAAAATTTGCATTAAGCAACAATTTGAGTTAGGTACTAAATTTATTTTTTAAATAATTGGTGTTTTTTTTTTTAAATTTTAAAAATAGATTCTGGTGAAGAAACAATGATATATATTTTTAGTTAATTATGACATCCTGAAGAAGAAAATAGTCTTTTTTGAAACCGATAGATGTATTAATGGTTATAAAACAAAGATAACAAATAAAATAAAAAAATAAAATATGTATTTTATTATGTTTTTAAAGGTGAAATATTATTGATACTATTAAAAAAATATAACTCAATATTAACTTTTGCGATGTTAAGTTAGTTTAAAAAAAAATAGAAATTTCGCAGCGCCGCAGGTAAATTCTCAATTTTACAAACCTCGTAGTCGAGAGTTGCTGTCATCCGATTTGCTTAATTCAGACCCATTAAAGAGTTTAGCTGCTGTATGTAGTGTAGTGTAGCGGTGGAACTGGACTCTAAAGAGTTTTCTGATTAGGATATTAATTCTTGTTGCCAAATGTTCAATTTCTCTTATTTTAACATTGGCAGACTAATTATTTATTTTCAAATTCAGAGTGCGAGTAGCTTGTTCGTTTAGTGGTAAAGACGCCAGCCTGGTGATCTAGTGGTTGGGGGTTCGCGATTCGTTTCGGGAGACCGGTAAGTAAGTTTTACTTTCATAACACGAGCGTTTAGCTTAGTTTGAAAATAGAAAGAACATTATGCAAAACATATTCCATGTACGCATCTCTATTTAAAAAAGATTTGTGCATAAAAGGCGTGTACACGTGCGTTTGCACGATTAAAGTCAAGCTCGGATATTATTTAGACGAGAAACTCATCACGTATTTTATCACGAATACAGATTAATATGATATTTTCATCCGTATTTAACAGTTATAGTTAATATAACTCCTAGTTTATAGCGATGGGTGTTGCGCCAGTCGTTAATCCGTAAAACGTGCAAACGCTCAGTCGACCGTTAACCCATCGAGCGTGATGCAACAGTTCGAATAATACTATTTGTTTATAATAATTAATACAATATTTTCAAGGATATCGCATTTTCGTTGTAAAGTTGCATTTTCAGAAAATGTAATATACAGATATAGGATAAAAATTTGATAGAGTAAGATCAGGAAAATATAGCGGATATGAAAGAACCTCCCAAACCAGTTTATGAATAGCCACTTTTGTAAAGTTAAATGTATGCGGATGGACGTTATCATGCTGAGAAATCACTTGATGCCGTCTTTAAGGCCATTTTTTATAATTGAGAACTCAAGGCATTGGAGTTGTCGGAAAGTGAGGTCAGAGGTGATGGTTCTCAAAATGATTTCATAGTAAATGACGTATTTTTTGCATATTACTAGATGCATATTACCTAACGTAGATATAATAGATGACGGAAATGTTTCGTTTTTTGTATTTGATCAAATTAATTGTCTTTAGCCGATAATTAATATAAACTTACTACAAATTAAAAAATTTAAAATGTTTCTATAAAACTACACTACTGCATTGATAGCATTGACTTATGCGCAATTTTTTATTATTAATTTTTTTTTTCATTATCTCAATATTTTTAGAAAGCAACAAACATTTGTAATTCTTAAATTAAATTAATTATTTGGATAGCTATAAAATGAAGATATTTTAAAATACTAAATTACTGAAACATCCGGATTTCAGACAATTAATTAGAAGACGAGCAATCCTTTTCAAGATATACTATAGACAAGCAGAAGATCTTATTAAATCGAGGATTACTCCTCGAGCAGAATTAATCCCGGGGGGGTCCTAGTAATTTATGCCCTGTGTGAAAATCGTATCAAAATGCATTGTGTTTTTTATGAATAAAAAAAAAACAAATACAGTAAGTTAATTGCTAGTACACTTACTCATAGAAATAAACGTAACGTGTTTGTGGTCTAGTGGTTACGATATTCTACGTCTAGTAATCTAGCGGTCGGGAGGCTACTACTCTTATTTTCTTAGCACAAGCGTTTAGTTTAGTTTGAAAATAGTAAAAATATCGATGTGACATGTATTCTATATATGCATCTCTATTTTATTTTTTAAAAAATGTTGGTGTTACATTAACTATTAATTATTTAAGAATATGCGATGAATTATCCACTTTCATCTCGGGATTTAAAAAAATCTTCTGCTTTCCTCTCTTATTACATATAGCAGCCTCAATCAGATGAGACTCGGCTAGTAATACACCTTCACGAGTCCCGGTACTGGATTGCTCTCATAGCTGACTCAATACTTTCTCCAATTAGATGCCACATCTATCTATGGCTGTGGCTTTTTCAGGTCTTCTTCGGCCCAAAGTCATATCCAGGATAATCTCCTTTTATAGGTATAATGGCGTATAATGTGGTCGAAAAATCGGAAGAATCTTTTGTTCACTGCGTAGACAAAGCTTGGTGTGGTTAGATTTGTTGCAGAATTGAAGAATTTGTGCTTCGTGCTGTCTACGGGATATGTTATATGTATTTCGAAGGAGTCTATTTTACTCTTGTCGATATTGCGGACTGTCTGAGTCTCCGCTATAAACATGAAAATTGAAAAGAGGAAAGTGTGAACCAACATAATTTTGGCTCCTTGCTTGGTGACGGTGTCTTTTCATATTCTCTACAGTTGGTTTATACTTATGCTAGTTGTATGCGTCATCGAATTTCCTGCCCGCTGTTTTATGTTTGTTACTATTGCGGACTGGTATATTACATAGATTCGTGGAAATCGCAATCCTCAGTCATGAGAGACCGACGTGGATGATCATGATATCACTCAGAAAGACACAAAGAACAAATAATTTATAAATTATTTAGAAAATGGTATTTTTAGAAACCACTAGATGTTTTGAATGATTTAATGATTTGAGCTCGATAAGTGGTTAATAAAACAAATTTAACAAATAAAAATATGAATTTTAAGCACAGAGTTAATTTTGCTAATTTTAAAGTATTAAATAATTTATCTATCGATGAACTGTGGCCACCGGTACAGAGACCCGCAAGTTTCTATTGTCGGTTTCCGCTTGACTTGAAATTAATATTAAGGAAAATACACTTTTGTTGTGTAGTTGCATTCTGGGTTCTGGGTCATTTTTAATACAAATTATTTACGAAGATATACAGAAAAATCTATTTATCAAAAAAATATTTTGACGAAAATGTTAACTCGTTTCCACGGACATGAAAAGTTCCGGGTTTGTACTCCTTTAGTAAACAAAGATTTTATTATTAATATTTAATTTGTAGACGATAAAATGAATATATATGCATGTTTATTAATACTTTAATTATTTTCATCAATTTGAAATGAAATATTAATGACTTAATAATTATGTAACGCACATTTATTACATAATGTTAAATTATTTTTGTGGACATGATGAAAATTTTTTTCCATTAATGAAATAGATGTATTTAATAGGAACAGTAATTGTAACAGAAAATAATCTGAAAATAAAAAGTTCATATATAATTATTAAGGGAACTCATTATTATTGTGAAGTTATAATTATTCAGAATATAGGTGTGTGATGTTTTAAATACTAATTAAATATTTTAAAAATATTGTTATTGCGCTACCGGGATTCGAACCTGGATCTCTTTTTCCAATCCAACGATATTGAAAGTTGGATAACTTTGGGCTTTAATATTTTTGGTAACCAAATTATTTGCTTTAAAATGTACTTTTTTGTTATAAAAGACTAGAGAATTTAAAAAAAAGTCCTGACTTTGCACCCTTCGCCCTTATTAAATTGTCTGGTCCAAGATAATACATCTGGTTTGAACAAATGAAAACCTTGTTTATTTTATTATTTTTTTAAAAATTATTTGATCAAATACTCGAGCATTGAAAGCTAAATAAAAATTATTTGCATCTCATCCTTGCATACTTGGTCAACATCCATACCTTTTATAATATTGGTGATATTCAAAGTCATAATGTCTGTTTTGACTAAACATGCACCCATCCAGAATTCTTTTAAAGAATTTTAACGGAGATTTTTCCTGTTATCTGTCCTGGAGATACTTGGGCCTTCGTAATATATTACTTTGCAGAATTGACATATACAGATTTCAATCCGATTAAATTTTTATTAAAAAAATAAATTGTTAATTCTGGCGTCTGCTATCGGTTTACTCGAAAGTATTTGAGATTCCGTAAAAACAATATAAGATGACTTTCAAATAATGGAACGAAAGATGTATTAATTTGAAAAAGTGTAACATATAAGTTCGAAAATTTGCCTTCAAAATTACTAGCGCTGTAGCATAGTTGGTAATGCACCTTCTCCGGATTGAAAAAAGAGATCCAGGTTCGAATCCCGGTAGCGCAATGAATGACAATATTATTCGATAAAATTGATTTTATATGTATATTTTTATAATTAAAACATTTAATTAGTATTTAAAATATAATTTTAAATACAAAACCTAAATACAAAAAAGGATAAAATAATTTCAGACGTAATTTTCTCATTAAAAAAGAGCATATCTTTCTTTTTTGACATTTGAAATTTAAGTGATTAATGATGAACAAAAAAGGACGAAGAGCATGAGATTAAATTTGTTCACAGGTGAGTAGCTCCTACAAAGTCTCTGTTATTTATGACAAGTTCATGGATCACCGGTCGCCGTGTACTTGTGTGGATGGTCCTTTATGTTGAGTTTACCTATTTGTCCTTTCCCCCACCCTCCTTATATCCTATACCTCAGAGAGTCTATGACTTCTGAACTGTCAAGAAGTGTGAATGTTCTGCTTGTTACACTGTCCTGTTTACTATTTAGTTACTGTTGCTAGAGTGTGTATTTGGTTTCTGGAGGTGCGTGGCGAAACTACTATTGTGTTCACAGTATTTCATACTAATCGGCGAAGAATTTCCTGAAGTTCGGGATAGCTGTGACTACAGGAGAGAAAATCTAGGTAAATCGTGCTTCTTGGTTGGTCCTTGAGTCTTTAGTGTTTTGTCTCTATACAAAATTCCTACATCCCGTTTCACCATCCTCTTGTGTAAACAGCCACACGATAGAAGATTCACCAATTATAGTGGAGAGATGTTGTAATTGAAATTAAGAAAGAAATACAAAAAAAAAAAATTGTAATCAAGCCGAAAACCGGATTTATTAACTTTATCCGGAGCCGAAAAAAAATCCGGGAAACGAAATTTCCACAAATATTCCTTGGAACAGAAATCTTCGAAAAATAATCGGATTCGACCTCACGAAAGTTACGATTTATTCTGTTACCTTTAACGGGACAGGTATCGGAAAAGGTTGTTTTTGTACATTTTTTTCTTCTTCGTAAATACGTACGCAACTTATTGTCTTCTAAATATTCACTAAAATATTCACATTTAAATATCAATTAGTGATATCGATCAAATCCCTTAGTAATTTGCACTCGTTTTAGTACTTACGAATTGTTATTGAACAATAGTTTTATACAATTATAAAGTAATCAATTTTTTTAGTTTAAATATTTAACCTAATTGCTTTTTACATATTACATTCAGAACAGTTTTATTTATCCCTATTTTTAGATAAAATAAACACAGTTAAAAACATATAAAAGCTGAGTGGTTTTATTAAATTTACAATTTATTTTTAAATTAAATATTAAATTTAATATAAACTAACCAATAATATATTCTTCTGCATTGTTTATGATTGGATCCCAACATTCTGTCAGTTTTTCGATTCCACGCATGAAGTAATTTGATGGTTTGGAAGTGAAGATGTCAATTTTGAAGAAAAGAGTCCTTATTTAAGGGCATTTCTCGGAGATTGTTGCATAGACAGCGGAATATATAAAAGTCTGATGGAGCAAGATTAGGAAAATAGGGCAGATGTGGAATAACCTCTCAACCGAGCTCTTGTATTTTAGCAGTATGCGAACATTTTCGTGCAGAAAAATTATTTGATATCTTGCGAATTGCGAATATCTGGCGGCCTTTAAATAAATGAAATACTTTTCAAAGCACTCTTGCCTTGAAACATAAAAACGCTACTTGAAATTAAACTTAGGCATCACCCAATATTTTTCCAAAAACATAAAATTACTAGTCAAAGTAATTTTTTTTTTTTTAAATAAATTTTCCTAAAAATTAAATTTTTTCACACGCCTTGAATTATGTCACAAATACGATGAAATAATTGAGTAAAATCAAGCCTTCAAACAGTATTGAATCATGCTTATATTATATCGATTCTCTGTAAATATAGCCGGTATTTCCTAACAATGAACCAACTCCAGTTAGAGTTTTTATTCCATGGATGGCAGCTTGAGAGAATGTTAATTAATCACGTCCTTCTTGGCAGTTGATGAGAAGTCATAGAAGACAAAAGCAGTGCATTAAATTAAATTCTCGCTCGCTACTTTTGATGTTCCAACAATCGTTCTGACACATATGACAGCTAGAGTTTACTATACAATTAATTTATATCATGTTCTTATTTACTTGATTTATAATTCAAATTAAAGTTTTAATTTGTATGTACAGTCATTGAATGTACGATATAAATAAATTGCTATGTAATACCCATTCTGTTTTATGGAGACTTTGTGAAGTTCACATTTGGTAGTCGTAGAGAGTAATTGATTACAATTTATTATGGAGTATCTAACTATCATGAAATTGCTGCAATAACACGCGAAGTATGCGAGAATATTATGATACATATGGTTAAAAGAGCACGCATTAGTGCCGCAGCCAGATGCGGCCACTTTATCAATGTCATATTCTATACATCATTGTAATAAGAGATAAATAAAAACTAAATTAAAAAATTGTATTTCATTTCCTAGTTATTAAAAAATAACATAATATTCACCCTGTATTAACAATTATGGTCAATGGTCACTTATAAAATTTTTCTCTCGGAGATTCGTTTCGAAAACGGGTAAAGGTTAGAACAGATTTCTTCTTAAATTTATTCTTACAAATAATTTTATTGCATTATTTTTAATTTTTAATGGATTATTATTACTAAAATGCCTTACAAGACCAATAACGAAAAAACTTTTGGATATATTTAGTTTTTTCTTGAGACCTGATCGCACATATGAAAACGCCTCAAAATGATAATCCGACAAAAAAGAAAAAAATGTAAAAATAAATCAAAATCAAATTTTCAACCCTACAAATGCCTGCTCATTTGAATGGAAAGAGATAAATCAATACAAATAAAATAAAAGCCACGAATAAGTGTGTGGCACATGTTTCTCGGAAGAAGTCAAAATAATAAAAAGAGGGAACTATTATTATTTCGGAATTAAATAAATGATTGGGACTGGGAACAAAATTTCATTGATCATTATGAGCCTAGTAAATAGTTTCAACATTGTATTTTCCTACGTTTTTCAACTAATTAAAAATATTAATATAAGTATTATTTATATGTTACAAAGTAACTTTGGAATTATTGAACAAGAGATTTAAAATATTTTAATCTTTCATTGATAGTAAAAATAATCTATGATCTTGGATATTGAATGTTTTTTACGATAAAAGTGTAATTTTTAATAATTAATAAATAAGATAACTAGGTAACCTAAAAAAATATTATAAAATATTTGGAAAATATAGACGTCATAATAATTATAATAATAAAGAATATTATTTGAATTATAATGAAAACGTCGGGATGTTTGTAGTGATTTACCACAACTTTTATATATACTATATTGGGCATATTTAGAATCATTGACAACTGATTCGTAAAAATGATCTGTTTTTTGACATATACAGCTAAATTTATTATGTATTAGAATATATTTTAAGATGATGTCACGTGACGAAATACTCAGTGTGGATTCCGTAATTTGCAAATTGGAGCGCGCACGGTGGGCCGTATGAATACTGCGTAAGAATCCTCTGAACTAGTCGTGGCGCGATGACTGTTCCCCTTGCCATGAAGTGAAGAACCGGACATTTCGGAACGAACCGGAGAGTGTCTAGTGGTGACTCGTGAGGAGATACCCAGCTAGCAGCTGTGTAGACCAGTCGAGATCCCTGATTTGGACTTGACAAGATGATGCGCTTTCGAAATTAATTGGGGGCGTGATGAAATTTTGGTCCGGACGCGTATCGTCTGGAGAACGACCGTCACCACAACCCAATTAGAAGAGTAATGTATTATGAAACTCTAAATCCTGTTAAGTGTCACCTGCCAGACTGTGAAATTGGCGAACATTGTTCGGAAGAATTTTTAGTTGAAACCAGAAAATTTGAACTCTCTTCGTGGTGGGAAATAGATTCCGTGGTGGACTGTATCACAGCTAGTTATTGTTTGTTTGACGCAACCCAATTTGGATAAAAAAAGGTACAAGGACGGAAGGAATCTGGTTTTACCTCGATCTCGATCTCGTGAGCTGGATGCCACTTAGCACCTTCCTTTACTTGGACTAAAGGACGAAGGTTTTACTGCACTTTTGAGAGAGTCAGATGCTGTAGAATTCGGTTTCCCGGTCTGGAAAACATTAAAGCACCTCGGTAATCTATTTCGGCGAAACCACGCATCTGACCAGGTGAAAGGTTAGTCGGACAAAAATCGGTTTCCATCGTGACGAAAGTGTTGGAATGAAGAATATCACAGATAACATTCGATTTGCGTCAATACTTTGATCACTTTATTTTGTAAAACTAGAGTTATTCATATTGTAATCTAACGTGTTTGCATTTGTTTAATGCATTCCCATCCGGACGACAAAGCATCTAGCACCGCACTTAGACTGGCTAAGCCGGCGGCGGTGTTTTTAGGCGTTCGATTCGCCAGAGTTGGAAAGCACCGTAACAATACACATCCCTAATCTCAAATACCGTTAACCGTTAGAGGTATATAAATAATCATATTGTGCTTGGTATTATACAATATTGAATATTTAGTCGATACGTACTCAGCTCTAATAATGTAATAATCAAATTTTTTGCGAACGGTAGAAATATTGGTTTTAGACAGATGTTTGCTTCGAAATAATCAAATATAAACATTACATAGGCCAACATCGATCTATCTTTGAGTGTTTGGATAATAATTATAGTCCTTAACAATTTTTTTTTAGAATTGTCTTGAACTTCGTACATTTTTCATTATAAAGTATAAATAAAGCTTTATAGAATATAAACAAAGCTTCCTCTCTTGGAGATGTTGATTTCTCTCTTGGAAACACAGAACGTTTCCTCTGCAACTTTCGTTCTAGAATATTCGGACATTTTAAATGAACATTTCAAATGACATCACATTTTCCAAGACGGTCAAGATTACTTCGTCGAGCCCGCATCGTAAAACTTTAACATTAAATCGTAAAACTCCGAGGTTTAGCATTCAAGAGTTTTAAATATGTACACATCGCAGATAAGAGTTTATTTCCGAATTTCAAACAGATCTCGGCACCGATTGAATTGTACGTACACTTTTTTAATTGTTCTTTATTAGACAAATGAAATCACCAACTAGAAAAATATATAGCATAAATCGAAAATAAATATATCGAAAAATATTTAGTTGCTACCGGGATACTTGTTGTTTGTGTCTTGTACAGAGTGTAACCGATCTAGCCGACAGACAGTATTTAATGGGTTTGAATATTAGTCTGACTAAATTACGGGTTAAAAAAGTTCAAGAAGTGAGTATAAATTTTGTACCTTTACAGAAATGTATCTACCCCTAAAATATTGTGCACCAGATGTGTTGTACCTCGCATATAATATTATCCGTATTTTGAAGCGTTATTAATATGAAAAATGCCTGAAACGTCTGAAACAAATCAAAACAAAAAAAAGGTATAAATGTAATTTTGAAATAAAAGTTTCCAAAAGAATAAATACAATATTTAAGATGAAAGTAAAAGCATTATTTACACTCTCAAAGCATTATTCATCCTCACAAATAATTATTATCGTGTTTCAAACATTTTATGACGCAATTTTATTTTCTGAATTTAGTAATAAATCTTTATTAGCCACCTTTCGTTGAACACATTCTATTTTTGTTAAATATCAAGGTGCTAATTACATTATATCGATACAATCAATAATTGATTATACAGACGTCACCTCCTTAAATAATTTTTGCTTATTTTTAGTAACTAATGAAATGTGAAAAAATAAATCCATTTATTTTCACTGTCGAATATTATTGCTTTATTTTTGTTGAAACTTAATTTACTTTTATAAAAGTTTGATTATATCTTTATATTATGCTTATTTAAAAGCGTGAATTAAAATAAAAATAGAACAGTTTTGCATGAAAATAGAGTATCTCGATTACGGTGGATACCGTTTCTTTTTCCATAAAAAATAAACAACACGGTTGCCGTATATCTTGACAGCCATCATTTATTATCTGTAGATAATAAAATAAAATAAAGGGAATATTAGAATTCAAATAAGAATAAAGGAACGAAATTTCCTCAACCTTGAAATACCTGTATAATTTAAAATATTAGTGCTATAATTCAAGTAATAATTAGTCCAGCTTAGTGTCTTATAATGATTTTTTGTAGACAGATTTGTAAAGAAACTCTTACATTACTTAGTGTCAATTTTCTTTGGAAAACAAATGAGATGTAACTGCGACGTTTTTTAAATAGAAAAACAAATGACTAATAACAATTTTTTATAAAATTTTACAACTTCATATCAGATTAAAATTAACCAAGAATTGTCAAGGCACATATGATACGGGTATATTTTTATTTAATTTAATTCGTTTATTTTCACTCATTTTATTAATCAGTTCATCCCATATCTGGGTAGCCTCTATACATATATTATACAATTATAAATCAATTAGAATGTAAAAGATAGAAAGAAGGGTTAACCGTTATTAATATCTCATAAGAAAGGTTAACCCTTATTAAATAAATATCCTGCCGGTAAATAAATCATCATCTCAGTGGATATAGCCCGCCTCAAGAATTTTCTTCCATTGATCCCAATTATTATCTCCAAACTTGGTTTTATAAGACAGATATGTCTTTGAAGACAAACAAATAATCTATGATAATTACTCTTAAATGGTAGATTTATCACAAAAGTAAAGAGTGTTTTTTTAAAGGTATAGAAATTTAAAATGAAATAAAACACATTTAGAGCAACTGGGAACGAATATTGGCAATAACGCGATGAATGTTGGATTTCAGGTAGTCTCTGATTTGTCGGCAAAGATTAATAACTTCACATATCCCGACAGAAATTTAAATGTTAAATTACACGATCTTGGAGGCCAATTCACAGGTCCATTACGCGAAATTATGCGCTCATCGAATGTTTCCTTCAATAAATTGATTATGGCAAGCACTGTGTGGCATGTTGCGTCGTTTTGTTGAAACCGCAGTTCTTTCCCATTAATGCAATTTAATTGGAAAATGAAAAAGTCAGTAATCATAGATATATCACGCTCTCGATGGCGAATCGACTCATTCGAGTTCTTCTCAATACTACGCTCCACTGCAGTAACAGCTTCGTATGTGCGCACTGTACGACATCCTGCGAATGCGAATTATCAATTAGAGTATGCGTGGTATGAAAAAAATCCATGGTTATTCGAATTACTTCCTCGGATGGACGATTATGTCGACCGTAAAATGAACGTAGGAGCACGGTAAGTTTTGCGAATTGAATCATGATTTTCGAAATAAATTTGCTCAATTGGCAAACGTTGTTCTGGCGTTAGTTTATTCATTGTAAAATGGCAAATAAACTGAGAACAAATCAGCTGTCACCTGTCAAATTGGCTGTTGCTGGAAAAAAGTGTTGACTGTTCGAAAAAAACCTCTGAAAAACACCCTTTATAAACGATGCAAGAAAAATAGGATTACGGAATTTAATTCACCTTAATATACATTTATAAAAGTAAAACTGCTGAAAAGTAAAGCTAGTCAGTTATACTCTGATGTTACCGATTGCTAATATGGTCCGTTTCTCCATTGCCGCATGATCGTGTTTTGAGTAGCGAACATAGCGTTAAAAACGCTGCGAAGTGATACATGAATGTCAAAAATATAATGTTGAATGACTGCGATTATATTTACATAAAGCTGTCCACGGCTAACGCTTTTATGAGAGTGAGTGTGTCAAAAGGATATAAAATCGTGATCCATCACCATAATTCTGACCATCATTCGTGTTCAGCTATGTAAGTATTCAACTTGGTTTACAGTGAGAAATAAAAATTATATAATAATGGTATGGCGTGAACAAAATAAGTATTTGAATACTGTAGCTGAGGAATTAAAAAAGTAAAAATTTCAATATTACGTGACTATAAACAAAGAATAAGGTGAAGCACTGCTAGTGAAAGCGTCGTCTAGCAAAATCTCGGTAAAGAAGTGAAATCTCATCTATCAGGAGCAAGTCGCTGCAAAACCGCGATCTTGTATATGGTGCTAGTTAGATTTTGTATTGACAATATTTCCATAGCGAGCAATCAATTCAATGATCTCAATAATATCGATCTTATTTCAAAATGGCGAAAAATAATTTTGGAACGTTTTCAACAGTCTTCGACTAGGTAGCACTGAATTTTATATATTTGTTTGTTTTGATTATTGCAATGGGTACAAAGTATTTCGGACAACGGAACCATTTACGGTAGTACCCGACACAACTATAATTATTTTTTCATTAGAAAATTTTATATATAGTTTTAGAAATATTCGAATTTCTTTTTGGCAATGAATAAAATATATTAAGAAAAACACATTTTTTTATGATTTTGTATTTTCAGAACATAGTTTTGTGGTATTTTAATACAAATTAAATGAATAGGAAGATATACGGAAAAAATATATTTATCGAAAAAATATTTAGTTGCTACCGGGGTTTGAACCTGGACCACTTCCTATTCGGAGAAGTGCGTTCTCTACTTTTGCTATAGCAATCGAATATATTTTAGACAAATTTTAATGTTAAAAATAAAAAGTACATCACATAAAAATGTGTTAAATAAATTTCTATTACACTGTTTGGCTCATATAGAAAAAGATTCTATTAAAGTGTTGTATCACATTTAGAATTTATTCAAAAGAATTAAACTGAGATAGGATAAGATTGCATGCATGGAATGTAATTACAGGTGATGAACCTAAGGTAACGGTTTGGCCAGTGTACTGCAAACAAGTTAGGCCAGTTAACAAAGGGACACTAGCCAGCGTCCGTTGAGCGAAAAGAATAAGAAGAAGAAATTAAATTAGGTTAGGTAAGCTTATATTCTTGATATTGATATACTTTTATCATCTAGTGATTTATGGAAATAAAATTATTATAAATAAATAACAATAAAGATGATTAAGGTTTTAGTATTGTTAATTAAACCGACGTCCTAATAAGCACAGTTTGCATGATAATATTATTTACAGCATTGTCGCTTGTGGGCAGGGGGCGGGATGGCACGCCTCACCCGGCGCGACCCCTTCCTACGCTAAGAGGCTTTATCGCGTTTAATCTGACCCAATTTTCCCCTTGTGTTGTAGCGGCTGGCCGATAAAAGATAACTCTAGCTTATACTGTTCTGGAGTGAGATTTTTTTTCATCCACTCCATGAGTGGTCGCGTCGAGTGACCCTCGTTATAAGCAAAACTAAGAAGTCGATATGTTCGCTCCACCTCCGACAATATCGATATCGCGATAGCGCTTGAACAGACTGTTTCAAATTCCTATCGATGAAACAGATAGAGTAATACACGAAACCTTCAGAAACCAGATAAACTGCCGGGCTCGCTTTCGACAACATCGCGTGTCCGTCATAATATCCGTCTATCACGTACGCCGATGAATAATATGCTGTTTGGAAGACTTTGGAAACATTAAACTGTTAAAGAACTTATTCACATCAAAAACAATCAATTTGTTCGTGTTATTTATTTTCATGAACATGTTTGTCATCTAAATTCATTAAAACTCATTCGAACACGCTATCGGTGTCGATTTGGTGGCCCTACAACACAAATCTTCTTCTTCTAGTGTTTGTGTTCAGTTATCGAACGTAACGATCAACTTGGTGATAATATTTTATAGCTCGAAATAACTGAGTGATGAGCTAAACCGTTATTAGATTTTTACTCGATTATAACTGCGGTTGGTAATGGATTATTCGTAATTCGGCGAGACATTACTGATACTAGAAGCTAAACATCTGAGAGTTAAATCTCAGTAACCAATTGAATACCAAACAAAAGATTCTTTAGCAAAGATGTTCTCGGTCTTCCAAGGCCTCTTCTATCGGCAATATTGCCTTGAATGATGAAATGCAATCAATGCAGTGCAATGCAGTTAGAATTTTCCGTAATTTTAATATTTTTTGGATTTACTTTTCACATTTTCATTAGAAATTCTATCAACCCAGATTATTTTTAGAATAGTTGACGAGAGGATATTGTGAAAGTTATCGTGAAGTAAGATGGGTTCGCTTTGATAAATAAGCGCTAGTTGTCGCCAGCTTTCTTCCACTAAAGCTTTCAATTCAGTAGCAGGTTATTCACGATGGATGGTTAATTTTTAGGACTTGTGTCGTTTGCCGCACTATTCATTTAGAAGTAGTTACCTCACACTCGTTTAACGTTGGGTGCTGTTTATTATACTAAAGTTTATATTTGTGGAAAAAATATGCACGTAATTCTTCTTTTTTCAATTCCACTTTATGAAAATTAAACGTCTAACTCAATAAATAAATAAATAAAAATCTGTCAAATTAACGAATATTTCTTGAATTATATTATTTTTTTTAACAAATTAATATTTTGTACAAATCATATAAATATAATAAGCATCTTTCAATTAATATCTTAAATATGATCATCTAGAACCGTAGAAATCAATAAATATTTATTATTTGAAGTTAGACAAACAAACTGAATAAGTCTATTTATCTATTTTATCTTCTGCCGGGAAGATCAAGTTCACCCAACTAATAAATAGAATATTAATGGTCAATGCACTGACATGTGACGTTCAACATATAAAAAGAGTGAAGGAAGGTGCGAGATGGCAAATCTTTAATTGGTGTGTACTTGGTAGATTATGAAGGCCGAGGGGAGCCTCCAAAGAATAAGAACATGATTCCTATCTCGAGTATACCGTAAAAATCTCACTGTGAATACGGGCCATTAGAATGTTTCCAATAAACAGGACACTTCAGCTCTGACCTACGGCCTGTTTTCCCAACGACAATTGAAAATAATATATTTTTCTTTATATACACGGAAATTCGGGTTCATACTACAGATTAAAATGGGATTGGAATGATTATCGAAAAAAGTATTTAAATATATAATAATTACATACGTGTGTATGGAAATATTAATAATATTAAATTCATATTAAATATTATCAAAGGTATTTGAGATTCCGTAAAAACAATATAGATCGCTTTCAAATTATGGAACGATAGATGTATGTAGATGTCATGAAAAATACTGGCGCTATAACACAATTGGTAGTGTACTTCCCCGGACTGGAAATAAAGATCCAGGTTCGAATCCCAGTAGCCTAAAAACAATATTTTTCGACATAATTGATTTCATATGTATATATTTATGATTAATACATTAAATTAATATTTAAAACATCACAGACCGTCTGTTCTGAATAATTACAACTTCACAATAAGAATGTATTCTTCTTAATAATTTATTAATCACATTGGCGTACTAAATTTCAAGATTATACCATTATTGAGATATATTTGAAAATGGTACGTTTAGTGTGAGTGATATTAATATATTTTTAAAACAAGTTAGAGAATTACTTGGAACGATAAAAAAAATATAGCCACCACTAAAACCCAAACCCTAATTTTATATTGCCAATAGAGAGCGTTTAATTTAAGTCAATTAAGGTATGGTGACACTTTACATTATCGTCAGATTCCATCTACACGTGTCACGAAGCGACCTTCTTTTTAAGTAGAATTTTTCTCAAAAATCTTTGAGTATTAAAAATAAATGTAATCTCATTTGTTTTAATTATCAAAGAACTGTGCTATGAAAAATCAGAACTTCACAAATAAAATTAAATTTCATTAAAATGATTTTTATTTATTTATAGGTTGGTTCAGTATGCACTCCAAAAAAAATTCAAATAAATAAATGATTAAATGTGAGAGGACCTTTATCGGTAGACGGGTGGTCACTCTGAGCGAATTTAACGTATCGTGGACCGTTAAAAATTTGGGGTGTTTTTGAAAATTATTTACTCAATACATAATTTTAACATAGATTATGTTTGGCGGGTATCTCAGAAATTTTTTTATTTGTTAAAACAATGAAAATGTGAATACTTCAATATCTCTGCATTTGATGAGACATCCAGAGAATTATGAAATTTTGCATCATATATTGTCGTATGTCAAGGCCCTGGAAGAAGGAGCAGTTTGGTCAGTTTAAAGTAGAGCTTTTCCGAGCAGCAGTAAACAAAGTAATGATAATCAAAATAAATTATCTTTAAAAATGTTCATAGTACCTGCCTATTGTCAAGTACTCTGAAAAAACTACATCATTTAAGGTTTAGTTTCTAAGTTTAAAAAATGGTGCATAGTATTTGTAGAAAAAAGTTTTTCAACGCAGTCAGTATAACTGAATTTCATATAGTTCCAACCCGCCGCTCGTTTGTTATCGAATGAAATGAATATCGTTATGAAGCGGAAATGTTTTCAGCGCAAAAAGAAAATTTAGAATTTTAAAGCTTTGAAAGCTCAGAAATTTTTTATTAAGTATATGTTGTGCATGTATAATTTGTTGATTACAGAAATATTAAAACCTTTTTATTTTCACGCTTTATTTGAGCTACATAAAACCAGGTAACTAATAACTAGATAACTGGGTATGACTAACTAGCAAATTAACTATGTAACTCACTAGGTTACTAGGGAAAACATAGTCAGAGGTTCGTTTCTTATCCCTTTAGATCACGAAGAAAACATTTTAGAAAGAGAAAGTGAAATAATAATAAGATGACTGGTAAATGTTCATAATAATAATAAACCTTTTTATATAAACATTCTTATATATTGCCACGTGCTCAAAACAAACTTATCATAACTCTTTTGATTTAAATATATAAATAACAATAATTTTACACTAAAATATTATCAATATTAACAATGATATTAATTGTCATTGTTAAACATTATAATTGTTTGTAGGTAGTTATTTTATGAATGGAAATAAAAATATTAATATAATAATAATAAACGCTTAGCTGGTTTGAAAAAACAGTAGGAATATACGTGTGATGTTTATTTCGTATATGTATGCAATACTATATTATATATTAATAAATTAGGATAATCCTATCATAAGAGTGTCATAAAAGAGAGGTTGGACAAATAAAAAACTACAGAGCGACGGTTATTTTTAATCTACCCTGAGTACTTACCAAAAAAGTGATGGAAAAACTCTTTCCAACATCGGAGAGCTTCAATCACAGCATATCTTGACACGTAGTACATGTACGTATGTCAGATATGACGTCAAATTTCGTCACTGTTTGAAGATTATGACAAAAATAGATCTTTATACTGCCGTCCAAAGCGGATTGGACGAACCTTCTAAATTATAGAACGACTTTTCAAAACACCCAAGTCGTTTAGTTACCTTCTGAGGTTAATTGAATATTATATGATAATCAATGTTTTATAGTTTTTAAAAGCATTTAAAATTTATAAAGGGTATGGAATCATATTTATTTGAATATTGTACATGATTAAATTCAATTTGTGAATGATGTCATTAGTAAGTTTAATCCTACGAATTATATAACAGACAATTTGTACGTCTGTATGAGCGATATCGCCCTCATACTCAAATTGAAAAGGTATTTTTAAAGAAAACTTTTAAATCTCCAATTTTTTGAAGATTTGACTACGTATTATTATTATTTTGATCAGACATTTATGTGATGATAAACATTCAATCGTCGATTTTGAGTCAACTTCAATATTGATAGCTGTTATCTTCACTCATCGCCCATGTGGAATAGTGACCAATTTAATTGTTTGCTTTAAGGTAATATTTAGACATAATATTTAGTACCAATGTAAATTGATAAATGTGAGGTTTATACAAAAAATATAATTTAATTCACTGATCAGTAGATTTAATCTTATGACCTATGTCCACGAAAATCTCTCAATGAGACTTTTATCTCTGAGTTGCTAAAGGTACGTTATTCTTATCTCCAATCAACACATGTAGGTTGAAGCTTCATAAATTGCTTTGCGTGGAACTCTATACCGTCCTTTACCTCATCTCGAGCTGAACCTACGAGATAAATCTCATTCATGGACACGGGGCATTACTCGCGACATATTTTTGGAATTGCTTTATCATATATTTTCAATTCTAAAGCTACCCGAACATCACATGGTCGTACAGCAGACATAACAGTGCGCATTGCACAAGTGACAGCATGAGGCGTCAGAGATGACTGCTTTTGTCGAACACTTTTGGCTAAATATAAATATCATTTGAGAGTGAAAATTATAATATAGGCAGGTAAAAAGTCAGTTTATTAACCGAGCAGTTTTATATATAAACCAACGGATTTTATATACGTACCGGTTGTTTCATATATTAAACACATGCTAAACTCATAGTTTCATTAAAATAAGCAATTTGAAATAAATTAAAACCGGTGTATAAAAACGAACATTAACTACATTTAAGTTATTTGTAGAATTTGAACACAGATAAAAGTTAGAGACTTAAGTTAAAGTACATTTTGACACTTGAAGACGTCTCAATTAAAATGATTAAAAGCCTTACCGAGGACTGCGTCCCGTCTCAAATACGTTTATAATCTTGGAAACCTTCCGTCAACTTGGAAATTTACAACGAAGCTTAGAAGAAGCTCGCTTATCATAATTTGTGCGATTAACTACACTTTGACGAATTTGTTTAATTGTCTAAATTATTTTTAATTCACAGCGATGCATATAATAATTGAATTAGAAAAAGCTGATAAATTCGCGAGAGTTTTTTTTGGAAAAAGTGTGTTAAAAAGTACTCTTGACATCGTATGGCTTCCTAAACATTATCACATATTTGGAATTATTTTTATGAGATTATTGACTGTAAAAATAAAATTTATTTAATTTAATTAGGCGTCATTTTGAAATCAAAAAATAATTGAGATTTTTTATTTCTATTTTATTAATGAGCATATTTCTTGTGGAAAAGGGTTAGCCATCGCTGGTGAAAACGTAGTCGGAAAATAGTTAAAATGTTAAGTTAAAAACTTAACAAAAAAAGTTGTATATAAATAGTTCTGTTGGCAAGACAATAAATTCAATTCAAATATGGTTCAATGGAATGGAGGAAGAAAGGAATCTTTTGGAGTTTGTTTATATACATTAAATCTAATTTTTCAGTTTGTATCACGTGGATCTGCGTGTTGATAACGTTAGTGGATGCAGAATATCTTGAAAACGATTCGCAGAAGAAATTTCTGTCAAGATAAGAAAAAAAAATCATTGCCTTTTGTTTTTTTCTATGTGCATTTCAGTGCACCATTTATCAAATAATGATTGTGAAAAATCTCTTTTAAGTTCCAAGGGTAGTTTTTTGAAAATAAGACTCGAAGCTATTTCTAGCGGGAGAGGAATTCTTTAGACTTTCAGAAGCGGGAATAAAAATTGTTGTATTTTTATTAAATTATTATATAAGTTGCCACTTATGATGAAAGTTTATGACTTATTATTTTAAACCAGAATAGGCCTGATTGCTTTTCAATTAGTTTTAATTAATTTTAATATTGACGCAATACAGGACGTGTTCATTATTAACTTTCTATAAGTAATATATTGTAAGTCTTCCCAATTTTTGAGACAACAAGAACACAAAAAGATAAACGCCTTAGATATATGGTTTTGGTGGTATGTGTTGCGAATTCTGTGAGGATCACGCAGAACAGACATCTCTATTGGGCCGTGTCTATCTTCCACAATACAATATAATACAAAGAGAATGAAGAGACTAGTGGTGTAAGAGCAAAGTCAAGAGAAGCTGTCGAGCGGAGTGTGCAACCGGCACATCGGTTCACTGGAGGAAACCGTCAGGGATACTGCAAACTGGAGCAGATGGCGCCGAATAGTTTTGATTGTGGTTTCATTTCCATAGCGACCACAACTGTTCTGCTATGAGCATAACGAAGGAGAAGTTGAATAGTTTTATTAACCACGTTACATTGAAAATATTTTATGAACTACGAGAAAAGAAAAACAATATTTGCAATATTACTTTGCGGCAACATATCACATAAATAACAAGAAAAAAACACTTCGTTTAAGCCACTATTTTATTGGAAACAAACCATTCTTTTGACATTAACAAGGGCTTAGAAATTTTACACACAAATACCATGGGTTTATAAATTATTAGTTTATAAATAAGAGAAAGTGTTAATAGTTAATAACTAAATTTTTTTTGCAAATAGTTACCTTTTAAATTTGTTTTCACAGTGCTTACTAATTAGTTACCCATCACTTATATTTATAGTTTTATTTTTTGTCTACGCGTGTATTTTTAATTTGAGTATAGTAATTGTATATGTATATAGATATTCCACTAGCCCATAAAGCACACCATATAGTGACTTTTTGTGGATGTAAAGGCTAAATAATGGTTTGTGGATTTTATTCAAAATGCAGCACATTTGTTCGTTGATGTTGCCATTCAACCAAAAATGAGCCTTATCGCTGAACAAAATCTTGTGTTGAAAATGAGGATTAAGACCAATTTCGTTTTCGGCACATTCATCGAACGTACAACATATATACGTTAAGTGGCTTCAATTCTTGCACGAGCTGGATCTTATAACCGAGATCTTTCCGCAAAATCTTCCATAACGTGGATGGACATAGCTCCAACTGCTGTGCACGATGACTCATTTGGGTCTTCTTGAATACAACGCTCCACTGCAGCAACAGCTTCTTCTATGCGCACTCTAAGAGATCTCTGCGGGCGCGTATTATCAACTAGAGTAAGCGTGGTGTGAAAACGATCCATGGTTATTCGAATTGCTTGCTCGCATGGATGGTTACATCGTTTTGCGAACTGAACCACGATTTTCAAAATAATTTTTCGCAATTTCCAAGCATTGTTCTGGCGTTCTGTTCTATTCATAGTGATATGGCAAACCAAACTAACCACATATCAGGTGTTAAATTGGCTATCGCTGGAAAAAGTGTCGCTAATTCGAAAAACAAACCTCTAGAAAAACACTCTTTATTAGTATATATAACTAACTTTGGAATATACATATCACGTAAGTGTACATCGACATAATTTGGACTTGCGCTTTATCTTCTTCCTTCATATCGGTATTAAAATATACTGGCCTCAATCAGATGTGACTCGGCTCGTATTGTACCTCCCGATCTGAGTCTTTCCAGCCAGATACGACGCTGTGACATTCTTCCAGGTGTTCTTTGACCCAAAGATGTGAGGAGTTATACTCATTTTCTACACTATTACTTTAACGAATAGCGTGGTTGAAGAATTGTAGGAATTTTGTACAGACAGGGTTTACTGTGGTTAGCTTTGTTGCAGGATTGAGGTATTCGCGCATAGTGCTGTTCATGGGATACGTAACATCCTTCTCCAGCGATACATTTCGAGGACGTCAATTTTCCGCTTGTCGTTATCGCGAGCTATCCTAGTCTCAAGATATTGGATCAATATTGGAAAGACAAGAGTGTAAACTAACATCATTTTAGTTGCTTGCTTCGTATCACTGTCTACTCATATTCTCTACAGTTGGTTGATCAACGTTCCCAAATAAATTGTCCCTTCAACTAAATTACATCCTGCTATTTGAAAAGTTTGTTATGATGCATTAGTTGGATTCACAACTAGTTTTTTTGTTAAAGAGAACACATTATTATAGTGAAGTTATAGTACAAATTAGAAAGATATATAAAAAAAATCAAATTATCGATATATTGATTTTTATGTATATGGTTCTGGTTCTAGTTGATACATTTAATTTTATTTATTAGTATTTTTGTAAACTTTAGCAATATTTAAATTGTGCATAAAGGATTTCATTTTATTAATTTTCAAATTTAGACTAAATCTGATATCTAACTCATATCTCTCGCAATATTCACTTTGTAACAACATTTTCACTGCTGTAGATCATTTAATTCCAATGCTGATTTCACGACTACGTTTTAGTCATCTTGATTCTGAGTTATTTTATCCTGCATCCGACAATGTATTATAGTATCATTTGTGCTGAAGGGTAGACGGCAATAGATCTCTTGCCAACTGGAACATCCTTATATTTCATCTAAAATACTTTCAAATTATCCACCCACGATGGTATACGTTACACCATTCTTTCAAACGCGACACCCGCAGAGCCTTCTGTTTCTACGTTTTACATCTTACAAGGAAATACGATAACGCATATAGATCAACAGAGGGATGGATTCATGGTACATGCGCCTGTTTTACATGATATTTTGGGAGTCCCTTGTCTTGGACACTGCAACCTTTTCTCAGTGATTATAAAGACCTCAGATTATTTAAATCAATCACTAGATCTATGCAAATATAAAACCATTGCTACATCATAAGTATAGATTTTAGACACGTAATACAGGCGTTTATAACTTACAACTTCAAATATAAAAACTGTTACTTTAAAAGCTTCAATTTATTTACAACATTACAGTATGTTGATTTCACAATTTCTATGGGATTAAAAAACTTAATTTTTATCTTTGAATGGGATTAATCATAATCCCTTAAAATGCGATCTTATACAGGTATATAAAAATATAGCCACTTTAAATATTTAATTTAAATAAATATTTTACCTCTCAAGAATAAGCATACACTGCGGTAACTTGAGCGGACTGGACCTGTTTGTCCCTTTTTTTAAACACTGGGCATACCGAGCCTCTTTCCACCTTTGGGTAGTTTGTTTGTTCCCGAATGTGGGCGGGTAATCCTGCTAGCGCCTTGGTGAAAGCATCACCCTCATGTTTGAACTACTCCGCAGGTTGTATTGTCGTTACCCGCAGCCTTATTATTTTTCATGCTCCAGAGGGAAACAAGGAATGAAAAATTTTCATGAAGATCCAAAATATATATTTTTTAACAAAGATTTAATAGTTTTTTTTTAATTAGGTCATTAAATTTCGAAGCTGTCGTTTATTTTTCGAATTAAATATTTCTGTTTAAACCTTAATTATACATTATCTACTGCGATGAGCTTCAAATTATTTTACTTTCGCGTTAACTTTAAATATCTTCTTTTAAATGGAATAGGAATCCTTAATGCGCGAAGTAAAGTTTGTAATAATTCTCACAACTTTGAATCATTTTATCAAATCCGTGTCAACTTTGTGCCTTAAATAAAAGCCTTTATTCGACATCGAGAGAATGGCGAACACCTCTGTCAGTGAGTTTCTCGCTTTGAAGGTTTGAAATGCGTTTTTAATGGAAGTGAAATTTGAATGGGGGGTGTTTCTTCCCTTGGTTATTATTTCAGCATTTTTGGGAATTTTCACGTTAACGTTGTGTCGGAAAGTGACACGGGAAAAGAGGGTGCAGCAATCCTTTTCCTTTGATGATTACCAGGATACATTCTTAACAAATGAAAATATTTTTGAGCCGTTTTTTATAGATTTTTTATGAATGTTCAGTGGTAAAAATAAAATAAAAATGTTTTGAAGATAAGACTGAACTTTCGGATTGTGTAAATATGGTATACGAATAAACAGCAAAGCTCTTGTGCTTGGAGAGGGAGTTACACTATAATAATTTTATATAGAGAGTTATACTTTTGTAGTCTATATGTATTTATTGTCTATTTGTGTGCTTCTGAAGTGTTCTGTAATATTGTTTATTTTCTAATTATGTATTTCTGAAGTGTTCATTTAATTTATTTCTAAACTCTTTTATATCTTTTATTTATTTAATTTGTGTAGGGAGGCTATTGAAATTTTTTATCCTCAAATAAATAATATGTTGCTGATAGAGTTTGGTATTACATTTAAGGATTTTAAAGTTATTTTTAAACCTCAATGATGTGCTTATTTAAAATTTTAGAGTGTTATTTTCTTTAATTAATTGAGATTTTTTTGTACATGTTTTCTATTTTGGGAACTAGGAATTTTGCAAAAAGTGTTTGTGTTAAAAAAGTTGATTTAAAAATATATTATTTGATGATTATTCTCTGTATTATTTTTACCGAGTTCATTATATTATTGTATGCTCCTCCCCACCCAATTATTCCATACTGGAGTTGTGAGTGAACAATAGCAAATATACCTTTTTAAAATTATTTATACTTAAAATGTTTCTTAATCTTATGAATATATAAATACATTTTCTATACATTTCACTAATTAGCTAATGTGACTGTATTATTTTAAATGTTGATCAATAATTATACCGAAATATTTGATTTCTTTTTTGTGCTTAAGTTTGTACGTGAGTCGTTAGAGATAATTTGGTTACAGTTGTCGTATGGATAGTAATTTTTATATGGGGTGGTGTTTGTACATTTGTAATATTCCAGTCTTGTCCGTCAACAATGATAGCAGTGTCGTTGGCGTATGATATAATTTTTCCGGTAAATTTTAGTTTAAAAATGTTATTGACATAAATTATAAAAAGAAGTGGACCCAAAACAGTCCCTTGTTGTATACCAAATATACTGATTAGAGGTTGGCTTAGAGTTACTAGCTTAGTTTCTCAAGAGCACGAAAATTTCAATACATTTAAGAGATTTGTCTAGAGATTCTTGGATGATATTAGATAATCTACCTTTTGCGCCTTGTGTACTTTTATTTTCCATGAATCTAAACTAGTTTTCATCAATTACTTTGTTTATTTTAATAAATTGAGACAATCTTTTTTTAACAATTTTTTTTAGGATTTTTCCAAAGATTGACAAAAAAGTGATTTGGTCTGTAATTGGTTATTTGGTCAGAGTTATTTGATTTATATATTGAGGAAATGATGGCTTGTTTGTAGCATGTTGGGAATACCCTTGTTATTAAACTTAGGTTTATTACATGCATTAGGGGTTTGGATATTTGTTTTTTTATACATTTTATTGTATTAACAGTATGTCCATCATAACCTGGTGCTTTTTCCCCCTTCATACATGTTATGATTTGTTCAATTTCGTTAATTGTTGTGGGTTGAAAATTTTTTGTTCTATTTCCTGTATATACAGTATTAGAAGTAGCTACGTTAGAATTTCAGTTCTTTGTGATTTTATTAGCCAAGTTTTTACCGACGTTAGGAAAGAAATTATTAAAAATGTTTGCTGTTTCCTGGGGCTTTTCTGAGCAATTTATTTTTGAATCGTCATGTATGATAAATATTATTTATATTCTTTCTTTTACCCTAGAAGCGACTCCTTTTTTACATCGAAATATCCATAACCTCCTTTGTTTCATATTCCAAGGGTCAAGCCTGTTCACATAGGTTTTTTATTTGTTTCTGGGTCAATCCGATCCATTAGGTGTCCTTCGGAGTAATCTTTCCACAGCCACTCTGATTACATGTCTTCTTCTTTTTCAGCATTATATTGTATCGTAAAAGGGGGGAGGGGGAGTATAGTGAGGCGCGAGAAGCGCACAAATTCCATCCCATCCCCAGAAATCCACGCATTCCATCTCAACGAGGTGAACAATATTTTTTCAATTAATGCAGCCGAACGGTGATTGGTCAGCTGCCATGCCGTCACACAACACACGCCAACTCGTCTTCTCACATAGGTTGTTGATATTCGAGATAGGAACCAGGAAGGTTGACAAAGAGAAGTGTGGTTGTATAAATACATGAAAAAAAATACATAAATATCTTAAACATGAAGATAACTTAAATGCTTTAACTTAATTAACTAAATTATTTTAATGATTAAAAGCTACCTTACAAATAACCTAAATCTAAATGAGAAATTTTTGGGGTCAATGGCTCCTGGATCCTCGCGACGTGGTCCACGGTGCCGTCTCTCGACCCTTCCTGATGCTGTGTGGGTACCGGACACTCGTCACCGAACAGTATCCCTCCGAACGTGATACGTCCACCTGAGCGCCCCACCTGCTCCAGCAGCCCTTCTCCCTACTCCCGGGTGCTCCGTGGGCTTTTGATACTCTGGATAAGCGTATCCACTAGAGCGGCCTACACTCTCGGCAGCTTATGCAGAGCTAGTGAAATAAACTGTCATCAGCCTCAGCATCGTCCTCGGTGCTCTTTAGGTCTGGGCGCCATCGCCGCACGGGCTCTATCTGTGCAGGATACATTATTGCCAATGCGCCCCACCTACCAGTAGCCCTCCTCCCTGCTCTGGCTGCCCCATGAGCTCAGGGTGTGACGCACCCTTCTGAGCGGCCCACACACTCGACATCTTCTGGCAAAGCTATAGCGTCAGACAGACGTACAGGCTGTGCACAGCCTCAGCACCTTCCGCGACTGGAGAGTCCGAGCACCCCGAAAGGCGGGTAAGCGTTGTTGGGGCTAAAGCACTTATTGTACTGCGATAGCCCTCCGATACCTCTAGTTGGAGATACTGGCCGCGGATGACCCTCCTCCGGTCGCCTACGCTACATCCGATAGAACGCCATCCGTATTCAAGCCTCCATCCGAAGAGGGATGGCTCCGAGTCTTTAGACGTTCTGTTCTCCTCCGCGCCATTTAGGATGATCAGTCTATCGTCCCAGAGAAGAATAAACTAGAACTCCTAGATGCGCCTACCACGTCTCCCTATGCGCCATTTAGGATAAAAATGTACCGAATCCCAAGGAACAGGGTAAACGCCAGCATTCCTAAAGACGCCTACCTCTGGTTCGACCGGTATACCAGTTATAACTATAACCAGGGTCCAGCGACTTACCCTACTCAGTCTGCCTCTTCTTTGACCTTTGACCTTTGATCTATTGGCATGTAGAGTACCGGAGCCTACGGACTCCCTTGCTCTTTAATGCTAATTTAAGCATTTATGATTTTTGATAATAGCCTGCTAACATGGGGCAGGGAAGAGGGGGGGATGCGCTATGCGTCTTTTATCGGTTTCGTTTAAAATTCCGGATCCTATTGATCATGACGGCTGTCTTCTGCATGAAATTTTGGAGGTCATTTACAAATACGTCGAGATTCTCGTTCGTAAATGGTGTATTGTTTCTTGAATTGGATGAATATGATGATGATACTGTACGCAATCATCATGAACGGGGGCCAGAGGCAGAGAGTTGGGAGTGCTGAAGGCGGTTTGCTGGGGGGGGGGGGGGGGGACGGTCGTGTTTCTCCAGTTGGAGGTGTGGGGGGCTTGTGATGATCTGAATTGCATCGCTGTATGAGCGGTGCGCGCTTGGTTGGTGACTGATTAAGCAACGGTTCGCTGGATGCTCGGGGCAGCCCTTGTAGTTAGCCGGATGCGGAAAGCTCGTTATCGAGTGAGTTCTCGGTGAGAATGTTCGATGTCCCTACGTTTGTTATGAAGGAAACCCCAAAGGGCCCTACCCTATCCCGGAATCGTTTCGACAGTAGTTTACTCTCGTTTTGATCCCACTCAACAAAGCAAAGCGTAAAATATTATACGAGCTCTTCAAAGATTTTTTTTGGACTATATTTTTAAGCTAAAGCAGTTAGATAAGTTCCGGCAGTTAGTCTCTAAAATATTATGGCGCCTCTTAATATTAACTTTTTTAGTTTTCTTTATTATATGCCACAATTATTTCATTTGGTATTATTACATTCAGTAATTAACATCTTAATACTATAATAGGTTGGATCCGGTATCATCGTACCAGAGCCATACCTGTATAATTAGATGTGCGATTCGATATCATATTAAATTCAGAGGCAGCCAGAGAGAAGCTATAGAAGTCATGAACCTCCAAAAGAGGAGAGTAAACATCACACTTATGTTTTGAAGTCGCAGAACTCGGTCACAGTTCGGCAGAAATTCATCTTGTCCAGGTCGCAAGAGGATGCGAGGGAGAGCCAATGGAATGCTTCGTTAGGTCTCTCTAGTCATCGTTCCGGGGGATCCGATAACCTATTCCTTTTAGTACCGCAATTATGATCTCACGTGCGTCATTCATAATTACACAGTCCCAGAGGATGTGCTCCGATGTCTGCCTTATCCGATTGCAAACACACTACGGTTCAAGGACAAGTAGTAAGTCGAAGAGTTTATTCATGAAATGTCCATGCCCCGAAATCATCCACATCTCGTAGTGATCCAGCGCCAAAGGACCACCCCTACTTTTCTTTTTCACCACCACGGAGGTGATAAAGGTGTAAATCCATCTCCCCAGCGTGTCAGTGTTCCACCTTTCTTGCCACTTTCTCAATGTCACTAATCGCATTCGAGTAACCGGAGCTTGGAATCGGTCACCTGAGGGCCTGAGAGTCATTCCAAAATGATCGACCTCCAGACCCTTCTTCAGGGAGCGTATGTTAATTAGGTGGACCTACAGATTGGATTAAATTGTGATAGCTTAACACTTAACTATGCAATTGATGTACACCGACATTTACCTACTGCCAAATTTCGATGGAAAAATTTCAACCATGTTTACCTAAGATTGACTTCAGTTTGTTTACATTACATATTACGAGTCATCATGAATTGTTTGTTTACCATTCTTTAACACGTATGTAATATCGATTAAAAAATATTAATAATTGTGTTAATAATAATATAATAATTGGGTTAAGTATAAACATTGCACCTGATTATTGTTATGTATAGTTAAGTTATTGCACAGCTCACTGGAAAGGAAAGAAGGACCATTAATTAAATTTATCTCATTAATTTATGTTTAGAATTTTGTTTTGTGAATGTAAGTACTAGGAATGTTTTGTTTCATTATTTTTGAGGTAGGTATCGTGTAGATACTGCATTATAGAAGTTATTTAAACACCTACCGGGACATATTAAAATTTTATATAAAGCGTCAAAACGTTAGTTTAATGTTTCGGGATACTGAATACAATACGCCGTTACCATGTTAATGAATATGACGTATTTTTTTGGTCAATTTTTCATCACATATTTTTCGATTACTTTAGATTATTAAGGATTTTTTAACGACTGATATTTTTTAGATTGTGCTTAATTTACATTATTCGTTAATTATTATCTGTGACGTAATATTACGCATTTACGAAAAAAAAAAATTGTAATATCCAACATGATTTATGAACATTTTAATTCAGTAGCGCGATTAGTTATCTTCGCACTTCATGTGCGAGTATTTAAATACGAACACCCATTTGCTTTAAGTATTCTTCGTCTAATATAATGTATTATGTAGCTACTTTAAGTCTCGGTATTAACAAGTTTCAAGCTAAACTAAAATGTTAGTCTTCGATAACCTAGAATGTATTTTAAATCAAATTATAATACTTTTTACATTGATTTTAGCAGAGCGAGTGTGGTTAAGAAATGGTAGCTTAAGTGATTTAGTCATGTTGAACGAATGAATGAAAAGAGAAAGATAACAAATAAAATAAAAGATAAGAAAGACGCGAGTGTGATGGCACCAGAAATAGAAAACATCCGCGTAAGACTTAGATCAGATCAGGTAAACCAGATACTGGAAGATGGTCTGACCGATGGTCCTGTTAGAAGCCTCAACAATCGAGAAGTTGTATGTAAGTGAATGAGGCGTTAATTGTGTGTCAGAACAGTAGAGTGTGACACTCTATTCTCTCTGCCTACATTCAGTGATACTTTTTGCCGGCATCTATGTTAATAACGTTCTCACAGCGACAGGCGCTTGTTTCGGAAGGTAATTATCTCTAGCCGGTAATACATAGAGGCATTACATAAAAAAATCCACATAATGTATAGTCATTTTGTCAAATAATGAAAGAAAATTAAAAAAAATTATGTTTTTAATGTTCGATCCATTTTTTTCTTCGAATTTTTCGTAAGAATTTAATGATATTTATACGAATCAACCAAATTGTAAAGTATTTAGAAAAAATTGTAGTATTATGAAAAAAAAGTTAAATTTATAGCTACTTTATAATAATACGTGAGATAAAGGAAAATATCAAAAGTGAGTGAAAATATTATCTCTTACAAATGACCGTCACTTTTGATATTTTCCTTTATCTCACGTAGTTCGTTTCCGCATCCGAATCATCTTTGCTCGCAACACGGAAAAGCGCCATCTACTGTGATGGAGCAGAAAATGGCCAAAATGCAGCAAAAGGAGCAAAAAATACATGAAATACATACAGTATACCATGGCAAAGCTCTCAATAAATTAACTTTTTTATTTCATGTACAGTACAATTATTTTTATGATTATATTATGTTGAAAATAATGACAAAAAATCATTCCAGAATTAATACACTTAAAAAACTTTTTTTATTTAAAAAAGACTTTTAACTTAGATTTGCGAAAATAATATCTAGTGTCGTGGTCACAACTTTGCTGTAGAAAGTGGACAGAGATTAACATGTTAGTGGCGAATAACACGCGCCGTGTACCGGCCGGGCTGACATGGATAATCGAACACCGTAGATTCTTTATCAGATCGCATGCAGTATTTACAACCCTAGCCTTTGCTCTTAATTAAAATACATATTAATACATAACACGACAATAAACCGGGATTCGAACTGTGAGTGATTTTTTTGATTTATTCTCTCTATTTTGATATGTTCAAAAGATTCTCGCTGATGGATCCGTATCAAAGCTGGATGAGGAATTTAAGCGAGGAAAAGTAGTGCGGTATTAAATGCTACGTTACTCAAACTCAGCAATCATTATAACCTTTGTGATGAACCTGATATCGCCAAATTTAGTAAAGTGCACGATTTGAATGGAAGAATTTTCATCATATGCGTAATATTTCATTAACCGAGAGATGGATTATCAGTATACCACAATTGACTACAAGGGTTTCAGACAGACCTACATATTCTCAAGAACAACTACAGGCAAACAGAGATGCACAGAACATTGAGGAATGCAAAGATTTTCTTACGGTGGCAAAGGCCCATCCTGGACTTTAGTGCAATTATTTAAAAAGATCAACTAAAATGTGATGTATCTATGGGACAGATGGAGAACGCGAAGGTTGGTACGTGTGTGAAAGAGATAAATGTATCGCGCCTTTTGCCTTCGAATCATTGAAATATAAATATCTTATATTGCCCTGTACTGCATTGTGTCGAAGCATTCAGAATAAATAATTTAGTTACCACGAACGGGTATTATTCTACCTACGACACAACCCCGCATACAAAGAGGTAACATCTTCATCAGCACGAGTTGAAGATATAACATATATATAAGATACAATTAAAAAATATATATACTTTTAAAATTAGCAATATTAACTTGGTGGTTAAGATTCATATTTTTTATTTATTATCTTAGTTTTATTAACCACAATTGAGTTTAAAAAACATCTACCGGTTTCGGAAAACACTTTTTCTTCTTCAGGATGTCATAACTAACTAAAAATATAGTATTGTTTCTTCACCAGAATATATCGTAACAACTCATTTTTATTTATATAATAAAAATAATAAACACTTTTAAATAATATCTAATAATAAATATTTAATAAATAGATGGAATAGGCGTTAACTTTGTAGACTTTTATCATCAAAATGAATGGTGTTTGGGACATATAATTATTTATTAATCATTCTTGAACAAATATAATGTACTGTGCCTTTCTCTTCCCCTCTCTCTCTCCTCACCTTGCATACCACCGTCAGTCAAACGGCGACCTTGAAGCAATGTAGTTATGTGTGAATCGAAGCTTGAAATTGTATTAAATTGAGACGTCGCGTCTAATACAGTGCAATCTAAAGGACTAGGACCCTTAAACGAAGAAAGTGATATAGTTTACAGTCCACCTTGGCGGTGTCAAAAGAACTGGATTGTGGTGAGTGCAAACCTCCTTCCGAATATCCTGTTTCTTCCGGCATCTATGCTTTTACGCAATACTTGATCCTTTTCAAACCGAGATATATCGGCAATCGCATCATCATTATTTTCGTTCAAGGGTATTTCTATGATTATTATTATATTTATATTATATTATCGTTATTTTTATCACTCGGTTCACAAATAATAAGATTTAGTGGGTAATACAATATTTGACCGCGCGGATATTAACATTGCGTGCGGCAGATGTTACATGGTACCAACGGTATATTATTGAAAATATCCTATAATTTTAATGTTGTATATTTCATAGTAATTTTAAATTACGGAATTAATCATGTCGAAATTAGTAAGGTAAGAAATTAGTAATAATATGTCGATGCTGTCGGTGAAAAATCTTCTCCAGATTGCCAATCTAGCCAGAGATGGTGATAATAAAACTAAATTTAATTTTAAAGTTCGCTATTCAGATATCGAGTCAATAAAATCTGAATTTGTTGATTTTCACATCGCGTTAGAAACTGGGCTTTCTAAAGATTTCAACATAGAATGTCATCAAACAAAATGAACAGATTACATGGATATGTACTATGAAATAAAGGAGGTATTTCCGAGCATAAGCCATAGACCACATAAACCTAGCATAAGCCACAGACCATGGCCGCTGTAAATCAAAATACATACCTTCTGAAAATAAGTATTCCGAAATTTTCAGGAAAAAGCATAGAGTTTTCCACCTTCATTTCCATTTACCTTAAATGTATTCATGAGAATAATTCGTTACGTGAAATAGAAAAACTTCAATATCCATTCTCATGTCTAGAAACGGACGCCTTGAAAGTCATTGAACATTTGTCGATAACAGAATCTAATTACTATGTGGCGTGCAATTAGATATGAGAACGTTTTCACAATACTAGACTTATCGCAGATAATCACTTAAATTAGATATTGTCACCACATCCGATAGTTAACATCCGAGAATTAAGAGATTTCGTCGACTCCCTGAAGGAAAATATTCAAGCGTTAGGTTCTTTGAATCTGCCCATTCAGCATTGGGATTTTATTTTGGTGCATATAATTAAACAAAAATTAACTGTCGATTTACGTACAAGTTTTGAAATACATAATACGTAAAAGGCTTTCAATTATGTAACAATTGTAAATAATCCAACTTATATTCAGCAGGAAATACCTATCAGAAGGTCTTCTAAAACGGTATTTCACGTATCTGGTAAAGATTTCACTCGAAGTTGTGTATTTTGTAATGAAACTTTTCATTTAATTTTCAGATGTAACAGTTTTAAAAGAAAAACGTTTTCTAATTGTAAAAATTTTATACAGTCAAAGAATCTTTGTTTTTCTTGTTTTAAAGAGCATCACATCAAGGATTGTAGAAATACGATGATTTGTAAAATTTGTTCTTCAAGTTCGCATAACACCTTGATCCATCCAGAAAATTCTCGTCGCAAGGATAAAGACTCTCAAGCCAGGGGCACTCAATTACCAGTGATTGAGACAAATAGCGATGATTCTGAGAATTCAAGGGCAGTCTTACTGTCTAGAGAATCTCCGAGATTAAGTAGGGTCATTTTGGCGACCGTCATTGCGCGGGTTCGTGACCCAGCGGGAGTTATCAGAAGGTACGATGCCTTCTGGACAGCGGGTAAGCTTTGCCTTAGAGACATGGCAGATAGATTATGTTATTTGTTTACCCTTTAGAAATAATCACCCGGCACTTGGTGATTCATATCAAAATGCGCTGAAGTGATTTCATAGTTTAGAACGGCGCTTTCGACGGGACAATTTATTAAAAATGGAATATTCTGTTTTCATGAGAATATATCTTACTTCGGGCCACATGGCTATATATAAGGGGACATTTATAAATGGGGCTAATTATTGTAAACCTCATCACGGAATTTACAAGACCACAAGGTTACATAGAAAAATTCGTTTAGTTTTTGATGCAAGTGCTAAAACTGCAAACGGTTTTTCTGAAAATGATTGTCTACATGCGGGTCATAAGTTGCAGAGGAATATTATCGATATAATTCTTAATTTTCGACGTCATATTATAGCGATAATTTCTGTTATTAAGATAATTGTTCAGACAAGTGCTCATAGATCCGACAGACCAACCGTATTAGTTGATTGTTTGGAGGGACGATCCCGAAAATCTATTGCTAACATATGCTTTGTGCGCTGTCGCATACGGTATGAAATGTTTCCCGTATACTTCGATGAGATGTTTACATGATCGAGCTGAGAAAGGAGAGATTCAGTATTCTCTCGCGACGAATGCGCTCAAGACGGTGATAGACGTGGATGATATTGTAACGGGTGCTCCTTCTGTGAATGAAGCAAAAAAACTCCAATCTGAACTAATCGCTTTCTTGCATACAGGCGGGTTTGAAATGGTAACTTTGTAAATGGTAACTTTGTGGTTAAAATTCGTTTTTTTTTATTTATTATCTTTGTTTCATTAACCACTTAATTGAGTTTAAATACATCTACCGGTTTTGAAAAATACCATTTTCTTCTTCAGGATGTCATAACTAACTAAAAACATATATTATTGTTATTTTACCAGAATCTATTTAAAAAAAAAAACAATTATTTAAAAAATAAATTTAGTACCTAACTCAAATTGTTACTTAATACAAATTTACTCGAATAATTTTTAGGAAAAAATTTTAGAATGGGACTCGTAGTTAAATTTAGTTGGTTGTTTATAATTTTTGATTAGTTTTACACGCTTTATCACCAACATTTCCAAATTATTTAATTTGTGATCATTTTCTATCAAATGATTAGAAAATTCTGAAAACCCACTATTTTTCAAATATCTCAAATGATCCCTTGCTCTTATATTAAAATTTCTACCCGTTTTACTAATATAAAATGCAGCACAATCCTTGCAACTAAGTTTATAAACACCAGAATTGTTAAATTTATCATCTTTGTCTTTAAAATTCATAACTAATTTCTTATACTATTATTTGTATAAAATGCCGGTCTAATGTTTCGCGGTAGGTGTTTAGATATTTGATTCGAATAGTTATTTATGTATAAAATCCTATGCGAATAATTATTATTATCATTGATTTACATAAAAACTGATTATTATATTCTTTTAATTTATTTTTTAAAATAGTGTTTGTCAAACCTGTATAAAAACCCGTTATTAACTGCTATTTTTTTAATTGTATTCAATTCGATATTGAAATTGGATGTTGACATAGAAATATTGACCGGCCATTACTTATTATCTTTCTTTGGATGAAACATTTTTAGAACGTTTTACTTCGTTGAGAATATTACAGAATTTTACGGCATATTTTTAGTCACAATATGAAAAATCGTACATGTAAACGATTAGGTCCGTTGACAGTTGATGAATCATGCAATGCACTCAAGTATTTGATAAGGTTTGTCCAGTCACAAGACTTTCATGAAGAAATTGAAAACTTACATAATTATAAACCTTGCTCGAAGCGTTCGTTATGGTTATTTCCGTTTCTGGATAATGATGGAATCATTTGTGTTGGCGGCAGATTACGACATTCAGATTTACAACATGATGCGAAATTTACTATTATATTACCCAAGTCCCCCCGTCTTACAGATGTGATAATCGATAATTATCATAAAATTCCTTGTCACGCGGGAACGAACACATTGAATGCAATTCTCTAACAAAAATTTTGGATAATCTCGGCGAAACATGCAATACGTATTTTTAAATGTCTTATTTGCTTCAAATTAAAAGGTAAACCCACAGTGCCTCAAATGGCAGATTTACCCCCACACCTAGTTCAAATATCGCGTTGTTTTGACGGGGTAGGTACGGATTTCGGAGGATCTTTTAATATAAAGGCAAGCAGGTTACGTAATTCTAAAATATTAAAGGCATATCTTTGTGTTTTTTGTATGCTTGGCAACGAAGGTAGTACACTTAGGAGTTGTATCTGATCTTGTATCTTTTCTTCCGTAATCATGGACAGCATTGATAGTTTAATGTGTACTTAGGTTCAGTTTTTAGTTAGATCTAAGTCGGTATTTCCCCTGGAAATACAGTGGTATACATTATATTATATTTTATTTGATTTTTTCGTTTTCTTTGGTTAAATCACAACGATGATTTAATTTTCCCATGTAATATTTGCTATGCGCATTGCTATGGCATTTGCCCCATGCTTACATCTTATGAATTTTTGGTTTATATGGATAACAATACGAATTTGTTGAGAATTAACTTTTTAGGTAAGTCAATCCTCGGGGGGCAGGATATTTGGGACATATATTTATTTGTTAATTATTCTTGAATGAAAATAATTTACTGTGCCTTCCCCCTCCCCTTCCTCTACTCATCTGGAACGCCGCAGCCAGTCAAACGGCGACCTTGAAGCAGTGTAGTTATGTGTGAATCGAAGCATGAAATTGTATTAAATTGAGACGTCGCGTCTAATACAGTGCAATCTTAAGGACTAGGACCCCTAAACGACGAAAGTGATATAGTTTATAGTCCACCTTAGAGGTGTCAGAAGAACTGGATTGTGGTGAGTGCAAGCCTCCTTCCGAATATCCTATTTCTTCTGGCATCTTTGCTTTTACGCAACATATGGATATAAATAAAATAATGTTTTAACTCTATTTGAGTTTATTTCCACTACTCCAGTTTCGGCAGAAACAGTAACTCTTATCGAGAGGTGAAGTATTCAACTAAATACACACTAATATATGAAACAAGGCAAAATTATTTAGATTTTTACTATAATTTATCTTGCACATATTTACTTACTTTAATTTAGAATCAATATAATTTAAATGTATCAATTAGAAACATATACATATAAAACCAATTAAATTGAAAAAGTAATTTTGTTGCTACCGGGATTCGAACCTAGATCTTTTCCCATCCGGGAAAAATGCATTAACCAATTACATTACACCAAGATGACAACAAATTCTTGAACTTATATGATGCACTTTCAAATTAAATTATTTGAAAGCCATCTTCTTTATATTTATGGAATCTCAAACATCTTTGAGTAAAACCCGATAGGAGACGTTAGAATTAATTATTAAATCATTTTTATTAAATTTTGGAAACAATAATACAACTTATATATTTTTAAGGAGAACACACTTCCCGGATAGGTTCGAATCCCGGTGGCAACAAAAATATTTTTTCGATAAAATTAATTTTATATGTATATATTTCTAACTGATACATTTAATTTACATTGATTCTAAATTAAAGTAAGTAAATATGTGCAAGATAAATTATAGTAAAAATCTAAATAATTTTGCCTTGTTTCATATATTAGTGTGTATTAGTTGTTCTGAAAAATTGCAACTTAACAATAAGAACGTGTAACTTTAAAAATAAATACTTATCGGTAAGTAAGTAACAATAAGAATAAAAATAAAAATTAGAATTTATGTAGTTTATCTTCCTTTCTTATATCATCCGGAATTTAATTAGAAATCTTCGCACTTGTATTAAACCAATTAAATTAGCAGCTAACATAAATGTGTACACAAAATATGTTCTTAAATGGCTAAAGATCTTCAATATAATTAAATACATAAACATATATTCCGACATCTTTCTTATTCACAAGTTCTAATCTGATCAATTTCCCAACATTTCATTAAATACTTATTATTTCACATTGTATTATAATAGATTTTGATCTTGTTTTATATTAATGTCGATAACCACCCCCATAATTCAAGATCTTTCTTATTTGGGGGTGTTTTATACATTATATTTGTTTGAAACAACAGTTGTTTTAAAAATAAAAAAATAAAATAAAATAAATTTGTTTCTGTTTATTTTTTATTGCCATTATGAATGTAAAGAATTTTTTCGAAACCGGTTGATTTTTAGTATAAAAGTCATGTAGTAAATTCAAATCTAATTATACTCTAGTTATACAATTTATTTGACGATCGTAACATTACGGTACTGATTATTTCACGTTGTTTAATATGTTTCAATTCCGACCAAAAACTCTGTGCTTACGTTTCCTCGGCTATGAAGAACTAAACTAAACTTCACGTAAACTAATCCAAAAGTTTGCTCAGTGTTGCATTAGTGTTTTCAACTCCATCATCTCCAAACCTTACCGTCAATATTATCTGGGTATATACGACACCCATCCGACATAATATTCGCTCAACATTTCACTTCATCCCTTACACTAAAATAATGTATTCTTACTAGTGAATGCAACCCGGCTTTGAAACAATTTACCCTTACACCTACAAGCTGAGATAGTGACACTTCAAAAACTATGAAATAACACACTTAAGGACGTTCCCAAAAAATCACTTTTCTTACAATCCTTTCGAAACTTTGAATACACATACTTAGGAGTGTCTTTTATACGTAGAAATTTTTTTCAATAGTCCTGCGGTAGTAAATTTGTAAATATTGACTATTAAAATTTGCTATTAAATTTTTAATCATTGACTATTAATTTTCAACATACAAACCATACCCCGATAGATGATAGATGTAGCGCACGTTTAAATGAATAGCAATGGTAATTTTTGGAAAACTAAGAATCGTTAATCGAAAATTTAACACATGTCTTTCTGTAAAAATAACTAAAACAAGCATTCGTTTTGTTATAAAAAATGTTAAAAGTGAGGTATTTTTGAATTGTTTTAACGTTTCCTTTTATAATTTGAATAGTGAGAGATCTTTGAATTTCTGCACATGTGAGCGGAAGCGAAAAAGTACACTGTACCTCAACTATTTTTTATTCTATTCATAGTAGTTCATAGTAGTTTACATACGGGGGAATCTTCTTGAAGATTGAGTACGACTGCTCTTTGGGAACGTCCTTAAGACTAGAGTAGATTGAACTTGCAAATTGTTTTTAATAAATTAAAAATTACATAGATATTTAGTATTGAAATATACTATTTACTGAAAAAAAAAGTTTAAAAGTTTTCTAGATTTATTGTAAATATAATGATGATAGGTTTTAAATGTAAATAATAGACGTCTCATTTAAAAAGACCACATATATAAGTTTAAGATTTGTCGTAAATTTAAATGAAACGATTAACGTGTCGTAATAGTAACGCATTCTCATAAATGTTCCGGGTTCATATAACGGTGAAAACCAAATTTTTTTCGATGGATATCTTTCTAATTTGTTACAAATATCATATAACTGTGTTCTATAATTGCAATTTCACAAAAACATATTTTCATAAAAATATACGGCTATTTTAATTTTAGTTTTAGTCTACGACTATCGAAAGAGTGGTTTGTTTAAATTATGTGGTTAGAAATTTTCGAGAAGCTGTCAATTTTTAGGCAGTTTTATTGTGAAATAATCATGTTATACCTCAAAGTAGCCGCCATGTCAGTTCACAATAAACGCCTACATTTAAAATTATATAAAGTAAAGTACATAAGTATTATAATTATGTTTCCACTTTATGACGACAAATCACTAACGTAAATGTTTTGCATACTGCAGATATGAATTTCACAGACTGACTTTCCTATTATGATCACAAAACCGATTTTACCTGCTTATTCTTAGTTTAAAAAAATTCTTCTTCATTTTTAATGATCTTGAGGGACTCAAAAGTCCATGATCGCAATCTCAACGGAGCGCTATACATACAGGGGTTAAAATAATTCCGTATATCAAAATTTTATTATTTTTGGGTTTAATAAATAATGTGCCAAGATTGTAAATGTTAACGACTCTCACGTATTTCTGTACATCCTTTATTTTTCACAGAGTTAGGCTGTACTTTATACCACGTACTCGTAGATGTACTAGAATTTTTAATACGTTACTCATTCTTTATGTACAATTTTTGTGCCTATCACATAAACATTACGCAATATTGCAACACATGAAACGGAGGCGCAGAGTGATAAAAATCTGTAATACCAAACAAACCCTATTCCATTTTTCTCCCCGCATATTCAACCACGTCTTGATAAGCTTTTTATGCTTGCAGAGAGAAGAAAAAAACGCGAAAGTCAGATAATTCAAAGCTCGTTGTAAAATTTAGACGAAACGTTGGCGTACGATCTTTGAACTTAACGCAGATCTTTCACGAGTTATCTCTCAACGTAGAAGTAAGAGGTGAGGAAGAGTAACGTGGAGCGTATAATAATACGCCCCATTTTTCCTCCGTTTACGTGCTTCGGGTAAATAAAGAAATGATTGTTTATAAAATATAAAAATTTGTGTTGATAGTAAATAATATTATTTGAATGAATTTAGTTATTGCAGTTGGGATTCGAACCTCGACTTTTTCTATCCACTATATCAACCAAGTATGTTTATGAACTTTTTGAACTGATATTCTGTAGCTCTTTAAAATTGATAAATCAATTATTTCATTTTTAAAAGCAATTAACTATATATTGCGATGAATCCCAAATATTTAAAAATAATATTGTAGTGTCTTATATAGAGGTCGGGGGTTCGCGCCTCATTCCAGGAGACCAGCAAGTTAGTCATATTTTAATAGTACAAGCGTTTAGCTTAGTTTTAAAATAATAAGAATATTGATGTGACATGTATTCCATGTACGCTTTATTTAAAAAAAAAAATAGAAAATGTACGCGCATCACTAATGGTGTGAAAAGTTGATCAAACGCACATGATTGAAGGAATTTGTGAATCACATTGTGTGTGTATCACATTTCATTATGTGTTTAATGTGTCATGTGAGTTTGGAAGAGAGTCAAGCGTGCCGAAGAAGCGGACGCTTCTAAACCATTTGGAATTAAAAGATAAAACAACAGTGATTAATAAATGCAATTTTTCTGTTAGTTTAATAATTAATATAACGTTTTTGCTATATTACAGGCGATCTTTAAAAATAACCGTATGGATGTGTCAATTTTAGTAAATTCATATATTTTATTAGTTCAACGATAAAGAGCTTGTGTTAAATAATTTAAAATAAAAATCTTTATCTTTATTTTATAGGTAAATACGTACCTGGCTGTTTCGTATAATACCTATAATTAAACATGGGAACTCCCTACATTTGTGTACAAAGTTTTATTTCTCCTTCACACGACACCGCAAAGACTTCTCTCTATGCCTTTAAATACAATTAACTTTCCACTTGTGCGAACGTGAAACTAACTTTAATATTTATATTAGTAATTATATAGTTTGAAAGACATGTCATAAAATTGTAATTTCGTATAATTTAAATTAATAAATAAAAAATAATTCATTTTCTACACGCGATTAAGATTTTAGGATTTAGAATATCATTATTAAAGATACTTAGAACATACTATAAATATTTTTTTACATATATCATAATTCAATGATTTTTTTTATAAGTTAATAATTTTGGAATGTTAGTTTATGAATGAAATGCTCTTTATATTTTTAAATGGACCAAAGTTTGTAAGAAAGAAGACATTTCTACTTCAGGCGCAGGAAGGGCTGTAGAACCGACCAGCCGTTGCCAGAAGTCTAAAGTTCAGTGAACGGGTATTTGCGGTGGCAATACTTTATAATAGTGAATTTAGGTCAATTTTTTTACCCTTATTGTTGCTTGGTTATTATTCCATTCGAAACACTGTCAAGTCATGCAAAATACAAAAGTATTTGTAAATACGCATATTGACATAAAAAATCCATTGTAAATACGTACGATTGTCATAAAAAATATTAAAATAAATTAATCTGTGCAATTTCAAAAGAAAATAAAATGAAAATAAAAATTCAAATGTTATTAAATGTGTATAAAAGTGTAAAATTGATCCATTTTTCAATATCTGATACAACTGAATCAATTGTAAATTAATGATTTTATTACATTTATTGAAAGTGATTAAAAAATATTTACACTGTAAATGTTTTAAATTGAGCTAGTAAAACTAGATCAACTAGTCACTCCATACTAAATCAGTACCAAGCAAAGACTAGAACATGCTGTTGCAGTTGAATTAGTGGCGGTGACATGTATTATATATCATATTGAATCAATATATTAATGAATGTTCGAAAATGAAATTTTGCTATACACTTCTGAAAATTAGACCTTAACCGAAATAGAAAATGATAAATAAAAAGTGAAAAGAATAGAAACACAAGAATAATGATTATTCATTTCAGGCACCTACAGAAATGATGGCTTCATAAATAAGGAGCATATCGCTCACTCTGTAGCAGGGGTGCCTGCATTTTAAAAGACTTAAATTTTTTAGAGCACGCCAGACCTTTAGTATCAGTAGTTAGTAAAACAAATGGAGAAATAAAGTGAATATCTTCGCGAGATTCTATTCAAAAAAATTTAAGGTAAAGTTTTGAATATTGCTTTCACAGTACTTTTTCGTCAACATTCGTTTTAAGGCAATTAAAGATAGCTTTTAATTTTTATAAAAATATTAATGATATCGTCCCAAAAACACGTTATTAACCACACACACTCACACTATATACATATTTATCGTCAATAGTATATTGCTAGTGTAACTCGTGCCCGGGTAACGATATTATATTCACGTTGTGGTTAAATATTTAAAATAAGTATCATTTAACTTATCTGAAATATTTAACCAGACAGAAATAACCTTCGAGACATTTTTTAATTTTCTTTTCGTTCTCGTTACGCGAAGGGCCGTTAATCGAAACAGTATTTACAGACATTTCATAAAGATCTAAAATAACGTAACATTATAAAAAAATATATATTTGTATTAATTGATTTTTATACATTACAGACAAAGTTGCGGTTAAATATTTTAAACAAGTATCGTTTAATGTTAACTTCTTATTTAATAAGACAGAAATAACCTTCAAAATATTTTGAAATTTTCTTTCCGTTCACATTACATAAAAACTCTTTAATCAAAGAGCTATACTAACGTAATATTATATTAAAATATATATTTGTATTAATCGGTTTTTACATTTATTTATGTTAATACAGACGAAATTCACATTACATAATGAATATAATTCAAAATAATTTAAGTTAATAATTTGTAGGTTAAGGAATCGTGGTACCTATAATTTTGACTAGTTTTGAAGCATTTTCTGACGAAGGAGAAAATACTTTGAGACTAGTTCAAAATTATAAAACTATATTATTAAATATATATAATATTATTTTTGATTTAATTACAAAACACATTTTCCATTTGTATTCATTAAACTTTTTATCTTTACAGACGTCATTTTTAGTAGTGAAAAGTTATTAATACCATATTAAAGTACCAATACACAAAAATACATAAATAACGCTCATAAAAAACATATACGTTTTTTTCTGAAAAATAGGCAAATTGGTGTTTCTGGCAGTAAAGAGAAAATATGTTTAAAATTTAAGATCTTAAGTTTTCATGAACTCTTAGAAACTTTCGGGCAAAATTTTCTGCGATATTACGTCATATATAATACATTATATGTATATATACGTAAATATATGATCTCGTCCATGAATTTTTTGCATTTTCCTTTATTACTGTATTTTTACCTTTATTACTGTAAATTTGACTCAAGAAACTTGCTTAAAGAATATTTTTGAATTAATAGTATTTTAATAATTGACACAATATTATAATAGTTAGATTTCATTCTGATAAAGAAAAATGTATTTTTCCGAAACCTCTTGAATATAAATAATTCACAGTGGTTCATAAAATAAAGTTAGTAAATTATTGATTATTAAAAATGAATGATTGCTAAATATTGTAGTATTTTATATGTAAAACAGATTAATGTAACTTTATTACCGAGATATAACCTTAGGGAATATGACACCAATGCGGTGGCACCAATGGTGGTGTTTAGAACTCAACCTTTCGTTTTAAGTTACGCTTCATTTCAGATCATTAACGAACTTTTTTCAAGTCCGAAGAACATCTACTTCATCAGCTTATTTCAGCCCATATTACGTTCAACATCCTGCATGGCGTTAGTTTGCTCTTTACGTCCATTACAGCAGATATTCGTCGATCCATTTATAAACTTCTTTGATATTTTTGTCATTGTGTTGTTGCTTTATGCTTAAGATTTACGGCTCAATGCGTGATAACCTAACCGGAGAACGGGCAAGGTACAAATACTAAATAGGTCGAGACCGCGGGTGCCTGCAGACCTGCAAAGGCAGGAGGGTGCCCGGCGGACTGGCGGAGGCGATGTCAAGGGATAATTGTGACGGCGGTCATGGACTTCCAAGCCCCAAGTCTATATGATAAGTCTATATCAGCCCATATTACGTTCAGCATCCTGTATGGTATTAGTTTGCCCTGAACGTTCATTACAGTCGATGATTGTGACGACGGTCATGGACTTCGAGCCCCATGAAGCCTTTGAAGAAGAAGCGTAAGAAACCATGATCTACTTTTTTTTTAAATTTCTACTCTAGACTTAATCTTCAAACATTTAGTATTAGTGTAGTTATCAGAGCTTCAATGTATATAATTAAAACATTTTGAATAGTAAAAAAGCATTGCCTTAATATATTTAAAAACCTATAGTTTGCAGTTTGTGGTCGGTGTAGACTTTAGTTTGAATACTTGTGTGTCAAAGACTGCGCGTTTTTGCGCTTTGACTTTTAAAAGTTTATAATGTTTCTTAAATGTCATTAATTGAAATATTTTCAATTCGAAAAATATTAGTTCACTTAAATTTTTTTTCCTGGTCACGATCAAAGAAAAAGCATTTAAATATCCCGTAAAACGTCTCATAAGATCTTCCGCAATATGCTAGTACTAGCGGTCAGTATCCGGCGTTGTCCGGTATTCAGATTTAGTTGTAATTAAAAATACCGGTTTAAAGGTAAAGGATGTCTTGGTTTTGCGAGAGTGACTCTATTTTCATTAGGGTCTTAAAAAATAAATACGAAAAGTTTGGTTATGATCGGTTAAAGGGCGCGAAATTGTTTAGGAAGTAGAAAGACAGATAATATATAATATATAATGACAAGTGCAACTGAAATATAGCAAGCTTTGAAATTTAAAATAATTTTGAATTTCACCGCCTTAGTGGCGATAATTATTATTATTAATTTATCGAAAAGTTTTATGTCTTTGATACATTTTGCATTTGCAGAATATTGAGGCGTAAAGGTACATTATTTTATATAAGAAACTAGTGATGAGGTATTACGGCTGTGATTGATTATCAATTGTAACGATGATTGGTAACTGACATTTAATTAATGGAAGTTTAGTTTTTAATGCACCGGTGTATTACGAATAATCAGTTACAAATCTCACAATCACGGTTAAAATAAGGGTTTTGCTTATGAATTTAATAAACTTAATAGGTACTTTTAATGTGTATTCTCCCGGGTAGTTCTAAAGAAGTCGGTTTAACAAATTGACAGAATTATTGCAAAACATTTGATCTATATCTCTGTAATGTTTTACGATGGACCACTAAAAGTTCAATTAATTCAATAAATATCTACCCCCGGAAACAGCCGAGCGAACGAACCGCTGGTGCTGCGGGCCGAGCTCGTAAATAATATAAATTGGCAATGAAGGTAAGAGGGTTGCGATGGTCCGGGGTAGAAAAATCGCACGTTACAGGTTGATGTATTCAATAACCGTGCGCTGATTGGCAGGCCTCGAGGGAAAAGGGCGGTAAACGGCGACTTTCGGAAATAACTTGTAAACGACCATCTTCGTCAGTATCATTATTCAAAAATAAATTAACCGCATCCTAAATCACAACAAAGGGTAAAATATTTTTGAATGTTAAAGTGTCACATTAAAAAATTCTCGGATACTGACAAAATTTTTCGAATAGACTTTTGGGGAAGTTAGAAGCCAGTATGGAGATGAAGAAGAAGGTTAGTTACGCAATTATTAGGTTTAGCGCTTATTAATGAATTTACTTTTAAAATTAGCAATATTAACTTGGTGGTTAAGATTCATATTTTTTTAATTTATTATCTTAGTTTAATAACCACAATTGAGTTTAAAAAACATCTACCGGTTTCGGAAAACACCTTTTCCTTCTTCAAAATATGTCAAAACTAACTAAAAATATAGCATTGTTTTTCTATTTATCCAGAATCTATTTTTAAATTTTTTTAAAAAATTTTTTTTTAAAAAAAACAACAATTATTTAAAAAGTAAATTTAGTACCTAACTCAAATTGCTGCTCAATACAAATTTAGTCGAATAATTTTTAGGAAAAATTTTTAGAATAGGACTCGTAGTTAAATTTAGTTGGCTGTTTAGAATTTCCTGATTACTTTTACATGCTTTATTTATCTCCAACGATTCCAAATTATTTAATTTGTGACCTACACCGTTTATATGCAAAATTGACAATCCCAATTTTTTATCTAAACCATGACTATTTTCTATCAAATGATTAGCAAATTCTGAAAACCCACTATTGTTCAAACATCTCAAATGCTCCTTTACTCTTATATTAAAATTTCTACCCGTTTTACCAACATAAAATGCAGCACAATCCTTACAACTAAGTTTATAGACGCCAGAATTGTTAAATTTATATTATTATTTTATACGAGTCCTATTCTAAAAATTTTTCCTAAAAATTATTCGACTAAATTTGTATTGAGCAGCAATTTGAGTTAGGTACTAAATTTACTTTTTAAATAATTGTTGTTTTTTTTAAAAAAAAATTTTTTTTAAAAATTTAAAAATAGATTCTGGATAAATAGAAAAACAATGCTATATTTTTAGTTAGTTTTGACATATCCTGAAGAAGGAAAAGGTGTTTTCCGAAACCGGTAGATGTTTTTTAAACTCAATTGTGGTTATTAAACTAAGATAATAAATAAAAAAAATATTAATGAATTTGATTGCATGAGTGTAAGATAAGGATAGTGACTTGAATCAGATGAGTTTAAAGGTTAACTATGTGATTACACTGAAAGTAGTAATGCCCCAAAAATCATCCACATAATCGTGTTCATTTGTATCGCGGAGTGTGTTGTGGCGTGATATGTGAGTGACAGGCGGTGATAAAGTACTAGCATTGAATTTATCTAAGAAGTTACTGCGCTAGAAGGCATCGATATGAAGGGCGATGATAGTTATTCGGCCTTATCGAGTGCCGACGGCCGTGTTGGTGCGATACTCAGTGTATTTAAGGCTGATGGGAGTTGTGTTTTATGCATCGGTACTTGATGGGTATGTTCAGCAACTTTATATTTACTATTTATAATAGCCGGCGGCATTTATAATAACCAGACGGCAATTATTTATAATAGCCGTTTTATGTGATTAATTCTCGTAAATTAATATAATAATAATAATTTTTATATGATGTGGAATCGTGGATCCTGATGTTAAGAGACATAAGATTTTATTTTTATTTTTAAAACAATTGTTGATTTCAATACAAATATAATATGTGAATTAATATATATGTATGTATTGTGACATTTCGAATAAATGCGCGAAGACACAGAGCGCCATGTACCGATCCCTGTAGGCAGTAGGTGGTGGAGTAAGTTCGAAGGGAAGGGGGAGGACTTCGGTGCGAGTGGCGGCGTCTCGCCAGGCAGAATGGCGAAAATAAATCGAAAACATAAGATTGAATAAGGCATGGTGGATCCAAGCGAGTCGAAGCCTTGATCTATCCCCGCGTGAGAACAATCTTTTTGCTGGGACTGGCGGGGAGACTGCCTGTAAGCGATGGCAAACGGATAGGCTCAACGGACTCCACAGTGACAAGATGGCATCGGGGTAACCTTCTGGAGGAAGAGATCACTTCTGTATGATGTATGTCGCTATCAAGATGAATTGATGCTTTTGCGATTTGGTGCTGGAGACACAAACCGTGGCAAGATGCACGAACGCCTTAATTCTGCAGGAGTTTAACATCGAGGACTTAGGTGAATGAGTAACCAAATACAAATTATTTAATATCTGGGCATCTTGCGAGAAGGGAAGATGCTCTGACGAAGACGGAAGGACGTTTGGTTAGTTTTAATAGTAATAATTAATAGTAAACATAAAATATATATATTGACACTCTCCATTTAGTCTTACTGACTTTAGAATATTTACTAAAACTTACAGAGCTAAAAACTTGAACATTTACTTATAAACCCCTGTGCAGGCAAAACATGGCTGCATTTCTTATTTAAAACGCTGCATACAACTCACTTGCTACAGCAAACATGGTGCATTGTTCACGTCCTCTTACTTCCATAGCCTTTTGTGTATTCATGGAACGACTTGCATACAACCTTTAAATCCTCCAAACATCCAAGTAAAAGTCAATTGTTATTTTATTATTTACTACTACTTATTATTTAGTAAACTACCTTTATTCCGTAACCAAGAACACTTTTATATTTAGAAGAATGTCAAGATTACGCAATTTGTCTTTTTTGATGATAGGATAATATCACAAATTCTCATATCGAGGGGTAAAAGATAAATTGATGTTAAAGAAATTAAAATTACTAAATAAAAAAACATTGTTGAAACCCGTTTAATTCGAATACAAATTTTTATAGAAATACACCCACACAGATTTCAAAGGCTTGGGAACAATTTTGGTTCAATGTTTAAATACAAGAGTAGTGTTTTTGATGCTGTTCTAAGTCAAAGGAGTCATTGATTTTGGTACTCATCTATTCTGTGTTAAACCTACATTTATATTTTTTTGCTTAGTTTCCTGTTTTTTTTCTTTTAAATCAATTTGATGAATTTCTGTTTTATATTACATGTTACTTGTGTAGCTGTACGTCTTTTTAAAAAAATAATTAATTTTGTAAAAGTCCATAATGGCGTGAACATAAGTTCAAAATTTGAAAAAAACGTAATTGGTTGATATAACGAAATTGGTTAATGCATTTCCCTGGAAAAAAAAGGTCCAACTATCCCGACAGCAACTAAATATTTTTTCGATAAATAGATTTTTTCCGTACATTTTTTGGCCGATTCATTCAATTTGTGTTGAAACATTAATTAAAAAAAGCAACACTTTTCATGCTTTTCTTAAAAACAGTAAGTTTAACCGCACATTAAATATTCGATTTTTATTTTAACGCTTATCTAGTAATATTTATAGAAGTACTTTTAGAACAAAATTCTATTTATGTTAGTATTTACGTTCGTATGTGGATTCATTTTATATGTATGTTTGATAGCCGCTCAATATAGTCTTGCCCGGTATGTCATTTCAAAGGCGTATAAAGCAACCTCAGAGGCTGTGCAACTATTACCAGAGATTTAGTTGAGATAAATCTCAGTGCACTCGTGTTGAGATAAATTCATTTGTACACAACGTTCGATCGCACGTTTAAAAGAACGTCACATAGAACCGTAGACACGATAACTATTTATTCTGAAAATTTTTGTCAAGCAGAAGGTATTAAATTACAAATATTTTGTATCATTTTAACTGCTGCTGGAGAGATTCAAATTCACCCATGGACTTACGGCCGCGAGACCGAAAATCTCTGAGACTTCTCCGAAAGTTATCTCTAAACAATCTAGTAGGGATATAATTCCCATTTTAGAGATTATCTCGAGTTGAAAATCTCATAAAAATTTCATCCATATACATGGGCCATTAGATAAAAAAAAACAAAAAATATATGCAGTTAATAATTGCATATATTTACAATATTGTAATAACATCATATATTTAACCAATTAACTATAAAATTGGTTTGCCTCTTAAACATATGAAAAAATATCCAAATATGTCTCTAATCTGTACTTTGAATAAAATGTTTCACGTTCAAATGAATAATGTTTGACCTAATTCGACCAAAAAATAGGAATTTAATAACCGTTTTAGATATAATAACAAAAATCGCCCTCGGTTGTAAAATCTTTAATAGCGTGGAATAAAAAAACGGAGGTTTTAATACCTCCAAAATTTAGTAAAATTATTTGTTGATTGAATGAAGCCTGTCAGCAAGGGTATGATCCGATGACATGCTTCGGTTGGATATTTGTTTTTGATAACAATTTTTGTAACAATAACATTCAATAAACACTGACAGTGGGCAGGAAATTTAAAGACGCATACAACTAGCTAAAAATCTTACGAATCTACTTACGAGAATATGAAAAGACTGTGGAATCAAACGAGCAATTAAAATTATGTCGGTTCATACTCAATTGTTCCCATTCTTCGGCCACATTGCGCATCAAAGAGACTATACTGGCTAAAACTTTGGGCCGATAAAGACCTGATAGAGTGCGACCCTGGATTCAGTTGCGCGGGCGATCTAGGACCGAGATACGTGGAGGCGCATTACAACCCTAGTCTCATGTGATTGATGCCACTTTACGTCAATACTGACATAAAAGTGGAAACAAAGTATAGAACACCACATTCGACACACGGAGAAGAATATCGTACATCTACTTGGGTTGATTATTTAAAACGAACTTGTTTTAGAACTAAAACAATTTCTTCATTAGGGCAACTTTTAATTAATTAATTAAAAATAACATTTGTTGTGAAGTTGCATTTTCAGAACATAGTTCTGCGGTATTTTAATACAAATTAAATTAATTAATTAGAAAAGTATACATAAAAAATCTATCTATCAAAAAAATATTTAGTTGTTACCGGGATAGGAACTCGGAACTCTTCCAATTTAGAAAATTACCATTTCCCCACGTCGACCATTTAATATCCGATAATTTGGGGATTGTATTACGTTTCATCTTGACATTATTCTCAATTCATAACATTACATTTCTTTCGTGAGTGGATTGGTCATTCATTATACGTAATAAAGGATTTATCACGAGTTTTTCCTGTTTTTCTACCCTCTCTTTTCATTCCTTTCCTCTCCTCCCTCTCTCCATTACTTCCCGCCACCAGCGTTGGTCACGAGTCTCGAGGGGTCATTATTCAAGTGACCAACTGTATATCTTTAAATGATGAATGGTTCCGTGTGATATGGAGCTAAAATTGCAAAACTAGACTTGCCAAGTTTATGAAGATTATTTCATTTATTTTTTATTTTTAGGTATCAGTGAATTTAGAAATTTATTCATGTATACTTACATGAAGCGCCCTTGATGTGAACGTTTTTATGAAAATTATTATGATACATAAATGTAAATGAATAACTTGTTAAATTAAATGTTGAATTAAATATGAAGTATAGTAGCCTGTGCCACTTTAAGTTTACCGCCATATGAAAAAAGAGAATATCCAAGATGAAGAGGCCTAGTACTAATGGTGGAAATGAAAGGACAATTCAATAAACAAATGAATAAACACCAAATTTACTATCACGAAATTTTCCTGAAAGCAGCTTTTTTACTGAAAATATGATGAGAATATCAATATTTTCAGTTATTTCAAAAATATATCTAAGAAATTTGAAACAATGTAATGGTGCGTGAACGTGCCATTGATTTACCATCTCAGAGATCTATCGATAAAGTTGCGTCATTCTACTCAGCTATAAAATAGATATAGTACTCTGCTCTCAACTGTGTATTGTCCTTTACGCGACTTTTGAGGTGAGTTTCCGAGACAAGTCACGTCCGTGTACACTTGCCATAAGGGTATGAGTACAAGGATGAGACTTGGTTCTCCTGTTTTGGAGATTTGGAGATATATGTCAGTTCAACCAGTTGTTCATTTTACTATATGTACAAAGTACAAAACACAAAGAATAACACCTCCTTAATTAAATTCTTATATTTAATACTTATGATAAAGTATTTTAAAATAAAATTCATACAATAAACTTATTGTTTTCAACAACACAATTTGAGGTTTATATTAAAATGTCATTAGTTTTGGAAAAATAAGTTTCTTTTATCAGAATAATATAATCAAATTAAATTACTTAGTAAATTATTAAGTATCAGTAAATTATTTTTTAATACCTTGATGAAAGATTTTTTTTTCCTGAAAACTGTTATTTTTAAAGATAATAGATTATAGATTTTTTTAAAGTAGTTTAATACAATGTTAATTGTATTAACATTATTACTCGTGATACAAGTCTCATATGTGTATACGCAGTCTAAAGGTGCAAGGTTCCATATTTTGCAAACGTGTTTTGGCCCATGGTTTGATATTGCAAAAGGTGTCAAACTTAAAAATCTTGAAAAATTTCAGAAAGTAGGATGTACGAGTAGATACAATGTATGTAAGAAAATTTATGAGGAATATTAGCAAATCGAAGGCAATGATTTTCGAGAACAAGTAAATGAGTTTGTATATTTGGGAAGTATGTGTGAAAGGAACGGAAGGGTTGAGAATGATTTTAAAAGGAGGGCGACACAAAAATGATCGACACTTTAAATACAGGGTACCTGTGTTGCTGGCAGTGGAGCTGGCGGAAGAAAAATGAAAAGAGACGAATGAAGTGAAAATTCAATCATTTAAGAATATATATGATAAATCCGTTGATGACATATTAAATAATAGAGAAGTTATGAATGAAGTAGGAATACAAATTAGGAATAAAGCTGATCTTACCGTAGTGAAAGGAATAAAAAAAAGGTTGCTTAGCTAGTTTGTTCATATTGAACGAATGATTGAGAAAAGAATGGTAAGAAAGATAGGAATGTCGCATGAGTGTTGATGTACTAGAAATAGAGAAAGCCTGTGGCCTGATTTAGAATGACCAAAAAAGTCACATAACGAAAGATGGTCCTGTTAGAAGTTTCGACAATAAATGAGCTTGCATAGGATGTATGAATGTGAACTAGCTCCCGCCTCGTTGGGGCGGGATAGAATAGTCTCTATCTACTTTAATTAGTTAGTTGTTCTCCGAATCGTTGAAAGGTAATAAAATGACTCACGGTAGAATATGCCAGAATAAAGTACATTATAGTCGTGAGGATTTTGTGTGTAAATCAGATGGAACCAACTGATTCCATATTCTGGACCTTTATTAGTTCATCTAAGGACATGTACCATAGAAAAATCTCGCGTGGAAGATAGTCTGGCTAGTCTCGGGTGGGAGACATGTTTGGAGCTTTCGTCGACGATCGATCGTCTGGCTTCGAGTTCTGACAATTTTGCGGACAAACGCCGCATGTCTGGAGTAATACGTAAATTGAGAATCGGATTTTGCGATAGCGGGGGGAAGTCAAGTTCGCCGGGCTAAATAAAGTACCCCAAGTCACGCAATCCTGCCCCGATGAACACAACCCTCGAGCAGTCGATATTTTTTGAAATGTCATTAAAAAAATTACGGTTCACCAGCGGTGGGCACCGTAATGTTTTATTTATTTATGTATTTCATAATTTTAAGTTTGCATAAAATGAAATCATTATCATTATCTCCATTCATCGTAAGATTTTGAATCGTTGAACAGTTTCAATATTTGATAATAAATAAATAGCTGGATAAAATCAGGAAACGTTTATTTCTTAGCTTTATGGATTGCTGACATCAAGATTGTTGTCACAAAATTTAAAGATTATAAGATTAGTCGGTTGTTTTATACGAGTGTGAAGTTTGGTCTCTCACTTTAGCGCAAGAAAGTAGGTTGCAGGTCTTCGAAAGTAAAGTCTTGCGTAAGATTTACGACCCAATGTGCGATAACCTAACTGTTTACGCACTTTTTATTCCTTCAATTGGCATCATGGTGTAGCGCAATTGCATTAAGTAAATCATCCGGTAAGGAGCTCCATAATCCGAGCGTCAGGAGTGCGCATTTTGGTCGGTCGGAAAACTATCCAGAGAGAGGAAGAATAATAACATCGGACCTACAACGACGCCAGAGAACTAGCACCGTCAATCAAAAGTTAGTGGTAGTGTTTATTCTGCACACTTGACCATATTATCAATATAAACATTCACGGGAACACTAATTTAAGTACCCACATTTTGGGAACGGTATTCTGCTTTAGTCTCGAGGAAGGTGTAAATAGATTAGTGACTCATGAGACCTACTATTAAACTACGTCACTTAAGTGGGCGCGACCTGAAGACAAATGTAAGTAACAGTTGTTATTTGCATACTACTGTTGAATAGGAAAAATCCATCTACACATGGCGCCCAACGTAGAGCACGAATCCACGATCCTGAGATTAAGAGTCTCATGCACTACCGACTAAGCTAGCCAGGCGCACTCGAAAACGTGACGACGTTAAGTAGAAGATGTTGTGATGTAAAATAGTCTGTTATATTTATTTACAGCGTATGCAAGTGAATAAGATAAATATGAATTTTCTCCTCCAGGTATATCGACTTCCTGTGCCTTCCAACTAGGGATCGGTAATTAAATTTTTACTCTGCGACGATAGAAATTCTATGCCTTAACAGATTTAGTTTCAGGACCGGGGCGACAAATAGAAAAATCTCACGACAAAGGTGAAATCAAGGAGGTTGCTGTAGCGAGAGTATAAGAGCCCCGTAACTCGCACAAAGGTTAATAAGCTTCATAAACCAACAGGATCGAGACGGAGAGAATGACCGAGACCTGGATGGGTGGATAATATCTTGACATACTTTCAAGAGGTAGACGGGTTCCTGGCAGACTGGATCACGGAGGCAATATCGAGTGATGTATGTGACGGCGGTCATGGACTTCAGCGTACATGAAGACTATTGAAGAAGAAAAAGAAGAAAGTATTCTAATTAAAGTAGGTACTTTATATTGTGACGTATTCGTCTACCGGTGCGCTCAATGGAAAGCATGATATGTGTGGTCCTAATTCACAGAATTCACCATACTGTCTCCCATCCACAACAGTAATCATTCTCCAGGAAAAAATAATACAATAAGTTTTAGATTTACAACATTATAATTACTTAGCTTTTGCATACAAAAGCACGATACAATAAGAAAATGTTAGTCTACAAGTTAATATAGTACAAAAAATAATATCACATCAGTGTAATTTCAATAAAAAATCTTCAACAAATCGTCTACAACAAAATTAGCAGCCAGCATTAAAATCGGATGTGAGAATGTGAGAATAAACAATATGATTTACTACCTCTTCAAAATTTTATAACTAAGAATTTTCTTCCCAACAACTAGAAAACCTTTGCTCTTCAAGAGCAATCCGCAATTTGAATTCAGTTTTTGATGTACACTTGGTGTTACTCCGTAATGTACACTTGGGGTCTCCTTGTACCGCAAACGTCATAAAGGATGGGTAACTTGCTTTCTGGCGTGGTTCCTGAAGTAGCGCAGAAACTCTTGCGTCCTCATGTAAAATAGATTGAGCAGATAGAACACAATCGTGTTCCCATGCTTAGGCTCGTGAGTAATACTTCATGAAAAAATTAAATTGTCGTCCAATTACGCCTCACGGACGTCGTGAGAGAAAAGTATTTTTTACATTCTGAAAATACACAAACACAATAAGAAAAACTCTTGACAAACATGGTACAGCGTAACACAAATGCCTAATATTTTATATTATTCTCACCCTTCTTTTTCTAAACATGAAGTTATATTTTTTTGATATTAATTTGACGAGCTGCTTATTGCACTCGTTTTCGATCCGTCAATGGAAAGTGTCATAGAGAAATTCCTTCCCGCGGTGCAGTGTTGCCATTTACGAAACGAAACAAAATCTCGTAGCGGGTAGGTACTATAACATAACGTTATAATGTATCTTAATTATTATGAAATGGTTTGTTTGTATGTTTGTATTACCGATCTCATCCTTATTCTCAGGCACATTGCAACAATATTTATAAAGAAAAAATTATAATAGGTTTGAAGGTGTGCACCGCATTTATCAAAATTTCTGTCATCTTCTTTAGATTAAAGTGACATTACTTTTTTAGGCTTAGGTACACACAATATCATATTATTTTTTCTTTTAAGATTTTTATATGCATATAGTATACCTACATGATAAAATAGTGTTAATCAGAAAAATGTTCCAAAAACAGTCTAAAAGTTCATGATAACTTAAAATTTTAAATATATTTTCCCTGGACGGCTAAGAGAACCAATTTACCTTTTTTTTTAGAAGAGAAGCATGTGTTCTTTATGAGCGTTATTTATGTGTTTTGTGTATTTGGGTAGGTAAATATAGTAGGTGGTTTATTACGGTAACAATAATTTTATATTTTAATAAAAATGATGTCCACAGAGATAAAAAGTTTATCGTGTAGAAATGGACAATATATAATGTTTGGCTAACTGTAATTTCGTCCTTCTGAGATAAATCAAAATTAAAATTTTCTGCTCACTTTAATTTTGCATTTACCGTCAGTTTTTGGCCATTTATTAATAAAATATGAAATTTAAATCAGAATTTTTATTTACTTAAAATAAGGTACGCACACTCTTTCAATAATGCAACTATACTTGATTGTTGTAAGCCAAAATGTTAAAATAATCTCAAAAAACGAAAACATTCAAATTATTATTTATCTATTTTCTAAAGACAAGGGATGTTAAAAACAACAAATTACTTTTAAAAATTCAATTTGATAAAAATGGTAGTTAGTTACTTTTCATTCTTAAACGACAATGGATGTTTTTCTTAAGAGTATCACTTATTTATAAGAAAATAAGTCTTGGTGGCAACACCGCCTCCTACGGGGCCTTATAGGAATCTGATAATATTATGCTCATAATGACGGTAATGGTATTTATTATTTTTTAATAGATACTTCGATACAACTGTAATCGCTTCATGAGAAAAATAAATGAGTACACTACTCTGTCGCATTGAAGAAGAAAGTAGAAAATTAGGCAGTGAGATAAATAAGGAATACATAAAGCTAATTATCATTGATCAACATAACCAGCTATCACGAACAAATTGATAATCATAATTGCTGATGACGGTAACTGTGAGCCATAAATTAAATGACACATAGGTATAGCGAAAAGTTCTATGTCCAGATTTGACAAAATATGAAAAAACCGTGGTATTTCTAGGGAAACGAAAGTTAGGTTTATATAGCCTCTAGTATTTTTATATGGTATGAAATCATGAACCCTAAAAGCAAGAGAGAAAAGACACATTGATACTTTTGAGATTTGGTATACGCGCATACCATACATGACAAGATGCACGAATGTCTCCATTTTACAGGAACTGAACGTAAGGACAGTCTCAACCATTTGCCTGAGATAAAGGCATCAATGTGTTGTGCATATTGCGAGAAGGGAGCTTTGAGAAGCTTGTTGTGGTGGGTTATGTTAAAGAGCGAGAGCAAGAGGAAGATCTTTCACTTGTTGAACCGACTAACTGGAAAAGGTAACAGACACTTTTCTGGTGACAGCCATATAAAAAGTATAGTCAAGTGGGCGGAAGTTCACGAAGATCTCCATCTTCAGTCACGAGGAACCGACGTAGTTTACTTCGAAATATAGAAGTTGAGAGCAATATACTAAGATTAGAAAAAACTAAACGAAAGTCCTCATTGTTGATCGATTCGAAATTATTTAATAGACTACGAGCAGATTGACGAGATTCTATACCCAGCTAAGGGTGTTCTCATTTCAAAAGATAGAGGGTTTGAAGCAGAAATTCGAAGACGAATTGGAAAGGAAAAAACAGCGATGACTAGTCTGACGAAGATATGTAGAAATCGGTCCATCCTAAAAATAAACAAAACCAAAGATAAAATTTATGTTATTTGTCATAGTACTGTACGTAATGGAATCATGGACATTAAAGAATAATGAAGTATTGGATGCCTCAGAGGTGTGTTGGAATTGGATGCTGCGTATCCTTTAAGGATTACAGAAAGACTTTAGACAACATACAAAAGAAGAATTCTTACGCACATACTTTAGACATGTTGACAGAAGAAGGCTTAAGCTTATTATCAGGGACAGTGAAAGAAATCAAGCGAGAGAACGGTCTCTCGCAAGATGGATAAACCAAATAAAGGAGTTAACTGGGTCCTCTTATCTGGGTTGCAAAATTTTTTTTTTTTTTTATGAATTACATCTGAAAAATAATTCCACAAATTTTCAGAACGATCTGATGCATTTTTCACGAAGTTACACAAATTAAGAGAAATGTAGGTAGCTAGAGGCAGTTGCACGCTCTCCCCGTTGACACGTGTCACATCTATATTCTTACTATTTTTAAACTAAGCTAAACACTTGTGTTATGAAAATAGGACTAACTTGCTGGTACCTAGAATGAGGCGGGAACCCCCGATGACCAGATCACTAGGCCAACGTCTTGACCACTACACGAACAAGTTGCGTATTTCACTCATTGTATATAATTAATACCGTACCGACATGGATATATACTCGTGTTAGCAGATCTCTTATATGAGTCTGAAAATCGCGTCGCTGTCTTTTTTTGTTTCTTGTTTGGCTGATTTTGGCCAAACACTAGTTTGGCCAAAATCACGGATTCCAGTCCCATCGCTTTCTCTAGTTCGCGCTTTATCACCAAAGCAATACAATCTGGAATATTAAAGACCTGTTTTAAGCCATTGGTCAAAACCAAGCAATTCTGTTCAATGACGACATTCACCGTGTCGACTCCGGCCAATATCATGACGCTCGACATGTACATTTGGCTCCCGTACAAACTTAGATCCTGACCCTTCTGAAACTTAACTGGTGTTATATACAAGAATTCACCCGAGGCCAACATCCCTTTCCCTGATATTGAGAAAAATATTTCTACAGTGTATTCTGTCAACACCAGCCATTGCTTGACAGGCATAACACCAACCTTGTCTATGAAAAGGGGCGTCATATCTTCCATGGAAATATCCTACACCGTGCCTGCTAATTGCAAACCCGTCACCGCCACGAGTGCTCGGCGGGCAGTCTACCTCAGATCCACGTAATCAGCCATTGGACACACGTACACACAGCCACCTCCGGTACCGTTAAAACCTCAATTTCCTGTTTCATTTCCATCGCAGGTGACAACATACATGATAGCAACATCACGAAAATGAACTTCGTTCAGGAAAACTCACGTAATGTACCTGTCGTCACCATCTTCACGTCGATATCCACTGGCAATATCAGGAAATTACTACACGGGGTACAGCATTTCTTCAACGCCATCGAGACCTGCTTAACACATGCAGCGGATTTTACGTTGCTCGGGAACTTTCATCGCCTTCATTGTACCATCGTGCGACTACCATCGCCAATCTATTATCGTTCACCCTTTACTTCAGGCACGAGGATATTAACCCATTAGAAATAGTCTGCATACCATTTTCTGATTTATATATTAAAAATTTAATAAAAATATATTTAATTTAATTTTCCTCTATTATGAAAGTAATATCTTTAGTTTACCATCAAATATAATTAAATATAGTTTACCATCAAATATAATAATTGTTGATTTTTTCAAAAATATTACACAATACATTTTTTATTTATTATCTTAGTTTTATTAACCACAATTGAGTTTAAACAACATCTACCGGTTTCGGAAAACACTTTTCCTTCTTCAGGAAGTCATAACTAACTAAAAATATAGCATTGTTTCTTCACCAGAATCTATTTTTAAATTTTTTAAAAAACAACAATTATTTAAAAAAATAAATTTAGTACCTAACTCAAATTACTGCTCAATACAAATTAGTCGAATAATTTTTAGGAAAAAATTTTAGAATAGGACTCGTAGTTAAGTAGTTAGTAGTTTTTTCCTAAAAATTATTCGACTAAATTTGTATTGAGCAGTAATTTGAGTTAGGTACTAAATTTATTTTTTTAAATAATTGTTGTTTTTTAAAAAATTTAAAAATAGATTCTCGTGAAGAAACAATACAATATTTTTAGTTAGTTATGACATCCTGAAGAAGGAAAAGTGTTTTCCGAAACCGGTAGATGTTTTTTAAACTCAATTGTGGTTAATAAAACTAAGATAATAAATAAAAAATATGAATATTAACCACCAAGTTAATATTGCTAATTTTAAAAGCACAATACATTAGTTTAAATACTGCATCAAATCAAACAAATCTGTGCACTGATATCGATAAGAAATAAATAAAATATTATAATAAGTATTTCAGTAAAACGAAAAGATCTTTAAGTATGTAGAATGTATGAATCAGAGACAATAATATTTGACAATGTCGACGCTTGAAACTTCAAGGAATATGACATAATACTTAGATTTATGTCTCATTACTTAAAGATATATGTACACAGGATGAACAAAATTATTTTGATATTACTCAATGCTATTATTGAAAATTACAATCTGTTAGATTAATAAAAATATTCACATCTTCTTCTTCTTCGTTCGTTTAATTCTTAGTGAGAGTAGTCGTGGTCAGAGATCACGCGAGTGGATATTGCGTAGAGTGGTCTGGGTGATCTGCTTTTATATATTTCGGTCCATAATATTCCAGGAGTGGACTCTTTACTAAATACAAAATTATTTCAATAATGTTCAATGCCAGTATCACAAATTACAATCTGTCTGATTATTTAATAAAAATATTAATATCTTCTCATTCTATTGTTATATTCTTAGGGTCTATCCTCTACCAAGCGGTACCAAATCTTTAGGTATTTTAGCCATGTCGCTAGATATGAGAACAACTCAAAATATTGCTGATTTAAGGGAAAGTATAGAGAGATTTAAGTGGAAAGTCGTTAATACGACGTACTGATTTGGAATATATTTAAATTTGGAGCCGTGAAATGTCGTAGAATCCAGACATATAAATAGAGAGTTAAGTTAGATCTTCGTCTCGTATTTTCGTTACTAATCATTTGTTTAGTCCGAAAAAATTATCTGGTACTGATAAAAGTCGACTAAATGCAGTGGAAATGAATTCACTTTTAATTCACTTTATTTATGACAGAGAAAATAATTAAGACTTTAGTAGGGAATGTAAAGCTGATCTTACCATAGTGAATAAGATTATGAAAGGATCGCTTAGGTGGTTTGGTCATTTGGAACGGATGAATGAGGAGATGATATGACTATAGTGTTGATGGCACTAGAAATAAATGACGTCCGCGGAAGACTTGACACGATAAGGTAAATCAGACACTGGAAGATGGTTCTGTTAGAAACCTCAATAATCGACAAGTTTGGATGAGAAGATGAATGAATATGGATGAGGTAAGAATTGTGTATCAGGTCGGAAATGTGGCGCTCTCTGCCAGGCGTGCGGGAAAACGGCGTGATGATAAGTTAGTAAGTGATGACATATCAATATTTCTTTTACAAATGAAAAAACAATATATCAAAAGAGAGTAAATATATCAAAGGGCCTTTTTTTTCTCTAAAAATGTAATCGGCTTATCAGGCTAGACATGAAGGGTTTTGGGTTCGTAACCCAATCGTAAGGTATTAGTTAGAATTCGAGGGTGAGTACAATAATCACTTTAGTAAAAAAATTACAACAAAACGCATAGGTCAAGTACTAGAATCAGTATTTTGAAGTGTTCGCTTTTATGTTTTTCACGTACTTGAATTAGTGTTTGTCAAAGAGACGATTAAAGGTGTTTGAAAGGATATTTTCAACAGGATTTTAAGGTTGAATAAAAATGCTATAAGTATATAATAATGGATGAGTACAGCTACTAATACTAAATAGCCTTATATCACTTTATTTAAACATCCATTTTACGGCACATTTTATTGTAAAGTTGTAATTATTCAGAACAGACGGTCTGTGATATTTTAAATACTAATTAAATATCTTCATTAGAAAGATATATATACACAAAATCAATTTTAACGAAAAATATTATTGTTGCTACCGGGATTCAAACATGGATCTCTTTCAATCTGAGGAATGATCCAGGTTCGAATCTCAGTAGTAACAACAATATTTTTAAATATAAATTAAATGTATTAATTAGAAAGATATACATGTAAAATCAATTTTATTGAAAAATATTGTTGTTGCTACCGGAATTCGAACCTGAATCTCCTTCCAATCCGGGGAAGATACATTAATTTATTAATAAATTTGCATAGATGTGTTAATTTGAAAAGTGTAACATGTAGGTTCGAGAATTTGTCAACAAAAGTACTGTCTGCTGTAGTATAGTCGGTTAATGTACCTTCCTTGGATTGAATCGCGGCAGCAACAACAATATTTTTCGATAAAATTGATTTTGTATGAATAGCTTTCTAATTATTACATTTAATTAATTTTATTCAAATATAACTAGTTTGTGCACTGAATAAGTAATAAATATAATACAATATATAAATATAGAATAACAATACCAAGAGATAAGGAGTTTTTTCGCACTTTCATTACAGTTAGTAAATACATTATGTTAGAAAGGCTCACCGTGTTAATATATAAATATTACCGGAAGGGTTTTTCACAAAATCGATACCTGATATCATTTATCATTCCTTTTTACAGAAATTGTGCTGGTCATCAGCGTGTTAGTGATCCATTTCTAGAGTATGGATGTTAATGTCACTCAGGGACGCGATCCAGGGTTAGTGCAGTACCGACAAACTTTAAATATTTTTGTTTGTCATATCTGTTGAGATTAAAAAATAAATTACTCACACTCGCATACTGGTACTTATAAACGCGCTTATAAACATTAATTCTGAAAATATAATACGTTCAGAATATGGATTTAATATCAGTACAGAATAGAGTAAATAAATAATAGCTACTTCATGTTTTGCTGTTTGTATTAAACATGTACAAATTTATTGGGAGATATTTACTTAACATTTTGCTAACATAAATACACATTTTTGTCAGTAATTCAAATAGAATCGTATTTTCAACATGTTCTTCTAAAAAATTAAACAAATACGAGTATATAATAATATATATATATATATATATATATAAATGTACGCCGTAGGTATATACTGTTATATTAGGTATACACATATATTTAAATACATACTCGTAAATATCACCATTATTAGTTGTTTTTTGTGCACTGTAAGATTGAGGCATCTTCAAGTATCTGCCAATTTATATATTCATTTTTAGCTGTCATGTACCAAAATTTATTAATTTCATCAGTCTAGTGGATTTTAGAGAGGCTCTTGATTTCTCTTGGATAACTGCACTCCAGCACTCTTCATTGCCATTTATAGCATCATCATTTCTTAGCTTCATCGTCTGTTATTCTTCTGATATTGTCACTTTTTCGTGCTCGAGGACGGCTGACACATCTTCTATCAATGCGAGGCTTCCACTCTTATTTCTCCACATCTTATTTCTCCATCGTCCATCATTTCTTCGACAGACGTGTCCAGATTTTTTGAGGTCATATCTCACCCTCTCGGAACAACGAGATATTGAGCTTCGATGTTTTAAGTGTAAATTATTTCATATTAGGTTTATTTTGAGGACAAATTATATAAAAATGGTGCTGTATAATTTAGAGTCACAAAGAAAAGCGATTTTTGATTTATGGCACGTTATATAAAATGACTTGCATATTTTACTTGTATTCTAATCAAGTTATTATTATAAATGCTACTATAATATAATTTTGCTTACTAGAAAATTGGACATGTCTGTAACACAGTTTTAAAGACATAGTTAATGCTCATAAAAAATCGTGAAATTAAGACTAAACTAGAGACTAACATTGATCAAACCCAATTTCTTCATGAAACCTTCAAATTACTATACATTATTGATAATTTAGCGCAATTAAGTAGATTTTTCAATACAAATAGGATCAAAATACCCTCAACTGCGACATTTAACTACCTAATTCTTTCTCGTTTCAAAATAAGGGATGCAAAAATACTTATTGTGAAATATTTTGTGCCAACGAATGTTTTTAATTACATCAAACAAAAGAAAATTCTCACTTCTTACGTAAGATTTTTTTATGAAAATACTTACCATGACCTTTGATATTAATGAACAATGAACCGTGGACGAAAATATTAATAGTTCATCAAACGACCCGTAGGCTTGTAATACACATTATTGAAATTATTTACAAGTAACGTCGTATAGTTATTTTGAAGACTTGTAGGCGAAGGAAAAAAATATGTATCACTCCTGCATGTAATCATTTCAATCGGTCTTCAAAGCCATTGTCACACGGATATGAAAAAAACGTTTTCGTCGTAACTATTTCGTATCTATTTCTTTATTCTTTAAATCGTGAAACCGAAATAAACATATTTCCACAGAAGCAACGAACATTTTTGCTTGAGTATCCAAAGGCGCTTGTTACATTTTACATTCAAACACATTACCATATAATTTGTTTGGGGGTAAAAGGGGACAGACATATGAGTGGTTTCCAAAGTATTTCCATCTCATTCATAAGTTTGTCTCGTCTCTTACGATATTTTTGTATTAATTAATATTCGTTTTTCTATTATCGTTTATCTCGATAGAAATTATTTTTATTATAAGATATAATATTAAATATAGTATTATTTATTATATTACATGAAAATAGTAATGTAATGTTTATTATAAAAAATATATCGCAATTCGTTATTAATTAATTATACATAATTTAGACTAATGTATTTATAAATTGTCATTCAATTTATATATGTATGTATAGGTATATTTACATTATATATATATAGGTATACACAGAGTGAATATTATGTTCCAGGCCGATGTTATTTTTAAATAACTAGAAGATTTAGGATAAAAAAAATTATTTGATTTTTATTTATCTAATATTTGGTTTAATACAATTATGAATAAAATATGAAATTGGCTAATATTTGTTT